>OY776292.1:32439421-33039421 GCA_963675345.1 Trididemnum clinides | reverse complement strand
CCAATTATTGAAAGAACTTCGTTTGAGCGTTAGCAATCCTTTACTTCAGCGAACACAACCCCATTTTTTACTAATTTAAAAAATACTGCGGATTATCAATAGAACTATGCTTTTCAAGAAGCATATGATCATCTCGTACGGAACAGGGGTATTTCGTGAATCATTGTTTGAAATCACTGCACTATTTTGTGAGATCAGTCTCAGTCACATAGAACACTAATTAGAAATGGCACTAAACCACCAAAAAACTACGCAGATAGATTGCAAATGCGATGGGTCTTGCCGAAGAGTTGAATTTAGACCGTTAAAGCTGGCGGGTGTTGCTTTAAATCAGTGGTTTCCAACCGGAGGTCCACAGAATGATTTTTGGGGGTCCATAAACTTTGCGTGGAAAAAACAAAATCTTTCAAAATGGAACTATGGTACCGGCCGTTGTGATCTAGTTTGCAAAAGACGACAAATCGAGCTCAACTCTATTATAAGAACAAGATTATTCAATCAAGTTCAGTGGGACGTTTGACACTGTTTATTCTTGAGTAGCTTATCCATACAAAGAGAAGTTTCTGACAGAGCACATCTTATACCATCCTCCAATTTAAGGCGATTTCTGTGCACAGTTGTCGAAACAAAAAGCAAAAGCGAGCGGAGTGTAACTTCAGTAGGATCGAAATACGAGCCAACTATATAAATTTAGAATTCTTCAACTGTGTTGTCATCTAAAAAGTTTTTGGCTGTGGAATGATTTTGCAGATCAATCAAGTCATCTTGCTGCTCATCAGATATGCTATCCACAAAATATCTGAATAGATTTCTTACCAAATTCAGCTCTTTGTCACTCACTTCCGTAAAATAGTAATTGAATTCTTTTTCTTGAGCTGTCAGATGAGAGGTGATGTTTTTTTATGCAGTAACCCTGGCATCTGTTTGTTCCTCATTTCCAGCATCATTGAAATAGATTCCAACATAGAGTAATTCCTATCAAATACCTTTTTGCTCCAAATTCGAAGCTTACATAGAAATGACTTCAGTGCATCAACGAATTTGATGATATTAGTAAATCTGCCTTGCATGAGCAATTTAAGTTTTCTTAATTGCTTAAAAATATCAACAAGATACGCCAGACTCAACTGCCATTCATCATGATCGAGCCATGCCATGTAATCAGTTTTCCCGTATTTTTTGCAAAATATTTTGATTTCATTCCGCTGTCATGTTTCCTTTCGATTCCCAGCGTACTCTTGTGTGAAAAAGAAGAACATTATGTTCAGCTTCTGTTTCTTTACGCAGTTCCTTGAAAAGTCGCGAGTTTTACCTTTTATGTAATAGACCAAGCTGATGGGCTGCTGAAATACATTTGATAGTGGTTATGGTAAAGTTTTTGATGTCGAAGCTTGGCGGTGTATCATACAGTGAATACATTTCACCGCTGGAGCACGATGTTTAACAAGTGTTTGAAAACCTGACCTTGACCCGATTATTGCTGGTGCACCATCTCTGCAAACGCCGCAAAGATTTACCGAGAAGAGGTTATTATTCTCAAAAAAAGTAAACATTGTTGTAAGGATATGTGATGCTTTAGTTGTACTCTTCAGAGCTGTACAGAAAAGAAATTCTTTTTTCAGCCTTGCAGAATGGATATATCTGACAAAAGCAATAAGCTGAAAACTAAATTTAATATCCGTTGATTCATCCAACTGAATCGAGAAGAGACCATATGGTGCTGAACTAATCTCTTCTACGACTTGTTTCTTGATGTCTGTGCTCATATCTGCTATTCTTTGGACTGTATTGTTCGACAGTGATATAGCGCTATTTTTTTTCCGGCCTCCTTTCCAAGTACGATTTCAACCATTTTTTTCGCACATGGCTTTATCAGCGTCTCTCCAACTGTGTGAGGTTTGTTTTCTTTGGCGATAGCAAGAGATACTACATAAAAAGCCTCCAGCATATTTGCATTGGTGTCATGTAACCTTCCATCAGAATCAAGGTTCGTAATTTTGAGGGAGCTTCTGTGTCTTTCAAAAAAAGTTAGGTTTTTTACGAGTACTTGGAACGACGAGTTTGCAAATGTAGTTTTAGTTTTGAAAGCTTTATAGAGCAATTAGAGAGAACTTTGTAACAAATCACGAACTGAGGCTTTTCTCTAGCAGTACTTCTGTAAGTAAACCCATACTCAATGTACGAATCATTGTACTTTCACTTCTTCTTGCAGCTCATTATGGCAAAATCTTATTTATCAACTACAATTTTGATTCTAATTGAAAAGTTTGAACTTGACTGGCTAAATTTTAATGTGTAATGTTATGCTAATGTTTAGAACAGCGAATGAGTTGTTTTTAGTAAACGACTTATACACTAACATAGTGGCTATTGTTGGTAAAAACATAATTTGATATCAAATTAAAATTACATTTTTATTTAATATTTATATAATAAATCGTTTTATTGACGATTTAACTAAAGTTAAAAGTTGGAATTTGAATACGCGCGCTTTTTCCAGATGACATTGCGTGTCTCGAAAAAGCAAGCAAGGTATTGCAAGTTATGTAGTTAAATCCTATTATGGCGCTGCTCCTTAAATCAGATTTTGCCGTCTTTATAATATTAAAGAGATACACTGCAGATATATTTTACAAAAAACTCAATTTATTTGAAATCAACTCAGTTAGCTTCCGTGCTCTCTAAAAAAATTGCAAAATTAAACTTTAAATTTGAAATCGAATGCCAATATTCAGATACTAAAATAACAGCTACTTCGCCTCCGTTCCTTATTTTCAGTATTTATGCTCAAACTTTCATTATTTTTACTGTGAACTTAGCCTAATAAATTTTTCTTTGACGTAATAATTAACAATTATCCATTTTTTATGCACTTAAATTCAAAATTTTTTGTGTCATTTTATGGCAGAGACCACTTGTACGTTATAGTATTAACTGGTTTTATTAAAGGGGTCCAAAACTTTCAGGAAAATTATCAAAAGGTCCATGACACTGAAAAGGTTGGAAACCACTGCTTTAAATCGTCAATCACAGAAGCCTCCAAACAGAACTTTTCGAGCGATTCTCTTAAAAGGGAAAGTCAATCAAGAAGATGTTTGGATTCACTTAGGAGGGAATATCGAATTTAAGTGAGACATGGTGTTTGACAGAAATGAGAAAGCAATTTGAAAAAGAACGGAGGGATGTGTGAGCCTACAATGGTGAGAGCCATGTACGGGCGGAAAGTTGTAGACAGAAAGATTATTGAAGAACAGATGGACATGCTTATGTTAGGAAATTGTAGATAGGCTGGCAAAAGCAAATGGTCATGTGTTGAGAAAGGATGATGATTGGGTTTTGAGAGCTGCCCTAGATTTTGAAGTAAGTGTCAGGAGAAAGCGAGGACGAAGCAAGTGGAGGTGGAGACAGGAAAGATTGGTTTTAGGACGGGGGGTACCTTGAATTGAGCAATGTTTCAAGATGGAGTGCAAACAATTAAGGAAAAATAGGCTGAATCCGGCCAACTCCCTTAAGGGAACCAAACCGGGTAGAAACTAAACTACCACTACCGCTACTTTGTATCTGTGTTAATTGTTGTGATTATCATGCCTATCTAAAGTTAAAGGTGTCACGTGAGCTTATGTTGTTTTTACATTAGAACCTACGTAACCTTCCGATGTACTTCCTGAATGGAGCTAAAATTGTCTTCAAACGTTCGTAGTAGGTGTGGTTTCCGTGCTAAATCGTCTAAAATTTCCTAAATTGTCACGTGATCAATTCACAGTGGAAAAATAGAAGAGTTGAATTGCTGAGTGATTACAGCGCAGTTTTTGTTGTCTTTAGCACAGAGCTGCAATCTGATATAAAATTAGATGTAAACGAGAAACCAACGTTGCAGTTTTGTAAAAGCTGTGCTTGAATTTACTATCGATTTACTATTCAAAATTGTATAGTAATGTGGGCTGAATTTAGCCAAAGCTCTGTGTGTTTTGTGTAAGTTGGACAGCTGAATCTTCTCCAGTAAATTCTTTAGTTTATATCAAAGCCTTGCAACTTCAACTTTTGGCATTAAAGTGTTAAGTACAATCTGTTTTTGAGTTTTTGAAAATAATTTTACTAGTTTCTTATTAAAAACGAGAGGGTATCTCACAGTATGTATTTTAAATTTCATGCGCAACAAGCAATTGACATCGACCTCATATACTCAACATTCATGAAGACTTTGTAGAATCCGCTGTAGCTTGATCATAATTTGCAACATAATCAGATTATATGCATCTTGAAGTTTACACCTGTTTGCTGAATTCGAAAAGTAGTATTTTCGGCACGTTTTGAGACGTAACCAATATTTTTGTGATGTCGGGGTGCTAGGATGAAAAAAGCATCATAAACCGGTCCATGAAAAGGCCAAAAATAGCGACCGTATGTATTTAGAAGTAGTTCAGTAATGTTTGAAAGCTTTAGTTTTTGCAGATACCTGCGCTTTCCTGGCACCTATTGTGCTTGCTTTGCAAAATACTTCCATCCATCGGTCCATCCCTTCCTTGGCCAATTCAATTCTTTACTGCTACCCTGATAATATGATATAAGGCAACTGCAGTCTCTACTTCGCAGTCGTTTGATCCGGGTTCAGCGAAGTCATGCCCAGACTTTAAAAATGACATTAACAAATCTTTTGCGTAGTGCTTAACAAGAGAAGTAATGTAGAAAATAAAATGTGAAACTGAATGTATTTGGCCATGATTAGAAGACTTCTCGCGTGAAAATCGTTTCATTTAAAAAAAATTATGATATTTTTTTACCTGGTTATCTTTGATCGATCTAAATTTTTGGTCGTAGAATATCAGTGTTGGTCACTCATTACTTGTTATGTTTGCACGGACTTCTTTTTATTGTTTGAAACGAAACTCTTCGTTGTATAAAACCGATTTAAGAAAAGTTAAAAGAAATCGCTTTGAATACATCATTATAGTTGCTCTAATATTTCATTTGTATATTCAGCTGCAACTAACGTACAGGTGAGTTCAGACTGATTGTTTCGAAACCAGCTACTCTGTTTGTTTAAATACAATACGCCGTACTTCAAAAGGCATTCACAAATGACGTCATGTAGCATGCAGTTGAAACAAAGCAAGCTGTCAGCCTTGTTGGTTGTGAGAGTATCGATTTACTGTATTTATTTATAACTGGTTGGAATAAATTTCGGCTTTTCACAGATGTGATCTCGATTAAATTTGGGATATTAAGCCGGATAATCGATTTTTGCAGTGCCTCCACTCTATAAGGATGTGGTGGATTGCATTTGCAACTACTTAAAATGCAAGTTTAGCTGTAGAAACCGAGGATACTCAAATACATCCCTTGACTTTTTAATTTGATGATCATTTTTTATGATCAGGTTATTTTAAACCGGTCGTGCTTAGCTTTTTTAATTTGTTAAGCTTAAACATTTTATGAGAAGAGGAGTGCTGTTTTTTTTTTAAAAATATACATATGTGAGGCTGTAGTTGAAGCTCCAATTCCTTTTACAATATTTTGAGTTTTGTCGTATGTCACCGAGCAAAAGTGGTGAAGCAGCTCACCCACAATGTCATAAAAAGCGTCTGGTTGGTTGATGGGTACACCCCAATATACTTCACTGTTGGTGACAGGACTGCCTGTTTTTGTGGCATACTCAGTCTGTCGTTTCTTCCTATCCTAAATTGCATCTACCCACCTAATTGAAATTACGTTGTGATGCTTTCGTATTTCGCTTTACATCGTGTCTTCATTCCAAGGAGGCAGAAGATTAATTGAACCTTGACATTTTTCAAATACTGTCACAATTCTGACATTTGTTTACCTTTTTTGAAAACGTTTTCTGATCTGATACTCTGTATATACGCTTAACGGTACCTGTCATTTACAGATGTTTGATAATTGTCTTGTTAACTCAGGTATGAGATCCTGTCTCGTTCTGTGAACCGCATGCACGAAGATGGTTTAAATAACGTCAAGTACAGATTAGCGAGCGTGGAAAAAACTCCGATTTACACTAACATAACTGCCGATGTTGGCACAGCCGTCATCGAATGCAAGCCTTACCTCTCACAATGGACATGCAGCTTCGTGAAGTGGATGTGTGAGCATCTGACCTTATCATGTGGTATGTTGCAATACAGATCCACCGATGATGGAACTTTGGCGATACCACTCAACACAAACACAGTCTGATGGAAATTAATCAATTCTGTTCATGTTAACCATTCTGCTTCCTTGAAACCAATAACATAGCGATTGAAGTAACATGTGTAAATTGATATCATTCGGCCCGGATGGTTAGCATGAGCAGGTAAAACTTTTGTCTTTTGTTGTGACTCATAATGGCATTAGATTTTATAGTTTAGTTACCAGTGGTGTGGGCGCAGTTTTTTATCAGCCTGCAATGACAGGCATTGCACGGGTTATGAAATCGGCGAAGCTCCTCAAAAAATGATTTTGCAAATTTTTTTCATGCATTTGACTTATTTTAAGATCGTGCTATCTATCGACTCACGTAGGCTTTAAAATTGTAATGGCGTTCTACTTAGTTGTATTCTGATCTCAATCAGCCTGTTGAAAACATAGCAGACTAAAAAGCATAGTAGTTTTAATGCTAACTATAATTTTATATGCAAGCGTTTTCGGACATTTGTCCTTTTTCAGAATAGAAAATTGTCCGTGGTTGAATTTCATCTTGTTTTAATGAGGGATAACGGTTGAGCAAAAAGGTTCTGTGGTGAATATGCTTGTTTTAGTTTTAAAATTACTATGCACTGCAAGTGCTTTTGAAAGAAAAATTTCTACCGCAATTGTATGCTTTTTGTAAACCTTGCGGAGATGATTCCGCTTCTCAAATTGAGCGATCAATTCTCTAAAAGCTAACTAACAACAGCATCCGATCACCTGACCTCGATTTGTAGAACTTTTGGCAGAACTTTTCATGACTTCTTTCTATTTACATGAATTTGTATCAAAACCATGGAAAGATTGCTTAGGGTACGTCTCAGGATTCGTATCGTTAGTTTCGGAACACTGTGCATTGTGGACGATGATGTAGTTTGGCCAACTCGCTATGACGCATGCGTGACGTTGCAGCAAGCTGAGGTGAAGTGGCCAAGCACGTGATCGTAGAGACGGGTGAAGATTTTAAGAACCTGGTAGAACCAGTAGTTGTGGATTATTTGCTGTCATTCTTATTAGTGTCTTTGCACGATAGTAGACCTTAGCGCAAAGACATTATAAAGTTTTCTTTATATGTCTTTGCTAAACTTTGACTTCAAGCTTCAACTTTAATGCAAGTATACAAAAACTCAAATTACGGTCCAAATGATTGTTTTAACTCTCGGCTAGTTGAAAGCCGCTATTACATCGGGGTTTGTGCTTTATCACAAAATAAACAAAAATAATTTAAACGATGGTAATGGTTAGATTACTGTGCCGCTGATGCCAATGCAATTATAGGGAAATTCAATTTAACGTTGCCTTTTTTTGGTTGATGGGTTGGCCACTGATCAAGACAGTTTAAACACAATTAGAAAACGGTACGTGACGTAAATCACACTACTACCCAATGACGAACTACTATCAAAAGTTTGACACCAATCTTTTACCACCAGAGTGCGTAAGATGTAGCTGTGATCACGACCTCAGTAACTTGAGACACTTCTTGTTTTTGTTATGAAAAAGATCCTGGTAGGTTTTTTACAACATGACACGACACCATAACGTAATGCTGCATCATGAGGTTCATTGATTTTGAATAATGTTGTTTTGTTTGATGTTACGTGAGAGGCATTTGTATTTTTGTTGTAATCGAATAGAAATTAAGTAGAATTTTGAACTCGCCACTACTAACGAACGTTTATCATAATCTAGAGCTAATAGCAATGAATCAGTGCATGTATTCAGAAAGATATTTCGAGATTTTGAGTCACAATGTCATCAGTTTTTGAAATAGAATCTATTTGATTAAGAACTGATAATGAGGTTGTGGTTTAAAATCTCGAAATAATGTGTATTCCAGAATGCACACGCTGATGGATTGCTATTAGCTTCAGATCGTGATAGATCCAGGAAAATGATCATCAGCCAGAGAATCTGCCACAGTGATTTTAGATCCTTAAGGCTGGAGTGTGCAATCTTTGGTCCACGACGTGAAATTTGGCGGTCTTCGATAACAAACCTACCTCTTCACGTCTCGGAAAAACTGATCTTAACAAAATTGGTCTACACAGGTGAAACTAGAAAAATGTGGTGTAGATGTCGCTTTGAAAGCATCAATTTTCAAAAAAAATATGTTTTCTCCACCAATGTGGATAAATATTGGCATTAGATGCTGCTTTGAAGCTTAATTGCGTGTAGCAACCACATGGTTACAAATTTTGGCAAGTCCATTAAATATTCAGAAGTCTAAAATTGGCCCGCCTGCAAAAAAGTTTGCACGCTCTTGCCTTTAAGGAGTTCAACATTTAAACCCGGCCACGCCGGACGTTAGCTGCAGTGCGGGAATCAACCCATTTATGATGTTCAACAGCACTTTCAAAAAATTAATTTTGAGAGTGGGAATGGATCAGTTGAAAAAATTAATTATACAAAACGATTATCATTATCCAGAAACAGAGAAGGGCAGGTACGTTGCATTTGAAACTGTGGTGTTCCAATTTCCCGTCGCGTTACAATTTTATCTGTTTTAATTACGATGCAATTAATCATTTAACATGGTTATCAACAACCAGTCTATTCTTTTTTGAGGTTGCACCGGTTTTTGTGTGATTATTTACATGGCAGGGAAACGGGAACTCCAAAGATGTAAAATTTTGAAAAAGAACTGTGTGATTTGGTGAAAAGTGTAAACCAAAATGGTGGTAAACATTTTGTTAAAACGTTTCGCTTTTACACTTACGGCATCGTCAGTTAAGTGAATACTTACCTATAAAGGCTAAATTAAGTTACGATCTAATTGACGGTTAAAAAAATAATCATTATTTTGGCTCTATCTTTTTGGTGGATATGTTCTATTTCTGTGCCTCTAAATTTGTGATCCTTTTGCAACTTTTCCGGTTATGCTTGTATTAAGACCCATTTGGGAGTTTTCAGTATTGCGTACGCAATGCGCTTTAATGATGGGCTGCTAAAATTATCGTAAAATGGCTGACCGAAGGCTCAACGACACCAGAAACGATGCAAAAATTGAACTTCTCTTATTGCGAGCTAGCGACTTTCCGCGTTGAACCGTGATCAACGCAGCAAGCTTAATTTTCACAGTGTTTGAGCCGATTTCACGCATGAGATGACCGCACGGGGGGCGGGGGCGGATGGGAACATAGTTCTCACCATTTTTTCTGGCTTGAAAAAGCGTTTCAATATTAACTTTGATTGGAAGTTTTTGCAAAGATATTTAGTAGTGAAGCCACACCGTCTCAACTACGCAGCTGTACATCCAGCTTGTACAACGCATCATTAGGCTAGGGCATGCTGAGACATGTAGCCGTGCGTGGCTAACGGATAAAAACAACACCTGTGTAGAATCAACTAAAGATGGCCACTGTGGTCTTAGTTTTTGCTTGTGAAAATTGTGGCTAGCGTTGTGATGCAATTTCGATTCGTCGACAGAAGCAGGTCGAATGTTGGCAGAATGCCAACGCCTATACATTTGTATAATAATAATTGATTGGATTGAAGGATTAAATGCAAAACACATTGCTTTTCCATACTAATATTTTACCACCTCAACCGTCTATTTTTTTTCTGATTACGTAATGGCCGCTTATCCTCATAGTAACTAAGCGATTTATTATTAAAGTATTGGCCGTCTTGTGGTGTTGAGAGCATTAAAATGCAATCTGTTCTATCGAGTGACGTAATTTGTGACGTAGATTTGTGCTTTTTGTACTTTTATAATTGCCAGTTTTGTGGCTTTGCTTAAAACTAAACGTCGTACCATGAAAACACAAATGACATGTTTGACGTCATAATTTATTTAAGCAAGTCCTAAACTTGGCCATTGTAATGATAACCCTGTGTTTTGTTTATTTCTTGAGTTTTTGCGAATAGTTTTTATTAAGTTTGTCAACCAGCTTTTTGATGAAAAACAGTTTAATAAAATAACAAGACATATCAACATAGTCCAGCTACGTCTCTCGTCCAAATTTAACAGGTCATTGATAATGCTATTTGGCGCGTGACGTCATCCAAATAATGATCCGCTTTGCGTGCATTGCAACTTGTTACTCTTGCAGCTTCTGCAGAATTTGACCAAGCCTTTTTCTAAAAAGATGTCCGTGTTAGGTTTTTCTAGTGGTGAAAAGTTGCGTACGGGTTAGGCACTAGATGGCAGCAAACAATCAAATTTGCATGGTTTTATTCGTTTGAGAGTTCAACTGGCCAACAGTTGAAGCTGCGAGACACCTCGCTATGTCGAATGGCTGTGGAAATTTTCGGTTATCCTAAATCCGATCTTTGAGGCTTAAAATTAAGTAGAGTTCCCAGGTTAAAGGAAATAAAGTAAATTTTCCTGGACTGGTCAAGCAGACAAGAGAGGATTTTTACGAGCTCGCTGTAAAATTCGTTTTGGAATTTTGATGCAGGTACATGCTAGATTATTAACTTCCAGAGTAACCCATTGGAAGCAACAGTCTATAAAGATTTGTAATTTGCTACATGCAATGTTTGCACTTTTAAGGCTGTTTGAAGTTAAAGCGAAAAAGGGACCAAATCAAAACACTTTTATTTCCGATTGTTTAGCTCTGTAAAAGTATCACATCACTGTGTTTAAGAGTCGCAGGAAAACCCTTGGTCGGTTGTAACCCAGTAACATATCATATGTTTACATTCGCTTCATAGTTGTCAATATTGCTGGCGCTAAGTGTTTCTACCAGAAGTAATCAAAATTCCACCATGTTTATTTGCCAAGAACGCAACAGCGAAGACTTCGTAAGGTTTATTAAGCCCACGCACCTCAACCATTCCTATTTTTCTGTATGTGGCAATCCAATAACTTATTCAACTAACCTCCCGGTGAAGTTGGTTCTATCGTAGACTAAGTATTACCCTATATGTGTAATTGCGAATACTTACTTTTTAACATGGGGCATTTTAGGCTACACATCCACGTGTAGCACCACGGTTTTCCACGTCTTATCCTGCTACCCTTATGCGCTCGACGAATCTGACGAATTGCTTTTTTTTCTTCGGATGTAAAAAATTTCTTTAATTCTTTGATTTTTGTCAAAAGCTCATCAGTGATTTTCGTACATTTCTTTTTTGTCTGAAACAATACAAGTTTTGTGAAAGCCGTTTTAGACAGATTCATACGGAAAGCAAATCCGTTTTTACTGTACCTTTCTGCACCTTCGCACCATCTACATCATGGCTAGACCAGTGGTTCCCAACCTTTGTAATGGCCCACACCCCTAAAATGTCTTAATGTGTTATTGCACCTCTAAAATATTTTAACACGTCCCAGGTCAAGATCAGGGTTGCCAGATCCCAGTGATCAAAAAAAGCCAAATGAGGTAGAAAAAAAAGCCAAACATTTTTAATAACGTCATAAGTAAGGCAAATTCCGCAGTTTCCCCACCATTATTGCAGGGGTGATCTCCAAAAAAAAAGGTCATCACCAATTCGAGGAATCTGGTCTTAAAAAAGCCAATTTGGCAACCTTGGTCAAGATGTGGGCCAATTTTAAAGTCTAGGCTGAAATTGCGTGTGTTGACCTTTTTTTTTGGAGATCAGCATCGTTTCTGGCTGAATTGAAGGCCGCGCTTTAGGCATGCTGTAATTAGACACTGATTGTGCAGAACTATTAGCACATGATGAACTGAGCATGACAGGACAAAAATGCAACACAAAAATCTGAATGACCATCTCGCACCCCTGGTTGCGAACCTCTGGGCTAGAGGACCTTTTGCCTTCTAAATGTGTTGCTAATGAATTTAGCTCAACAATAATTTTGCTGCGCTTGGGATGTTTACATAGCAAAAGCTTAGATTTGTAAAACCTTTGTAAACTAAAAAAGTCAACTAATGTCTAATTAAATGGTGGAAAAGAACTTGTAATGCATGTCCAAAAACTTCGTAGATGTATTGCAAGAGTTAGCCAGTTTGTAAAACTTATTTTAACTAGGTTGTTGACCCCATCATTTAGTCTAGAACAGACCTGAGGTTTTCAATCAAGGAGTTTGTCCTTCCGAAGAAAGCACAATGAGATCTCGGAAAAAAGTGAAAATCAGGTGTCAGAAAAGATAGCAAAGATTTGCATAAAGATACTAAAAAATATCAAAAAGGTTTACATGTGTTTTTTGAAAAGAATCTGGCAAAATTATTTAAAGAAAAGGTTTCAAAGTTTTTTGGGACGAAAAGGATAAGTCGTCATTTTTAAAAATTTGATGCACCAAAAAAATAAATTAACTTTTTTGCTCTTTGCTTCTGATGCGTGATTAACATGGGAGGTGAAGAACAACTTCAGATATATTTGGGAAAGGAAGTGTAAGGCTGGAATCAACAGGTCTATAGAATCTAATGTGAAACAGAGCGTAAACAATAATCAAAGCAGATTTTTGATTCGAACGTGAAGTACCGGTGCCATCAAGTAACAAGGCATTCTGAGACGAGAATGGTAACCGAAGATGTGGTTAAGGTAATTTTGAAAAGTAAAACCAATGGAAAAACAAAAAAGAATCAGCCCTTTTTCGAATTAAAGATGCAGATCTTCAAAGATGCAATAACTGAAAGTGAACTTTCATCAATACGAAATAAAATAATGTAATAATCTTGTAGCATGAGAGTAGGTATGATTAAACAGGGAATTAAGCTCTACTGGTTCTTAAAGTAGACAACGAGTAGCGAGTAAACTTGCCTGGTGAGCCCTCAGAATGTTACGTTCAATGCAGCATAGCCGAGGGGAATTAATAGAAATAGTTTGTGGCCACCGCATCTGCATGCGTGAATGCCTATTGATACGTAAACTGTAGATATCATTTAGTCTTCTAACCCTCTTTTGTCTTTTGGTTGACGAATTGATCAAGTTATTAATGTTTCTGCTATTTTTTTTAATATTTAGTTAAAAAAAAATAGAACTATGTCACTGCTTTTGCTTACCTTGTCTTTGCCGCATTTTGAATCATCATCTAAACAAAAGTTATTGTAAGAGTTGGACCAATTAGAAGAATGGCTCCCTAAGCCAAGAATGTGTTCGGAAACCAAGTCGCATACTGTGAAACGCCATTTTGGAGAAACAAACTTAACTTTGCCTAAAACTAAATATGGACGTTTCAAAATCCCCAGCGCTCGAACCCTGCTTCACTGTTTTTTCCTTATAAAGTCACAACAGAACTTGCATAAGAGCTGAAGGGCTTATTATGTAATAAAAGAAACGCGATAAACCAACACAAGCAGTTGTTATTCAAAAGCAAACAAATTGAACTGCGACCTTGTATGCTGCGAATGTTGCATGCGGCATAACTGGGCGGTAATGTATAGGCTTACCGCATTTTTGTGATTGAAAAACGGGACACTTCAGAACAACAAGCCTTATCAGTGGATTTACTATATCTGACGAAGCAAAATCCCGGACACACATTTTGGTTATGTTTGCAATGGCACGCGTTGGGAGTTGCTGACTAATACATTCATTGGCCTTGGATATTAATACATTTCACCTAAAATGGAGGTGTTCTTCAAAGAAAAAAAAAAGAGCCAACACTTGTATTGCTGGCGCGATTGCATCACTCCCGGTCCAATTCATCGGTAAGATAGAGTTAATTCTAATTATTTCGCTGAAGTGAAATTCCGGGGCTTTTTGCTAACCGGAACAGACGTTTAGATCGGGACGTATGGTAGGTCTAGCTATGCAGACTGACTGAATGCCTAATTGACTGACTAGAACGAAGCCTTTAAAACCGGGACTGACCGGCCAAAAAGGGACGTATGATAAGCCTAGTAATGTACCGTCTTTCGCTATCAAGGTTTGCCTTGGAACCAAAGCTTGGTTTAGGCTAAGATCAAACGCGACTTAACTCCACCGTTCACGATTTGCGACAGAGCCAAAATAAAACAAAGTTAAGCCACGCTTGTTATTAGTGAAGCGCAGATCTCAATGATAGCTATGGGTGACTCCTGACCTGAAAAACGTAAGGGTACTTTACAGTTTTTGAGCTTTCCGTTCATCATGTGTTCCATGAGTTAACCTCAATCTTTGATCACAATTTTATCGACTGAATGCAGTTTACTCACTGTAACAAATTGGTGTTGGGTTGTTCCACGTCTCTGCTCCTCTTCTGCACGTGATCTGCGACGGGCCAATGAGATCGGCATCTTTTTCGCATTCAAATTTACATTGTTTGACTCCTTTTCGAACCCAGGAGCAGTTCATGGAAGCAAGTGGAGGGAGATCGATCGGAGGACAGGCTGCTAAACAATTTATTGTAAGTGCGTTCAGTGTCGTAGCTACTGGTTGGCCAGGAGGGACTGTTCCTTTTTCTGGGGCTACTCTGAATTTCTGATTTTACTTATATCAGGGGCAACTTACTACCCACGACGTAAAATTTTGTGGCCCAGGGTTAATGCTAAATCTACCAATTGTTTTTTCGAAAAATCGATCTTCGAAAAAGATCTAAATGTTAAATTTTGATGCAAAATACGCCAATTCTCTCTTCCAACATATCGTTCTCCAAAAAAAAAGGCACCACTTTATATTTGGACAAAAATTGCCACCAACCAGAGGTTAAAACGATATTTAAAAAGCGTGTGTTGACTATATAATTTATAACTGGATCGCAAAATTATCAGCAGCTTTCAATTGGCCCTTCAGCGAAAAAGATTGCACAGCCATAAACCATAGCACTTGTAGCATCTTGCAAGCTTGTTTTATACGCATTTCAGTAAGGCATTTTAAAATCTATTGTCGTTTTCTAAAAAAATTACAAAATGTCCATAACTGCACAAAATATGATTTAATCTGTAAAATCTATTTCAATGACCTCGGGTTTGTACCCCGCCAAGGTATTTGCTTTGATAGCAGCACCGATTGCGTCCCCCTATTCCTTCCTAAATAGCGAGGTAGTATTTGAAATAAAGTTCTTGACTTTATTTTTATTTAGGACTCGTTTTTTACCGCTGGCTCCGGTAAAAATCTTTCCAAAGATTACCCTTTTTAAATCAGTAGTAGCTTCCCGTTGCAACCTACCTACTCCAACAAGTGCCAGAAGTGACGAGGGAAAACCAGGGGTATTTACGTCTGGGGATTTTTAAAGGAGACCGGGATCAACTTTGGGGGTTACGGTCTTTTTCTGAAAAATTTTTGTATTTTGCCTATTTCCTAAATAAAGTCTTTTCTTATCTTTTTTATAAGCATCATTTTTGGAAAAAATTGGGGTGATTCTAAAAAGATCAACATTAGAAGTGGTTTCTAACTTGCTGGCCAGCAACATAGCAGAATTAACTTAAAGATTGACTGTAATTGATCACAACAAAAAAATTTTGCCACCGGGTATGAGTCGAAGCTTTCAACTCCCCTGTCGAGCATTAGCCTGTAGTGGCGCTACCCGGAGAAAGCGTGAGGCATTGTCCAACCCCCCTCTAGTTTTGAACTTGCAACAGTAGTTTAGCAAATGTTGTGTTGACACCATGTTGTTGTTGCTGTGTCCATCCCTCCTCTTGCTTGGAACGGAGCACAAAATGAAACGGTTATTCGGATCTACAGTCTACATCGCGAACCTAATGGAGACCGGCGCGATGGTGTAGTTGTTAAAGCGTCCGCTTCGTGGTCTGTAGACCTGGGGTACATTCCCTAAGTCGAGTCATACCAAAAGACTTAAAAAAATCGTATTCACAGCTTCCCTGCTTGGCGCTCAGCATAAAAAAGGGATAGTGTGGAGAACAAGCCGGCAAGCTTGCTTATTGTGTCCTTGGGCAAGGCACTTAACTGGACGCCTCCACCTTTATGTGGCCGACAGGTGGCCTACCCGTACTTTACCGGGTTACAATTGTGAAGTCGCTCACCCAGCATGTCGTAAAAGGCGACTCTTGGGTACCCACCAGTGGCAATCCGCCTTGTTGGTGGTGGGACTACCAATCACTCGTGACTGGTTCGAAATGGGCTGCCATCTTTCTCCTAGCCTAATTTCAATTAGATTGACGGCATGAACCTGAATTGCCGTTCGTGCCGTCCCTCCATCCCCAGAAAGAAGAGGGGTAATCACAACAAAACAATCTAATGGAGATAACTTAGGTTCAGGGCAAAGCGGCAGTTCATTTCCAACCAGACACGAATGTAAATTGCCGACTGGTTGCTCCACCACCAACAAAACATGCTGCCATCGACGGGTACCCAAAAGTCGTCTTCCACGACACGCTGGGCGAGCAACTTCATCATTCCAATACGGTGAGGCACGTCATGTATTTTTGACCTCATCACAAACAAAAGGTGTGCTTGCTTCTCGCCAATATTTTCTGACTGACGCCCGTGAATAGGCTTGTTTATTTATTTTCAGACAGTTAGTTAGTTGACTCTTTGTTCCCCATTTACTATACTCTATAACAACAAACTTACCATGTATTATGCTGCAAAAACAAAGCAACAATCCTGCCGATAACGCAAAACTCATTTTTTGTAAATTTTTTTTAACAACACACCAATCCAGGTTACAATTAAAATCGCGAAATGGTCTCCGTCTCTGTTCGCGGTTATTTATAGTGTCGCCATTTCGTAGGAGAATCGAGCACTTTTTCGTCAAAAGCCTGTTAACTTGTCGATTTGCGAAGCACTTTAAACTTGAAATACGAAAGAGCATTGCAGAGGCATGTCAAGCGAAGGAAAGAAACGCTTGTCCTTTTATTGGGTTACAACAGTTTAGAAAATGCTCGCCCAGCACGTCGCAAAAAATGATTACATAAGTTCTGCATATGAGGTAGTTCCGTCTTGGTGATGGCTACAGTTTGCGATTTTTATTCCTTACCAATTTGAAATAGAATGCGACTGGGCTGTATGTTGAGGGAAATAGAAAAGTTTAAAATCCTTCTGAATGAGTTGAAATCTCTCTTTATAAGAAATCTGCGTCTTGCAAATAACCAACTCCGAAACAGTTTTGTGAAAATTTTTCTTTTGTTTTGTTGTTTATAAAGATAAATTCTTAAAAACGGCACTGCACCGTCGCTTTCCTCAGGCTTGATTAAGGTTAGGTTTAAACCTGGAAACCTGGGAAATCATGCTTCACACGTTGCCCATTATTCCAAAAAACAAAAGAAATAAGCAACAGCAACAAGAACCAATAGAAAAGAATGGCTTATTGCGAAGTTTTCCAGCCAACTTATCCTTTGTTTTGAATCGTAGAAATAAAAAAGAAGTTAGGCTTATAGAAAGGGCAAAACGAGAGGGGGGCGAAACTGGTTTTCCGCTTGTCAGGATCACGTTATCAATGACTTTTGTTATAGCAAGTCCAAAATTCAAAAAAGCGCTTTCTCTACACCTTTTTTAGGGTATTTATTGTAATCTTAACTTGGGCAGACCATAGGAAGACCGATTGACACTGTCCGGGCTACGTGCAAACGTTGAGCGAAGATGAAAACGTTGAAAATGAATTTGACGCACACTGAGAGGTAGCTTTAACAATTTCCACAAAACGTTTTTTTAGCAAATTACAACAAGAGATAGATTATTGTACTTACTCGTAGCCAGGCAGACATAGCCAGTTTGCTCGATTGCACATACGTATCACCAAGCCAAAAAGCATTTTTTCAAGGTGTGTAGGCTAATTAATTGGGCAATATTTTGGAATTCATAGGTCTATGTTTCCAAATTTTTAGGGTTTTCATTCTTGACAGCAACTACCATTAACTATTGCTTCCAAGATTTATTCATCAAATTGTATTCAAAATAAGGGAGTCTTAGCATACTCGTGGAGGTACTCGCTCCCTAAATCACAGAGTTGTTTGTAAAAGGATATTCCAAGTCTGGGGTTTAGGTTTTTAGTGATGTGAGCTGTTAGTAAATTATAAGTTTGTCTTCCTGCGAGGAATCCTTATTTACAAGCATGCAATGTGTTGGTCCACGCTGAAAAATTAATCAGTTTTCAGGTTTTAGGATTTGCGCGGTGCGTGAAATAGTTGTAGAATAAAGAAAGGATCAACTTCGGAAATATAAGAATGTCAATATTTACATTGTGTACATTGCTGATGCATAGACAAAGCGACAAATAAATGGTGGTACTTGTTTCAGACTGATCAAGTTGTAATTCCCTTAATACCTAATAGTCTAAAAATATTTTCCCAGTAGGCTTTACCTCGGCAAAAATTGAAATAAATGTAGCCTTAAGTTAGAATTTGTTACGTTCTTGCTCTGTGGACAGGTTACAGCCTGGAAAATAAAAATTACAGTGGCCAAATATACCGTTGTGTAGTCATAATTACTCTTTGTTCATGGCTTTATGACGATGCTCGATAATCTTGATTTACATTCTTAATCTATGATTAGCTTCTCCAAGGCCCTCAGCAAGATTTAATCCGCAGATAAACCTCAAGTGCTGCACATAATTTCAATGCAAATCAGACAGAGCGTGATGTCTGTGACGCCCGCGGGTCTGGCAAAAACGATGCAATAACTGGCATTTTAGAAAAGGCTAGAGTAGAGTGCAATAAATCATTCCACAGCATACATGCTTTGTATCTGTTACGTGTTTGAATTATGTACGGTTTTACCATAGCTGACTGGGATTGATATTAATGCTCGAATAGCTTAATCAGCAAGTATTTTTGTTGTCAACTTTTAACAGCTTTTTCACAACTTATTTGTCAATACCTCTCACACACGCAGTTTTGTTCTTCCTAGGTGGCAGCTGATATGTGGGAGAAGCCAAATCATCACACCGGGATGACCGCTAGATTTGTTTCTCCTTTTCACGCTGCAAACCTTAACTTTAAACTAGTCTAATTCTCATTAGGTAGCAGACGCCTGCATACTTTACACTGTGCAGAGGTCACAAACTGATCAATCAACCATTTATTGATAAGTTGTGATGAAAAATACTTGATTACGAAATTCTTCTTATACCACAAGGTACCAAATATAAGCAGACGACATATATGTTGAACATTTTATGTTGGAACTGGATGCTTTCAGCCCATCAACATTGCCCTCATCGGAGTATCCAAATTGTATTTTTGCATTCCAACTTCAAAATTCACATTGTTGTTATAGCAAGCAACTTTGATAAGTCAAAAATACGTATCGACTTAAAAAATTTTTGTGTCAAATCTCTTGCATTACTCTTCTAGCTATTTACTTATTTTAAAGTTGGCTACCTTTTACAACCTTTAAAAATACTGTATCATCGCAATGCGTATTATTTGAAATTATTGTTGATTGTTTTAATTTATTACGCCGCATTTACAGATCTTAATTCTTGAAAAGGGCTTTACAAAAGTCGAAAACGTTCGAAATATGAGATGTTTTACTAATCAAAATGACTTTTAATTTATTAAAGTTGCTTAATATAACTGCAGTGTATATTTTTAGATGCTTTACCTCTCTGCTAAAGTTGCAACTTCAAAATTAAAAACGAATATATATATGATACGGTACTGAAACATTAACAACACACAAATATGATAAACATGACAAAACAATATTGTTGCTGCCATATAAAACAAACGCAGGTAACGTTATAACGTAGAACTTAACATGGAGAATATAGTGATAGTTCGCAATATATTTCGCTTCTAATTTCACAACACAGAAAACTCGGCAATCGGATGAAAACAATGAGCAAAATAGAAATCCAGGTGACAAAACGAATTGACGTTTAGTATACCCAAAGTTGTTGGAGTTACATCAAACAGATTTAAGAAAGTTACATCAAACAGAGATGGTTGCCGCATCTGTAAAAAACATTTTGCCATTGAAAATAAATTGAAAGTATACTCGAAGACAGTACTTAAATAGTACGATCAATTACAAACACTAAAATACATTTACCAAAAATGCAAAACCATTAGCATACAGTGTTTTGTTAAGTTGTGGATTGATTTTCTTGATTTGTAGAGCTTCGTGATTTTGGTCTCGTGTTCTCTGTTTCGTTTTCTATTGACATCATGTGAATTTGTAAAAATCCAACTAGAGTAGCCATTTTTCGGAAAACGGAGATAACTTATCTTTTTTGATTAGGTTGTTATTAAAGCACATCATCTTGGCTCTATTCAAAAAACACATAATTAAAACTGTTTTCGATTTTTTAGAACACTTTGCTATGTAATTTAGTTGCAAACGTGTTTGTAAGTTTATGCCAAACCCAACTATTAAAGTCATGTTTTGTAATTTCTTACTCTAGGCCCAAATAATGAAGGCTGTTTGTAGTTTTTTCTTTTATAAATTTGATATTGTTGTGTGGCCTGTTTAGTGCTTTTAAAATTTATTGTAATCATTACCATTATCAAATATAATAAATCCCTCACCAATGTATCTTAAATATACTTCAGGCAAGCAGATGGACTGGTCGGCAAAAATTTTTCTCCTAATTGCCCCCCAAAAAAATTTGAAATTGTCTGTCCTAACGGAAAGCCCACCGCCGTACCGTCTATTTGTTTGTACAAGCTATCTTAAGGCAGAAAAAGTCCTTGGGAAGCAGAGAACATCAGTTTCTTGAATACATTTCTTCTTGAATGGATGCTGGTTTAACAGTGGATCATCTTCTGGATATCGAGGATTGGCAATGATTTCAATTGTTTCAGATAGTGAAACATTGGTAAAAAGCGGTACTGCATTAAAACTAACCATAATTTGATTTTTATTGAACTTAAATTGCTTCAAGTGATTCATAAATTAAAATTTTGACTTCAGTTAATATGCGTCTGGTAGCCCTGGTAGGCGTGGTTTAATTAAATTATCCAAAGATTTAGCCAAGTTACTCGTATTTTGTGCTGTTTCTACCGTATGCATCACAGGAAGCAAAGATACATTTGACTTGAAAAAATTGGATGGTAGGAATAAG
The DNA here is from genome assembly GCA_963675345.1 of Trididemnum clinides. Taxonomy (NCBI): domain Eukaryota; kingdom Metazoa; phylum Chordata; class Ascidiacea; order Aplousobranchia; family Didemnidae; genus Trididemnum; species Trididemnum clinides. Next base: position 33,018,441 of record OY776292.1, on the reverse strand, counting down.
TTTGGCACACAGAACCTAAAAATAGATTTTTCCCGTTTAATTGAAACCTCCTATTACGGCAAATCATCTTGCCAATATGCCAATTGTCTTATTTGTCTCGTTAGAAAGAAATTCGACGTCGACGTGTCAGTGTACTATACCAGCTTTAAAATCGGTACATATTTTCAATTGATTTATTCTACTCCTGCCGCTTTGTCGACTAATGTAGTGCATACATTTAATTGTCTGAGTGATGCAAACTGTCCATACGTCAGTGTGATCCCGCACCACTTAGCGACCAGAGTGCGTCTGCATCTTCACTCCACTATAACAAAAACACATGTCACAGAACATCTAAATGTATGTGATAGCTGCAAAAAAAATAGCAATATGAATTTACTTGATGTCAATAGAAAACGAAACACAGAACACGAGACCAAAATTCACGAAGCTCTGCAATCAAGAAAATCAATCCACAACTCAGCAAAACATTGTATGCTAATGGTTTTGCGTTTATGGTAAATGTATTTTAGTGTTTGTAATTGATCGTACTATTTAAGTACTGTCTTCGAGTATACTTTCACTTGTTTTACCATTCACCCATCCTACGTTATAACATTTGTTTATTACGTCAGCAATCATATTATTTTGTCATATTTATTTTGTTCATGTGCTGTTTATGTGTCTTTACCAAAATTTTTATATAAACATTTGTTTCTAATTTCGAAGTTGTAATGTAAACATATTGCTTGGATATTCCAACGAGGGTCATGTTGATGAACGAAAAACGTTCAGTTCAAATATAAATCGTTGAACATATATTGTCTGCTTGTTTTAGCTTCTTAATAATTGATTGTTAAACTGAAAAACGTTACAAATGACGTTTGTAATTTTATTATGAAGTTATAATTGCGTGAAATTAAAGTTGTTTATATTTGGACAATAGTTCATTTGTTAGAAGATCATTTTTTTATAAATAGAAAATAGTTGACGTAAGCTTTGGTCAATGTGGTTAACAGTTCGGCCTACTGAACTGATCATTGGTAATTTGACAGTGTTGGGAGAAAGGCAAAATTGGTAACGAATTGATTGCTGTGGTCCATGACTGTATTACTTTTTGCCTTGCTCGGTTGCTAACTGATTTACACAGCTTCGAAACAGAAATGGGATCACTAGTGATTACGCTCTAACTGATTTACACAGCTTCGAAACGGAAATGGAACATAAAATTGCAATCTAACGGTCAATACGTCTTTCCTAAGGGTGTGAAAGTGAGCTCAAGATAGCGTGAGAATGCTGAATCAAAATGCAGTAGCAGGAAATCTTTGTGAAATCATCTTTTTTTAAGGTTCCTTGTATAACAAAGTCACAACTACAAAAAAGGTAAACCATAAACAAGCTGCAACAAAATACATCCAGCAGAAGTTAGGTATGTCTTGTGAATTGGATGCGCAACAGCAGGAACTGGTGTTTCGTGGGTAATTTGAAGTGGGTGTTGATAAGAAAATGGTGAAGATTTAGTGCTTGACAGATAAAGTCGATTTTTTCAATGTATTCTTTCGGCATCCTATTTTACCTCTTTTTCATGCAAAATGAAATCTCCATTTTTTAAGATGACGTACAGCTTTTCATCACAATCGATGGGTGTGGCATTACGATTGCTTTAAGCAATACCTAAGACGCAAGACAGGCATTGAAAATGCACCTTTGCGAGAGTGAAAGTAAGGCAGTTGGATAGCAGATGCCCTTACAAAAGCTTTCAGTTCTCCAGAAATTTGAAAAACGGACTAAATACTAACTTTTTGAAACATACTTTTTTGAAACTAAAAATTGCAAAAAATAATTTACTTAAAAGAACTTGGTGTTGAAAAAATTGCAAACATCTTCAAGTTTGTTTTGGCCCACTGAGCGTTGAGCTTATGTGAAGTGATAAATTTCGTGTGAGGAAAATAAGACAGTTGCCTTAGGCTCCCTTTTTTGGAAAATAAGGATTCCCCTATTCACACATGTTCGATGGGCTCTTTCTAGCTGCCATTTAAACTTAACTAAAGGTACCATGCTGACAATGAGCTGAAACTTCGTAGGAAAATTTGAAGGTAGCCTTGGTTTTTCCTGATTTTTTTATAGAAAGTTAAAGCTCTGGTTTCCTGAACATTCAGCACCCGCATTTAATAGCAGGCAAGCCTTGTTAAACATTTTCAATAATTTGATTGGTGAGGTCAAATTGTAATCAGTCAATATTTGTTTGCGCATTCTCGCTTGTATTAACGTCACTATCGGATAATAACACGCAGTTTCGTCTTGCACGACTTGCCGCATTTTAAAGGGAAGGCGACCGTGAATCACTGCAAACTGATTGAATCGAAATCTAAGAAAAACTGAAGAGTACTTGCAAGCGCAGTTGCACACTTGGGTTCTTTGCAAATATTTGACACTTCATCGCACGATAGGTCGCTAAAGTGGCAAGTGGCAAGTTTGAGGCAATGGTGTTTTGCCAAATATTCTGTCCAAGTGCTGTTAATTTTTTGTCCAGAAATGCGCTGCAACCGCAATTTTGGCATGTACGCTATCCACATCTTCAACTCCAAAAACGAGGACATACTTTGGAATTGTAATCAGGGCGATGTTTTGTTGTTTTTGCTTTTTTTCAACTTGAATACCCTTTTTTTTTAGAAAATTTACTTTTCAAAAATCGAGCTTATTAGGTTCTTTATTGTTTGGGGTTGCACATAAGCAAATCCCTGAAGCTCCTAATAAATTTCGGGTCTGGGTCCGTAGGTAACCCTTGGACCCCCATGTCAACTTTATTGATTATGCTACGAGGTACGTAGAGGTTTTCGTGTTAAAACTTGTGGTTGTAAAAAGGAGTACAGTTGAACATTTTTGTGAGTCCTCAGGACGATTATTTTTTTCTTGCAAAAAGAGAAACAGGCCATCCCCCAAAAAAGGAAGAAGGTAGTCCTACAAATTGGGTCCGAACACAATAGCCTTTATGTGTACTTATACAAGTCTTGTTGTTGCGATCACCCCTTCTCTTGTTCAAGATGGGGGGCACTGCATGAAGCGATTTTCTAGATTTATGCCATAAACCTAATTAAATTCTGCTCGGGGAAAAGCGACAGCCCATTTCGAACCAGTAACGAATCTAAATTACTGATTGGTAGCCTCACCATCAATAGGGCGAACTGCCATTGATGGGCACTCAAAAGTCGTCTCTTACGACATGCTGGGTGAGCAGTTTCACTATGCTAACTCGGTAAGGTATTGGTAAACAACAAGGTCTTCGGCCACATGTTGTATGGCGCGCTTGTGTTGGCTCATGGAGAGTTTGACTGAATTACACACCGGTTGTAAGCGGCCACACAATTGCAAGATCCTGGCGCAGCACAGATTTGATGTGCGGTCATTGTTGAAATATTAATGTTTACATGTTACACATCCATCTAGTTTCGAATAACATTTGTCATTGCATGATTGGGAAGATATTCTGGTACAGCAGGCGTTGTAAAAATTGTAAAGAATGTTCTTGCTCTTCTGGGGGGAGTGAAATAGTATCTAGAACAGGCAATATTAAAATTGTTTGTTCCATGTACTATTAACACCGGAAGAACAACAACATTCTTAACAATAATTGCCATTGTTACCTAACAATTATGCATCAGGCATTGCCAAAATTAAATTGAGCGAAAGTGACAAATACAACTTCCAAATACAGAAGGCGAGGTTTGCTAATTTTATAATTTTAGTTTTGACATGCAAAAGTGGACAAATGTTAATATGTCATTTTATTTTTCGCTATGGGTGTGCCACATTGATTCCACCGCAAAATGCTCATAGTGCACTATACTTACGGATTGTAGTACACACTGCCATTGACCGCATATTATAGTTACAATTGCATAATGGTGGATGCATTTTGAAATCGCCTCCGCAGGTTTCAAAAATAGTTTATTACGTGCAGGCAGGCAGGTGCTAGAATAGAAATGATCGTAGTCATGCGGCCTACAAATTTAAGCCTTGCATTCATTACTAAATATCAATTATGTCATGACAAGCACTTAGCTAAATATCACTTTTTTTTCTTGCTATCAGTGTTCAATCAGAGCTAAAAACATATTTGAAATAAAATTAGCTTTTACATTTTTGTTAACCTCTTTTCGCAAAATACACACCCATAAGTAGTTTATGTTTTTTCCGCCCTACTAAATTTAAGAGGTAGTCTCCTGCACAACATTGCTCACTGGTAGACCTATCCAGTTTTGGTGTTGAGCCAACAACTGATCAGTGTACTTTCATTCGTTTTTTATCGCAAAGATATAGTTCTTTAACAACTCATAACTATTTTGTAGCTTTTGTCCTTGCATTGCTGACGTAACAACGTACGTCAAAGCAAATTATTTCTTCCAATGACGTAGCTTGTTTAACAACCAGACGAAAGTTGATGTCAGCTGAAAAACAAATTTTGTGACGCCCGCTGAGCCAGTTGATTTGGGTTTGATCGAGATAGGCTTGACCCTAGAATACCTTCTTTGATAAGAAAGAAGGCGTCAAAATAAAATTTGGGGGCAAAGTTTTAATGCTGAAAATCAACTTTACCTGTTAATATGAGGTGAATTGTTAAATTCCCTGTTTGCACGCACACTTCAGTCAATACTGTTTTCAAGAATTTACGAGATGAGCCATTACTTGATTTGACGCAGCAGCTGCTTCTACCCACCACCTGTCTGCCACGTAAAGACGGAAGAATACCGTTAAGTGTTTCTCTCCAGGACACAAAAAGCAAAATGGCGCTTTTTCTTTACTCCGTTATATTTGTGTTAAACGCCAAGCAGGAAAGTTGCGACTTGCCTCTTTTTATCAAAAGGGAAAATTTTGTTTCAGAAGAAAGCCTCTGTTTTTGTTTTGCTTTGAGGATTTTGAATCAATATTATGTTAAAATGAATCAACTTTCCGCTTTGGTTTTCTTTACTTGTATGCAATTTATTTACTAACGGAATTTTAAAGGAAATAATTTTCTGCTTAAAAAGCAACCTTGTTATTTGATATACTGAGAAAAAGATTTCAAACTTCGATCATCTGCGACATAATAAAGCTTGCCATGACATAACAAGTGCTTGTTGCCGGTTCAGCAAACTCTTCTTTCAATAAATCAAACACAAAATAGAATTTTATTTCATGAGGTGTCGGTAGTTCATGATTACGTCATTCCCCGGCAATAACAATTCAAAGCAAACACATTTATTTTTGACAATATACGTCATTCCAAGAACAGGCTGTTATCCCAGAGATTCTCAACCTTTTTGCATTGCAGACAGGTATAATGTGGGCATTATTTTTGAGGTCGATCTTCACGGTGTGGTGGATAAATACAGCGAAAAACGTAGAACTTTTGGGATCTCCGAAAAAATGTGAATAGCAACCTACATAATGATCGCCTTACGTACTGCGCTTTCCAGAAAGTCATAAAGACGAGTATTAAAAATCATTGCACGTAGGCCTACGTTTGCTTCTAAATTTATTGCTTAAAACCAGATGAATTTTTATTTTGTGCAGTCAGCTAGCAAATTCCTCAGGAAGCCATGGTCTTCAGGTTGGAGGGCACTGATTTATACCAGATACATTTATTCTTAGCGCACAACTTCATCAAATGTTTAAATTTTTCTTTATTTTGCAATTATTCGCGTACAAATTTAATAAAAAACACAATATTGTCTCACTAATACAGAAATCTTTGGCGATCTCGGATCATCTTATATTCCGAAGATCTTTCCAGTATTTTTGTTGCAGCGAATTAGTTTCTTTTTCTTGCATTTCATGCAGGTAGAAATCAGCTGTTTGTCTGAAATGTAGCACTGGTGTTCTCATTGTTCAATATAGCGGCGATCAGGGTCGTATTTAAATGGATTCTGTTGATGCTGGAGCATTAAGTCCTTTCCCATATAGGCCCAGGCCATCAAAACCCAAGCTGACAGTATATCTCATAAGTTATTGTAAACTCTGTCAGCAAAAAGTAGATCGTCCTCCCGTCTAGGTGCAAGGCTAGCGCCAGGCATCCAGGCGCAAGGAAGGTCTACTTTTTGACAACAGGATTTACGATACTCTACCTTTGCTTAATTCGGCCCTGGTGTTTACAAAACAAATAGTTGTTGCAGGAAGACAGCCATAGGGGTTGAGTGCAACCACCGATAAAGTTTTGGTTCTGTTCTCTTCCCAGTTTACAAATAGGCTTCATATTAATATTATCTTAAAAAATAAAGTTATTCCAGAAAAGCAAAGAATTAACGTGATTAATTTATAAAAGCGGTTACTACAACAAAATTTAAAGAGAGGCGTAGGCTGGGGTGGATTAATACCAGCGGGGTGCTTAAACCCAATTACACTTCCATGAAATGGCCTTCCTTAGAAATAAAAAAGCATCTATAACTGTGTGACTTAGTTGTCCAAGGACTCTTGCGCCATAGTAATTGGTGTGCGTGCACCCTGTGCCCCCTTTTAAACTAAAGCCGAGTGATCATTGCCTTCCTCTACTATGTAAGCCTCCCTTTCGTTGATGAAGCAAAGCCCCTTGCATTGCCCTCGTTTTCAGTCCAGATTTACGGCCTTCTTTTACTGTGTTTTTGTAAAAACACTCCGCACCAATTGCTACTTAACTGCAGCGACTATAAGTACTTTGTTTCTCCATTTAGTTTTATGCGCGTGGCGTACGCCTAATGGAAACCAATCTTAAACGTGAGGACTTTTCTGTGGTTTGAGAAAAAACGTCTGTAACAGAACATACATCTTTCAATGCGTCTTCTTAAAAAGCTTTAGGATAATTATTTAGCCAAATGTTTTCCTTAATTCTAGATTAACTTACTTATATAGAGACATTTTATCATGCAGTAAGTGGGAATACATCTTAAAGCACCTCGACTGTTTGCCCTTAGAGCTATCGGTTCAATTTTTGTGATTTGTCGATTGATATCATCTATAACTGATTGGATTTCTTCAACTTTTTCTTGGCTAAGAACCTTTTTATACCGCGATGCTTCCTTTTCGAGCTTCTTTGTTAGTTTGGGGCAACGCAGCGCATTTTTCTATAAATATGTTTTATTATTACAATTAGATTTCTTATGGAATTCTTTATCGTTCTGCATCAATTCTGTTTCACTATAGCTTTGAGCGTTGCTTCAATTCCTTAAGCTAGATTCAAGTCCTTAGGTCAACGCAGTGACACCCGAGTTGGCATTGAATCATGCCACAAACAGAACATAGAAATACTATTTTTTCTACAGCACAGAGTTGTGTAAAAAAATAAGGTCTTCAACACACTATTTCTCTCAATTGTAGGTGAGTTCTGAAATAGTGTCGCCTTATAAATTTATGTCACTTAGGGTTGTCTCCGCCTCTGCTGGCGTCACTGAATCAACAACTACACAAGAAGCCTGAAAACTGATCTTGAGTCTCCGTAATCAAGTCCCACCTAAAAGCAAGCTTGCACGCCCGAAGGCCGCATTGATGAAATAACCTGTACTTAGAACGAAGTTGGAGCTGCCCACTTCTGAGTTTTGACACAATGCATTTTATCACAAGCATAGCAACCAAGAGAGAACATTTCCGTAAAGTGGTTTGTTCAAGGGCACAACAAGGCAGAAATTACCCCGGCATTGACGTTGGTTTTCGGCAGCAACATGGGCGCTTTAAAACGCCACGTTTTCGTTCCTCTTGCCATGAGATTCCGTCAATCAAGAGTTTTAAAGAAGGAAAGGCAACAAACTGTCCAAGTGAACTTGGTGGCCGAAGCACCAGTGCAAGCGCCAATCTAGTGACTATTGATTTGTTTCAAACAATTAGAATATTTTAGTTGCTCCCATCGCTGTTTCACCCTATCAGGTCTCAACAAAATGTTAAGTAGTTTTCTTTACCTTTCCACATTTTGCGTAGTCAGCTGCAACAAAAATACTTGTGTAAAGCGAATTGCAAGACTTGTTTGTGCTACTTGCATTAATATCCTCCAATCAGCGGGGTGTTATACGCAGAATATCTTGCGCTTCAACCTGCTTCGGAGTCTTCCAGATAGCGTTTTGCAACACACTCTTTGTCTACCACAGACACGGCAACTTATTGTTTAATTGTTCGAAGCCATGCCATGAGCCAACTTTAGGCCACGCTTTATATCAGCGGTTCTCAATTCATTTTGAAGCCCGCACCCCGTCGTGATGGAAAAATCATTTTTGCACCCCTTGCACCATTTGATGTAATGTTTATCTTATTTATCTTTATTCATTTTTGCACCCCATCGCTGATATCAATCGTCAGAGAAGTAAAGCTTGCACCCCCAATTGAGAACCGCTGCCTTAGAAGGTCCACTTCCACTCCCTCCCCAAAATATTAAATCTCGCTTTCGAAACTGCTTCTCTATGACAAACAAAGTCAATGGTGGATGTTAGATGAGGCAAGTAAGACAGCTGCCTTAGGTCTCTCTTTTTTCCCGGGGATTCCCCCTTTCCGAGCATGCCCGATATTTTGGCATCAAATTCTATTACGTAAAAAGATCTAGTCACCATGAAGTTGATCTCCAAAAACAAGGCCTTCACCTGTGCTTCTACTCGCCATATATCTTTTGAGGCCTTCCGACCAGGACTTCTCCGAGGAATTTCTATTCATAACTTGGGCAGCTTGGGACATGAATTCTTGCCTCAGGCCCTTAAAATCTTCAATCCACTATTGAGTAAAGTAAGTACAAAACCGGCATAATCACGAGAATTCTTACGCAGACAAATCGGTGAATACTTATGACTCCATTTTCTACTTCTGAATGAGCACGTGATCTCAGCAGGACCAATCAAATCGGTTCCTGTATCGCATGTAAATCTGTAAGTGACGTCTCCGTTTTCCTGTTCTGTCCTTAAGATGGCACCAAAGAGTGGTCGTGCCATCCTGGGACATCCTGATAAACAAAATGATATAAATCGGTACGCGCCGCTAGGCTGAACAACAAGATCAAACGTCATCTTCAAACACTGACTTTGAAACAACCGCAAAAAATCTTAAAAGTTTTTGATCTCGAGCGATCTGGTTTTTGAGAATCACGATTGCTCTAGTAAAGATCAGAAGAATGACACAATATCTGAGATATGCACTGAATGCAAATACAATTTGTTAAGTTTGCTTTCAATTGTCAATAAACCGTTTTGTAAAAATTACGATTCCGTTGTTTTTTAGATTTTTCTAAAATTTCACAACTTTTTTCATTTGCTGAAAAAGCTCTTCCCAAATGCAATGCCTGGACAATACTTGCTAATCCACTTAAGCTCTCCTGTTTCCCATGCTTAGGAACGAAGATTGAGAAATTATTACAGAGTGCTTTCTTCCATAGACAGAAGGAAAAAATTGGTTTTGTAATTTAATACAAGAAAAATGTAATTTCTTCTTCATAAAACACAGAGAAATAATAATTTTTTGTTATTTGCAATTTTTGTTTTCAGGGACGTACGCAGAAATTTTTTGAGGGAGGTGCAAAAATGCGCCTTCGGCACATATTCGCTTTAAGAGTTAGAAAGGCATAATTATGATAAGGGGTCAAGGGGGCTTGTCCACCGAAAAAATTTCGCAAAAATAGGATCAAATATACGCAAGTTTAATGGTTTCTGGAACCACTTTTAAGGTGATTTTTTGCTTTAAATTGTTTTTTTCGTTTGAAATGAAACAGCCTTTGTCACTGCTACACAAATTACCAATGACGCAAAACAAGTAATGCTTTCAGAGGCCTTAAACATTTAAACTGATTCTGTCACTGCAGAACAGGTTTTTTGTTTGTAACCGTTATAAGAAAAATGAATGAAAATAATATTTAACTTTTTTCCGAGGAGAATCTGGGGGGGGGGGGGAGGAGGAGAGCGCATAGAGGCCCACCTTCGTACGCCACTGCTAGTTTTCGTTTGTATTTAGCATAGCCATTACTTTCACTAACGTCTTGTCAGGAGGATGCCAAATTAGAATTCGAATTAATATCAAGTCTCCATAAGCTGTACTTTTGCTTGTCTTTGAACGCTTTTTCACTTGCCGGTTGCATTAGAATCGATGTAATCTTTATTAAAGCCGGGTTTGTTCTCGATGAAACTTACCACCATCTCTCCTTATATAAACGAGTCTCATTTAGTGAAGTAAGCGCCTCGAACCACATTAGTTGAAAAGCGTTAATCTAGTGGTTTTGAGCCTGGAGTTTGTGAAACCGTTAGGGTCCGTGAGAAAACTTTAGAGGATTCACAAATGGTTTGATGAATTTTAAAAAACAATTGATTTAGTTGATGATTTGTTAAATTTTTAATCACACTTTTTGATAATTTGCGTCATTGGTGGCAAAACTGTGGGTCGTGACTCAATGAGTCACCTGCGGTAAAAAAAACTTGATCTCCAAAAAATGAAATAAGCGGCCTACGCATTGATCTGCCAGAAAATGTTTAAATCCGAAATTAGATTAAGTTGATAGGGCCGAGGGTACTTGCATAATTAAATGGTAACTTCCAAACAAAACTTAGGTTTGAGGTCTGCAGGACTGCCAAGTTCTTACAACGGTCCTTGATAAAAAAAATTGTAAGCCACTGCGCTAATCGTGAGGGATATTACAATTTTTCTTTTTCGTAAAAAAGAGGCCTCCAACTTGTTATCAAGGACCACGGCCCCGTGGAAAGAACCCTTTCCCGTTCATTTACCATTGCTTTTTGGCAGTAAACTTCTTGCATTTACCAATATTGTCTATAAAAAGATATTAGTGCTCCTCATCAATTAAGGATCTTTTTCTTCAAAGCATTATCTAAGCAAAAACCGGCGCGATGCTTTAGTGGTTAGAGCGATCGCTTTGCAGTAGGTAGAACTGGAGTTCACTTCCCAAGTCGAGTCATACCAAAAACTTTAAAAATCGTTTACATCTTCCCTGCTTAGTGCTCAGCTCAAAAAGAGATAGTTGGAAAAACAAGCCGGCAAGTTTGCTCACTGTGTCCTTGGGCAAAACACTTAGAGGGAGGCTTCAGTCTTTAGGTGGTGGGACCAAGAACTGAGGATTAACAAAAAGGGCTAATGAGAAGCTTCTTCGAAAATGAAAGATCTTGCTCATACGGAGAAGAACAATTGACCAAAAAGAAGAACTCCTGGTCGCCAGCAAAGACGTTTTATTTGATCTATAAATTCACCAAAAGCTACCCTGTACGTAGATCTGGGTCGAATGCTCTTGTCGAGTTATACCAAAAGGCTTTAAAAATGATATCGGAAGCTTCACTATTTGATGCTTAGAACCATGGAGAAAGATCGGAAGAAAAGGGGCAAGTTCTCTGGTTGTGCTCTTGGAAGAGGCACTTAACTGGATTCCTGCATCAATGTATGGCAGACAGGTGGTGGGGCCGAATAGTCTGCTGGTTGTAGAGATACAACCTCATTTAGGACATGCAAACAAAGGATGAGCTTACACGCATGAATGAACGAATGAGCAGTTTATTTAAAAAACTGACTTTGGCATTCTCCTAGTTCACGTGACCAGTTCCCGTTGCGTGTACGACACGTCATTTCTGCTGGACCAAATCGGAAATAGTTATCATCGCATCGAACAGTGCATCTTTTTTTACTGCTGTTGATCTTCGAGCAAAGTAAAGTGGAGTGAGGGGATGTCGCTGGGGGAGTGCACACACCTGTAAGCAATTCACCACTGTCACTTAGGTTCAAGGAAGAGGGAGACAAAACTGCAGAGAATGATTAAAAAAGTTTGTTTGAAGTTTCAGTTTTCCGATAAATATGTTATCACAGCGCACATAGAGCTATTCCTTTTTGTGAAATTCTGGAAAATAATGGTTACATGACCGATATCATCGGGGGGTTTCAACTCTTTCTTGAAAATGTTGTAATATCTTAACGCATGTTTATTCTACCGACATTTGGGTGAACTCTTCTACTCAGAAACCCTGACAAATCTGCGCCCTAGACATAACAAAGAACCTGTTTGTGAACAATTGACAAAATGGAAGAAATTCTAAACGCCGCCGGCAATGTTCCTCCTTTTTATATTTTTTCGTAAGCACTTCGTCTGAGCATGCCATGTTGCTTCCTCAAGTTATTTTTTAAGTACAACTGCGTTAAGTTTTCAAAATTGAGGCATCCTACCTGGATTGAGAAGTTTTTTGAAGTAAAATTTGTTACATATATTAGGGGTCATAATCTTGAGCGTGTGAACCGCTGGAATACGATATTTTGTAACAGAAAATTTTTGCTTTTAGGATCACTCCACTACCAGATCCTGGAAATTAGTTGCTGAAACAGTGCCTCCGGAAACGTGTGCCATTCCTATCTCAAACGCACTATTCAAGGAAAAGCAAGATGGCTATTCCAAAATAAACCGCTTTTCTTGAGGAGTGAGTTAACTACCACGAGAGGAAATGAAGTTTTGCTTGTTATCAGCAAGTTCATTAAATAAAAGTAAAAGTATTTTTTGAGTGAATGAAATCTGTAAACGATTATAAAAGGTTTCCAGATTTTAAGGAAAACATTAAAATTCCGTTCTTATCGCGGCCAAGATAATCAGTGATTGCAATGTTATAAGTTCCTTAAAAAACTACCTTCTGGCTACTTACTTAAAGCTTGAACTACTAAACACGATATTATCAGCACTTTCCTCATTTCACTCTTGTTAAACGAAAAGCAAACGTTGGTTTGACAGCCTCTACTGTTGCGTCATTGCAAGGCGTCACGCGTGGTTGCACAACGCCACAGATCTCACGTAGCCTCTTGTTGAGCTGAAATTTCAACTTTTTGTTTTCTATATCAAATATACTTGCTGAACCATTTATGACGCTTGGTGATAGCTTGATGTATTGAGAAGGAATTTCATTGTAATGTGGTCCAAGTCGATACTGCGATCGGTAATGTGGCCGAATCATTTGCAAAACCGCTTAGCAGCGGCAATGTTCGGTCGTCGACTATTCACATCTCTCGAAGACAGCGTGATTGTATATTTTAAAAAAGGGCGAAGCGAAAGTTTCCTTTGAGTAGAGGATTTTACGAAGCCAAGAATTTATCAGAAGCAATATCAAGTAAAGGATTTAAACTTAGAAACTGTGAGGCAGGCTTGAAAAATGTTTTCGAAATTTGCAAAACTGTCACAACTCTGCATGTTTTAAAAAAAAGGCAATAGGTTTACCACAGGCCCGTAACCAGCCGGATATTTTTGTGGAGGCAAGAGCAAATCTTGGGGTAGCAAGTATTTTTGTGTTTAGTCTGAATGACAGAAGACATTAACAAAAGAGCTGCTACACAATTCTTAGTTCTGAGTTAACGCATTCTCTGTCGTAATTGTGAGCGATGATCTTTTTTTTAGAGTTCCCCTCATGACAGCCTTAAAGTTGGTATGTGCGCAGAAAATACCCGTATTCATCAACTTCTCCAGCTGCATTTTTCGTTGCAGCTGTGGGGATGGACCTGATTTCGTTATTTGGAGATTATCATACAGTATCAAACATACTTGTAGATGTAATTTGTTTGGGGGTCAAAACAAAATCTTGGGCTGCCCTCAACTCCCCTCCCCGTGGTTACGTGCACGGTTTACCAACCTCAAAACTCTGCAATATAATTCAGTCTTTCTAACGTGTTAGTCTATTTTTTCTCCCTGAACAATGCTGGTGGATATAGGGTGAGGCAAGTGAGGTACTTACCTCGGGCCCCCCCTTTTTGAGAGGCATCCTTCATGATTTTACAAATTGTCATAAACATTTACATCACATAAATTATGCAGCACAAGTGTTTAGTCAGAGATGCAACGACTTTTGCTTGACTCTAATGAAGGTCATGTTATTATCAACAGTCCCAAGTTTACCTTCCTCAGAACATAACTTAAGGAGATATATTGAACCAAGCATTTTAAACCTCATTTGTCTAAAAATTATGCGGTAGGTTTGATTGCACAACCTCATATCGAAGAGACTTGACAGCGTCAGTGTGTGTTTGAAATTTACTGCTACACAAACTTATTCTTTCATTAACACTCTTCGGGAGAGAATTGCCGCATGCGATTTGTTTAGTGTGCAGGCCAAGATTTCGCGTACACTGCAACTCCCTCCGTTGGAGTTTTCGCCACACGCTCTAGCCAACCGTCCAACTGAAGGATCTGGCTGGTATAGGCCTACCTTGGGAACTTATAGAAATCTTGCCCAAAGCCGTCCCAAATTGCTAAATCCACCAATGCTGGTGACCCATTTTCACAGTCGTGTTGACAATTTAACTGGCTCGTCTGTGAATAAATTCCAACTTTCTTTTAAAAATATTCTTTTCTTACGTATTCGGAGAGAACGATTTTTTTCGTTCGTTTTAAATATACTGGAGTTACGCTTCTTCAAATATAAAAATTTGCTCTCTGCATTTCCTTGACGTTTTGAATTGTGTTTAGCGGTCGAGAAACGTACATTTACTTGCCAGCAACGTGGTTTGCATTGGTGTTTACGGCGCAAGGATCGATCGCCAATGTATATCTCGAGGCGACACGTCATTGCGCGCTTTGGAAAAAGATTTCACAAATGCACAGTTGTCAACAGTACTAGCAATGTTGAAGATGTTTTAGTTTAAACGACAAAGTTGTATTTCGCGACAGCAAGAAAAATACTAAACTTAGTTACAGCACCTCTGCTATCACTCTTTCTTCAACTCCATAGTCAAGATAGACTCTTAGCAATGAGGAAAATGAAATAGGATTAAGCCAAAAATTGCCAGGGCGCTATAAACAGTTGCAGTTCCAAAAACTATATATTTCAATTACCACTGCACTTGTCGCGCACTATGTAGCAGAGTATTCTTCATGAACCATATTTTCTCAGATATGGTTGTTGTTGATTACCCGACCCCTTCCGAGGGATGGGGGCATGGCAGAAGACCATGGAGCCCCAGAAGCCGGGTAACTCCCCTGGGTCTGGACCAGAGGTCGTAGAGAAACAGAGACGCCAAAGAGTGAGCGGCGTAAAGAGTCCGTAGCTGGACAGTGCAGAATGAGATGAGAGATTCCCTGGGACGAGTGTCCGCAGGCGCTGCAGGAAGGATTCTCGATTCTGCCAATCTTGAAGAGATAAAAACCTAAAAGAAGGCTGTGTCCGTTGCAGCGAAGACGAGAGAGAACCCAGCGAGCATGACGAGGGAGCACAAGTTCCTCAGTGGAAATCGAGGGAACCTGTGTGTCAAAGAATTTCGATGAGACAGTACGCCTCCAACCCGATAAAAGAGAAGAATGGATACGAGAAATCAGGGAAAAGAGACTACAAAGGGTTGCGGAGGGCGCAAGTAACGCTCCCCGTCAGGCCAGTTTATCAGCCACGTCGCTCCCCGGGAGAAACGAGTGTCCGGGGAGCCATTGTAGCCTGATAGAACAGGAGAAGAGAGAAGACAGTTCCTGCCAGATCTGCCACAGAGTTTGAGGTAAGAGGAAAGGACAGGGTGGCGAGGACAGAACGAGAGTCAGATAGAAGGAGAAGAGAAGTGGCTGGCTTGTTGGTGCTGCCGAGACCAGCAACGAGCTTGCAGAATGGCGCAGGCTTCAGCGGAGAAACTTGAACATACTGGGCCTGCCGAAAAGGAAAGAGTGGCCTCGGTGCCACAGAGAAAGCAGTTGGCAAGTATGCCGGAGTCGTCTTTGCGAAAAGAAACAGAGCCGTCTGTCCAGAGCACCAGATCATGAGAGGGGAGAGAGTTGCACCTTGGCGAGAGAGAGAAGGATCAGAACGAGAGCACGTAGAGGTAAGGGTAAACTCCACGGTGAACAAAGGCAGATTCCAATGAGGAAAGAAAGGGCAAGCAAGAAGAGCCTCCCTAAGAGAAGTAAAAGGAAGCATGAGCGGGTGAGTGGACGCAAAAGCTTTCCAGGAAGATCTGTAAAATCTTAGTTCACTCCTAGTCTGGCCAAACCTGAGATAGGAAACGAGGTTGGGAGACGAAGAGCCCGCTTATAAGACAAAAGAGTGAAATGAGTCAGGATGACTCGTAGGGGAGGTAAAGAAGCCTCGGAGAGAAGAAGAGGGATAGGGGAGGACGAGAGGCAGCCGGTGATGGCGTGACTAGCCGCTCGGTGGAGGCGTTTCAATTTGGTGACGCTTAAGAAAGGAAACCATCCGGGTGAAGCGTAAGTGAGAAGGGGCCGAAGAAAAGCTTTATACAGAAGAGAGAGGGACTCCTCAGAGGGGCCCCATGAGAAAGCAGAGATACAGCGTAATCCCTTGAGACGTGGGAAAAACTTGGCTTTCAGCGAAGTTACATGTTTAGAAAAGGAAAAAGTGCAGTTGAAGGTGATTCCAAGAAAGGTTGGAGTTGGATTGAAACGGAAGCGGGAGTAAGAGGAGGTTAGCTTGGTGGGGATCCACTGAAAAGGAGGCCTCACATTTGATCGGATTGAGAGGAAGACACCAGTACTCAGATCAGCGCTCCAATCGAAACAGAGCTCCTTGCGTGGCCTCCACCGCAGTGAAGACCAATATGACCTCAGTATGTTCGCAGCGGAAGCCTCAAGAGCGGCGTAACTTTCCACGGCCTGGACCAGAGATGGTGTAAAGGTTTGAAAGCGATGTAAAGCGAGGCAAGCTAAGTGTTCCACACTCCAACTACTAAATCTTGATCACACGGCAACAACAGCTTGTTTTAGTTTATTCAACCTACTTGCAATCGATGCTAGAAGTTGATTCACATAAAAGTAGCTTAGCAAAATGAAAAAAAGTGCTCGCGACAAAATACATAAAATTGAAACAAAATGGCGATGTTGCAACTGGGGTGAAACGATAAATACATGACATCACGGGATGAATATTGCCTTCCGTAGTGACGACTCAATAACATTTTTCAATGTGAAAACTGATCTAAATATGGATTAGGGCCAACATTAAAAAAGTTACAAGAGATTTCTGGAGAAATGCCACAGCTTTGTCGCAAACTTTATAACAGCTTGCCATGACACCCATTTCGGATTTTAACTGGCTGCAAGCGACAATAACTCAGCATAGCAAACAGGCTGACTACACCACACCGACACAAAACATCGCCAGAAATATTATTAATTATTTGACTATGTTATCGCTTCACAAAACGTGGAACAAAATTTACACGAACATCTCAGAGGATATGGACCATGATGGTGGGGGCGTCTTGAGCGAACATTGGTGGAGAGTTTAACAAGAAGAGTGCGAGATAAGACAATTATGGGAAATGTAAGATGTTCAAAATAGAGACAAATGAAGGCGTTGCTGCAGACTAGTCAATTCTGATAACTAAATGGATTTTTATATTAGGATATTAATATTTGATCTATAATTGAATACTAATTCGTAATTTAATATTTGAACATATAATTAATTTGACTGTTGTGCCAAATTTTTTTGTAGCGCACTCATCAGTTAAACGCTTTTTGTTCAACGTGGCAGGATTAATAACCAGCACAGTAACAAATAATTTTGACAAAACCGTTTGTTAATAATATTCAAAAAGGAACAGAAGTTTAACCTCACACACGTAAAATGAAGCAATAAGGGTTAGTAAGAATGCTGGTGCTGTAGAAAATTAAAATTGCTTAGGAGGCAGGGGTTACAAAAGAATGTTTAATATATAAAGCGCAGCCTCATATTAAAGTCATGTCTGGGCTGTAACAGCTTATTTCGCATTGGTTTTAATGGATCAAAAACAAAAAAGAGCATCATTACTGCACTATCCGCACAGTCAGGGACGCCTAAAAGTGGGAGGGTTAAATTTCACTTGAGGGGTGGAGAGTCATTTTTCGCAAATCACCAACAATAATGCGTACAGCTTTTAACACTTGATGTTACAGAAATCAATTGCGATAAAAAGATTCTCGCTGGTTTTGAAAACACCTTTTACAAAAAGGCTCCAAGCGTACGTTGGACTTTTTGTCTGGTGTGAACCAACTATTGCAATCGCTTTTCCACAAAATCCGCCAGCAAGCGCTCATTGCCCTTCTCTACCGTTGTACAAGTTTGCTACGTGTTGCCATGACGTGTCTGGTCCGCGTCACCTAACACGTACAAATCACGTGATCAGGCAATTACAATTTGGCACGATTGGATTTCGGTTTACTGCATATACAAGTTTTGGCCGGCAGCAATTCAACCAATCAGCATAACGGCACAAGTTCAACACGACATCAGCGGGTTGGCTTCTTTGGATTTTGTCCGAACAAACTGACCTAAAAACAAACGAATTCTTAACACATAATTACAATAGTTCTTTTATAGCAGCAGCTCTTCATCGTCAGAAATACATCTGACTGTAATTTAGAAGAAACTGTTTACCATAAAATGATAAGCAGGAGAATTATCAATTGCATTAAAAAATGAAAGTTACATTCGCCACAGGATGGACAAGTTAAGCCTGGTGTACGCTAGAGCAGCGTTTGACCTCATTGTAAACCAGGGTTTAGTATGAATGCGATCATATAACTGCTGCGCACACATGTAATGGGAGGAGTACAGCAAGCTGATGAGAAACTTACTTGTGGGCTTGCTATAGGAATGGAACCGTGGCCGGTGACAAAGAGGGGTTGAACGCCTGAAAGTACAAATAATTAACAGACTCCTTTATTTACTACAAGCGAATGAGGTTGCTGCGACCATGGTCGCAAAAATAATCAAGTTTCTATTCGTAGAATTCTTAGATGTAACATGACAAGAACTTCATTACCATTTACCAACCCAAATTAAAACGCCCCAGCCGGCAGCGAAAAATGGCTGACGGCGGTTTCAGTGAGCAACGAAACATGACTACACGAATTGAACCTACCACTAAATCAGCAGAAGAGGCCTACTAATTTGAAGTTAGGAAAAACAGCACGCCATGTCAAATCACTCGCCAATGCATACTAACTACCTACATGATGAGCGCGATGGTGTAGTGGTGAGAGCGTCCGCATCGCAGTCGCTAGACCTGTGGTTTATTCCCTAAGTCGAGTCATACCAAAAGACTTTAAAAATGGTATTAAAAGCTTTCCTGCTTGGTGCTCAGTATAAAAATGGGATAGTGTGGAGAACAAGCCGGCAAGTTTGCTTGTTGTGTCCTTGGGCAAGACACTTAACGGGACGCCTCCACCTTTATGTGGCAGACAGGTGGCCCACCCGTACTTCACCGGATTACAAATGTGAAGTTGCTCACCCAGCATGTCAGACGACTCTTGGGTACCCACCAGTGGCAGTCCCCCTTGTTGGTGGTGGGGCTACCAGTCACTCGTGACTGGTTCGAAATGGGCTGCCATCTTTCCCCTGGCCTAATTAGGTTGACGGCATGAACCTGAATTGCCGTTCATGCCGTACCTCCATCCCGAGGAAGAAGAGGGGTAACCACAAACAAACTTAGATGGGCTGCCAAAGTCGCTAGCAAGGCCCCACAATCTATTATCCTATTAAGCATCAATATAGTGCATACTCATCGTGGAACCACTCATGGAACACATGTTTGCCGTGACATGGAAAATTTTCACACACGAAATTCTAGATTACCCAAGCTGTTTTTACAAGCAAATTCAATCACAGCAATAAACTCCTACCTCCGGCCGGTCTTTGCAGGTGGTTGTAAGAATTTAACAATGCCAGTCGTTCTTCGTCTGTCCTCATTCCTACACAAATCAGTCAACTTGATTTGCAAATCATTTTTCGTGTTGCAAACTATGATGAACAATATCGGTGGAAGCTTATCATGCACTGAATAGACCAGACAAAACCAGTCAGTCGTTCACAACCAACGAAAAATGAATTGTAGGTTCATGCAGCATACCAAACCCCAGGCAGGACAAAAACAACGATTCTTACGTAACGGCAACATAGAGAAGTATTAAAAGCGCATAAAATCAGTCGTGCAGTTAAAGAAATACAAATCGATTCGCCTTCACAAGAAATTATGTTACACAGCTGCTGCGATAATTCAAGCAACCTTCTGAATTGACGTTATATATTTTTGACGCAGATATATGTTTTTCAATCATTTAGAATGCTAGCAACACTTTTTCACACTTAAATACTCCTGTGGATTACCAAGTTTTTATCCTCATAACACCACTTGCAAATTGCTAGCAATGAGGCAACGATAAGCTACTGTAAGAGAACGAAAGGAATTTGTGGGTGGTATTTGGCTTGAGAGCAAGATTGCCACCAAGAGACCAGTTACCAACTAACCTGAATGCGAAGAATGCCCGTCAGGTGGCGGTAACGATGTACAGGTTCGATCTTGAGAGATGGGGATCATATTTTGTAATCTGCAAATGATAATAAAGTTATAAACAAGGCATCGTGATTAGTACAAAAGCAAAACTTGCGCAGGTACCGTGAACAAGCCTTACATTTCTAAAAAAAACTGGAAGAAATTGAGGCCATTCTAATTTGAAACTGCATTTACCATTTGTCGATTTCGTTTTGCCATTATCAACTTTATAGTTAATCTTGCGCATAGAACGTTGTTGCCATACACGTCCTACTACAAAAACACAAATATCGTGGCGATATTGAAACTGCTTAAAGCATAAGGCAGGGTTTCCCAACTTGTATAAAGTCCCATGCGCTAATTCCACGTATGAAGTCAAAAGATGCACTACTTAAATTGATATCAAAAAACAAACTTTCTCGAAACAAGCTGACCTCTAAAAAAGGTGATTAAGAGTCAAAAGTAATATCACAATGCCTTCAACAGAAACTGATCACCAGCAAAGGTCTTCAAGACACAGATCAATACAACAAAGCTCTTTATACAAGTTTACTTTCGAAAAAAAAACATCAAGTCTTGCTACGCCTAACATTCTCAAAAAAACGTAGCTGTGCATCGCGACGCCCCATTCGGTAACCTCCTCTGGCGTAAGATAATTTAGCCACACAGTTGACAATAACTTTTTTTGTCTGCAACCACCTTTAATCTTATTATCGTTAAAACAATTCAATTCGCAGCTTGTTAAAGCGATGCTCACACAACGGCAAAATGACAACAATGCAAACCTGGCTGCTTCCGGCGACGACGACGGAACGTGAAGTTGCGTGTGCGCGAGCTGCGGCGATCCTGCCGACTGTGACGTCATCAGCGTAAACGACTGGCTGCCCGAGTATGACGTCACGTTTCGCATCGCTTCCGGGCTGTTTGTGCCCATGGCGGATGTGGGCTGAAACATGATATTAAGCTGAATAACATAGCAGAGATTTCCTTGGGAACAAATTGAAACGGTTTTTGAAGTTCTTCATCACAACACGACAATCAATACTTCAGCAAGTGACCGCTATAATTTTACGTTTAGCGATTGCTGCATCTTCAGAGCAACTTAAGCATCTGAAGATGTAGGAAGTCAATGACGAAATATTAAATTGGATGTCTTGTGTTTTTGAGACTTCGTTAAATCCTATCGGTAATGTCCCCTACCAAATTCGGATTTTAGCAAGATCGAATAGAATCAAAAAGTTTAAATATTGATTTTTTTGAGTTGACCAGGTTTTGATCCATATGAACTGAATCGTTTCACTGTAGCAAAAACAGATTGAATATATCGTATCTGCTTAACTCACGTAAATACAAATAATAAACAACTGTTGTTCAAAACATTTGGCTACAATGCTCGAAACTGTCTATGTATTTTTGTAGGTTTCGTTTCCTTAACTAGAGGTCTGCTGATGTATGATATCACAATGGACTTTCCAACAACTTTAACCAAAATTTAACGTAAGAGGACGTGACATCATAAAAGCGTGACGTAAAGTCTTGATATGTCACATGAGATTAACAATGACCGGTGAATGAGAGTCAGTACAAAGTTGATAGTTCAGACGAGATACACTAGAATCAAAATTTAACTTTGAACCGTTTAAAAGCTTACTGTAAAAAGCGTTTCCGCCTATAGAGGTGCCAAAAAACAAGCGACTATATTTCAATGATTGAGTCGTTTGTAGGCCAAGCTGCAACTCGTATAGCAAGTAGGCTAACTGCATTTTTTTGCTGAAAAACGCGGTTGCCATGAGAAACAATAAATGGAAGAAGCCAAAAAATAAGTAGCATTACAAAGCTGCTGGATATCTATTTTGATTACAGCAAATACCACCCTGTATCGCGGTGGAAAAATGGAAAGCACGCTCGACTGGGGGGGAGCGTGAAAGGTTTACAGGGTGCACGGGGCCGCGGTTCCTCCTTGAAAGAAATCGAGAAAAGTTGTCAAAATTTTGAAGCAAATCATCCCCAAAAAGTTTCCATGATGTGTTGAGAGCAAATAATGATCAATTTAAAAAATTGCTCTCCAAAAAAGAAAAAGTCTTTATGCTGCTTCGAAGCACATTTAATGACCACTTAGAAGAAATTGATCTCCAAAAAAAGATCTGAACGCTGTTTTGGAGAAAAAGTGCGGAAAAATTCTAGAAATGTGGGAAACAAAATTATCTCCAAACAAAAGATTCCACATATTGCAAAAGATTTTACATGTAGCACGGGAGGGGCAAGGGCTTCAATTGACACTGCCAAAGGAGCTTGTCTCAAAAATTTAGAAACCCCTAAAATAGCAGTTATGTTTGTTTAACGCATTCCATGGAGGTTATAAGCCATTCGTAACACGTGAAAGTGCTGCATCAATCCAACGCGATCATTGAGCAAACGTCAGGATGGAAAAGTCGGTTGAAGTGTAACTCAACTGCATCGCGCTACATCGACAACCCAAAATATTCGAGTGTGACCTCGTGAGTGACGTCAAAACAAAAAAAAACGGTTTTAATAGTTTTATCGTTAGCTCGTTCCAAAAAAAAAGCTTAACCAGCGAGCCCGAAAATACGTCAAACTTTCAAGCCTCTCATTTGCATGAATGGGAGGTTGAACGAATCCACATTTATTTTTGGAAGTAAATGCAATGGGCAACACAAAAATAGAATTCGAGCTTCCTGATTACGGGCCATATACTCCACGACTACCAGTAATCAAAAAGCTGTGAGCCTAAATCCCATCAAAATTATAATGCTTCGTACACCAAGTGTTAATCTGGAATATCGTTTGCTTTTATTGACAGCTCATTTTCAAGTAACTAGTTAAAACAAAGTAGTAGTTGCTCTAATTCCATGACTATAAGTAACGATAATCATAATAACTGTAAATTCTATTAGTCAAAATTTCCTGTTGTCATTATCAAATGTGGGTAATAATAGGCCCAGTAATGAAAATGGTGCAGTGTCTACACAAGTCCAGCACTTTGTGTGAGAATATGTTTTCCAGTACCTGTGAATCGATGTTGGAACGGTGTTGTGGGGTCGGGCTGCGTTCATGCTGTTGAGCGGACATTGCACTTAGAATGTGGTAGGTCTTCTGCAACAAGCCGTCCTGAAACACAACAAAGATTTCTTTACAAATTGGGATCTTATGTCTGCAGAACATTCTGATCATTCAAATTTAGTGAAAATTAAACATCCAATGGTGGTGGTTATTTAATACAAGCCTAATTGCCTGGTACGACAAAGTATCCTAGTTTGAAGAATCGCAACAACAGCAGTATTTTAGATCTATTGTAAAGGGAGAAGAATGCAATTTTCAGCACAGTTGATGTAATTACATGCAAAGAACAAAAAGGATTCGATCTCGGCGGACAGACGCAAAAGACAGAATGAAATCCCCCATGTGTTGACAACAAACACTAAACGGAGTTGTGGTTCAATGCAACCTAAGATCATATGCCTTCGCTTGTTTTTTGTAGGACGAGATATGTTAAGAGCTATATACTACGTCATACTAAATCATAAAGTAATGGCGATCAAATCTGTTGCTTGGAAAATTACTACGTCTTAAAATTGATTTTGGTCACTCACCTTTGTGTCATCCGGTCGCGAATATGACAGTTCTGGTTCTTCAAATCCTTGCGCGCTCATTCGTTGATCGTCGTGGCATGATGGTGAGCCGGCGTTGTCGTTCGGGTCAGGAGAATTGAGGCAAGTTTGAATCAACTGCTTGCCTGCATGGTAGGAAAGAACCGTTGGTGAAAGTAATAAAGCAACATTGCACGGTAGTGACGCAGTCAAAGCAAAGAAGGTCTTATTGTACAGGCCTCAGCAAAAAATGGCAAGCACACCAAAACTAATAAATAAAGTTTCAGATTGTGGGGGCAATTTTTCCAAACCACATTAGTGTTTCAGAGAAATCGTCCAGCTTGTCTTAAGCACAAAGAGAAAAAGCTTCCTCTCTCTCTCTCTCTCTCTTCCGGAATTTATGACATCAGCTTCTGGTTCGAATTTCGCCATCATAAATAGTTAGCTAACTATTCCAACGGAATACCGATGCGAAAAAAATCGCATTTACGAGAAATAGATCTTTGTCTAAAACAGAGCTGCACATTTTTATCCTTTGGTTGCAGCAAACAACCATTTGCGCCAATAGAACAACTTGCGTTGAGACTCCAGGTGGGCAAAGCAAAGGCAGTAGCGCCATCACAGTGCATTACTATCGGCAATTTGACAGCATTACAACGGTTTACATGTTACCAAGAGCAATTTCAATCTTGCTTATGGCTTACCGGCTTCGCTTGATAAAATAGGTTGCAGCTTTCTTGTAGCAAAAGTGTAAACGTGACCTGTTTCGCTTGCCACTAAAAGCATGACCTGAGTGCCAGTCAAAGTCGCCAACTCATGAGCCTGAAACACAAATGTTTTTTACTGAATGCCGCAATTATCATAACATTTAATGAAGGCACTCGTGCAACATCAGCAGCGTTCAAAGAAGAGGCCAACTCAGGGCAGCAGCTACCATCAAATAATCTCTCAGAGTCCCTTTGAGTCGTATTGTTATTGAAATAGATACCAGTTACATATTTCCTTGAAAATAAGGAGCTATATTCTAGCAATGACACTGATACGTTGAGATCATTTCTAGCATTTTAAAAAGATGTAGATCAAATTTTTTCTGGGCATGATACTTGCACCAGCACCTACTGTTTGTGTACATGGATCTACAAAACAAAACCCAATGCCACTGTTGCAGAGATCGTTGCACTGCAGATATTACTAATGATTAGGAGACGTGAATTCGAATTTAACTTGAACCGCTTTAGCAACGCACTACCGTGTAATACGTACACTTGAACTAAAAATTCTAGTAACACTAGAACTAAAAATTCACCCAAGAAACGCAACGGCTGAATGAACACGCGCACTAAACCCTAAACCAGACGCATCACGCATAACTGAAGCTTATTAAATATTAGAGTGGCACTCTTATGGAAGATGTAAGATTATCACATATGCATAATTTGATCAAAATATACTCGATTACGTAAGTTCCGTCTCAAATTTCCTAGCTTCTTAATTCGGTAATCATTAAGAATGCAACGAAAATCGAATTGATAATAAAATTAAGACAGCATACCATATATGCTAGTCTCAAAATGCGTCTTGATACAGCTATTACCATATAGGGTAGTTGAAGAGAAGTTTCCATGAGAATAACGTTTTGACATTTTATTAGCAACTACGCTTTGCAAAATCAATCACGCCTGGCTTAGCAACACATATACCAGCAGTAGCCGCCTTCCAATGAGGTCATATAGAAAGTATTGTGACGTTATAGTGTTGAGTATTTATATCAGACAAATTTAGCGCATAAAGCATAATCGAGCAAAAAAATAAGAGAAACGGCTCATTAGGTCACTGCATTTCCTGGCAAGTACGCGTTACCACGAACGCTATTACAACACTCACGCATTTTCACACATCTCTACAGGATTGTAATAATACCTCGATGCTATAAATACAGTTAAAGAACGTACCGAATCACGCTTTCCAGCACACACTTGATGCGCAATCACACTCATAAACGTTCACCGTTTACAGTACCTACTCAAAATAATGCGTTTGAGGGATATTGATTTGGCATAGCTCATATTTAGTCACTTTGTTCGTTTATTTATGTCATGATACAGATTACTAATGATGTCATGTAAAATAAACAAACAAAGCGACCTCAGCTGCGCCGAAGCATTGGCTTTTAAATGGAGCTAAAAGATTCACGAGCCCTTATGATCAAAACTCCTCATCCTTATAAACCTTATTACTAGGTTTAGCAGAGCACTTAGTAACATCAAGATTACTGAGGAAATCACACCGACGTGATTCGAATTGCATTCATGCTAGGAACTGAAGACCGACCTCAAGCACAAATTGAGATTTATTAATATACCAATTAGTACTTGATGTTGAACTTCAGATTACATCAGGATTCAAGATAAGTTTTAAAAACGTCCTTGTTGGGGCTTTAGTCAATGTTTAATCATTACATAGAAACAAAACAGCATTCCATCGACATACAATTTCTGGTGCACCACGATGCTGAAAAGGTACCAAAATTTTGACCACGGTAAATGAAAAAAAAAGTAATGGCATCAGTAGAGCAGTTGAAGGGAAATCATTAGCCATAGCGCTCTGTTCACTGCAAAGATTTCGTATTCGTGGTTTTCATGATTGGCTTTTACCACGAAAAAGATAGCACGAAGAAAAATCCTTTACATTTGTTTCTTGAGCCCATCAGAAAAAACATTTAAAGAGGTTTCTAGCAAGTTTTACGTAGCAGACAAGTGGTATGGCTAAGCAGTCTAGTCGTTACGGTGGCAAAGTCTGTCCACAGGTTAGCGAACAAAGCGTGATCTCTACAAATGAACACATAATTTAGCTTCCTCAACCGACTATTTTCTTAAAAGCAACACTTTACGTTTAACTACTTAGTATTGCTTCAAAAATAGGTAAACCTAGTGTATGTTTGCAAAGTGCACTACAAACTACATATTTACATCACCAATTTTCACAAAATTATAGAATTTATTACACTACATTAAGCCAGCCATGAACTATAGAAAACATAAATTGACTTAGAGTTGGTTTAAAACAGAGCGCAATGGATTGTATGTCAAATTAAGTTGGTATATAGCTTAAGTTTAATACTCAAAGATTACGTAGCTTGTGGCATCATTGAGCTCACTGTTGACTGCTTTTTAAACTCACGCTTAAGGTGAATGCACACGGTGAACGTTTTTTCTCAAAGGCAGCTTGGTGCATCAGCTTGGCTATTTTTATGAAGCGACATGGCATACCTTGTGGTTCGAACATCAGGTTTGGACCCAAAAGTATGCACCGACGGTATTTTGTACGTTTTGATCAACGAAAACGAAAATGTTGATGGTGGTTGTTTGCAGGCAAAACTGGATATGCCCACATTAACGAATACTGTAGCCTCATTACATAAACAAGCAAGTAAATGAAACTTCTCGTACAAAAATGTCTACCGGAAAAAAGTACACCAAAACCAAACGAAGCCATACAACGCACATTTACTTTTAGGGGTTAATTTGGCTTACAGTGACCAAACCGATGTGTTTGGATGGCTGCTAACTGTAAAGTCATCCTGAAATCTTTTAAACTCCAATCTTTTTTAACCATTTTTTTTTCGGCGCATATGCTAATTGTTTGAGTCCACAGACCAATTTTTAGCAGCTCATGTTTGCAAACAACAGAAGGAGTAATTTTCTTTGGTATGCTCTGTTGCTTTCAGAATTAAAGAAAATAAACGTGAACACCCACATACTTTTCTTGGCTTTATATCAGCTAGAACTATTTTTGTGCACCAGCAAATTTTTCATGTTTAAAACTTGCAAAAAGGAAATAATCTTTTTCAAATTAAAACGCATTCTTCACCAAAGTGATGACTATTTAGAAGAAATTAGATTCCCATAGATTTTAAATTTGAGCAGACTTGCTTTTCAGCAAATAGCTAATATTGTTGGATAAATGCCACGCTCTCAAAAACTTAAAAAAACACTTTTCTGAATGCCCTGTAAAACTTGCATATAATAAGTTAAACAAGTTTTCTCATATTCACCATTATGAAACAAATCACAAGAACCAATACCAAAGTGATGGCACGATACATGTCAAAGACAAAGTAGATACAATTAGAGACTACTAAAGCACACTGTTTCTTTGATGAGGGCCACAACAAATCATGAGTACATGCATAAGCACACACAATATACTCTAATTTTAACAACATAAATACAATTCACTCTGAAGAACAGCCCAGCCAATGCAAAAATCCACACTAAAAAACCAACCGAATCCAACGAGTCAACATCACCACTAAACGCAAAATACTGAGACCCTTTATTTAAAAGTAACATTATACATAAAACATATTAGCCTTGTAACACAATCACAACAAATAAATAACTAAATCACCTACCAATAAGTGTGAATCCAGCAACACACAATACCGGTCCGAGAAACGTATCACAGAATAAAAACCTACTACATTAGTTTTACTCATCAAATACACACAGACAAAGATAACAACTGTGTAAACTGAAGACTTTGTGGGTTGTTGGGTGCTATCATAGTTTAGACCAACATGTTTTCAATGGTAATTTGACGTCACACGCAAATGCCACCTGACCAAGACACAGTTATCAAGGATTTAAGTTGTTGGAAAGTACACTAGTTATACAACCCTAACTTTTCACAAACGTATGACAATAGATGCAATGTTTTGTCATGGTGACTGGTGTATACATATAGCACCAATTTGGGCCAAACCAATGGCAGTTAACATTTGAAAAGGAAAGCCTAACAGTTGTTTTGTTAATAAAGTGATGTTACATAAGAAATATACTAAAATTTGGCTTACATCAGCAGTTCCTTTGAAAGTTATCTACTAAAATACATACATGCTCTATCAAAACTTTCTTCTTGTTTACAGCACAAGCACACAACTCAAAATAGATAGATTTAACTAGCAGTAAAATATGCTATCTGGTATTGCAAAGTGTGATAAAAATGTGCTGCAAGCTCCCTTATTTGTCTTTACACTTTTGGTGTTAAGGATAAAAATAAACAGAGTTAAGACTAAAATAGTCCGGATACCTATGCAGATAGGCCTAGCATGCATTCTTACCTTTTTCATAATTCCAGATTTTCTTTTACTAAATGTTGTGTATCGCCTTAGCTTATTGTCAATAAATTCCATATTAATCTTTACTCTACCCCTCGTTTTTTTTCCAGTTTTTGGTGTAGGAGTACTTGATCTTGACCCTTGACTAGACCTGTCATCTGTCCCACCTGAAGTATCCGAATCCAAATGTTCAACAGGCTGACCAGCATCATCTAAGCCTGCAGCTAATCTTGAACGCTTTAAGCTTTCCATTTTTGAAATTAAATCACAACTAGTAGTGAAAACACAGAGATTTATCTTTTACTTTGATGCAATGTTACTTCTTCAGCCGCTAGTTCCGTATTAGGACTGTGCCGAGAAACAGCTGACCAATTTTGTTCATAGTGACGTAATTGATTTAACAAATAGATCGTAGAAAACACGTACTACAAAATAAAATATTTATTTTGACCCATTTACATAAAAATTTTTAATCTAATTGATAAAATCACATATATTCTATAGGTTTTTGTAAAAGAAATAAAAATTAAAAAAAGAAAATTGCTGCTTTTGTGCTGCTTTAAAATTTGCGGAGGAACACATATTTGAATTGTCAATTTCCAAATAAGGTGGCACAGTTACATATAAGGTATGCACCGTCCATAAAAGGCATCGCCATTTCACATGTCACTGCCATAAAAGGTATCAAAGTGCACGTGCTAAACGTTTTAGTTGTTGTAAACAAGTACAAAAATAACTACTTCGAATTTTTTTGTTGCTTCGAGTTTGTCGTAACGTGATATCGTGTCTCTTACAGTTAAGTAATTGAGACTTGAGAGGGCAAGAGAATTATTCTGCTGGGACATTTTCTTTCTAGAAAAGTTATATTGCAATCAACTTCTTGCCATTTATTACCTTGTTGTTTAAGCTAACGATGAAATCATTTTTGATCACGTAATTTGCGTCACAACATTATCTAGGTTTTGTTTGTGCACTTGCCTTTGTGGTTCAATTAAACTACAGTAATCTCAGAAAAAATGACGACATGTCCAATCATTCTAAAGTGTTGTAATTTATCACAATTTGTCAATGGCAAGCAACTTAACTGCTGGATGAAGCATTACTGGATGTAATTTTTTTTTTTTAAATCGATAGAGTATGCTTGAGTTTCAACAACCCGACAATTTTTGACCAGTTGGTGTGCACACACAAGCCTTAATTTTGCTAGCCCGATGCTAGATAATTTGAACTTTTGTTTTTTTTGTTTTGTTTTTTTTTGTTTTTGTTTTATTTGCCATATTTATCCTCCATTCACGAGAAAGCGAATTGTATCGCTATACTTTGGACGGCAAGTCCGCACTCGATTGGGAGTTGCCTTTTTCGAGGTTTATGGGTCACCTGTCTTCCACATAAAGGTGGGGCGTCCCATTAAGTGCCTTGCCCAAGGACACAACAAGCGAACTTGCCGGC
This sequence comes from Trididemnum clinides, assembly GCA_963675345.1. NCBI lineage: Eukaryota > Metazoa > Chordata > Ascidiacea > Aplousobranchia > Didemnidae > Trididemnum > Trididemnum clinides. The sequence continues at coordinate 32,988,096 of OY776292.1, read as the reverse complement.
TTGTTCTCCACAACCTCCCCTAAATGCCGAGCGCCAAGCAGGGAAGCTGTGAATACCATTTTTTAAAGTCTTTTGGTATGACTCGACAAGGGGAATGAACCCCAGTTCTACCGACTGCGAAGCGGACGCTCTAACCACTACGCCATCGCGTCGGAACTCCACCAATTAACCTCGAAATACGAGATGCTCTTAACATCGCCTTGGTTTAGTTTACTTTTATAGTCTACTAGACGGCTCCGCCAGCCTCGTCCGGTAGGGCTGTCGCTCAGTTATGTCGGGTTGGTAACATCTTTTCAGCCAGCTGTACCGGCTTCAACCACATTACATTTTTAAGACCATAAGTGATAAGGTGGTGCAAGTTAGGGCATCGCCCCTGTGGCCCTATGCCCTTAATCCCGATCGCAGTATAAATACTTTAAAATGATAGAGGTCTTAGAAACTCTCCATCATTTTGAAAATTCAATTCGTTTCTTCAAATAAGTGTAGGAGAAAAAAAACGCAAGGTAGGATAAGGGCGCCGTAATCGCTTTTGTTTTACGATTAAAAAAATCAATTATTTGGAGGTATGCGTATTTCACGACTTGGTGCACCCACACCTGGCTAAAATAATAAACAGTAAAGAAAAAAAAACATTAGCATAAGTGATGTCACTAGTCCTGATTTTCCTTTTGTTTCTTATGCGGCACGGTTTCGAGGAAATCGCTAGTGGTGACTGTATTGGGTTATCCCACCTACAGCACAAAACAAAGGTGATGAAATCAAAAAGTTAGCACTGAGCCAAGTAGCAATGAAGGTCAGTCAGTAAAAGGACAACTGAACTGACAATGGGCAATAACCTCTTTTTATGCCAAAGTGTAGCTGTACCACCGCATTATTAACACACTTAAGGTCGAGACACTAAGCATTAAATAATCTTCACAAAAGCGAACGCTAAATGAAGGCAAAGAGAAAATTTGCTTGTAACATTAAGCAAAGCGTAAAAAAATAGCTAAATTGTTTTTCTTGAAACCCTCCATATTTTTTTATGAAACAGGTGTGAAAATTTTGTGAATCTGGCGATGGTTCTTTAAAGTGCAATTCTGTCTGTGCGTACGTACGTACGCCGCAACTCCTGCGAAACTACTGGCCGTGCAAACATCAAACTTGACATGATTGATCACCACTCCGGGGTGAGTGTCATAAGGGGGTTCGTGACGTCATCATGACGCCATAAATAAAAATAATTTTTCAATTTGCATTTCTTGACAGAGGACAACCCTTTTGAGCTCAAACGAAAGCCAGACCCCGACTTACCAACTTCCTAAAAACTTCATAGTTTTGGCGTCAAAATGACGTCAGAATCAACGCTTGATTACAGAATTTGTTTTTTGTATTTTGATCATAGAACGTGATTAAATGCGCGTTCGCAGGAAATATTGACAAAATGCTTTCAAGAAAAGAAGTTCGAGTTTAACAAATGATTAAATACTTTCGAATTGGAAGCTCTGATTTTTAACACTAACCATTGAAAAAGCATTTTAAAGCAATTTTTGAATACTTACTCCTATTGATTTTTTTTCTTTGAACAAGACTAGTTGTCTTTCCTTTCTCTTAAACTCAGCTCCTTGACATTGTTTCCCTTCATCTTCAACTTTTTTTAAATTACTTCATGGGGACCTTTTCTCAATTGTTTATTTGAAACTGAAAAGCAAATAAGCATACCAACTCATTTTTTATGCATAGATATGGAACAGAAATTCATCTTCTGATGAACGAAGAAGAAAAATTTACTGGTGGTGAAGCTGTTGCAATTGGAAGTGAAACGTTGTGGAAATCCTTCATGTCAAACAAAATAAAATTCGATTTAGAAAGCTTGAAGAAAATGAAATTTGCAATTACAAACAACGATAATAAAGCCATATTTTACCACGTCGAGCAATGGGGTGCACGAGAACAGTCTGGTTCAATGATGAACATAAACGCACAACAATTACCTTTGACGAGAAGACTGAGCAAAAGACGCAACCGAAATCCTTCTCGAAACAGCGACGCTGACGCTTCAGGCTACACTTTCACCACCGCCATGACGTCAACTTCTTCAAAAAAGTCCCAATCCCGAAAAGGGATCAAAGCAAAATTTCAAAAGTTTATGGGTTTTGGAAGCAGATGAAAATAAAATAAAAAAATATAAAAAATGAGATGAAACTCCTGCCTCTGATGATGAAGAGCGTTGGGCGATGGTGATAGAAATGCATAACATGAGAGAGTTGCATCAATGAGAAAGATGGTATGGAAAAGCATTGAAGCTGCGTAAATTGTAAACATAGCTTTCAAGCAATCAATCGGATGCTTATGGAAACGCATTTTATTCAATTTAGGTAAACTGTATTTACTAAACTCGAAAGTAAAGCAGTTTTGTTTGTTTATTACATGGTTATCTTCCAGTCCCAAAAAAGATATTTCTGTTAAACGTACTGTGGAAAAGCTTGAGTTTAAACCCGCTTCGAAGTTACCAGTAATGCTGGCGCAGATCATTTCAACCGAAAACCAGACAGACAGACAGAATTGCATTTTTTATATTAGATTTAGCAATATCAAAGCCCTTTTGTACCTTTTTGATTGAAATGACCAAGGTTTGGAAAATAGTTTCTGATGTCCCTCTCTCAAACCCAAAATACTGCTTGGGGCGTAGCCTACAATTTTTACATTGCTTGGCCCATTTGCCGTAAGATAAAATGAAAAAGTAAATGTAGTACAACAACAATGGCGAGCCACGGCAATTAATTTAAATATTTCTTGGCCAGGACGTGATTTCTTTAAAGAGTTACTTGATAGGTTACGTGGCTTTTAGCTTGGTTTACATACATTTGTCATCTGCACCGGCACATTTATTATCTACACGCGTTTTTTCCTGATGAGGAGCGCGAGTACAGCAGCCTTAGGTGCTCTCCATAAATTTTACAATTGACATCTGCATCCCTAACCATGATTGATTTAATGCTGAGTTGGCAGCACGTTGCAATGGACTTAGTGTGAGACTCATCATCAGAAGACTGCCAGTTGAGCGCTGCACGCGGCATGACCGGGCGGAACCGGCGTTTGGGTTAAAAGTCACGTTCCGGGGTCAAACTACGGCTTGCATTAACCCGGCGACATGTATGGATAAAGCTGACTCGAAAATCGTACGGTCGCTTCACTATCTTCCAAACTTTCTGTTCCTCTGGTACAATAAATTGAATGCATGTGTTGTTTGACGTAAAGTTGGCGTGTGCCTACATACCTTGTCAACTCACTAGAAAATGGCCAAAAAAAAATCATAAATAGCAGTGTCTGCCTAATAGCAAAAAACTAATTACGATAATCCTAGTCAAAAACAGAATATTTTGGTGGTTGTTGAGTTGATCGCTGTTTCGATTAGGTTGCTTGTTATTTATTTTTGTATCGCATTTTGATTTCAAACTTTGCTGCCAACTCTAGTCAACAACATGTAACTGTTGCATGAAATATAGTCAATCCCAGAGGTTGGTAAAACTACGGGTCTTCAAATCTTACATGGCGCCTCAGCGTGGCTTAAAAAAACTTATATCTACGCCACCGATTTACGAGAATGTGGCCCGCTTTTCGTTTTCAACCACCAACATAGAATCAACGTTTTAAAGAAAGAATTTGCAAAGACTTCAACATAAGTAAAAAAATGCTTGTTTTTGAAAACTTGATATTCGAAAAAAGAAAAAAAATTTCCACTCAGAATTTCCCCTAAGTCTTGCCAAAATGCGCAAAATAATTGCATTGGCAAAGTTGATCTTTAAAAGAAAGGTCCTCGCCTTGACAAACGGTGAATGGAAATTAACCTTCTTTTTGAAACAACTTCCTTTTAGACGTCAAAAAATAAATGCGGCTCCAAGCGTTTTTTGATGAAAATTCGGATGCAAAGATGTCTTTGGTTATTATAGGTTGCCGACCCCTGTGTTGACGTACGTGTTTTATTCAATCCTTTATTTTTTGTCTTTTACCGACGTGATTTTGAGTTATAAGAATTTTTGACAAACATGTTGTAGCGGTACGTTTCTTCTCTTCACCTGCACGAACCAACAAAATTGCGCTTCCCTCGTTTTATGGCCAAGCATTCGTACACGTGTTCTTCCACGTATATACTGGTTACTTGTCTGATTGCGTTTAGTCACTCTCAATGAAAACTTAAGCATTTTGAATTTCGCCAACTCAAGTTTCACATTCTGCTTCTTAATCAGCAATCTGCTTTTAAGCTAAACATCATACCTGGCATAATGGCTCACTTAAAGGATTTACGTTTTTTTACAGATAAATGATACCATTGTGAGCTGGAAAATCACATTTGACTAATTTACTTCTAAACCGTAAACTTTTTTCTACCAGGTACCAGCAACCAAGAATTACAACGGCATCACATGCCGTCCTTGGATTAAAGTGGACAGGCACGCAACCAGGATTTTCTTAAAGGAAGGGGGGCTGACTAAATTCGTGTTATTAGAATCACTAATCAGCAATTTTACTGTTATGTAATCATGTCAGCTCACGGGTTGACATAGTCTACTATACTGGGTAACGGGCCTATCACAAATATATATTGCTTATTACTGCTCGTATTTCTTCACTCATCTAATATCCACTTTCAAATGCTTTGTCCTAAGTCTAAGACAAGCAAACTTGATAAAAACTGCAAAAACCTCAAAGTCATGTCTTAAAATAAATTCTAACTTTGCATGTAAGCATTTTGCTGTAGTATATATTAGCCAAGGTAATTACGATCACTGTTATGTGATAATTTGATTCTCGACACAAATACACGATTATAGGTATTGACCACAGATTGCAAGAACAGAAAAGTAAAGTATCAAAAGGCTTTAAAATGCTTCTACTAGTTTTCAAAAGTCGGTCTATTTTCATAGATTTCCGATGAGGAGGAGGCAAAGGGAAAATTTTTTCAGGCTTTTTGATTGCTACGCGATGTATCATTAAACTACAGACTAAAATCAGATCTATTAGAATTTGTGGCAAATTCATTCAAAACACTGTCGGTATCAATTATTTGCTCCGGTGAATTGAAAGCAAAGCAAGACCAGTCAGCCGTCGTTCTCCCATTGTGGACCTTAGATACGTTACTAGACCACGCAGGGTGCCAAGGCTACATTCACTGGTAGCAGTTGTTGCAGGTGGTGCTGTCAAAATAGTAAGCAACTTTCGCACATTTGGGAATAGACCTGAATTTGCAAGCTTCCAAAGCAGCAATTGCGTTTGTTAAAAGAGTGGTGGTATTCGGTTTCTTTCACCCTTTTTTCCAGTGCATAGTTACAGGAACAGTGACAAAATTTGCTATCAACATCTCGTTAGTGTAACTCTCAACAAGTTGTCTGTCTACGAAGAAGATCTCAGTGTCACAGTGTATTTAGATGTCACATTCCGAAAACTTTAGCATTTCATCTGTAGCCTTCAAATTGATCAGACATTTGCACCAAATAATGCTCTGCATAAGGTACATACGCTCGTTGATGGATTGGGGGAAATAACTTTCTACATTATTAATTGAATAGTTTTCTCGATGATTTTGATGATTGGCTTTTCTCGGAATCATTAATAGAATCTCATATCTTTTGACAGAGGTTTTTGACTTTTGAAAACATTTGTTTAATTGAATTTTAAAAATTCTTTTTTTCAATGTGAAGAGCTAATTCCACACTTTCGATTAACTCATTGACTGAAAATATGTTTAGATGTTTTTTTGCAACATTTTTGAAAATGACGAAATTAACCCTGCAAATTTTTCAGCTTACACAGCAATCAACCACAAAACTGCTCTTTTTAATACTGTTAAGCATAGTGGTTGCTTTTGCAGAAACTTGAGGAATTTTATTCTAAAGATCTTTAAATGTTTTTACAATTTCTTGAAAAAGCTTTAGAAAAACTATAATAGAGTAATGTCGTTTAACCCACCAAGCTGGACACACCAGCTTCAATCGGTGGTGGCTCGCATTTTACAATTTCTTGTTTAAATGTTGTCTAGCAAAGCTTGAACTCAATGCACAGAGCCTGATAGAAGAGAGTACACTTCACCAGTTGTAGAGAATGCATTGCTGCTAAGTCTTAATTCCGTAGCGCTACTTGTCACTAAGTTTAAACTGACTGGCACATTGGGCATACATTGCTAGAAAATATTCCTCTTTCACTTTTTCTTGCACGCCAGAAATTTCGGCGCTCATGTTGCTTACACGGTCATAACCCTGACCTCTTAAATGATCCAGAATTAAACCCAGCTTGCGCCATTCCCAAAGTATAGCTGTCGTCAGATGTTTCGCCTGTAGTTGATAAAACAGAAACGAAGCAAAGAAATTCCTCTTTACTGGTATCATTGTAAGCAAAACATATAGATATACCAAGTAGTTCAGTTTGGCTCATATTCGAAGTTTCATCAGCCAAAATTGAAAAATATTCATTCTCTGCAACATCTGAAACAATTTTCTTTTAAGTTTTGTTGCAGATTATTGAAATGATATTATCTCTGTAACCATCTATAGGCAACTCTTGACGGCCGCAAAGTGCTATGGATCTTATAATATGATACATTCGGTTTTAACTTTATCCATTGTTTTGAGCCTATTTCTTGATATCAGGGTTAGGGTTAGAACAAACTAGGACGTAGATTTCACAAGTTTTTTGTCGATCAATTAATGCAAGGCAGAACGCGTTGTCTGCCAAAGTTGAACCGAAAAACTGTTTCAAATCTTTTCTTTTATTGTCGTAGATCTCGCGTTACATGTGATGTGGTACAGCCGATGAACATATCGCTTACAAGTTTAATGCCATGTCTAAATACTAATTAGTATTTACATTTCACATCAACTTGGTTTATATGGCTCGGTATTGGAGGAGGTGAGGGGACTAAGATTTTAGTTCCATTTTCTTGGAGACAAGTGGTAAAATTTTAGGTTACTGTCTCTAGAATATATTTTTAAGTGGAAATGACGTGGCCAAGGTGGGCTTTAGCTTCCTAAGCCCAACCCTGATTGCGCCCTTGTCAGTGGATATACCGCCTCCGTTCTAAGTTTTTCATGGACACGAGGTAAAACGCTTTCACTGGCCGCGAAATCATGATTCACATAAATTGACCAATGACGTAGAAATCATAAAATTTCCGATTTATAAATCGGGACAAAAACTGCGTAACTCAAAATCATTTTTTCTAGACCCGCGGTTACGAAAAAAAATGATTAACTCTTTCGCTCCCGCGATCATCAATTGATGATTTTTGCGCTTTAAACTTGTCGCACGTGTTTTTGTGATTTATTACTAGACGAATCGGACAAAAAACGCCTGTTACACAAACCAGTGTGTTTCCTTTCACCTTAATGATCTATTTTGTTGCGTGGTTTTTTAAGGTTATTTATACCACAAATTGTCGGATTTATAAATTTATAAATCGGACAATTTGTGGTTATAAATCGGACAATTTGTGGTATAAATAACTTTCAAAAACCACGCAACAAATAAATCATTTTTCCAAACAAGGCCCAATAGATCTGTTTTACTGCGGTGTCTGTTAAAGCTGCTTAAAATATGAGAAAACGTGTTTTTACGGTAGGCCAAACTTAACACAGGAGAACACACTTTTGGTATCCTTTTGGTTGAAAGACGTGTACCCTTTTGGTAACTGATAGTGATAGACGTAAAACAACGACAATTTTCTGCTAATCTAGTTTGCACAATAAATCAATTACGTGAGGAATAAGAATTTCTCATTCTACGTTTCACGTTTTCAGTAGTGGTTTTTATTTTTCTTAGATTACTGAAAAGACTTTAATTGGTAAATCTGTCGCCAATGGCAAGTACGCTCCTTAAAATGCGAGCCCAAATTGATAAATTTGTCTAATGGGCTTAAAAATGGCCCTGGCTACAAGGATAGAGAAAACAAAAAATGAACTTATACGAAGAACAGTTCATGTGGACAAAATAAGACAAGGTGAAAGAGGCAAGATAGAGATAATTTGGGCACGTTCTGAGAAGACAAAACAACTACGTTGGGAAGAGAATGATGGTAATTTGGCTACCAAATAAAAGAAAAGACAGAAAATCAAAAAGAAGTTTTACGGGATGCAGTGAAAGATGATTTGCCAATGGTTGTATTGATGGAGGAAAATGCAATGAATCAAGAAAAATCGAAAATGATGATCTCTTGTGGCAACCCCTGAAAGCAAGCGCTCTAAAAAAGAAAAAGAAGAAACGAGTTAAGAGTAAAATTGTAAAATATCTCACTTAAAAATGTACTATCAAAACTGCAAGCGATTCTTCCAACAGGCGGTTTCGAAACTCTTGAAAAATGTGCGAACTGGTGTGTGTTTACTTGTGACGAATCTTTATGTTTTACAGCCAATACGCTCGATCTTCACCCTACACGACTATTTTAATTGACTCAATTCGAAGCGAATGACAATTAGTGAACGGCTTTATTTAATTATTACTACATAATAAGTGATATGCTCAACTCTTCTTCTTCGTCGTTTGAGCTAGTTGTTGGGAACTTTGTGCAGGAAGCTGTAAAGACCCCATTGCGTTAGCGCTCACGCTTGGTTTGCATGTCTTCAGTTAGACTGGGGCCACCACGACTGGTAGACTGCTTGGCCCTACCACCTGTCTACGACATAAAGACGAAGGCATCCCGTTAAGTGCCTTGCCCAAGGACACAAGCGAACTTTCCGGCTTGTTAACCATGCTATCCCTATTTTGCTGAGCTCCAAGCAGGAAAGCTGTGAATACCATTTTTTAAAGTCTTTTGGTATGACTGGACTTGGGAAATGAACCCTAGGTCTACCGACTGCGAAGTGGACGCTCTCAACTTAAACCAAATAACATCAAACACATGCACTTACTTACGTATCGAATTGATTTTCTCCAAACAATTCGTGACAACAAATAAACGGAATATCAACTGCGGTTTGTACTTACTTACAGATAAAACTAAATCGTGAAGTTTTTTATCAAGTGCCAACAATGCCAACAAAGCCAACAATGCCAAAATTTACGAAGCGAACAATGCCAACAAAGCCAACAATACCAAAATTTACGAAGCCAACAATGCCAAATTTGAGAAACTTTTAGTTTACACTTTTAATTTAATTTGCAGTTCTTCAGTCAACTAATTTGCTTCCGATTCCAACTTGGTGATGCAAAAACTGAAGCTAAATCCAATTGATCTGATGCATCGTGCATGCAATGCATTCAACGTACAAACGTGGCAGGCTAGGAAAATTGCCAAGGGCTATAAAGCAATTATGCAAAACAAAAGCGCTTCACACCGCTTAGTGGCAACAACAAACTAAATAAATTGATAGCAGAGGGAAGCAGTGAACCAAAAATAACAAAACAACATCAAGACGTTGACATCGTCTTTAAGAACATGTCACAAATTATATTTTCAAAAAGTCAACGCTGTGATGTACGAAATCAGCAAAAGGTGAATGTACACTGTTAACACTTTTCTTAACAGCCACTGGGGACGCTAGAAGGCGCAAACAGGGTTTCTAGATTGCTGGATTTCTTGGTTTAGTAATAGCCTTTAACGCGATCTTTTGAACGGTTTTGTTTCATAACTACAATGGAATTTGTTCCGAAAAAAATTTAAATGGAAAGACAAGTATCAGGTGCAGTTAGTCAAATACTCGATTTAATTTGGTAGTTCTTTAGGTTTCACGGCCCAATTGGTTTTTCCGGTTTCTACAAAGATAAACATCAAATCACCACACTATATAAGAACGAGGGCCAATTACAAATAAAAATAACGTACAAACCAGAAGTATTTTCCCAGCGAAATCTTCGAGTATTCCAATGGATAGGTTGACAAACATGCGACTTATCGCATAAACTACAGCCCAATCAACACTTATCTCTTAAGCAACTTATCATCTTATCAAAAAAAATGATGTTGTTAACTTGTAAGTAAATTCTCAGAACAAATAGTGACTGCACGTACAAGATCTTTAATTTAATGGTTCATTCATACGTTTGAGCTCATGCTTTGTTTGCATGTCTTTCTTCAGACTGGGCCACCACGACAAATAGACTACTTGGCCCCGCCACATCTGTCTGCCACATAAAAATGGAGACATCCCGTTGAAGTGCCTTGCCCAAGGACACAACAAGCAAGCTTACTGGCATCTTTTCTACACCGTATCTTTTGTGCTTCTGATTGCCAAGCAGGCAAGATGGGAATACTATTTATAAAAGTCCTTCGGTATGACTCGTCTCGGTAAAATGAACCCCACGTCTACCGACTGCAAAGCGGACGCTTTAACCACTACTCCACTCCGCCGGTGAAATTTAATGGTTAAAGATTACATGGACTGTCGCGAGTAAACAAGTCTGCAAAGAAAAAGGCAGCGCTGGTTAATTGACTCGCGGTCAGTGCAGTCCAGATCTAACCTGGTAAGAAAATATTTAACATATACATTTAACGTTTTTGTACACTATTTGTCCTCACGCATTTTTGTGCAAAAATTTTCATCCGATTAGATACTTGTATGGTGTTACACAGTATGCCTTGGTGTGTGATTGTCCAGTTTCATCAACAAAAATCTTATTGTACGTTTTTGGTAGGTTACGTATTTGCGGACAAAATCGGATATTCAAACAACAACATACAGGGGTGGCCGAAAGTTACCTGACAGTAAATCAAAACCATTTAATTGCAAGAGGTATTTAATTTTAAAAACCGAATCAATTTAATAAAACATCTAAATATGAAACATCTTTAAAATTGTTCAAACCGGCTTTTTTCTCGAACAACACATTTTTCTATTCGAGTTAATACAGAGTTGCAAATTTTACGACACAACACCTTATTAGCATAAATTTGTTCGAACTCAGATTTTATAAAAGCTTGCATCTGAGACAGAGTCCTTGGTTTTCCTATAAAAACTTTATCTTTCATCATTTCCCTTATCCCCATCAATTATGATACTTATCCTTATCTCCACAAAAATCATCATCGCGATGTTTTAAAAACGCTCACGTTTTTAATTCGATGTTCAAAAATTTTCAGGTAATAATCTCCCTCTTAAAATTTATTAAGAGGACGCTTTCCCGTAGGATTTTTGAACGTGAAATTAAAAAAATGATTAATGATAAATTTTGAAACTATGGAGCTTTCACGCTGCAAGAATTCAAAGTTAGTAAATTTGGTACGATGGCCGTTATTCCCATCCAAATTTAAATAGGTCTACAAAAATCAGATGTACATGCTTTAACATACTCTTCTACGGTGTTCTCTTTTTTCGACTGCTGCTGTTTCATTTCGTTTGCTATTATGTTGTTTTGGACGAAAACAAACTACTACCGGTACTACTACTACTACTACCGGCGTTAAAAATTACTGGAGGTTGTTCCTCACTTCTAAGTGCGATACGCGTTTACATTGGCAAGAAGTTTTATATCAGATAGTTATGACCACAACAATATGCAAACGCAGACTTGGCCAAAATGCTACCGAACAGTAATATATTTTATATCACAAAAAAACCAGAGCTATATTTGGAGGGCGATAAAAATCAATGAATATTTGCTTAAAAAATCAAGCGTTTATTGTGAATTCAAAAGAACTTATTTCATTTAAAGTATTTGCATTAGAAGTACCTTTCCAAAATCTCGCGTAAAAACTTTCAACAGCGTTTCTCCGTCCATTGCTTTAAGAAAATAAAGATAACAACTTTTAATTCAAAAAAGTTTATTGTGACGTAATCCTTGCTACTAAAGGAAAGCAAATTTTTGAAAATTGATAAATCGTTTGACTTTTGTTTGAGCCTCAAATTGCTCTTTTCCGACTAGAGATAACAATTTGAGAAAATCTATTTTTGGTGATGACCTAAGCATGGGGTCACAGACCTTCTATGTCAATTGCAACTTCAGATCGCAGCAGTTTCAAAATAGTTAAAACAAGCTGATTGAATTGTGAACGTGAATTGTAATCAGCCATTTCCCCTATTTCAAATGTAAAAAATCCTCGTGTTTGCTCAGATTTCCACCCACTGATAACATATTTTCTGAGAGACTCCTTTTCGTCGAGAAAAAACAAAACTGTAATTGTATAAAAAGAAACTAAAGTACTTACTTTGCCCAAATTCCCATTCATTATTGTGCGGCAGAGAGATATTGCTGAGTTGTATTGACTTAGCGTTTTCAGTTGTCAGTAGCAACACTGAGTCAATACAACTCCGCAATATCTTTGAGTAATAAGTGAGTCATTATGCTCTGCTATCGTAAGGTTGATGGAAACACCGCCACAATACTTGCAGCGCCGGAATTAAGGCCCCCAAGTATTTTACGACCTAAATGCTACTACAAAGCCTTGTTTCAGATATTCAAAAGTACCGCATATTGAATTTTTTCCATATTTTCCCAAAAACAAAAAAGTGTGGTTTTCCCCTGTGTGGAGGGATTTCTTAGCACACATGACTAAGATCACGAAATAAGTTGTTACCTAATTTAACGCACATAATTGTAAGTTTGGCTTTGCGTAGCAGCAATCTTTTAAATCAGTGCATACATAGCGCAGGCAACTTTGCTTGTAAAGGCTGGTTTCCATTAGGCGTAACCTGCCAGCGTAGCGTAGATATTTTTTGTTTGTCTATTTGAAGTCGTTTTACGGGCAAAAACGCTCCGCGCATAAAATTGAATAGAAAAACAAAGCATTTTTACGCTATTTACGCGCAATGGAGTCCAGCCCTAACAGATTTACCCAGACGAAGTTAGGGCCAAAATTAAAGTGTTTGAAAAGAAGTGGTGAGGAAAAAGTGTTCACTCTGAAATAGCCAAAGGCAGGAATATATGAAAATAGCGAATAGACAATGGAGACTTTTAAGGGTTGACCAAGGGTTTGCGCAAACTCATCGTTAAATTTACAGAATAGTAGAAACCAATACAAGCAAGTGGACTAATGGATTTTCTGTAAAATGGTCTCTCTTACTTTCAAAAAATGCAAAGAACGCTTTCCGGTTTTTTAAAAACTTCTGGCAATTGATTATTCTAAAATTTATGCATAAATTTATCTATTTCATGTTTAACTGTTTGTTCAATAAATAATAGTTTAACCCGAGGTTTTTGGATAAACTGACCGAGTTTTGGTTCTTCTTTGATTTGATTCAGTGTGGTTGAAATTTTGTAATGGATTTTGTCTTACGGTTTTCAATCGTTTTTATTTTCGTTTCTCCAGAATAACGCACTATGCTGTAGAAAAGAACATGTCCAACGACTATATATTTTGAGTAGTAATTGTTTGTTTAGTAAAGATCTAAGCAGGCTTATTTCTCCTTGAGTCTTTGCAAGTGCATTGCTAATGTATTGAATAAGTTTCACTTACTTGGAATTTCTGTCAAATATTATGCCAAAATATTTTATACCCTCAAGAAGTTTTGTTTTCATTTTAAAGCAAAACTTATCACACAATCTATTTCTGGGTAGTTCAAATAACATGTATTTTGTTTATGTGAAGGTTTGGAAGACTTTATGCTCATGCATGCATTTAATCGCTCTGCTCAGTTCTATAATAGTTTTACAATTAGAGTTTTCAATGTTGTCATTTGATTGAATGTCAGTGAGACAAACGTCTTTAGCACAAAGCTTGGCGGTATAATTGGAAGCAAAAGGCAGGTCATAAACAAGATCATAAACAAAAGAGAACAGATTGAAATTTTATAGAATAAAGTTGTGACTGAAATCAGTCAATAGTAAAACTCACACTTTATTAACAAATCGATTTTACTAAAATAGCATTATCAGTGTTCTTATTCAAATAGAATCAATTTGATCAAATCAATTCTATTTGAATAAGAACACTGATAATGCTATTTTAGTGAAATCGATTTGTTAATAAAGTGTGAGTTTTACTATTGACTGATTCCAGTCACAGCTTTACTCTATAAAGTTTCAGTCTATTGATATTCTTAAAGGAATCGTCATTTATTAATTTCACTTGTGTGGAGATTCTCCTAAAATCATTATGATTTATTTTGTGACAAAAGAGAACACATCGTAGATCGTAGAGGAATATCTGTTTTTGAAGAGCTAGGCATTGATGTAGTTTTTTGTACTGCAGCAAAATGAGTTTAATTACTGAGTTGGTCTTTCAGCAATTCAAACATGTCAACACGAATCCTATTGACATAATTTTCTGAGCAAGGTTTTATGATCAACTACATATAACAAATGTCTTCAGTCAATTTCAAAGTAAGGCAGCTCCATATTTCTTTAATTTTAAGTTTTGGAGAATTTGATGGTAGATATATGTTGCTAGTTAGGTAATGCTACAACCTTCGCGAAACCCAGATCGATTATTGCACAAAATTTCCTTTTCCTTACGGTTCTGTGATTGTAAACTCTCTTGTGCAAGCTGCTCCTGAAAGAAACTCGTCTTATATAATTTGAATATCATTTATGCAAATGTGGCAATTCTACTTTTTAGCGTTAAAGTTAAAATATTTCAACCTAAGCAACCAAACACTCTTGTTGTAAGCCGTGGCACGATCTGTAGTGAAACAGGAAGTAGCCGGCAATCAAAGTTATAGTTCGTTACAAATTGTAAGTATACATGCAATTACTGAATATTCTATACGCTCAGACGCAAGTCACGAGATTAAGATATGCTACGTTAGTACGTGTGGGCATTAAATTATTGTATTTAGTTTTAACTAAGTTGGTGCTTCGCTCAGCAGTTTTTATTCAGTATCGAGAACTTGTGTGATTTAAACTAGAGTCCGAGTTCAGACATGCTGCATATCTTAGCTGCAGTAATGTCAGAAGCATGGCGATACCGCTTAAACGTATTATGAAGAAAGTTTTTCAGTTTTTTTTGCGCTGCAATCAGCACTTTCACATCAAGCATAATTGCAAGTATATATTTTTTGTTTAGGTTTTGAAAAGTCAGTAGCAGCACAACGTAAACTATGATAACTTTTTTAGGGGCTAGTAAATTGTGTCAAGATCATAGTAAAAGCCATTAGCTCTTAAACTTAAGAAAGAGCGCAAGTATTAAAAGTAGCTCATTAACAAACAAACACAATTTTTATAGAAAATGACGGATCGGAGCGAGTTAACCCATTTGTTATGGTCCATGATCAGCCACCGGCTCAACTTATTCCAGCAGTTGCCTATATTTTCGTGTAAGCTTTGAATAACTTTTAATTATTACATACAAAAATTAACTCATTGATTACAAAATATTTACCATCGCTGACTGTTTCTCGTCCCCTCCTCTTACTATTTTTCTTGCTGAAGCATCTCTGCAACTTGTGTGGTGGTAACTTGTCCTCTTCTTTTATTTTCCACTTTCCATATTTAAGCATTGGCTAGTGGCTAGACACTAAGTAACCCTACTCCTTGCCAGGAGCTTTTGGAAAAATATTGCGTCCACTCACGTGATCATGCTCTCTCCCTCGTTTCTCGTGAGATATCGTATTCTTTTTACGTTTTGAAATACCTTTATTTTATGTGGAAGTTTATTTCGGTGTTCTCGCTCTGACTAAAAATTATGTTGAAGTTATTTTATCTTGCTTGCTTAGTCTCTTTACCAATTCGCGATTGTATAATTTGGACTAATAGCTTTGCTGCCTCACTTTCGGCAATGAAGGCTCTGGAACCCTTGCCAATTGCTCACTTTGTGGCACGGAAGTCACTTTTTTCTTTTGGATGATCCAGCTTGTTCCATTTTGTCTGCTGGTATCTGCTCCATTCTGCAAGCTCTTTGCTAGTTTCAGTAGCCCCATAAATCTGTCACCTCCCTTTTCCTTCTATCAGATTCTCGGTTTGAACTTCACACATTGTCATTTCTTCCATTTGTTCTTCCTGTCACACATTCTGGCATACACGGTAGCAGCTCTTTTTTTCTTTATTCTTGTCTATTTTAACGATACAATGTGATTATGTTCATTTGATTCTTTCAGCTTACGGGCTGGCAGATGAATACGCTGCTTTAGACTTTCGCGTCAGTTTCTTGCAGCCTCCATTTTGATATTCACTCGTGTTTTCTTTCAAACTGGATGACACTATCTTATCAACACCTCTGAACACTCAGGTTGCGTCAGTCTTCGCTGAGAAACTTGTTCTTCTTCGTTAAGCTCACATTGTCCGCTTTTGACTTTTCTCTAGCAAAGAACTCAAATTCGATTGAATACTTATCCACGTAGACTAAAAAATGCCTCGTGCAACGCCAGCGTTCATCCGACTAGGAAAAATGATAAAAAAATTTTTGTAATGATACTGTTATTCAACTCATCGAGCAAATCGGAGAAACAGTTTGGAAGACTTCAGAGTGGCTTTACGGTCTTAGAGTCAGAAGTGCAGCCACCCATACATGCTGCCGTTGTCCAACCACAGCTTGAACCCAAAACGTGACCTTCAGTGCAAGCGCCAATGCCGGTCTGATGTAGACACTTTTTACCTCGTTTTTTTTTCCTGATCTGATGCGAACTATTTACGCCATACTCACTTTGACTACCCGTTCTCTTTATTCAATTTTGGTCCAAGTCGTGGCGAGTTTGCCCGCTTCTTTGATGTCATGGTCTACCATTACAACTTTACCTTAATAAAATGTTCAAATAACAAAAACAAAACAACAGGCTCAATCTTTAGAGTAAGATGACTGAATGTTGGTAAAGTTAAAGAGTAGCAATAGCTTGAAAATCAACATTACTTAGAAACAGGTGATGTTGCGGAACAAGCTGATTTTATTCACACATTTAAGAAAAGTGAGGGGTGGAATATGAATTTACAAAAACACACAGCATGTTTGCTCAACAAGAAAGAGACAAATGCTTTCTTCCAAAAACTGAGGTAATACTTCCATTGCTCTGTCTGCTACCACTTGGAGGGATAGCCCGAAATAACAAGGGATATTATTTTATCTTTGCCTTGAAAAACTAAAACTTTTGGTGATTGGTATAAATGGCACTTTTCTTTCAGAAAGCCAAATTGCTTTGTTCACATAGCTTTCAATTGTTCGTTGGCATTTATTAGTTGATAGAAAAAAGTTTTTACTGAATGACTGATGCTTTACTGACGGGGGCTAAACTTAGCCTTATGTCAAATATTGTAATTATTTTACCTACCCCAGCGAAACTTTTTACTCTACGTAATAGGCAGGTTGTGCCATTTTAATTTTTTTTTACTAAAATGCCTCCAACCTTTTTATGCAGTGAACGCTGGCATGTTTAAGCAGCCAATGTGAAAAGCAAGCTTATGGTTCTATTTTATGTAATTTTGGAAATGATAGCGTATGTGAGTAAGAAAATGTGATCATTTAACTCTCCTGAGTTTCCCCTACCGGTAATTACTTTTTAAAAGTTTTAGTGCTAGACACAGTTGACAGGGTAGCTGAAGATCTTGGTACTGGTTTAATACCCTGCGTTTGCGGAATCTATGTCTGCAAGATCTTTATGTTGTTTTTCCTTCAAGAAAGGTACTACAAAAGTTCTTGCAATGGAAGCGGACTTTATGCTGCTAGTACGACACTGGTAGTATCAAAACGGTTCTAAGTACAGATATTTCATAAATAGCTGCTTGCTTTTCGTGACAATTTTAACGATAGATCAAACTGTAGCTATTATTAAAAATTTTTGTATAGCTTTACACTGTGATGATGGCCTTTATGATAAGATGTAGCTATAATTACTGTAGTTTGTCAAAGATCGGATTTAATTTTGATTAAAGAAATCTTCATGGATTCGAGGAAAGATCTTGGTTTTCTTGCAGTTGCAACGTGAGTAAATGAATTTTCTTGTAAACAACGTCTGGACTAATATTTAAAGAAAAATCTGAGAGCAGTGGTTCTCGATGTTTTCTCCACATGTCTCCCTTACAAACTCCAAACACAGCCATTTTCCTCCTACTGCAATCTACAAATTAAAAGAAGTCGGAAAAGTCGAGATTTATTGCAAAATAATAATTTTACAAACAAACTAACAAAACGAATTTACAAAGATTTATCTATTCAATTTAAGTCACAACGCTGAATCTCATAAGAAATAACAATTAACGGGAAATTTCATGAATAAAAGATTTTTTTCTCAGGCAAAATACAGTAAATGCCTTGAAAGCGCATTAAGGAGCAAAAATTGCAACTTTGTTGTTTCCGCTGCTGTAGCTGATTAGGCGCATTTAGCACTCGCTTGGAGATTCAAACACATTAAATGGTTTTTAAATTCAGCGACTGGTTCCATGTTGTCATCATTTTGCAAGTGTAATAACTTTCTGTAATGCTCACTTTCAACGTCGGAGAGCTTTCTTCTGAGAGTTGATGTAAAATATGTTCCACTTAAAGCATTAACAAAAGTGCAGAACTGCTCTGACAAAAAGTTTTTAAATTTTTTAATGAAACTGCTCTGACAAAAAGTTTTTAAACTTTAAATGAAACGCTAAAATACTAATTTAAAAAGTTTTCAACTCAAAAAAAGAGCACAATAAACCTTACAACAAAAATCATTTTGTGACACCACTGGTTCCAAGTCTCAAAAACTTTGATACTGGCACTGGTTCTGTTTCCCTACGTCCCTGGTCACAAATTAAAAGCTAGATTCTTTCATAGTGTTTTGTGCGCATGGCTGCATAAAAGTGACAATATTAAGGCAGCATTGCAACAACAATAGTCTTTGATGAAAGTGTATGTTTTGGCATATTGTAACATACTACAATTGGGCTTACATTGCACAACGGAGATAAAATTTTTTATTGACGTATCTTAATGTTTCAGCAACAATTTGCGGAAAATTTGGAGTCTATTACATAAATTTTGAAACAAAAAATGGAAACGTACACATGTAGAATCCTTATTTTTCCTCCCTGATTTCTCTCTCAAGCAAATTTTCTTCTCGAAATTAGTATTTTCTCCCAGAGACAACTTCTTCCCGGTTGAGAACCACTGTGTTGGAATATATTTTACATGCTAGCGTTGATCTAGTTTGACCTAAATTCAACAGTTTCAAAGCCATGTTATGACAAAAGTTTGGTGGTAGGGAGAGATGTATGTGGAATAGGAGCGGCAAGTGGGTAATAATGATCAAAAAAGTTTTCCAAAGGATCCCATCAGTTACCACAATAATCGAAATTCCTAAAAAAATGTGAGGGTGTTATTTGTCCAGTTAGATACCCTGGAAATTTTTTTGATTTAGACACACTTTGCCGACTTTTATGAAAACTGATTGGTGGTACAGAATTTGAAAATTGCAGAAAGTAGAGTATTCATTCTCGAAGCTTTTCGTCTGACACTTTTCAAGAGAATCCGTCAGAAATAGAGTGAAGAGTGAAAAAACTCTATGTCTGACGGATTCTCTTGAAAAGTGTCAGACGAAAAGCTTCGAGAATGAATAATCTACTTTCTCCAATTTTATAAGAATTATATTTTTTGAGATTTAAAACCCATAATTTGAATTTGTTCTATGATTTCATCAGTTGGCTTTGTCGGTAAAATATCTACTTTAACTTCTTCGTGTAAGTTTTAAAGCTGTTTTGTGTTGCAGGCTGATTGGAATTGCACTTTATCTTGTAAGAATTGTATTGTTATTATTTTTCTTATTTTATTTATCAAACTTGCGAATAACCTTTGAACGTCATATTATGAAACAGCATGCAATTTTACGTTTTCGCATCCAAGTAGATTGTTAGTGAGTGAAAAAAAAGGAAGAGCGAATTTGTGCGCTCAATTTATTGCTTTCGCCGACGCTTCTTCACAAGCGTGCAAAGCTGATACAAGCAGATACGCGCTGCCATTAAACTGCATGCACCAGTGAAATGAATAAGGTCATGTTATTATGCCCAAAGTTTGTAGGAAAGTTTGAAAAATGCTTCTTATTTAAATATCATTTAAATGTAATGCACCACACTAATTACTCTTTCGAACTTGGTGTTTGAACCGGTGAGCTTTCCGCGGAAAAATTTATTGTTTAGAATGGCCACCCTTGCATTGAAAACTTTATACAGTAGATTAATTTTTTGCTGTTTTTATATTTTGTTGTAATTTGAAAAGATTCTGGGTCAAAGGTCAAAAAACTAAAAATTTTAGCCAGCTAAAGAAAGGTATGTAGCTTACTCCAAAAGAGTTTTGTTCTAATTTTTGTTTTGTAGACAAAAAAATCTTCGCCAACGATTTTACATTTCTGAGCATTTTTTGTACTTTAGGATGGCAATTTTTTGTCATCGAACTGCCTTTAGTATTTTTTCTCGTGCGCCGGTCCAAATATATTTTTTTAATGGTACTGGGTATTGGACCGTGCTCGTTTGCTTTCCACCTTGTATGAAAAATCGAGTTTCCGTATTCAATAAAACAACTTATTGCTTATACAGTATATTACGATTGTTGCACCATATTGTATAAGTTATTGTTTCTTAAACTTCATCAACCAGGGGCTATTTTCGCAGAATCAAATAAGGTTAATATTGGCACCTGTGTAAAAGAAGGCCAGTAAATACTACTTTTAGCAAAAATAAAGAAAATTGCGAACTTCCTCGTTTAACGCAAAATTCTATTTTGTTTGGCTATAATTTGCAAGTAATCTACAAATATTTGAACTCATTAAGCTTAACGTAGAGCAATGCGAAAGTATAAAAACGATTCTGAGGGGGTCCCGTAATCGGTAAACACCAATTTTGTGTGAAATATGAGCCCACGATTCGTACCAGCTGCCCTGGGTTGAGAAACCAGGTTTTTGATAAAGAAGGCTTTTAAGAAGAAACATGGTTTTCTACATCACATCATTAACGAGGCTGGTAAATGAGCGTTTAATGAGCTGTTACCATATTTAAGTAAGCAAAAAATCTAATTGAAAAGCGATTGGAATAGTGTGAGACACATGTGTATTAATGGGAATAACAGGGCGAGATATTATTATCGTTAAACTTATTTTTGCTTCTGTGATAAATTTTGGGGAGGGTTGGAATATCACAGAGGCGACTCCGGCACTCGGGCTACTCGGGCTGAGCCTGAGTTACGAAATGAGGGAAGACTTTGTTAAATTTAAATTCTGCGAAACAAGTTTAAAACTTTTCAACTTAATTCATATTTAGTCCAAAGAAGAAGCCGGACATTGTATAAACCACCAATGTTTATGGCGGCAGTTGCTTTTTAAGCTCAACGCTTTGTCTTGCTCGGGCTCAACGAAACTAGCCAGACTCGCTGTGCAGAGAAATAACGAGAGAGAAAACGATTTTCAAACATTTTTTCGAATCAAATCTAGTTTATTAATCATGCATCTGTAACAATACGATTTTTAATATTTCCCAAGCTGTAACAATACGAGCGTTTATTGCGTTGTTTCAGACACTTTTTTGTTTAATTTTTTTGATGAACTCGGGCCCGCGAGAAATAGCCCGAGTTGCAATCAGAAAAAAGTAAATAAAAGAGTAATTTACAAGCACGTCTACTGTTCTTCTGTCTCGCTCGGGCTCGAGGAAAATAACCAGACACGCAGTGCAGAGAAATAAAGATAGAGAAAACTATTTTCAAGCATTTTTTTGAATCAAATCTAACTCGGGCTTGATTACATTTGCCCGAGCTCTAACAATGCGAGCGTTTATTGCGTTGTTTCAGACACTTTTTTGCTTAATTTTTTATTGAAATCGGGCACAGTTGATAAAAGCATCCGTTTTGTTGTAACTGTGTAAACAAAGGCGTTTTACAATAATTAAATAAATTGTTGCTATTTTTTGTCTTCTCGCTAGTTTTAGTGCTTTATTTACTGTTTTTGCAATGTTTTGCGACACTGTCAGTGACGAGCCCGAGGAGCCATAAAAAGCTGGAGTCGCCACTGGAATATCATTATCCTTACCTTTTAGAGTTCACCCAAAAATTCTCCCAAAGCACGAGATTTAATTTAAAAACAAAGTGTCTTGGGAAAAATAAAACTTTATACAGATCATACTAAAAAATCCTTGGAATTTGATAAAATCACAAAAAGTGGTCAAAATACTAGTTAGAAATCTATTCTGGGAGGTACCTAAAATAATAGCAAACTACTTAGGGGCACCAGATGTTTAAATAAGAGATTGCATGGTGGCTTCGTTTTATATTATGGCGCATTACTTTCTAAAAATCTCCTGCTCGGCTCCGAAGGTATCCTCAAGACAGAGGTTCTTAAACTTTTCGAGACGCACATTCTTGACAATGGCAAAACTCGTATAAATCAATGGATTCCCTTAATACGTGAAACCATTTTTACAGAAATTTATTTCTCACTTTTGATCTCCAAAATACATGAAAACCTTTTTTGTATTTTGAGGATCAACTTCTTCAAAAGTATATTTTGACAAATTTTCGTGCAAGTGGGACTTAAAGGAAACCATAGCACTATTTCCCCTCGACTCTCTTATAAGCTTCACAAGCCCTCACTTTAAAAACTCCTACCCTAAAAGCTTTTCCTATATTTCTGAGTTGCAGTATTTGGTTAAGAAATAGATATCAATAAATCGTTTTTAAATCGCCGGTATCAAATATAATGATGTAGATTGTGAGACTGAAAAATGAAGATATCAGCTACTATAAATACTTATGACCTATCTTATTCATTATTTTATAGATTTGGTTGAAAATTTGTAAACATCATTCCGAGAACAGAATCTGTACAAAATGTCAATGCAATATAGCCACAAAAGTAAGCCACAATAAAGAAACACATTCTGTGGAGTGGCCAGACCAAAGCGCTTTTGAACAACCTGTGAATCCCAAATTGAATGAAAAAAGGCGACTACAACAACCACTATCACAGGGAGTGCTACAACAACAGAACGAAGATGCAGATTTTAGTTTTCAACCAAGTAGACCCACTAGCAACTTTAATTATGGCAATCTTATGAATGAAAATAATTCCAGTGAGGAAAATATGGCCAAAATAGTTATCAAGACGGACGTAAAACACGAAACAATTGAAGATGTATCCGCTATCAAAGAAGATTTTCCAGCAAAGCAAACGTGTGAAATTGATAAAACCAACCTTACGTTGAATGTTGACAAAGCAACAAGTTTAACAACTGAATTTGCTGCAACTAACGAAATTCAAAATTCTTCAAATCTTACAACACAAAAAAGACGTTTTGACAATGATTGTTCTAAGCTTCTGCGCCGAGTTCTTTCGCAAGATAATAAAACAAGTCCGGTTAAAAGAAGGGCATCTCATTTAGGTGTTACATCGTCAACAGTGTCTGTAATAAACAGTAGACATGAGGAAAAAATTCTTTGCCAATTTCTTTACCCAGAGCTAATTAACTGCAGAAGCTGTGTTAGTATTTATTCTTCATCTTCCGACTGTTCCAGCATAACCCAACGCCTCGGTCTTTCTAACGATTCGTTAGCATCACGCAGACCTAGATCTGCTTTAGTAGCAATTAATGATTTAAAAGAAGGTGCAGAAGCGTATTCAACGATGCTTGGACATCAAAAGCACTACCAATATGTACTTGATAAAAATAACAACAGGAACAATTTTAGGGCAGCAGATATTTCGGAAACATCATTAGTCAAGAAAAAAGGAGCAATATATATTGCTGGATGCAAACTGGCTTTTCCGGAAGTCTCATTTCAAACATCTGTAAACGTTAAGTTGAGCTGTTTCTTTCCATTACAAGTAAGTGAACATGCTAACCTAAATTTCATCAAATTTTAAAAGAAAAGTAGTTTATTTTTTGTTTAAGAAGGAAAGATGATGTCACATGGATATGCAAAAGTCATTTAGCCTCAAAACACGATTTGACGGAGTGTTTGCACTCATTTCAGTTTGTTTGTGCAGGTCATCTATAACGAAGGAGTTATTGTTAGTCCTGAAATTGAAGTTGAGTTTGAAGGCGACTTAATGACGCCTTATTCCATCACCATGCCCACTTGTTATTTTTCTACCAATGACGATGATCCAGTTCAGATAATGGTACGGTATTTAAAACTTTCTTAGCATAAGTGCATTTGAAGCTAATCAAAAATTGTTGTTGCTATCACTTTAGTCTTCATCGGTATGATGCACGGTTGATAAACACAGAGCCCCAGAATTGAATAGCTCTTTATGGTTTGGAGTAGAGGTCGTATAAAGAGAAATAATTGCGGAAGAGAGTAAAGCTCAATGAGTTTGTATCAAGACAAGACAAATTAAGATGAGAGATATATTGAGTAGGGTGACCGCAGGCGCTGGATGAAGAATTGTTAATTTTGTCAATTGCGGACAGGAAAAGACTCCAAAAAACGTTGTATGTGTTGCAGCAAAGACGAGAGAGGACCCAGCGAGCGGGTTCAGGATGCAAAAGTTCTTCCGCAGAGCTTTGAACAATTACTTTTCCTTAGACATTGTCGCCACGCATTTCAAAACTGTATATATAAGAAGTTGGTTCTAGTCGTAACACTATTGTAGCCAATTGTCTTATCTAACGGAATTTTTATTTGTGATTCATTGTGCGGGTGGTACAGTGAAAGTTGAAAAAGAGAGTCATTCTGAATTCAAAGTCGTCCTTATTTTTTTGAGGCAAGCAATTTAGTCGTGTTTAACGTTAGATAGTGCTTACAAAACGGCTATTTGGTAATGTTTCTTTAAAAAAGTCCTAGAATATAGGCCGATGCAGCTTGTTTGCAAACTGACTTTTTAATTCTGGTTCCTTAAGTGGACGCTGCGAATTAGCATGCTTTTATTCTTTCTGTTTATTTGCAGAATAGCATGTTTAAATCAGTTTCGGAGGTAATGCGGCTGACACGACGCATTTTTATCTCAGACGCATAAGCCGATCAGGACATGTACTTCTCTCAAAAGCGCAACAACGAAAAACCATACGGGTAGTTGAAATTGAGAGCGTTGGTTCTCAAGGACGGAAAAGTGACACAAGACGATGGCAATTATCTCTCCTCCTGCTTGATATAAAAACAAAATGTAATCTCAACATCAACATCCAACATCTTAAACTCAGTTAATTAAACAACAAGGAACATAAAAGAAAAATCGGGCAAAACGGCATCCAGTTGAAACAAGTCACAAATATTAACGGGTAGCCCCATCACCAACAAGACTATATCGTGTTGATGGGTATGCAATGGTGGTTTTTTTTTAACTTCGAGCAGATCTGCTATTCCACCCCGATAACATGATTCCAATCCGACAATAAACAGCACTTTATTGCGAAGAGTTATTGCATACGTTTGGCTAAATTATTGCTGTGTAGACGCAATTCTACGACGGTGATTACGGGTGGAGAACAATTGACGTTGAAGCAAGGTTTTGTTCTGATCATTTGAGCATGCGGGTTGCATTTGAAAATGATAAAACTGGAAGGTAACATCATGAATAAGCCCAGCTTTTATGTAAAACTCCAAGCATTTACGTCAAGATCTTTTAGTTTATGCTCTATATACTCTAAAATCTCCATTACTAGATAGCCTACTAAATGTTGTTGAAAAAAAATAATGACTTTTTACCACAGCAGTTTAAATATATTTTTAACTCACTATTAGTTTTTGCTAGTCGTTAAAAAATGGAAAAAATGGATTATGCTATTTTGTAATGTCGCACGACAGAAATTTTGATGCTTATAAAGTAAGGTAACCACAATTAAAAGGCAGTTTTGCTTCTTTACCTTAAGTGAGCCTAACGAAAAACTGTTGGATTATTACGTCAAAATCTATAAGCTCCAACAGTTATGAGGAAAAACAAACGAGCCTTATTATCTACGCTGCGCTGAAGATTACTCGTTGCCTACATTTGACATGATTTGATTTTGATTTCAGTAAACCCTATAAGCTTTAACCCTTAGCCTTAAACCCTTACCAAGCTATTGGTAACTAACGGTATTATCTCAACTATAAAAGGATGTACCACAACTCAATAATTAGATCTAAATAGTCTACTCATTCAGGTCAACTTGAGAATGCATAAGTCGGATATATGATGAAAAGCTAACCAAAAGTGATTTCATTTCAGATTTCGATGCGTTGTAAAGAATAGTGAATGTTCAAAGTTATCTAAGAACATGGTCTCAACTTGTTTTTTAAGAAGATGTGAAAATATGGATCAATTTGGCATTGTGTGGTATCTCGTTGATGATTGGCAACATTTAGAGTCAAAAGTTATGATGGAGATGATGCCGGAAACAGTTTACGAACAAGTTTTTTGCGTAAATGTATCTGATATAAAGTAAGCTAGCTGAAAAATTACAACAAATTTTTTGAAATTCACCTTATCTCACCCATTTTTCAATTGGCAAATTCTGTGTGTGCGTCACAATTTTAATTGTGTGCAAGTTACCCCTCATTCGAATTCAAGAAATTTTTGGCGATTTCATTCTCCAATCGAATTGAAAAACTTTTTTTTATTTCTTAACGTTCTTTTCAAAATTTAATCTTTAAATAGTGATTTTTCTTCTTCTTGAGTATGAGCTTGTACTCTGTTTGCAGAGTATGAGTCATTTGAGCCATCATGGCCGGTAAACTGCGTAATCTTTTCACATAACAAGATAATTTTCCGGTTTTTTCCTCGATATTTCTGTCGTGCTTTTTCCACTCAGAAGTTGCGGACAGGGATCGATTGAGGGTGAGGCAAATGAAGCAGCTGCCTCGGGGTCCATTTTTTAGGGGCTCTCCTTTTTGAAGAATAAGGGCGCTCTTTCTAAATAGTAGTGATCTCCACAAAAAGGTGATATGTCCCATTTGGAGTATAGTTAGGTTTATTGCGGTGCTCCGATATGGTAATCTCTAAGAAAAAATAAATAAAGTTTTTAATTAGAATTTATGCAGTTGGGGAGCCTCTCATCATTTCTTTTCACTGGACCACAAAATTCTCAATCCACCACTGGTTGTGGATACTATTTTTTTAAGTCTCTTAGTACGCCTCGAACAAGCAATTGAACCAAATACATCGACTATGATACGGGGTGGCTGACCATTACACCACCACGCTGGCTGAATAGCGATCATACCGTTTCGTGTTATTAGGGCAGTAACATCCAAATCCAGGATCAAGTATTTCGAGTTTATGTTCAGGGTTTTTTATTTTTTGAGTTTGCTGCTCCGATTTTTAGTTCTTGCAATTTAAAATAAATATATATAAGTACAAAGTTTTTGTAACTTGCCGAAATGCAATTGTTTTTCTAAACAGAATAAATTGTTACTCTTTTTCGTAAAACTAAATCCATCGTCATTTTCTACCGCCCTTCCATCCACTTCTGTCACTTTGGAATAATTTTAGCTTGAGCCTTCTTTGCAATAGGTAATATCATTTGCCTCTGAAAAGCAAATAAGCATACCAACTCATTTTTTATGTATAGATATGGAACAGAAATTCATCTTCTGATGAACGAAGAAGAAAAATTTACTGGAGGTGAAACTGTTGCAATTGGAAGTGAAACGTTGTGGAAATCCTTCATGTCAAAGAAAATAAAATTCGATTTAGAAAGCTTGAAGAAAATGAAATTTGCAATTACAAACAACGATAATAAAGCCATCTTTTACCACGTCGAGCAATGGGGTGCACGAGAACAGTCTGGTTCAATGATGAACATAAACGCACCACAATCACCTTTGCCGAGAAGACTGAGCAAAAGACGCAACCGAAATTCTTCTCGAAACAGCGACGCTGACGCTTCAGGCTACACTTTCACCACCGCCAAGACGTCAAATTCTTCTAGCAAGTCCCAATCCCGAAAAGGGATCAAAGCAAAATTTCAAAAGTTTATGGGTTTTGGAAGCAAACGAAAATAAGATCCCATGGTAAAAAATGGGATAAAACTTCTGCCTTTTTTGATCAAACAACGTCGGGCGATCTGTAATAGAAATGCATAACATGAGAGAGCTGCATCAATAAAAAAAGATGGTATGGAAAAGCATCGAAGCTGCGTAAACTGTAAACACAGATTCAAAGCAATCAATTGGATGCTTGTGGAAACATATTTTATTTAATTTAGGTATACTGTACTTTCTGAACTGGCAAGTAAAACAGTTTTGTTTGTTTATTACATGGTTATCCTCTGAATTGGAAAAAAATTGTTTCAGTTAAACATAAATCAGCTCGAGTTTAGATCCCTTCGAACTTGTCAGTATTGCTGCCATAGGTCATTTCTACCGAAAGCCTGCAAAGACAGAATATTGACGTAAAATGTCTTTTTTAAAAGCGCAACATCGTAAACTCCTGCAGGCATCATTGTCGCGGTCTCACAATTACGAGTCAGCTCATTGTCGCACAGACGAAGTTTCAAAGAAACAAGAATGGTAACTAGTGAGTGGTATAAAATGGTGGTCGAGTTACTAATGCCATAAATTTGAGTAACTGATACTAAGAAATCTAAAAATTATCTCACTGAACTAGTTCCACAAAACAAGAAAATGTATTGCAATGTTCTTAGTGCTTGTGCAGAGTTTGGCTACTTGACTTTTGAATCTTGCTGACGACATGATCACGACATGATCCGTGACACATGTGACAATACAGAGTCGACTCGTTTCTGCACTGCAGCAACTGACACTTTTTTCTCTTTGATGTTCTTGGCTAACACTTGCCACCACCAACAGCACAGGAAGAAAAGCTGTAATATTCTAGGAGTACAATTTGTTTATAACTTACAATACGGATTTTGTTTTTGACACACACTGAATGGTTCGTCATTTCGAAATAGATGTATGCATTTACGCATGTACACAGCACAGTCCATGTTATTGCAGAACACGGGCACTGGCCATCTTCTTTTCGCACTTTTGCTTGAGTGACAAAGCACTATTGAATTCAAAGCGTTGACTCCAACTCTTGACAAGACGAATTTTGTTGTAGTTTTAAGCTGTTCTTTCATTTGTGGTTGGGCTATCGTTGGCGATAAATACTTTGTACACTAAAGCTAGTAGACATGAGTAAGGTGTTTGCTTTGTATATTGCCATCATGGGCGTAGACAGGGGGGGTCAAAGGGGCCATGGCTCCCCTCTGAAATTTAATTCAAATTACAAAATAGTGTCAAAAAAATAAAAACACAAATTTTTTTGCGCCTCTGCTGGTACATTAGAGTTTATTGTTGACTTTTAGCAAGGGGGTGGGTCGGGTGTGGCTTTTTAAGTTTTTAAACTTTCAAATGTTATCAAACAAGATGTGTACGTTTTACACACTAAATATCGCCGAAGTTTCTCTTCTATGTTGCAGTCGCGTGATGAATTGATAATTAATCCAAGTTATGGTAATTCCAAGAAATAAGCGTTTTGCTGAGCGCTTTCTTGTTTTATTGCTATGCGAACTACTACAAAGACGTCGCTTCTTTTATCAGAACGTTCAACCTACCAGTGGGAGTGGTTTCCTTGAAATTCCTTAAATAGTGCGTTATACGCCACAATTGAAGTTAAACTATTAAAGCCGTTCTTGATAAAACTACATTAGATCAGTGAACACGCATTCACACTTTCTCAGTTTTGTACAGCAATTTTTATAGTAGCGACGAGCGTAGTTCACAAAAGGCAAAATGCCGTTATAAGTAAATGACGTCACATTAAAAGTTGCAAAATTTGGCCTCCTCTCAATTTTTGTCTGGCTACGCCCTTGATTGCCATAGCTACATTTGATGAAGAGTTGTATACATATGACGCTTATAATGGCTGGTCCTTCATCTTCATTTTATTTGTTTGTTTAGGGTGCCGAGAAGTATTGTTTTTTTTACAAATCAGTTTTCCAACTCCGTGCTTATAAAGTAGTTAGGCCTATTTAGAGCAACGTCATACTCTTTTCTAAAGTTGGGATGTATCAGCCATAGGCACACACTCCCCACAAGATTGTTTTTCTTGTTTCTTGCTTGTTCCTTGCCAAGACAAAGCTTTTCGTTGAAAAGATATTGAAGCTGAAGTTATCGGGCTGTTTTGGCATATACTGAGTGAACCAGAAGCTCTCAACCAATGGGGAGCAGCTGGGATTGCTGATGGGAAATTAGACATCTTGGGACTGTAAAGAAGATGCAAGTTAACATATTTGATGCCTCATTTTCTGAATTCAACCTGTTGACTGAATGAACATTTCCTTTGAAAGTCATTTCATGAAGAAAGCATTATTGTCTTGATTTATGACCGGATGTCTTGTTTTCTGGAGATCAATTTGTGTAAAAAGCTTTGTTGCCTCTGTCTCTTAATCGATGTTTTCTATTTGGTGGTCAATTTGCTTTTTCGTCCATATATCTGACTCGATGGTTGATTTTTGGGAGGGAGGGTAAATATGTGCAGAGATCTTTTTTGACCCTATTGCTGGCATGACAATCTTTTTTTATTTTTCTGGAGATCAACTTTTGTCGTGCGTCGTTTGTATTTAAACATGAATTGAACATACGGCCGAGTGAGCAAAAACGATTTAAAATCGATTTGGGTTGTGGGAAATGGGAGATTTAATCAAAGCTAAAATTTGGTAATGATGAAAAAGTGAAGAGACGCTGGTGTAAACAGAGTGTGAATTGCGTTTGGAGATAGTTGTTTTTTGATTGCAAATTTTGCAGAAACAATGCTTACAGTTAATGACAGCTACTATAGCAATCAGGTAAAATGCAAGCAGCAGTCATTATTGACGTCTTGTTTTTTAGACAGGGCGTTTCAATAAACGCTTTATTGAGCTTGCCTAACTCTAATTTTTCTTTTCTTTGGTACTGCTGACAAAGTTTGGAAAACTCATAAGGTGACCAAAATTCTATCTATAAAAACAAGGCAATTTTTTTAAAACAGAAATTTTAAGCGGTCTTGACTTGTTTTTTTTGAGCTATTGCGCTGAGCATTACATATATGTTGGGAAGATGTAAACACATACTGCCTATAAACTCATGCTCTGTTTGCCAGTCTTTAGTCAAACTGCGTCATCACGATGGGCAGACTGCTTAGCTTCGCCACCTGCCAGCTACATAAAGATGGAAGCAGCTCGTTAAATGCAGTGCCTGACCAAGACACAGCGTGCGAATATCTTGGCTTGTTTTTCACACTCTTTTTTTCGCGCGGAGCGCCAAGCAGGGAGCTGGGAATACCATTTTTTAAACTCTTCTGATGTGACTAAAGAAAGGAAATGAACTCCACGTCTACCAATGGCAAAACGGATTTTTTCATCACCACGCCATCACGACAGTCAAATCAAAAACTTCTCCAGTTCAATACCAAAAAGACGGGCGGTTACAGTTTTCACGGTGCATTTGTCAAAGAGCAACCATTCGTCTTTCCAGTGTCAAACCGAGGGTGTTTTTAATGAACAATAAAATTTGTGCAATTGCTTTCTTGCAATTAAGGGTTTTTTGGTGTCATTCTCTCTTGATTAGCAGCATTTCTTAACTTTGGATTTTTGATTTTTAATTTATGCGGTCAATGATGAAGATAATGGTGATGTTGTTTTATTTCGTGCTTCACAAACTGTGAGTCACAACCCAAAGTGAGATCGCCTGTAGTTTCCAAAAAATTAACTTTTCAAGAAAAAAGGTCTTCACTTTGTCTAAAAGCGCAATGTCTTCTTTTGGTTTGCGAGAATAGATCTTTAATATTGTTTGGTGCCACAAATTGCTAAAAACTTGATCTACGAAAAATGGTCTTAAAACAAAAATACGTTCTGCGTCTGACTTTAGTTTTATTTGAATTGGGTCGCCAAATATAAGGTTTGGAGATCACGGGTTTGATTCTTTTAGAGACTAAACGATTGCGCTTTGTTTTACTAGACAAAAGAGCGCAAGTGCGCATTGCTCTTCAGTAACTAAATAGTTTACTTGCGAAAGTTGGGCAACACTTACCTTTTTAAAAAAAGTTGTCCGCATTATGGCGCTGCGTTTCTAAGAATTGCAACAAGATGTATAGCTCTTATTGTTCATCTTTCATTCCCTCACGAGGTTGCAGCGCTTTCACGGAGACTATTTTTTTCGGAAATTTTTTTGCTTGGTTTCATAGTTTATGAATCATAGCAGAAGTGTTCACGTTGCGATGCCTGTCAGCTTTGCTGCAAATTCTGCTACCACTTCAAGCTACAAATTTTCGTTGTACTCGAATCAATATCGTCCCGTAATCAGTGGGGATGCCATCGTCAAGGGGATATTCAAAGCTGGCTTTTTTCAAAACCGTTGATGACAGTTATATCCCTGAACGTTGAAGGACTATCAGCTGCAAAAGAAGATCTTATTGCAAAATGTGTTTCAAGCATAAATGCAGTGTTCTTTGCTTACAAGAAACCCATTGCGGACCACAAAGCCACAGGCCCAAGGTGAACAGAATGATTTGCATTGTTGAACTTCTATATGATAAGTATGGAAGTGCTATCTTGGAAAAAGAAGGAACAGCCGTCGAATCAATACATACAGATGACCAAAATAACATTAAAACCCTCTCTGTAGATCTTGGAAGCATTGTTATCACATCAGGGTACAAACCACCAGCAACACCTTTCAAGCTCCCACCACTGTTGCAACCGCACAAAAACAGGATTGTCATTGGAGATTTTAACAGCCATAATATCCAATGGGGGTACAATTCAACAAACAAAGATGGCGACGCCGTTGAACAATGGCCAGACACTAATCAATTCTCTCTGTTGTATGATGCTAAGCATCCACCTTTCTTTAACAGTGCAAGGTGGAAAGCTGGATACAATCCAGACATTGCGTTTGTAAATCAAACAATTGGCAGCTTATGCAAAAAAGGAGTTTTGGACCCTATTCCCAGAACGCAACATCGTCCTATTAGTGTCAGTGTCCATGCAGCAGTCACACCTACAATTGTGCCTTGTCAACGCCGTTTCAAATTTCAAAAAGCAGACTGGATAAGTTTTACAACCGATCTGGAAAACCAAATCTACAATATCACACCAAATCCAAAAAATTACGACTTTTTTACCAACCTGGTTCAAAATATTGCGCGGAAACATATTCCTTGTGGCTGCCGAACTAGGTATGTGCCATGTCTCAACGAAGAAAGTCTGAACATGCTGGATAAGTACAAAACGCTATTCAAGGAAGACCCTTTTGCTGAAGATACTATTACTCCAGGAGAACAACTCATGGTCTCCATGACTCAAGAGCGCCAACGGAAATGGACAATTGAATCAAAGAACATGTCTACAAACAGCAAGAAGGCATGGAATCTCATCCGAAAACTAAACAATAATTCTGCCATACCAAAACATCAACACTACTCAGTCACCGCTAATCAAGTTGCACATCAATCATCATCCTCCTAGTTAATGGGCAAACAAAAGGAAAGAAAGCACCTAGGATGAAATTTAGAAAAAACGAAACCAAACAAAACACGGAACCAAATCTATTATCACCATTTACAGCTCAAGAGTTCTCTGATGGCATTGCTGCTCTCAAGAATGGCAAAGCGATTGGCTTGGATGGCATCTTTACGGAAGAGCTAAAACATTTCGACCAGCGAGCTAAAAAATGGTTGCTTGAACTGTTTAATCGACGCCTGGAAACCAATTGTATTCCCAAGATCTGGCGGAAATCACGCGTTATTGGTCTTCCAAAACCAGGCAAGGATCTTTCATTGCCTAAAACCTTCAGACCGATCTCCCTACTGTGCCACCCGTATAAGCTATTCGAGACACTACTGCTTAGAAGGCTTACTCCAGTTATGGAACCAAAGATCATTCTACAACAGGCTGGCTTTCGTGAAGAAGAATTGACGACTGGCCAATTGCTCAACCTCACGCAGCATGTTGAAGATGGTTTCGAGAAGAAATTAGTGACGGGTGCTGTTTTTGTCGACCTATCTGCTGCATACGATACCGCGAATCATCGTATCTTGATGACTAAAATCTACCAGATGACCGATGATAAAGCAGTGACCACACTCATTGGTACTCTCCTAAAGAACAGGATGTTTTATGTGGTTCTGAATCAGAAGAAAAGTCGACGGCGGCAAGAGCGAAATGGCCTCCCTCAAGGCAGTGTTTTATCCCCGTTGTTGTATAACATCTATACCAATGATCAACCCAAGGACGAAAGAACATCTCGTTTTATTTATGCAGACGATCTGTGTATTACATTCCAAAAAAGTTTCTTTGAAGCTGTTGAACGAAATCTAACAGACTCTCTTACTCTGCTGACTGAGTACTATTTAAAGAACCATCTGAAACCAAATGCATCAAAGACTCAGATGTGTGCATTCCATCTCAGAAATAGAGAAGCAAACCGACCACTCAGAGTTACTTGGTCCGGAACACCGCTGGAATACCACCCAAACCCTTAAAATCTGGGAGTCAAACTCGATCGCACACTCAGCTATAGAAGTCATATTCTGAGCGCTAAGACCAAGGTCAACACCAGAAACAACATTTTGAGGAAATTGACCAACTCGAAATGGGGATGCACGTCTCATACTCTCAGAACATCAACCCTGGCCTTGTGCTATACAGCTGCTGAATATGCATGTCCTGTATGGTCAAGATCCGTACATGCCAGCAAATTAGATCCAGCTCTAGACAATGCTTGTCGGACCATCACAGGTTGTCTCAAACCTACCAACACCAGCAACCTACATCTACTTGCTGGTATCGCACCACCCGAAATTAGAAGAGAAACAGCCAGCAGAGCGGAAAGACTATGCCAATCTATTGACTCAAGGCACCCACTATTTGAATCTGTGCCAGCACCGACAAGGTTGAAATCAAGAAGAACTTTTCTGAGCCATGTCCAGTTCCTCGTCCAGCCCAAAGCAAGGACAAACATGGAACGATGGATCGATAAGTTAAAATTCAACTCATTCTCTGTAAATATGGGAATTCAACTATTTGAGAGTCTTCCTCCAGAAAGCAATGCACCCTGGCTAACATGGAAACAGTCAATTGGATTAGATCTGGCATAGGCCATACCAAGGCAAATTTAATCAAATGGGGATACCGCACTGGCGACCCCTCGTGTAATTGTGGCACAGAGACACAAACGATGGAACACCTACTGCAATGCCCACTGCTCAAGACGCCTTGCTCTCGTGACGATTTGAGTATTTTTAACGACACCGCACAGAAATGCATGAAATTGTGGCAAACAACCATCTGAAGACACGATACAGACAGATAGTTTGTGAAAAATGTACACTTTAACTTTTGTGTAGTACGGTTGAAATTTGCAAGTTTGGATGTTTGAGAGCATTTTGCGTAGGCTTGTTGGCAGCCACTGCCGTTGTCATGACGACCAACATTTAAAGACCAGTTTTCCACTGTTTGAAACGTGAAACAGTAGTAAGTTAAGTAGTATGGTCAAAACTCATAAGAGCTAGAAAAAAGCTTATAAAAGTGATGTTATTTTTTGTACTCTTTCCAACTATGTAAAGATTATTGACTGATTTTTACTGAGCTAATACTAAATGGAGAAAAATCACCAGTGACCTTATGAAATTTGAGTTGGTTTGAGAAAACCCGAATTTTTCTATAAAAAAGTGTTGTACAGTGAACCCTCGTTTATCGCGGGGGATACGTTCGAAAAATAACCCGCGATAGGTGAAATCCGCGAAGTAGTCAGCTTTATTTTTTACTGTTATTTTACAATGCAATACTGTACTGCAGAATGAAACAAAAAACAAAACCTCTTTTCAGGCCCAAAATGTGTTTAAGAAATAGAAATATTAACGTTTTCTTACAAATATCAACTTTTTTCACTTCTAGACAACAGTAAACCCCCTGAGCCAATCAGAATTCACTGAAAAAAAAGCACTGTAAAAAATTCCGCGAAGCAGCGAAGCCGCGGTAGGTGAAGCGCGATATAGCAAGGGATCACTGTAAACGCTTAATGGCTACATTAACTCTTTCGCTCGTAAGGCCACTACAGAGACCTTACCACTTTCATATTTGCACGCAAGGCCATTGAAGTGGATAATTAAGTGAGTTTAATAAGACGCTTATAGCTATGTCATTTTTTTTCAATTTTAGTCATTCATGGATCGTTGAATAGTATTTACGTAGTGCTTTTCAATAAAAAATAAAAAACTCAATGTGACTTACATGTTTTAGTACTGATTTGAAAAGCACTACAAAAGTGTTATCCATCGACCCATCAATGACTGAAAGTGAACAAAGATGACATAGCCATGAGGGTTTTACTTTCAGTGAAAGCAATTGATGAACCACAGCAGTTGCCTTTCAAATATGAAAGAGATAAGGCCACTGTAGTGGTCTTGCGTAGCAAAAGAGATATAAAAAACGAGTCGCCACAGGCGGTGCAAATAGTTTTAAAGATCAAAAAGCAGTCAAAAATAGAGTTGCCACAGAGCAAGCGGTGCAAACTAATAGTAGCAGCCATGACCTAAATGGACTAGCTGCCGTTCATAGAGTTCACTTCATTTGACGCCTGACAACTGTTAGGTGTTGATCGATCTGCTATAGTTTTCCGCTTGTTTGGCTGGTGCTCCAGATTGCTACTTACCGTAAAACAAAGCCCAAAATTCTTACTTTCGGCAACCTACTACTTGATATTACAAATCTTATCAGATTTGTTTGGTCTTTTTTCGGCACTTTACTTTGATTTCCACTCCAACCCACCAAAATGATTTGTTTTTTGGTCACAACCTGATTAAATATATTTTTTGTAGCATTTGGTAGCAGTAACCAATCATAGATTCTGTGGACGCCTGCTGGCAGTGGCAGCTACTCAGATACTTAATCAAAAAATTGCTTTTAAACTCTCAAACATTTATTTAAAGATGTGCTAAATATGATTTTGTATGCACTCTAAAAAATGGCCGAAAAACATTTTTTCTCAGATTTCTCACCCGCAATCTAAAGTTCCTGAATTCACCAGTGACGCAACTCTTCCAAACGTTTAATTCTTTAATAATATTATATTTTCTTAGATAATATTTGACTCACTCTAAATAAAATCCAAAGACAGTTTGGAAGAACGCGAAACAATTTTACTTTTATTGCATCAGCACTTCAGCAGCCACCCATAGAAATTGTTGCAGTCGCTACAAGGCGTAGTTGAAATCCTTATTATAAACCTGAAAGCAATCAGTTGGTTCGCTCGGCGAAGAGTGCGAGTTTGTCGCTTAGTAATACACATCAGGCTGTTTTCTAGTTATATTTCAAGAGAGTTTTTCCTAAAAGTGTCATTTTTGGGGCGACATGACCATCCGATTTTTTTGTTTGCTTTCAAGTTTATCAGCAGTTTACATCTTCTACACGAGTGATGACGATAATTTAATTAAATTATCGAACACAGGAGCAGTAGGAACAAAGAGTTTGGGGTACCGCAAAAGAATTTTATGGCCTTCGAGTGAGCACTCACTCATAAGTGTTGTTGTGGTTAGAACTAGCCGTAGCTTGAACCCGCAACGTAAGCTTTAATGCGATCTGATTTTGCAAACCATGTTACATGCAACGGAACGCTCGGTCTTTCGATGGCAACACATCGGCTACAGTGCCTGGCTGCGGAGAAAGCTGATTAATTTCAAGCTTGAGATTGATGCCAAAGCATGATAAAGCGAAATTGTTTTTAATGACAAGTGTTGCCAATATTCTAGCAAAACGGAGTAAGTTTACTGATGAAAATTTTGAAATACTGGGTTTTGCAAAGAAATAAAGTGTTTTGAGTCAATTATTGATAGATGACTTTCTTCATCTAAAAATAAATTTGCTCTACTAGCGTTTAACACTAGCGGCGTAACTTTTTCTTGTTGTCGTTTACGCTACCTATGACAGGAGTAACTTTTAAAGCAGTTTGCATAAACGTAAATGGCGCCAATTTATTGCGTTAAAGTCTACCGCTTTGACAAAGTTGTCATGGGTGCCACCTCTACATAACGAGCATATTTTGCCATAATTCAAAGAATTACTAACTCGGTTCCAATTATGTTGCGGTAGTAGCAGACGTCGCCGGGTACTAGCAGCTGAGCTACCATCCGTAACATGTGGATAAAAAATATTAGTTCAGTAGGCTGCTTCGGCTTCACCCTGATAACAAACGATAGCACTGTAAGCAAAACTTATTGTAAATGAAAGCCTTGGTACCGGGGCTCCTAGTGATAGTCAGCCTGCTCTTTAATCAAGACTGGTTTAACTCAGCAAAAATCTATCTTTTCAGCAACTTCTATTCGTTCTTTTGAATAAAAATTTGGGTTGGGCAACAAAATAATTTCACGATTACATAAATTAATTATTTACCGGTAGGCCTATTTCATCACTTGGTGCACTCTATTTGTCATTATTGTTGCGACATGAAGTTCTTTGGCTGTTTCTCTTTGTCCTGGTCCTACCATAAAGAAAAAAGAAGTCAACTTTTCTGCTAAACTTTTTGCACCCATTTAAATTACACGTATTAAGCTGTTATCAAATAACAATTCCCCCTTTAGGTGGAATTTTTACGCATTGGAAGGTCAATTGCTTTGATTTTCTCTCAAATTGTAGGTGTAGCTAAAGGTTCAAAGAGGCCACGGCCCTTCAAATTTTCTAAAGGCAATCAAAAACAAAATATTTTTAAGTACAGCGGCAAAAAATGTCAATCTCCAAAAACAAATGAAGGGGAAGGAATTCAATTCCAAAAAAAGGACAAGGAAAAAAACGGAGAGACAAAAAGCCTGAAAAATATGTTTTTACTTTCCTCCCAAATTATGCTATTGCTTCAGATTTGAAATCTTATTACATCTTACTCCGCTTCTAATCTGAACCTCACTACTTTTCAGTCAGGAATGGTTTTGCACTAACTGCCAGTTTCTTCATACATGTTCATCAACCAGTATTTCTTTTTGCTGAATATGAGAAGAGGAAAACTAGTTCGAAGTTGTGAGTAAACGCCGAAATATCCTTTATCTAGACTTCCCTTTTCTGTAATCGAAAGTGGTCTTATTCACAAAAGCGTATTGCTTTACAGGTTTAATTGTTCTATATTTTAAGGGAAAGGGGGCGATACTGTTGTTAATTACTGGGAGTCAGAGCCATTCATACGTTAACAGGAATAATCTGTTAAGTGTGTGGCCTACTCACAACCAAAACTCTACATCTTTTTCGCTTTTCTACACCAGTCAATATGTTTTAGAGATTGAGCTTAGTGAGGCGTTCAACATGACAGTAGTAAGAAGGCCATAACTATAATGGGGTCGACCTATAGTTTAGTTCAGGGGTGGGCAGCTTCTCCAGTCGGCGGGCCAGATGTGGCAAAATGAAGTCTTTGGTGGGCCGGATTATTGCATAAATAGTATTCAATATCTTAATTACATATTTGTTCACTAATGCAAGAAATAAAATAATAAATCGTGTTTAATGTAAAGTTTAAACTTTACAAAGAATAGAGACCAAAAAGTACATAATGAATTTATCATTTTATCATAATGTACTAATTGTACTTCAATAGCTACTGAAGTCAATGAGAGATTTGTGGTCGATCAAAGTTGTCAACAAGTTGTTTCAACTATGGCTGCATGTTTGATGTAGATATTCTTAGTAAAGACTGCAGGTGGACATCAGTTAGATTGGAACGTAGCTTGATCTTATTAACGCTCATGGTCGAAAATGTTTGTTTACAAATGTATGTGGACCCAAACAGAACGAGTAGTTTCATAGCCATCTTTCTCAGGTTGGCAAACTTAATGCATTCAGTAATGCATAGAATTTGTCAATGCTTTCAGATTAGAATTTCTCTTTCAGGGTAGAGTCACACTGCAGATCAATCACTACCAGCTTGTACAGCATTCGGCGCTTTTTCAAAGTCAGTTGTAAACGATGATGACAGAATATTAAATTCAGCAGCAAGTTTTTGAAACTCCGCAAAACGACGACCAAATTCATTATCCAGTGCAGATATTATATTGGTGTATTTTTCAGCTGACATCATTGGTTGTGCCGTAGTTGCAAGTGTTGCTAAGTGTATTGTGATATTCTGACTGAGCTGGCGAGAAAACAGTTTTAGCTTTACCCTGAATACTTTTACTGTTGAGTACATTTCGTGAGCAAAAGTGCCCTCCTCTTGAAGTTTGGTGTTCAATTCATTCATATGTTCAAAGAGATCGACTGCAAATGCCAAATCTGATTGCCATTCTAATTGTTTGAGTTGAGGATAATCTTTATCTTTCCCTTTCATCTCCAAAAATAGTAAGATCTCTGCTTTTAGGTCCCAGATACGTCTGAGAACTTTCCCCATACAGCTGTATGATACGGAACATCACTGTAATCCGAGTTACAATCTTCCAGAAGCGTGATAAACTGTCTGTGATTTAGACCTCTCGCCCTAATGAAATTAACAATCTTTGCAACTGGATCCACAACATGTTTCATGCCAAGCACCTTTTCACCCAACACTTCCTGGTGTGTTATGCAATGTAGAAATATTAATTCCCTGGTGCAGTCGACATCTGCAACACGGTCACTTAGTCTCTTCAGTAGACCAACATTCTTTCCTGTCAATGATGGACAACCATCCGTAGTGACACTGACCATTTTCTGCCATGGTAATTCCATTGTACGAATTGTATTTTCCATACATTCGAAAATATCTTCTCCGGTAGTTATGTCTTTCATTGATTCCATAGACAGCTATTCTTCGGTGATTTCAAAGTTTTCTGTAATGCCTCGTACAAAGATGAGCAGCTGTGCAGTATCATCGATGTCAGTGCTTTCATCCAATGCCACTGAAAACAGTTGAAATGAAGGTACAAGCCCTTTCAATGGTGATGTCAGGTCTTCACCAATTGCTTTAATGCGGCGAGCCACGGTTTTTGTCGATAAACTTACTTCTTCAAACTTCTGTCTGTGTGCTGGACAGACTTGATCAGCTACATCGAGCATGCACTTTTAAAAAAATTCACCATCACTGAATGGTTTGCTGTGTTTAGCAATGTTGTATGCGACTCTATAGCTGGCATGAGTGGAAGCTTTCTGGGCTAATTTGCCTTTTACGAATACATTCTGCTGCCTCGCAAGTTTTCTGTCCAATTCTGTTACTTTAGTTTGCCGTTCCACTACTGATAAATTATTGCCATAGTTTACATATTTCGTCGCATAATGACATCTAATGTTGTACTTTTTCAACACAGCAAGCATACTGCTTTATTGCCAACCTCTGTAAAAAAATACTTCGAAATCCAATCTTTGTTAAATGCTCGACACTCTCTGTCAACTTTACGTTTCTTGGGAAATTTCATGGTTAATAAAACTTAATATCAAATCTAATTTCTTTAAAATGTACAAAATTGTAAATTCTAAACCTAAATTTAACACTA
The DNA here is from genome assembly GCA_963675345.1 of Trididemnum clinides. Taxonomy (NCBI): domain Eukaryota; kingdom Metazoa; phylum Chordata; class Ascidiacea; order Aplousobranchia; family Didemnidae; genus Trididemnum; species Trididemnum clinides. The sequence goes on along the minus strand of OY776292.1, from coordinate 32,946,970 downwards.
ACTGATAACAGCCAAAGACTAACTAACACTAACAGTCACGTTGTCACACAGTTGTGGGAGATGTTTACAACATTCTCTGCTGTGACCTAATTTCCAGCAATCGCAGTGAAATAAAATGTAACATTTAAAATCGTGCCAGTGGAATGCAGTGTCTTACGCCAGTTGCCGCTCGTGTCTCGCACCGACAGTTTGGTGAGAGCACAGCGATTAGCAACTGTCAGGAATGAGGCCTCGGGCCACATTAAAGGGTATGGTTGGATGCAGTCTGCGGGCCGGTCAAAATCCCTTCAGGGGCCGGACCCGGCCCGCGGGCCGTATGTTGCCCATGCCTGGTTTAGTTGTTCTTATTTTAATACTTGCCATTGCATTGTAAAGAAACATATATTTATGTAAGTAATAACTCATTCTGGTTTAAGTGGCAGCACGCATATACGGTAATAAACTTTGCTATTTGGAATTGATTTTTGAAACAACAGCCTACAATAAATACACATGGTACTAGTTTTGTTGCAATTGTATCAGACAGCAATATAATATCATTGAACATTATGAGAAAACAGTGCTCTATTTGAAGCGTTTACATAAAAAAGGAAAAAGCTGGCTAAATAAAAGTGCTTGCAGCATAGCCAATAAAAGTTACATCGTTTTAGATTTTTTTTATTGGAAGTAGCTGATTAATATCATTCAAAAAAGATTTTAAACCGCTTTTCTGCGGAACAGCATTTTTTGAGAAAAAGAACAAACAAACTTTGTGGTTCATCGTTAATTGTCAAGTCATTTATTCTCTAAAAGGATTAGATATTCTTGAGTTGGTATGACAAGAGCTGGCTTAAAACTTTTTCTTCCATGTACATACGCTAGTTAAAAAAAATATTTTATTGTAACAGCAACGTTACGTCACAAACTAATGACACTCACCCCAAAGTGGTGATCAATCGTACCTAGTTTTATGTTTTGCGCGCCTGGTATTTTTTAATAAGTTAAAGCACTCACACAAACACATAGACAGAATTGTGCTTCACAATACAGATCTTTATATATAACTGAGAAGAAAAGTCAGAGAGGTCAGACCTCCTCTAATTTTCTTATGCAATCAAGGAATAAAACGCGAGGTTTATTACAAACAGGTCAAAGCAAAAGTTATCGAAATTAAGTGTCAGAAAATATCAACCTCTAAAATAAAAAACGTCATTCAACAAATTTGAGATACCCGAAGATCGGAAAATATAATTGCGGTATCCCTCCAAAATAGCTTCTGGCCACACTGTTGCCGGTATCTGGTTCAAAACCTTTCAAATGCTCGTGCTCGCAAAAAGGTTTGCTGTATTTAGTATTGTGCTACCAGGATCATTCTTCGGAAGAAGAGATAATTGTCCATCGCAATACCTACATCACCGGTACATTTCTGGTCCTTATTTTACATGATCAAAATTACTGTATTTTGGAGTTTTACTACGTTTTCTTAGTGGCGAGTATATGGGGCGCCATTTGTTCACCGCTGATTACACATGTTTTAGGACAACATTTATGACTAAATCAAATGCATTTGTTTAAATGCACAAATACATTTAACATTTGTTTAAATGTTTTTAACATTTGTTTAAATGTTAACATTTGTTTAAATGTTTTTAACATTTGTTTAAATGTACAAATACATATGTCACTCAACCGTATCATTCACATATGTCACTCAACCGTATCGTATCGTTCTTTAAAGGGAATGTATTGCGAATAACGCTTTTGCGATAGATTTGGTCATTGGACCATCACGTGATAGGTTTGCGACAGACTCGTTTGAAATGGGCGACAGGCGCGACATAGTTAAAATTCTTGAAACATGTGGTCTGCAGCAAATGAAACCACCAACCGAAAAAGTCCGAGTCTCTTACTACAAGATGTCTGCTGGATAGGATATAGGATGACTGCTGGAAGCAAAAGTGCAACATGGGCTGTATAGATTTATGCTGTTAGTCAATGAACTCAGTCTGCCAGTTTCTTGCAGAAAATAATGATACTTATGAAAGACTATGTATGTATATATATACATCATAGGTAGGCTGGCCATTTTTCGAAATGCAAAACCGGGACGCTTATTGCAGACTGCTATTATAACTAGGTAGGGTGGCCATACGTTCCGATTTAGGCGGCACAGACCTCCAATTGAGCGTCCCGTTTTTGCATGAGCAAATAACGGGACAGTGGATGGCCGCCTTTTACGAAGCCAAATAGTTGGGCTTACTATAGACTCTAGATCAAAATCGGGACGCTCAAGACCGCGGTCGCGCCTATGGTGGGGTGGATCTCCAAAAAAAAAGGTCACCACCTATTTCGCTGCCCGTTTGTTGTCATTTTCGGCCGGAATCATCATTCAGGTAGGGTTTGCTGCCAACATGCCCTAGTTTATCACGGCTAACTTTGGCATACCCTAGGTCAAGCTGTGCTGCATGACTGAGCGAAAACACCAGACATTCCATAATTTAACTGGGACAGGCCTGAAAAAGCGGGACTGTCCAGCCTAAAACGGGACGTATGGCCACCCTAATCATAGGATAAAACATTAAAAAACCTTTTTAATTTTATATCCTATGATGTATATTTTCTTTATTATCTTGTTTAATCAATTTACTGTAAATGCCGACTCGTTTCGGCCATGCTACATGCAATGTAACTATAAGTGCTAAACTCGCAGTCTTTTTATGAATATAAGTTACAACATCTTTGAGCGATTTATCATTCGCCAAACTTTTCCTCTGCTTTTCCTCGCCCATTTCAAGAATTTTAACTATGTCGCGCCTGTCGCCCATTTCAAACGAGTCTGTCGCAAACCTATCACGTGATGGTCCAATGACCAAATCTATCGGAAAAGCGTTATTCGCAATACATTCCCTTTAAAGAACGATACGATACGGTTGAGTGACATATGTGAATGATACGGTTGAGTGACATATGTATTTGTACATTTAAACAAATGTTAAAAACATTTAAACAAATGTTAACATTTAAACAAATGTTATGAACATTTAAACAAATGTTAAATGTATTTGTGCATTTAAACAAATGCATTTGATTTAGTCATAAATGTTGTCCTAAAACATGTGCAATCAGCGGTGAACAAATGGCGCCCCATACGAGTACAATTTCTTGTTTAACCTAGTGAAGTTTAATAAGCAGTTATCTTTAAACGCGTGACAAAGCAATCCTATAATGTGACGAAATCAACAAAGCAAACGTTGCGCCATTGTAGCCGAAAAGCGGTACAAGCACTGATCACATTCTGAGGCAGTTAAGCGAATGATAATTTGTAAGATAAAACCGGTACAGTAATGAAAGGTTCAGAGCTTTTGTTTTGTAGTCGGTAGACCTGGGTTCACTTTCCCTATCGAGTCATGTTAAAACGTCAAAATAGTAGTCACAGCTTCTCTGATTGGAGCTCAGCAAAAAGCGTGAAAAAAAATTAGCATGAAGAAAAATTCGCCATTTTCACTTGCTGTGTTTTTGGAAGAAGCATTTTGACGGAATTTTCTTGTTTTTGCGAGGCAGTAAGATGGTGGGGCCGTGCAATCTACCCTTCACAATGACTCAGTACTTCTAATTATTGGTTAACCGAGCATAGTCTACCACAAATGAACGAAATCTTGCAAGAATTTACTTGTACAAAAGAATTTATAAGGTTTTAGTTGATCTATTTATAAATTTTATAGCCATGTAAGTGTTGAACAATTATTGTACGGTCAGTACTTAAGGGTTACGAAAGTAAAACAAATCACCCGTGAGAGCAAATCAATTTTTTATCACTAGTCTTGCGGATTCTGACGGGAGTTTACAGTAAAAAGCCTTAGGTGGTTATGAAAATATTCTATTCTCTACAATCTGTTTCAGGCAAAAATGCGATCATTTGGAGATCTGAACGAAGTGCGCAACAATTACAATTAAGTACTCACCAAAATGAACACCAAAATTGGTCAGTAATCTGTGAAAATAACTGGTTCAATTTTGAATTGCTGTCATTCATTTTGCGAGCTTTATTGTCTTGTTAATTTGATGGATACTAGTGTGTAGTCCTTGCGTAGGCTTACTGTGTTTGAGATCTCCCGATAATTGCATTTTTTGCGTGAAACAGCCTAGAGAATAAAATGTTTTCACTACCACCGAGTGACAATTGTTATTGTTTATGCTCTGCTGTTGGCATTGAGCACTCATTTTGATTAAGTGGCTTATGCTATTACATCGGCAATAAGCTTCACATTTTATAAGCTATTTTTGAAAACAAGGTAAGGTCGGCGATGTACTTGGTACAATGGACTCTAGCTTGTAATCTTAAGGTTGTGAATTCCACAACTCCGAGATACTTGTGCTGCTGCGCTTTTGGAAAAGATTTTACCAATACTTATAGTGGTACTGTTTTCCAATATCGCAGAAGAGGATATAAACAAAAGTTTTTCTGCAAATAGCGATAAGTTTTGCCAGTGGAGATCCAAGACAACTCGAACTCAAACCATTCGCAAAATTTGTGTAAAAGCTTTAGATTGTACAGTAATAAAATCTAAACATACTGCAATTGTTGCTGAAATTACAATTAGTTTGCAAAAGTCCAGGTTTAACATTGTTTAGATATCGTTATGGAAAGAAATGAATTTCTTGTTGTTGTGGCAACTGGAATGTGAGTATAAAAGTTTTTAATTATTAATGGTGTTTGGTGACTTGGAACATATTTCCAGAAAGTCCATCTAGCTTGACTCATCTCAATTAAATTCAAAACATTGTGCGAACTTATGGTTTCATTTTGGTAGAAAAAAGTAAGTTGGCCAAAAAAAATTTTCTGAAAATCATTTAAATCGTAAAAAGAGTTTCAAACCTTGCAAAAGTGAAGTTTTTATAAATTTAAGGGGGTGGGTGATCTTCCAGAATATTTTGGTGACTAAAAGTTTTTTAAACAGCTTGTCTTCCCGTGAAGTTATTCTATAATTGAGCCTGCTCTTTGACTTTACATCTGTTTCGATCTTTTAGCTTGCGTGTCTAAAAAGATTGTTTTCTACGACTTATTAATATTTTTTGTTGCAGTTTGATTGGAATTTCACTTTTTGCACTTTTTCTTGTGAGTTGCACTTGTTGTAATTAAGTAAATAGAACTTCCGCTTCGAAGTCGGTAGACTTAAGTTTAATGCCTTTGTCTAGTCCTACAAGCGAAATTAAATTGATGTTTACAGACCTTCAGCTTAAAGCTTGACGATAGGAGTGCTGAGGTAAACAAACTACTAGATTCGTTTGACACAGTTTAACACTGCCGATTGGTCGAAAATGAAAACACGTTACAACTGGCCTGGTGACCATGGAACTAGGCCTATTACAAGTTCCGAATTTGCGTGTCATTTGCGAAGTTTAAGTGTGGGTGCGAAGCGAAGTATCAAAAAAATGTGATTTCTTGCGGTAAGTCAGTACATTTTTTGAACACTCGCTTCTGCGCAAACACTGTAAGCGGAGTCAAAAAAAATTAACAACCACTAATATAAGCTAAGTCAAAAAAATTATCAGCCATTACGCAGAAAAGAGCATTGAACATAGAAAGGAAGCGAGCAATGTTAGTAGTTTAGACTTGCAAAATAGATAGTGCTTGCTTTAACAGCAAACACCTTCACCTGTCAAAAGATTGTAATTTCGCCATGGTAAACCTCAGCAGAAATGACGACATGCTGTTTAAACAACAATGTTTACACATCTATACGCACTTATAAGAAATATCTGTACAGAAGAGAGAGCTAAATCAGGCTGTTCAAACATAAACTTTTCTTTGACCGCTTTTGTGACGTTGTATGTTGTGTAGATAAGAATCGCCGTTAGTACAATGACACAATATCGAAACGACCTCATTGTAGCCTTTTTGGTTGGATGTCGTAAATGGGCTGCCAAACATCAAGCATTCAATATAAAAACTTAGGAAGAACACATTCATGGTTTGAAAAATGTATTTACAGCAATAATTTACAACGCCATTTCCAGATTTTTGCTGTGATTACCATTAATTCATTAGGTAAATTAGTCAAAGCTCGCCAAAAATGTAAGTCTAATATCAAGCTTTTTAATGAGAAATTTTGGTTTGTCATTTGATTGTGTGAATTAATTATGGTCCAGTGCAACTGGGGCGTTCCTTATCACTACACTAAGCAAATGCACAAAACGCTATTTTACCACTACAACTTTTAAACCTCGCATTTGAAAGTAAATAGTTTTAAAATAGCCGGATGCTGAAGAAAGTTTACCTTTAATTAGGGTTACCATACGTCCCGCTTTAGGCGGGACAGTCCCGCTTTTTGAGGCCTTGTCCCGCTTTTTTGATCGCAAATCCCGCTTTTTGCTTGAGTGAAACACAACGGATTTAACCACATTTTTGGACATTTCAATTAACTCTGCAACAAAAGCGGGGCGGTGAGTTGTGGTTGGCAGGCTTGATTGTGAAGGCAAGGCTTCAGATTTGAAAATAATGGGGTAATCTCCAAAATAAAAAAAAGGTCAACGCCCACCTGGTTACAAAATTTTTCCTCTTTTGGGCTTGAAATAGGCACAAAACGTGGAGCTGATAGACGATGACCTTTTTTTTTTTTTTTTTTGGAGATCACCCCAAGTTTTGTCTTTGGCTTCAGTTGTCCACAAATGCCTCGACAATCAAGCCTGTAACCGTATCTCGCCGTCCCGCTTTTGATAAAAAAAAACGTTGGAGGGGCCATAAATTTCGTCTCGTGAAAATTCGTCATTCAATGTCCCGATTTTTGCTTTTCAAAATATGGTAACCCTACCTTTAATTAAACAGCTATCTTCTCATTCCACATAGTTCTGTCACGCTTCATGCTCTATAGCAGCGGCTCCCAAACTTTTTTCGTTGGCGGCGCCCTTTTAAAACTTATTGAGAGTCACGGCGCCCTTTCAAAACTTATGAGCGACGCCGAAATTGGCAAATTTCAAGTTTTATCAAACAGTTGTGTTTAAATCACGTTTATTGTAAAAAATAAAAAAATGATGTACAAAATATGTTTGATGTGAGCAGTGAGCTTGCTGCTCTCTGCACATTTTATCAAATCGTGGTGCAATGTTTGATATTGCAACACGCATCTCGCGTTCAATGTCAGTCTTATTGCGGTACTTCGACTTAATTACTGCTACTGCAGAAAAACCGACTTCACACAAATATGGAATTAGTCACGGTATTTTCCGGACCAACGCAAGCCAACACTACTGTGAATTCAAAAGCAGTGGTCCCAATGTAATTGACCTCGCGACCCCATTCCAAAATATTACAAAAGCGCTCGGCTCTTGTCATCATGTATAACTCTAAAGATGATCAAATAACACTCGACAAGATGAAAAAACGCTACCATTTTACAAGTCAGATTTACTTTATTTTCCTTGTTATGCAAAACAAATAGCACTTATGTTCAGTGAAAAACTGAATTTACATCTGCGCAACCAGTCTTGAAATTCTAAGTCATATATTTGTGAGAGCTAGTCTCACGTGATTCTCAATGCTCGGCCTGTTCATCAACTTTGCTTCAATGTGGACAAAGGGTTGAAAATACAACCTCACCGAGGTAAAAGGAGACAAATGGAAGCAGACAACGATGGCGGGCGTAGTTAGGCTTGAATATGATAGCTGCATAGCACACCAAAACTGTGACAGCTATTTTCCATAGAGCAAGTCACGTGGCAAAGAATCATTTTGCAGTTTTAAAAACTCATGTGGCAGTTTGTCAGGAACACTCTCGGTTGCAGATTTACCGGAAAAAGGGTTTCTTACAGCAGCTGCTTTGTCCCCATTGACTTCAGGGAAGTATTATAGCATTTCTTCTACAAAGATTTCAAGGTACCAAGAAATTTCGTCCTATAGCAATCAATTTATTCCACTTTCTGATTCATCAATAACACTGCATACTTTATCAAACATGGCAACGTTCCTCAGATTTGCTTTTCTGTGCCAGTTCTGCAGTTTGCATATGAAATCCTGAAGACAATCTTAAAAATTAAGAATGTTCTCCTTTCCTTCTAATTTTACAATAATTTTATCAAGGTGGTCAAAAATATCTGCCAAGTATGCAACTAGTGCAGTCCAGCTTTTATCATCAAAGCAATTCAGCAGACTGTGCTTTTTTTGCCCTTGTGGAAACTATTTGATTTCATTTTTTTAGCTCGATTAAGCGATTTACACAATTTCCTTTCGACAACCAACGTATAGCAGTATAGAAGAGAAGAATCTCATGATTAGCATTTATGTCTTTGCAAAATTTTTTGAATAGACCAGTTTGAAGTGCTCCTGCTCGATGTAATTTACAATTCTGATCAGGAAATCCATTAATTCTGTCAAGAAGGAGCGGTCTTGCTTGCGAGAGCACATTTGTAAATCATGCAGTGGATGCCGTGAGCGTTTAGAGCCAGTTTTTTTACTGTTGTTTGAAGTCCTGACTATGGTCCTTGTATTGCTGGTGTTTCGTCCGTGAAAACACCACACACGTTTTCTCATTGTACGCCTTTACTACGAAAAAAATGCAGAGATTCATTTCACAGTATTTTCTACTTTTATAGTTGTTTCAAGTGCACTACAGAACGTGAAGTTTTCACGGATGTCACGTGCAGAAGTGTGACCTACGAAAACTATCAACAGAGCACATGAGATTGCATCAGTTCATTCGTCCACATGAACATGAGAACAATGTAGAAGAATGCATTTTGCATCAAAGTTGTGAAGCCTAATTTTTTATATCTTTCAAATATTTACGTATTCGTGGTACTGTTGTACTCCTGCGAGCAATGGAGAATAGATAAATTAATTATTTGACGCAGTGCATCAAAAGCAATCCATCTATTCTGCGCGGCGAACTCGCCTACTATTAATGGGTAGAAATGGGGAGATAGCAGGCAGCAAATTCTTGTTTCGTCAGTGCGGTAGCGTACTTCACAACAAAAAACTTAAACCAAACCTTACTACCTGAATACTGTAGGCTAGCTCAAGGCAGGAAAAAGGTATCTAAATGTTAACCTAATTTGCCGACTTAATCATGCGACTGCACTGGTTTCACATAACCTTCCTTCAGAAAGTGAAATACACTCAGACATCAATAACGTCATAACATAATCATTTATTCACAATTGTTACGTCAAGCTTCAAGTGCAGGCAATGCAAGAGCAGTATCTAGCGTTGCCACACGTAGAGGTTTTTCAATTCGGCAAGGGTTTTTGACCTTCACTTAAATTTATCTGTGTTTCAATGTTGATATGCGCAGTTCTAAAAATTTGAGTTTTCAGTGAAGTATTGAGGCTGTCGTTCGCGATCCCACTCTTCCACGATCCACTTTGGGGTCGCCACCCATTGATTGGGAACCACTGCTCTAAACAGTGTTTGAACGCCAATTGATTTTGGTTTAGCTGTAATAGCTTTCGGCGACTCGAAATCATTAATTTATCCATTTCTTACATTAACTATTGTTTTATAGATTAAAAAAAGAATTTCTAAAAACTCTCATGAAAAGAGAATTTGTTCAAAGTGTCAAAGCAACGTATGCACAAAAATAAGCGACAATCAAAAAATAAATTCTATGAAAATGTCCCGCAAAAGTTTTCTTCAAAAATGGGGTAATTCTAGGTTAGAAGAAGAACAATCACTATTGCAGCCACAACAAGAACAATCACTACAAGCACAGCAGTCACAACAGCTACAGCAACAACCGCAACATCAACCAAAGTATCAGGAATATGAAAAACTACTGCCACAATCACAGCAACTGCAACCAAATGCAAACTTTGATCCTCATCAAAAACCGACCAATTTCAATCATAATATTCTTACAAATAAAAACAATTCAAGTAAAGAAGATGAGCCAAAAAAACCGACCCAGACTGATAAAAAACATGAAGCAATAGATTCAGCCTCCACTTCCAAAGAAAGATCAACTGCAACCTCAAAATTTAGAGATGACGAAAAAACGCACAAGCTGAATTTCGAAAAACAAGCAAAAGATTTAATAACTGAATTTCAAGCAGTTAATGTAATGCAAAACCCTTCTGTTCTTGCAGTCAAAGAGGGACGTTATGATAACGATAGTCCTAATCTTTTACACAAAGTTTTTTTGCAAGATACCGGTAAAAAAAGATCAAGTATAGTTAAAAGAGCATCTTCTCGTCTAAGTGTAGCGTCGTCAACGATGTCTACAGTAAGCAGTGTGTTCAGCTGTAGATGTGATGGAGAAATCCTTCACCGATTTCTTTACAGTGACTTGATTAAATACAAAAAAGATTTTGTGAGTATCTATTCGTCTAATTCAGACTGTTCCAGTATAACTCAGCGCCTTGGTCTTTCGAACAAAACATCATGGCCTCATATACCAAGATCGGTCATACCTGAGGTTGCTGATTTACGAGAAACGACTGAGGCACATTCGAAAATATTGGCACAACCACAACATTACGTAGCCTTGCTTGACATAGATGAGCAAGGGAGCGAATTGAGGGCAGCAGATATTTCAGAAACATCATTAGTGCACAAAAGAGGAGCGATATATATAGCTGGATGCAAACTAGGCTTTCCGGAAGGCTCATTTCAAACCGCTGTGAACGTAAAGCTGAGTTGTTCTTTTCCATTACAAGTAAGTTGATGTGTCATATTTCATTAGTGATATGCAAACAAATATTGGTTCAGAAATCAATGACTTACGCAGAAATTTTTCGTGGTTGAGAAAGTGTTCTCTGCGCCACCAAGAAAAGTAACATAGAACTAAGGGTTTTATTTTTTGATTGATGATGCAAGTCGACGTGTGTATCACCGAGGCAATGCAGGAAAAAAAATCAAGCCTATCTGTGTTACAATCACGCTCGCCTTAGTTACTGTCGAATTTTGAGACTGTTTAGCCAGTATAGCATATGTTTTCACTGTGGTGCATAGAATTCAATATTTACTAGTAGCCTCTCGTAAAAATGTATTATACATGTATTTGATAACATTTTTTATCATTTCCTGTAGTTTGTTATGACAGTATAGTCTATACTTACTCAGAGATCGTTTAATCGTAGGCATTTCATTAATTTATAAAAACTATAAGTACCTATAAAATGTGTGTTACACCTGTTGTAAACTACAGTATAGACAAAGGGACTTTTGGACCGTGGTCCAATGCTTGCGTACATTAAGTGGTCCAAAGGTCCTCAGATACGCCACTTTTAGATAATTTGAAAAATGGTTTTGAAATTAAGAGTTATTAAACGCTTTTAACTAACAGATACAAAGCTAATTATGCCAGCCACCATAACCGCTACAAAGTAGAAAATATGCAATCGAAACTGACCAGATAGGAACCCCAAGGCCGGTCAACAAAAATTTACTTAAGCTACCAATCTAGTTTTAGAACTTTTTCATCTAAAACATTTATGCCACATTTTTCAAACAAGAAAAAGATAAGTCAGGGCTTCTAAAAATCTTTAACAAATAGTTGATATGCATTTTTTTAAAAAGACTTTTTGAGGACAGAGTAACACTGCGTGACTCAAAGGCCACGACCGTCCAGCGGTGTAAAATCTCTCCAACAAATTTTGCTTGCAATGCATTCCTATAAATGTGCACCATTGTCACGAATAAGTCAATTTGTGCTAAATAGAATAGTTTTCTATGAATGTACAGTTATTGTAATCTGAATTGCTTGCAAAAAAATCAAATATTTCGTTACTACACTTCAAAAAATAATTAAACACTTCAACAAATAGACAGTTATTACAAGTTCCTTCACTACTTACAACTACTTTTACAACAGTTAACTTAATGCTTCTCAGATCTAAACCGTATGACCACATATTACAGCTCTCGACAATAACCTGTCGCCACAACAACAAATTACACCGTATAGCGCTGATTTTTCCTCTCTGTCCTCAACTAACTCTGACTTTGAGTTAACTTTAACTCTAATCATCATTTCGGACTTTCTGTCCGTCCCCGAACACGTATTGACTCCGATCTTATTGGATAGTGAAGTGCGAAATTTCTGTCGTATATATAGTATATACATGTAAAGCGAGCAAAATTGAATTACACCAATCAATAGCCTCCTCAACGTGGTGGTGCGGTCCCCAATCCTGTTTGGGTTGGGTTAAAATTGCTTTTGGTCTTCCCGAGGGTCTCAGTTACCCCGCGCACTCCCCTCACACAAAGCATTTTTTCGCCGTGCAGCCCTCTGAACGATCGCAGAAGAGTAGCAAGCAGTCTCTTTAAAATCGGCCTATTTTCTCTTTACTCCTGCCTTTCTCTTGCCCGTCTTCTCATTCTTTTCCTTCTCCTGATGAGCGGCAACGTTCATCCTAACCCTTGTCCCGTCTTTCCTTGTTTAGCGTCCGCTGGAAATGTGACCTGGCGGGGTAAGTCAGTGCAATGCTGCACATGCTCTAATTGGGTTCATTTAAAGTGCTCACTACTCTCCTTTTCTAGATTCAGAATTCTTGGCAGCTCTCACTCCTGGATCTTCCCTCCTTGCTTTTTTGGAGATCCCACACCTACCAGCACTGTGACTTCCTCCTTGAACTCCTCCATCTGGTATACCTCCACTGCTCAATCTGGCCCATCTGGCCCCCTTCTGTTAATGCATCACTCGCACCCCATCCTCGCCTTCAAACTTCTTATCCCTTTTCCGCCCACTTTGTGTCTTCTCCCTCTGCACCCGCAACACCGCCTCATGCTCCTGGCTGTTTCTCTTTACCTCCTGCTTCTTCTTCCCCTCTCGACTCCCTCAGGGTTCTTCAATGAAATGCTGGGGGTCTCCGAGCCAGGAGCACTGAACTGCTACAATTTATTTCGTCTCATCCCTTTGACCTTATTTGTATCCAGGAATCCTATAGCTGTAAACAGAATTACGTCACAATCTGCAACTTGCTATCACAAGATTCCATCACTATTTATACTGCATACACGGAACACCACTACATATAAGAAATCAATATACTGAAATAGGAATAATTACTAGTAATAAACGAAGAACCTTCGCGGTCCCCTCACGTAACCCTTAAAACTCACGGAACACAAGTGCATGTTTTGCGAAACCCCTGTTGAAGAGCACTAATGTAGAATGATCAAGTTGTTTTCGTCGTGAGTAATTTCTTTTTCGACGTTTTAAACTCCTTAACCAAGGTCAGTTAAGTGTAATCAAATCATCATTTTAATAGCTACGTTTCATTGTCCAAGCTACCTTTTTCAGGCCCGTAATTGATATAAAATGTGATGCTAGTTGTACTTTTTCTCGTTCTCTCGCGCTACTGATATCGCACGTTCATTCAGACTTATTGTGCAACTTCGCCGTTTAATCCACATTGGGAAATGGAGAAAACTTTTTCGCCAAGTTACTCTTCAAGTCAAATAACCTTTGTGGAAGCGGCAGGTTTTCCGCGCTTCCGCTTCCGCTTCCACAGAAAAAGGATCGCTTCCACCGCTTCCGCTTCCACATCCCTGGTGCCTACGTGACTTAGTTTTCCAGCGTATTATAGTGATTCTTGTTTCTTCTCAAAGATTTCTTCTTTTTTTTATTATTATCAATTACGTAATTTATTATTTTGTATTATTTATTAAACCTTGCAGAGTTTGCTTTGGCCCGCCATTAACTTTATAAATCAATTTTGAAAGGCTTTGCAGTCCATATGAAACAGCTTTGCTGACCTCAAGTGGGTTGCAGCCCTGTTGGGAAGCGCTGGTTTGAAGAACGGTGTAAACGCTGGCGACTTGCACTCAACAGTTCCGTCATTTCAAACTCTTAAGTGAATGAGCGTAATTGAATTGGACTGTGACCCACTTCTCTGCGATATCTATGTAAACAAAACAAGCATTAAACTACTAATGTCATGAAATAAAAAGTTATTTAGACAATATCATCTACCAACTGTTTTTTTACGAAGTACCGATAACTTACTTACACTTGAAGAATAAAACTCAAAAAATTTAAACTCAAGGAGTTTATGATTGCTTCAGAAAAAATCGAGAAAAGCTATAAAATAGTGCATACTTATCATCAAATAATTTAAAATTAATGCCAAATCAAGATTTGTGAACTCCTATAAAGCGACTTAAAAATCACCAAAGAATTTACAGGTAAATAGAGAATTAAAAATATAATTTTAAAGCAGATTGGGAATTCGCAAGTTATGATTCAGCATTCATTAACCCAAATGCTCTTTGGCAAATCTGCTGGTAATGTCGGCAACCTGCTAGCAGATCAACCAACTTATTTTGAAACAATTTTTTGGGGAAGAGTATTTTGTAAAGGAAAATATCTTTTTGTAATTTGGAGATCAACTTTTTTAAATCTAGAGTTTTCTCCAACGTGTTCTTGAAACAAACGTAAAGAATTTTTTTGGAGATCAACTTTTTCAAGCGATAATATTGCCCACTTCGGTCTTCTAGCACAGGGTTTCTCAAACTATGGGTCGCGACCCCATTTGGGGCCGCACGATTTAGTTGTGGGGTCGCGAAACAAATTCAAAACAAATTGGCTCTATTCATCAGAATTAAAAACTTTTGTAACCCTTACAAGAAAATTTAAAGTAGACTGGTAGTAAAATAATTTTGTGTTGCATTTTTTGGGGTGATTCCATCTTTACACTTTCAGTTGTATACTACAATGTCTACCTGACCTTTCAAGTAAAAATAATCAAAAAATCGAAGCAAGTTATTCTTTCTGTTTGTTGTAACTTACTGACCGATATTGACCTTGTTGACACGGCTTCAACTTGAAAGGAAATTTCCTTATTTGAGAAAATTTTCTTATTTGATAAAATTTGACTCCAAAAGTCAAAAAAGGGGAAACTAGACGGAAATCATCAAGACAAAAAATCACGAGGAAACAGAATAATTTGCAATAACATATCTTTACAAAAAATATAGTGTAAAGTAAAATGCCATGTAGAAATACAGACATTGCGGAAAAAAACGCTGCTAAACTTCATATTCCGTGTTTCAAACACTTCTTAGGAAAAGAAAAATGTTTATACCTTATCTGTAATTTAAAATCGTATTTTTCAAGCCTGACAAGATAGCTTTCGAGTACTACTAATTTTGGTAAGATTGGTTTGTTTAAGTAGAGCCAAGCGGAAGCCAATGTAAAGTGCGTGAGCTATGCAGGTTGCTTACCACACCAGTAGCGTATTTTGAGGAAATATCATGTTCCCTTGCTTTGGCTTTTTTACGAGAATATAAAACACTAATTATGTTAGCTATGTTAGCGTCATTTCTTAACTTTTTTAAATATGCATTCAAAGACATTATTTCAAGAGCAAGCAGTTCTGACGTATCAGTTCATTTCTGTCATAAATCATCATGCACAATATCCAATCCGTTAGATGCGCTTGATAAATTTTATGAAATGACTTTTTATTTTGTTGATTTTTTGTTTGCTTCACTATTTCCATCATGTATTCTTTTTTGTTACTGTATAGTCACTTTCGTGGATTGTGCGCATTTGCATAATTTCGCCCAGGAAAAAGATACATGAGATTTGTGATTAGTGGTGTAATTATAGAGGGAAACATCAGAGATAGCTCTCAAAGGATTTGACAAAAGCAAAAAATGTAAAAGAACAGATTTTTTGTGACCAAAATATGCAAAATTCTCGCTTTCGCAAGGTTTTTTTTGTTTGATGCTTTGCTCTTCGAAAGAAGATCGAGTTCACGTATTTTATATAATTGTTTGATAATAAGATTAAGCTTACGTAATGCTTCGCTCGCCTCTCAAAGACAAAACACGCCAGTGCCTGTAAATGATGTAATGGGACGTTTATTGCCTAAATATCATTAACGTGTAGGTTACCCATCCAAGGGTCGCGTAGAAATTTCTTTTCTAAAATGGGGTCGCAGAACAAAAAAGTTTGAGAAGCCCTGTTCTAGCAGACATGAAAGTCTTTTTTTTTCACATTTTTGGTACTGTCATACGGTTTGGCGGTTCCATTGCTCTTAATCTCCTCTATATGCGCTACCGATCAGCAGATCTAGAGCAATGAGCAAAAGTTTATACTTTGTATCCTGTTTTGTTAAAATCTAGTTTATTGCGTGTCAGTGCGCGCGCGCTGGCGTGCGTGCGTGCGTGCGTGTGTGTGTGTGTGTGTGTGTGTGCGTGCGTGTGTGTGTGTGTGTGTGTGTGTGTGTGTGAATGTGTAGGAAATATCAACAAAATATTTTAAAATTTGCTGAATCATTTTTGCATTTGACGCTATATTTTGTTCGAATGTGATATCATCAGTTAGTTTCTAACAGATACATCAGATCATAGTTGCCAGTCGTAGAAGTGTGGAATTGATTCTTGTGAACATGTATTTGTCAGAAAACCACCTGGCATTCGATAAAAGTGTGCAAGAAAAATTTGCAGCGAGAAAATATTCCCTAACATATATGCGGTCTTTAGTTATGACATAGATTTTTGTTTGAGGTAAGGAGGTCTTCAGGCGGTTTGTATTAACTGCACTTTATTTGCCAGACCATTTATGACGATGGTATCATAGTTAGTCCAGAAATTGAAATTGAATTTGAAGACGAATTGATGAAGCCTTATTCCGTCACAATGCCAACATGCTACTTTTCATCAGATGACAATGATCCTGCTCAAGTGACGGTATGGTAGTTTGAAAGTGTAACAACATAAGTGCTTTTGGTGTCACCACAAGACTTATTGATACAATTACGTATTCACGCGCGTTACCAACATGTCTTGCAAAACTGCATTAAGATGTTTTTTGGGGTCTTCAAATCAATAATGTGAAAAGATTTACTGTCTGCCAGAATTTCCACTTGGGGCGTTTAATCAATACTGCAAAAAGTTTTTTAAGCAACATCGGGTTTCGAAAAAGCATAGATTTGTTACATTTTCTTCCACATTTTATTTATTAGTCAGTTCGATTTACCAGATGTACCCCCAAAACGTATTTTGCTTCAACTCCACTGGTTGCTCTTCAAAAAAAGATTATCCAAAAAAAGATACATCTTTACAAAATTGGTGGTCAGCAAATATCAAGCTTCGAAAAATGGTCATCCAATTTATTGACCGTTGACGTAGAGTAAAGAAGTTTGCCCACTACGGTAATGAAATTTACCCTAGGTAAGATTCAGTGGCATGATGTGCTTGAAGGAAGTTATGAACGATTGCTTGTAAGACGTTTGCGTTGGTTTGCCGGTTACTAACATTATAGGGGTTTAGATTTCAATATATGTTTGCGTACAATGTTCTGTTTGAGGTTTGTAAAGCGATGTTAAAAATTTTTTAGTCTTCTGTTAACCATTCCTAAATTGTATCATAAATGTTTTTACGCTAACAAGTAAAGTATTATGTTAATACATTTAGGTTCAAATCGTCTTTGAAGTCAATGTAAAATAGAGCCGGTCACAGTGTATATCTACCCCAGCCATATAAACCAAAAAGATCAGGGGTGTCAAACTCATTCAGTGCTGTGGGCCATATTTACATCCTAAATCTTATACGGGCCAGACACTGTTGAAAAAAATTTCAGCAGGCAAAACTGTATATTAGTGGTCCCCAAACTTTTTTGGCTGCCGGCACACAAAACCTGTTGATCAAATTTCGCGGCACACCAGTCACGCAAATCTATTCCTATTAATGGCGAGTGGCATTATTTGGAGATTACCACTTCTCCGGGCAACAATTTCCGGAAATAGTTTGATGTAGTCCTAAATGGTGCTGATCTGCAAAAAAATAAAAAAAAGGTGATTACCTCTTTCGCTGTAACCTGTAAGTGAAATGCCACCCGCGACTTATAGCAGTTGTCAACCATTTCTTCATGGCAGCATTTTCTCAGTTTTGGCAGAAAATTTGTATTAGTATAAAGCACTTTAAAAAGACTCGCGGCCCACCTGAAAATCTCCGAGGCACACAGTTTGAGAAACATTGCTTTATATATTTCTTTTTGGGAGACAAATGCTTTCAATAAGGATTTTCCCGCATTTTTCACTCGATAGCTCCTTGAACTTTTTTGTAAATAAATCTCATCACGGCGATAATCGCTATTTTCACGTAATTTCAACTTCAAAGATTTTTTTCTTTTGGAAAACAATTTTTCGAAGACCAAATTCAGAGACCAGGCATTTGCACAGTGCCTCAAAATCCTTACGCGGGCCACAAAATATTACGTCGCGGGCCACATTTGGCCCGCGGGCTGCCAGTTTGACAACCCTGAAGTAGATGATATGACTTACACAACGGAACTACAGTCGTAGCTTATGCGGATATTAAACTAAAACTACAGTGGAAATATAAGCAACTAAATCTCACACCAAAAATTCGATCAAGCGAGTAGAAACATGTCAATAAAAATATGGAAAAACGGCATCCATCTAAATGTGGTCATAAATATAAACCAATAACCACCACTGCTAAGGCAGTTGGTTATAGGTGGATGTACAATAGGGTGATGCAAAAAGGGGGGTTTTGAAAATTTTTTGAAATTTTAATGGGGCACCCTCTAATCTGATACTGTTTGCCTCAAAAACACTACATACAAAATTTGAGGTCAATCAATTGATATTTAGAGGTTGCTACCAGCCTTTAAAAATTCTAACATTAAAGTAAATTTTCATTTTTTTGCTACATTTTGGAGACTAATTTCCACACCACCTATTGAGGTATAGTCATGGGCGCGTTGCTTTTTTTTAAGTGGAAACTCCCCAGTAAGCCTATCATAACCACTAGCATGTATCATCATGACGATTTATTTCAGTGACATAATTGTTTTCTTGTTTTTGTCCGGTAGAGAAGATCTGAACTTCTTCACTATTTGCAAAAGGTACTGCTTTTGTTGCTCATCATTTGTGAGGATCTTGTTATATTCTTCCATTAGCTTCACTCCTCTTTCTGCTAAATCATTTGTTACTTTCATATTCATTACAGTTTCACGTGCTTTCAAATATTCATCATTAGAGTCCCAATTTTCTGCGTTTGATTCAAGGAAACTGCACGGGAGGCCAAGGATTTCAAAAAAGACTTTAGTGTGTGAAGTCACAAAATCATTAAGCTGCTTCTGTTCAATTACTGCATGGTCAATAGTGGTTCGTTTGATATTATTCTGCTCAGCAGGGTTCTCCAGAGCTTCCCTCATTTTGTTCTTCATCTCAATGGAGATCTCTTCATCAAAGAAAGCAAGTGCTATAAGCTCTTCAGAAAGATACCAGAGATGGTTTGAGAACTTTTTGAGTGCAATTGTTGCAATTTTTTCTTCGCTTTCTTTGTATTTGACTAAAGTCTTTAATAGTTGCAAGTCAAGCCGAGGAGTATAACGAGGAACAGGTGCTGTATACCAGGATCTAATATAAACTTCAACTGCAAAGCAACAGATGTCTCTCAGACCTTTCTCTTCCGACTTTGTCAAAGTGAACTGCTGTTTGAACATCCAGATCTTCATAGAATATATTATCTTTGCCATCCATCGGGCTCTATGACAGGCTCCTGGTTTTTTGAAGCGTATTCCTGAAGATGGGATTCCTCCAACAAATATTATACTCAGTTCAAGCAATTCCTTGTAATCATCGCGGGGTTGGTGCTCTTTCAGCTGGTTATTGGCAAATGTTATTGTATAATCTTTTATTTTGGCAATTTTGGTGGCTATGGTTTGGTCATTCTCAGCTGTCTGGAAGGATTCTTTATTCAGTTTATCCCAATTTACTTTAAAACGTTTAAATATTTGTATATTTGGTCCAGATGAAGCTGGTAATGAGGTGGACACAACTGATTCTAAAACTATCTCCAAAATATGATGACGACAGGCAAGCCAAAGCATATCTTTGTCCATTTTGTGCTCAAGTGAAACACAAGCTCCATTTTTACGGCCAGTGTTCGAAGCTGTTGTGTCAAAACACATGCATTTTACCTGATTTAATAGACCACAGTCAAGAACAAGTTTAAACACAGCAGCTGAAGTGTTTTCTCCAGTGCCACTGCTGAGTTTTGGTACACCAAAGAGCTGATCAACTCCATTTCCTGAAACTAAAACTGGAAGCCGGTCAACAACTTCTTCTCCCGAAATATCTTCCAATAGTTTGCCATCCCAGTGGATAGTTAAGGGAACATCATTTTTTAATTCAGCTTTTAGAGCTTCTGAAATATCTTTGCGAAATTTTTGCCTTGCACGCCTGATGCTTGAATAACTGACATTAAATTCATCCGGATCATGACCTAAATTTTTCACAGTGGGAATCATAATCAATGAAGCACTTCTATCACTGACTTTAGCAACATCAAGAGAAGCTAGTAGCCTGTCATCCATTAATTTGACTTTTTTTCTTGCTGAAGAGATTCTAGATGTTGATGGTTTGCTAGGATCAATTGTGTACTCTTCGTCTTCATCCTGGCTGGAGTTTTCTGCAGAAGTAATTGATGATGAGCCACTATCAGCAAGTTCAACTGTATTTTCAAAATCACTCATTTGTCTTTTTCTTTTAATCTCAAGTTTCTTTTCATTTTCACTTGCTGCTTTTTGAAGTTGTGAATATTTTTAATCCACACCAGCCATTTTTCCTTCACGCTTAGGCTGCCTTTGCAACATCAAAAACTTTTTATCTTCTTCATTGTCCATTAAGTTCAGAGCATCAGCATGGGCAATATCAAATAATTTATCCAAGTCATGATCCCATTTCTTTTGTTTATTTAGCAAATTTTGACTTTGTTTTTTCTTATTTTCTTTATTTTTCTTTAATTTCAACCATTCATTGTAAATAGAATTCAATTTCTCAATTACATGTTTTTTCAGTTTTGTTGGAATTCGCGCTTGTTCCCACACTTGCATCATATCTTTAGCAGTTGATGTTAGAGCTTCTCTAACAGTTTGCTTACAATTTGTTTTATAATTCATGAATAATGACATTGCTTCTCTTTTAGATGGAAGAACAGAAGTTTTTAATGCTTCTATGGGCTGACCAACTAGCCATATATCTGTAATGCTTCTGGTTGGATGGCGAGACGCCATTGCTTACTGTGTATTAAAATGAAGATTGCTTACTGTTTATTAGAACAAAGAGAAGCACAACCTCCTTCTGTGACAGCTGTGAGGGTACTGAAGCTATGACGCTCTGTCTTACAATTGGCTCAAGTTATTGTGGGGCTTATAGCAGGGGGTTGAGGTGGGGACAAGTTTGGGAGAGCAGTTCTTCTACTGTATAAACAGAGTGAGACTAGCTTTTAACTCAATGATAGTGTGAAAATTATGCAGCAGTGATGAAATTGCTATTTTACAGTATCTGATTAGTAAATATAACTAGGTTATGTAACTTATATTTAATAATCTGAAAAATAAAAAAAAAGAACAAAATTACAAACTTTGGCCTGTGGTAGCATACTCTAAATATTATTAGAATTGAAAAAAACATTACACAGGGTGTTTTTATACCAAAATGAACAAAATTAAGGGGTGCCCCACAAATTTTGAAATGGTCACCATTTTTGCATCACCCTAATGTACAACTACCGGTTTTTACAACATGCTAGGTGCGCGCTAAGCAGCTCCATTGTTCTACATCAGCACTAGGTGTTACTGCGCAGATTGATTTGCAAATGATTATTACGTAGACGCAATTCTATGATGGTGATGATGGTTGGAGGACGATTGACGTTGAAGCAAGATTTTGTTCTGAGAATTCGAACATGGGTATTGCATTTGAAAGTGATAAAGCTGGAAGGTAAAACAACAAATAAATAAATTTGGCTCTTTAGTGAAATCTCCGGTTTTCACAGCAATACTTACTTGCTGATGACTTCTATTGACTACTAAAACCGTTCCAAAGCTACATAGCTTTTTGAGTGGTGTTAGATTTGACTAACGATATTGCACTAATTTGAAAAGTTTTATCATTTTTACGTCATGTTTTGCCAGTCCAAGCAGAGCTCAAAAATTATGTAAAACTAGCCTGTGACGGAGCAAGAGAAAATTTTTCACATTCAAAAACGTAGGTGCACAAAGAGCCGTAAATCTCTGGTTCTTATTCTGGGTTTGATCAAACTCCTGGGGTTCAGCGAGGTCCTCTGATTCACAAAAATTTAGATCGTGCATCTCCCGGATTCTCACTAAAAAGCAACAACTGAAGACATATTAACATTACATTGTATTATTAAACTATTTGCCAATTTTGTTTCAGTAAAAAATTTCAGTAATGGGTTAAAATTACAATTTATTAAAATCTAACCCACTCCGCCGGAGTCTCGTCAGTGACGTCAGGTTAAGAACATTGGTTCAGCCAGCTGATCCTGCTTTAATCAAAGCACAGCTGTGAGAAGAGTTATAAAAAAGATTGTTGTTCGGCGTAGTCCATTACCGTTTCAAAACCAAGTGTACTTTAGCAAGGAAACCAGTACTTTAAAAAACATGGTTGGGTTATAAACATAGCCCTATTTCTTCAAATCGATCCCTCACTGTTCTTTTTAGATGAGTATAAAAACAGCAATTAAAGTCAAGGTAGAGAAGCTCCAAAATAGTAATTTGTTTACAAATGCAAAAAAGAATGCTAAATGGTGGGCCTGTTTTTCGTCTTGATGCGCTCTTTTTCGGAGTTATTTTGGTGATCTCAAGTCCCTGGCTATAAGTTTTGTTTTCTTTTTTTCAGATAGAGGTATCCAGGAGAAAATAGGGCCATGCTACACTCCAATACTTTTGCTTTGATCCTGGTGGTTTTATTCACGCGCTACATTTAAGCAAATAGCAAAGCTGTGCCTAGCATGAGGTGCTACTTCGCTCTGGAGTATTGCTTTCTTTTTGATTTCTCCCCAAACTTACTCATTCTCTCTTCATACCCGAAATCCTCGTTGAAGGCAAAGGCGCAGCCAGGAGCGGCAAAGGGGCCATGCTTCCCTCCAAAGTTTAAAATCCAATTCGACGAGGTCTGTTTGGCTATTTGCAAACGGAATAGCAAAGCATGTTTTCACGTTTACGGTGCGATTTCCCTCAAGGGTACTGTTTTCTTCGATTTTCGATCTAACTTTAAATTTTCTTAACCTTCCCTTAACAAACCATCATCAAAGAACAAAGTTGTTTATTTTGTTTTTATAAAATCAGTTATTAGTTTACTCAAACCCGTTTTATTGATTTTTTTAGGATACAAAATTGTTCGTTCATCTAGAATATCAATATCTTGCTCTTTTTCAAAGATGTTTTTGTCTAGCTACTCGTTCTTTGGATCTCAAAGCACTTCCACTAAAATGTAAGGGTAAACTTTTTCGATCAATAAATGCTCGATAACTGATCGATAATATTGCATTACTTACATTAAATCCAATTTCTGTTACATTTCGTAAATGTACTTTTTGCCATAAAGTTTGCATCAATTATTTAATTTATGTTTTTACTAAAGCTGCCCAAAAGCTGTTCTTTCTTTCTAAGTGGTCTACTTTCCTGCTTCCATATTAATAGGCAAAAACTTCGCCATTTTTCTAAAATTGTTCCAGATCTAATTATAATGTGGCAATGCCTTATATAAAACGGAGTTGCATCTGAAGATTTTAACAAAAAACAGATAAGAATTACGCTTAAAAACTCGCTTGTTGCGTAGCTAATTTACCTCAAATTGTTGTATACTTTTCTTTTATCGAAAGCAGCTTTTAAATATCTTCCGTAAAATCTATCAACCGCCTATCTACGGTCAACACTCTTTTGAGAAAATAAAGAAAACCAACTACAGACAGTCACGCTGTTTCGAACTATCAGGTTTCTTCAGTGCAGTTGGTGTCGTAGTGCACCTGCGACAACCCCCACTTATTCACGAGTGACACGGCTTTGCTGAGTACTGACGGACCATCCTCTATAGTGGACCCAGTATAGGTCTCACAAGTGTGACGGTCTAAGCTATGCTTTATTTAAAGCCTCTAACTTCATTTCGGTTCAACTGCACTGAAGAGACCTGATAGGTCGAAACAGTGTCACTGTCTGCAGTTTGCTCAAGGTGCATCGCTGTTCTCTTTTATTGCTTAAGGAAAGCCTATTCTGCCAAGAAACGTTCATTATGACGTCAGATTACCTGCTAAAAGAAACAGATTTGTGTTATTGAGTCATCTTCTGGATATCATTGGAGCCATAAATCAATTTCCTACTTAAGAAGATGCAGAATTTGACAAATGTTTCTTTGAATATGACGCCATAATGACGTCACATATTCTCTTGAGACACTTTTGGGCAGTAATCACTCGCACAAAGTTTTAGGATGTGCGCTGAGTAGTCGTCGAGGAGTTAAAGCGTAGTCCGCTATGTAAGTACGTATGCCTAGGTACGGAAGAACTTCACTTTAGAGCAATCTATCAGACATGTTCAAGCAATCATTGAGCAGCAAACTGAGAGGCTCGACGAAAGTTTGAATAACAACGTAGAGGCTTGGCATGTTTGTAAAGGCTAAAACCACTACCACAAAGTTTTGTTAGTAAGACACCTACTGACTTTAGCAATCGCAGAGAATAAAACGGTGAATTACAGAGAATAAAACAAACATTGAAACAGTGATTAATGCTACACTACATTTTCCCTTGGCTTAAAAAGAGCTTTTCTTTCATGTTTGCTTGCAAATTGCCTGTTTTCTCCAACTCGTAAACAGCAACACTGCTACCAAGCATTGAATATTTGCCATATTTATATTTATTTTATTTGCCATATATTTATCCTCCATTCACGAGAAAGCGAATTGTATCGCTATACTTTGGACGGTAAGTCCGCACTCGCTTGGGAGTTGCCTTTTCCGAGGTTTATGGGTCACCTGTCTTCCCCATGAAGGTGGGGCGTCCCGTTAAGTGCCTTGCCCAAGGACACAACAAGCGAACTTGCCGGCGAATAATAATAGTCCAGATCTGATTTGAAGTTTTCCAAATTTTCTATTTTTTATTGATTTGCTTGGTATGGCTTTTAATCAGTTTACTGCTTGTTAAAATCTACCAATTGGAAAAATATCATTGCAATGTGCCTTTCCGAAGGAGACAACGACACAATTTACGAGGTAGCTCGAGTTAAATATCAGTTGCAAAAATGTTAAGGATCTTTTCATTACTTCAAAACGGCGATTTAATTCACTCCTTACAAATGACTAAAATTGATTAACAAATATAGCTTTTGCCCTGCTCAGAAATGCTGGAGATTGACCCTGCTGCTTTGATGAAGCAAAAATGATAAAAAACAATTGTTTTATTTCAGATTTCGATGTGTTGTAATGGATAGGGAATGCCCAAAGCTATCTAAAAACATGGTGTCAATTTGCTTTTTGAGAAGATGCGAAAACTTAGATCAATTCGGCATTGTGTGGTACCTTGTTGATCATTGGCAGCATCTGGAATCAAAAGTCCTGCTAGAGATGTTGCCGGAAACAGTTTATGAACAAGTTTTTTTCGTGAACATATCTGATGTGAAGTAAGATTTTATAAACTAATTTTAATTCTGGTCTAGGACCTGGTTCAAGTTCTAGCTAATGCTTACATGAGCAAACAGACGTAATTTCCAGCTCGCATGCATTGAAGTAGGAAAGAAAATTTGCCTTATTTCGGTGGGGGGAGAGTGACGCAACAGTTGCCACTTTTCTTTATGTGCACGACAGGAAATTCCTGGGCTTATTTGATAAAATCATTTTTCATTGTTAAATCATTTTTTCAAAAATTTAAAAAAATTTGATATTACTTTAAACTAGTTTAATGCTATCTAGACAAGCTTTCTCAGATAAATCACGATGTTCCTACTTTGGAACACCAATTTAAACTTGGGGTATCACGAGCCGGCATATTTAACACTCATGTTTACCAATGTTTTCTTGGTTTTGTTAATGCCACGTAATTTCCAACAGTATTTGCTTTAGTACAAGTACTGATAATTTAAAGTCCTGATAAATAATCTAAAGAGTATTACTTTACTGAGACAGTATTACTTTACTTCCCAGTACCTTGAATTAGATCCAAGGCAGGCTTAAGTAATGCCTGATAGATCTATTTAGACATCAATCTCTGGGTGGAAAAAGCTTGTCTACGGGTCTTCGCAATCAGCCGCTACATAGGAAAGTACCTCGGAAATGATTTTGTGATTGTGTGTTGCATTTATGGGTTTGAATTTAGAGACGGAGCCTGGGAAACGAGCGGCGTTTCTTAGGATCTGGATTTCAGGCTTTGTTTAAATTTTAGAAAAATCAGGATCTGGAGCCGTGCCAGATCTTTTAATCTTCACTTTTTGTTAATACTTTATAGTTATTTTGTCAAGACGCACACGCATTTAGTCACGTGCTCTTGTGCAGTCGGTAAGGCAACCAATAGTGCGACCTAACATACTGAATTCATCATTATATGGTGCTCTTATGCAGGGGTGTCAAACTCGTGGGCTTCGGGGGGCCACATTGCATATATGAGCAATCGTTTTGAGGGCCGCATGAAGTTCTGGGGGCCACAATACATAAAAGAGCAATCGTGCCGAGGGCCGCATGAAGTTTTGGATATGGAAATCACCACTTCTTTGGGCAACGATCTCCGTAATGTAGCCCGAAGTAAGATTGATCTCCAAAACAACAAAAAAAGGTCATCACCTTTGCACCATCAGTAATTTATCTCCGAATGACAAAAATTTGTACCTTTCAAGTGTGGCCTGTCATCTGGGCTTCACACGTTTGTTCGACGATGATCCGTTGTACTACTGCCGAAATTCATTAGTAATTTCAGAATCGTCTCGCGGGCCGCATTGATAGGCTGCGAGGGCCGCGAGTTTGACACCCCTGCTCTTTTGAAAGCTAAGAAAAGTGTATGGTAAACATTTTCAATTCTGGAAACAAGTCGCCAATGGCATCGGAGCAGAAGCAATTGGTATCAAAGAGCTCCCGAGCAGGATCTGAAGCTAAGTGTTGTTTGAGGATAGCTCTAGAACTGCTGAGGCAACTTTAAATTTTCGCCTGCTCGAAAGCAATGGTTCAATCTCTTAATAACTGCATTTCTGTGTCCTTTGCGTTTCATTTTACTAGCGTTTTCCTGTTGGACTGAACTACTTGAGAAAAGAATGTGCTGTGCCAACAGCAGTGATAACTCCAAAGCGCGTCTAAACTCAAGTTTTTTTTGCAGCCATATAATTTTTTTTGAGGCCGGCAAAAGGAACTTAAGTGCTTATCTTAATTTTAAAGAAATTCATTTGCAAAGTTTGATTTCTTTTTCACAAAGAGTTAGGTGCTACCCATTTCCATAAATCGAAGCCCCTTGGCTTTACTTCTTTTTGGCAATATTTCCGATTGCAAACTCAGTGCCAACATTTATTTTTACATGCAGATACGGATCTGAAATTCATCTTCTGATGAACGAAGAAAATAAGTTTACGGGAGGTGAAACTGTCGTCTTGAAAAGTGAAACATTACGAAAGTCATTCTTCTTAAAAAAAATAAAATTTGATCTAGAGAGCTTGAAGAAAATGAGATTTGCAATTACTGACAACCACAAAAAAAACATCTTTGATCACGTCGAACAATGGGATGCACGAGAACAATCCGATTCTTTGACTAATATAAATGGGCAGCTTACGCCATTGTTGAGAAAATTGACCAAAAGACGAAATCGATATTCTTCTCGTTACAGTGATCCTGACCCCGACGTTTCCGTTTACACTTACCGGACCGCTATGACGTCAGCTTCCCGTAAAAAGTCCCAATCTGGAAAGGGAATCAAAGCAAAACTTCAAAAGTTTATGGGTTTCGGAAGCAAAAGAAAATAATAATTCCCAAAAAGAAAATCTGTTGAAAAATCTGCCTTTGGTAATTAAGCAGCATTGGTATGCAACAGCTACTTATGATAAGGCTGCAACAAAGCGGCTAGGTGATCTTGGAGGCATTTAGTCTTAACCCACTAAATTGCTTGCGTGTGGAAAAGCATTACATTGTGATTAGTTCTACCAACATTCTGAACAGTTTCAGGAAATTAAAAATTGGTTAATTTAAAAACTAAATTTAGTAAACTGTCATCAAATCACCTCTACAAGAAAAATTGTGTCACTGCTGCAAAAACGCCTTTAAAATTTTTGAGATCCCCTCTGGTCTCTAAATATGACCACAGATAATTTGGCCGAAAGCGACTCCTCAATAAAGCGTTTCCTAAATTCCGAAAGCAATTCGTAAATACCACTTTGCTGCCACTTACACACCGAATATTTTTGAAAAGAGGCTGGCGCTTGTAGACAGTGGGCATTTATTGCAAATAGCATGTAATCAAAAATTTTTAATACACTTAAATCGACCGGATTCATTTGCCTTGTAGATAAAGCTAAAATGGGGCCATGGCACAAAGCACCCTTCAACATATGCTGCAGCTTGCTGCTCATATTTGTGTTTTATTTGAACGCATTTCAGATCAAGCAAAACCATTGGCTTTTTTCTGTATGACTAGTCACGCGATAATCATCAAAAGTTACGATTGCCAAGTTACGGTTGCCAATCAAAAAAACTTGCTAGTTACAGTTAAGTTCTGTAAATAAAATTTTTGTGTAAAAATTTGCCAACATAACCAATGAGTTTTCGTTTTTCTTCACACCAACTCCACTGTCCGATTTTGAGTTAGGTGATCAAAATCACAAATATTAAAGTCGTAAGCTCAACCCTAGCTTAGTGTGTACTCTGTACAAAGAATAGCGTAACTTAGCATTAGGACAACGACCTCGCCGTAAACTGAAATGCAACTGCGCAGAAACCTTCATTTTTGTTAAGCATAAATTACATCGTTAAGCTAGCAACAGATGGCTTATGTTCATCAGGAGAAAAACTAAAACGGGATCACCTAAAGCATTATCACCCCAAGCCCCTTCAGGGTGACGATACTTCAGGTGAGGAAATCTGGAGTGAAGATTCTTCAGGTGATTCGATATTATTACAACTACACGATATACTTGGGGTGACAAATCTTCAGGTGGGAAAGTCTAGAATGATGATTCTTCAGATGGAAGCTTTAAGGTGACGATTCTTCAGGTGATCCCTAAATCACCGTGATTTACAAGTAAATAAAACGTTTTTTGTAATAAAGGTTAATTTTTGTTTCGATCAGTTGTTTTTACCTGACCAGTAAAAGTGTGAGAAATAGCTGTTGAAGAAAATATTCAAACCTGGCGAGTGTAAAACTGCGCTACTTAGTGATCAATTGTCTTTTAAAAAAGACCACAACGGTTTGCTTTTGAAATGTATTTTCTTTAGCCAAAAAGCAATTCCACTTGTGTGCTAGAGGAAAAAGCACTCTTGTAGTTCATGAAAAGTCGTTTTACAGTATTCCTTCACCAAAAAAAAGGAAAAAGTGATTTAACCAGTGGACAAAGTTTTACTTTCTCGCGCTGCCGAACAGAATAAAAAAGTAACTGTAACTAGTAACTTGTAACTGCGGCTAAATTGTTACTAGTAACTGATTTTGCTACTTCTGCAGAAAAGTAAAAAAGCTACAGTTGCAATTACACTGCTCTCCTGTGGTAGTTACGGCAGTATTTAGAGGGGATGGAGTACTGCAATAGGCATAAATAAAACTAGGGTTACCATATTTTGAAAAGCAAAAAGCGGGACATTGGATGACGAATTTTCACGAGACGAAATTTATGGCCCCTCCAACGTTTTTTTTATCAAAAGCGGGACGGTGAGATGTGGTTGCAGGCTTGATTGTCGAGGTAATGGTGCGGAGCTGACACCAGAGACGAAAATTGGGGTGATCTCCGAAAAAAAAAAAAAGGTCATCGCCTGTTAATTCCACGATTTGTGCCATTTTCAAGCCGAAAAGTGGAAAAATTTTGCATCCGAGAAGGCGTTGACCTTTTTTTTTTTTTTTTTTTTTTGGAGATCACCCCAATTTTCGTCTATGCTTCCGGATCTGTACCCTTGCCTCCTTAATCAAGCCTACAACCGCATCTGACCGTCTCGCTTTTGTTGGAGAATTAATTGAAATTTCCATAAAGTTGGTAAAATCCGTTGTGTTTCACCGAAGCAAAAAGCGGGGTTTGCGATCAAAAAAGCGGGACAAGGCCTCAAAAAGCGGGACGTATGGTAACCCTTCTCAAAATGTGCAAAATTTTGCTTGATTAAAAAGATGCTTATCTTTCTGGTTCTGTTATTTTTTCAGATCATTCTAAACATCTAGTCACCCTCTCCATGAACATTACTGATAAGATCTTGAAAAGAGTCCATGTCTGCATTTGTTGGTAAAGGGCCCATCGATAGCATGCAGTCACTATTTGCATCTTACTAACACAAATTTGTAAATAGCCTTTGATGTCATGCAAACATCCAGTGTCTATGTCTATTGCATTCAGTATTTTATTATTGTATGAATAATCTTTGCTGTGTGACACATACAGATGTGCACACTAGTAATAAAAGACCCCAAATTAGACCAACTTAAACTCACCTATTCAAAACAACCATTATATAAGTCTTGCAAATACAAAAAGTAGCCTTTACTTCATACACGAAAATGCATGATTTTCATCAAAAAGTTGTTTTTTGCTTATAACTATTTTTTAGAGCACTGTGGAAAGAAAGTTTTTTACAGAGTGGTTGCATCTAAGAACAAGTGGTGCGTTCGCATCTTTTGAGCCAAAAACCAGCTTTCCAGCTCAACCGGTTTATCAGACTGATCGAATTAGCAATTGATTCTTTTTTCGGTAGATGTGCACGACCGCTAGAAGGCGCTCCAACCAAAAACTGGTTCATTTGTCATTTACTCTATATATGGAAAAAGCTATAATCACCATATTAAGATTCAGAAATTTGTTTTCTTGATGCACCTACCCAACAACGTATGTCGGTTGCATAATGTGTTGAAATAAACTGTGAAAGGAAATTGCTGTGTAATGGGATTGATGGTGTCGAGCCATGGCGAACTTATGCGGATTTCTAGCCAATAGAAACGATGTTTTGAAGAAGCTATTATGTTAGCTTTGTAGCTCTTTGCAAGGCACTTATATCGAGTAGACCTACTTAATGCTGTAGCATTGGTTTTAGGAAAAATAGTTTAGTGCAATTTCTCTTGCTTTGATGGATTGGCCGTGAAAGCGAAGTCTGCTTTTGTAGTTTGCCATGTCAAGTGTTTGAACCGGCTCGATTATCAATTGGCACTAGGTCCTCTGGTCGATTAATTGTAAAAGATCCGACTTTTGGTGAAAAATGGAACAGGAGTTCAGTATGTATTCTGCGGTGTGTTTCTTTAATGCCTACTATTCGGGCTTGTTTTTTTGCAATTACACGCAATTGACAAAATCCTTTTTGATTTTTGTAATTCTGCCCCATACGCATTGAATATCGGCACAACAAAAGAAAAAGTTGAAAAACATAAAAGCAACTAAAGTAATACAAGAAGCAAGCGATACACTTTGTTGAACTTCAAAAAGTTTGGCAGCGAAGCCAGCATTCAAAAGTGATAAATTTCCAGCATACAGAACCATTTGGCAAGTTGGAGAGCAGCAAAGTTGTGATATGTTCAGCAGCAAATAAATAGATATTTAAGCAATTTTGCAACTCCGCATGATAAATAATAAATTAAGCTTGATTGCATTTCTGTCAGTAAATTATAGTATGCCCTCCATTAAAATCATTTAATAAGTCAGATCTCAGCTGTCCTCCATTGCAATTGCTTTTAAGAAATGTTTTTCTAGAGGCAGCGAGGAAAAGCAATTTCGCAATTACAGTATTCCTTAGTGAGACAACTGAAGCTCCAAAAACTTAATTAGCGGTCAATCGAGTCCAAAATACTAAACATACGTGTTCACACACTAAATAAGAAAACGTGGGCTAACGAGGTTTTCAATTAATTATATGCTACCAGTTTTATCCAAAAGGTGTGCATTGTTGGTCTTGCAACCTTGGCACAGTCGATGCTGGCAACTCTAAAACACAGAAATTCTCATCAAAATAGAGAATAAACTTCAATTAAACTAAAAAAATTGCAGAAACAAGGATACAAAAAATTGTTTGGTTTAATTAAATTCACTTACCGGTACCAAATTTCACCCAAACGGGTTGTTATATTTAAAGTTTTTCTCAACTCCTGTGAATTTCCTTATTTCTGCAGTTTTTGTTCATATCAATAAGAAAATTTTTCAAATTTCCGTTATTTATTAATTCCTCATTTACTGTGAATTTCCGTATTTTTTGTAATTTCACGTTTTAGTATAATTTTCCTTTTGCAGAACCGTAAATCTAAATTTTGGTGTTTTGGTAATGCCCATCGACGCAACCAAACGTAGCAGTCAGGATAAATAAACCAATGCCAATGCCCAATGTTAAAGAAAGTTCTTGACAGCCTGCCAAATGAAAAATCCTAACTCCCTTGTTCAGAGCAAGCAAGAGTACCAATGGTGCTTTTTGCTTTCACAAAAAACCTGACGCTGCAGAGTCAATGGTTATGGTTCCCACTGTTTATGCGCCCCTTTCGTGGTCATGCATTGTGACCAAAAACGAGTGGCTGTGCGGATAAGAACAACGAACTCATCAACAACTCAACAGCAAGTGGCAAAACTTTGCTGATCAGCAGCCCCCTAAACGTGGTGGTGCGGTCCCAATCCCGACGGATCAGGTTAAACTGCTGTTGGTTTCCCTGAGAGGCCCAGATTCTCCGGGCTCTCCCCAAGGCAAACCAGTTTTCGCAGTGATGCCCTATGAACGATTAAATAAAGGCATCTCTCACTCTCCCCAAAATTAGTTGTCTGCTTTTCTCCTTTTGTTTTCCTGCCTCTTTCTATCTTCTTTTACTTTTATTTAACGGCAACCGTCATCCAAATCTTGGTCCTATCTTCCCCTGTTTTATGTGCACCGGCAATGAGAGCTGGAGGAGCAGGTCAGTGCTATGCTGCACCTGTTCTACATGGATACATTTCACATTTCCTGCTACGAGAATCTCTCCTCTTTTGATTCGCTCAGGATTTTGCGATGGAATTTAGGAGGTCTTCGTGACAGAAGTGTTGAGCTCTTTTATTGTCAATCTTGTTGTCACGAATAAGGAAATTTGCCTTGTGAGAATAGTTTTCACATATCCGTATAGTGTTGTATTATTTTGTTCGCTTGGCTACTGATTGAAAAAAGACCCTTTTTTCTCGCAATTGGATTTGCTGTAGTACGCCTTTATTACGTCACAATTGTTTATGACATAATAAGATTTCAGATTGATCTAGAGATTCTAGCTTCTTCGAAGAATTTTGTTAACCGATTACATAACTTGGTAATGCTTTTTTTCTTTTTCACGTGATTTCGTTCTAGAGCAGGGGTGTGCAACCTTTTTCACTGGAGGGCCACTTTCGAAAATTTTAACAACGTCGAGGGCCAGTCACCGCCAAATATGTATAAAATTATAAAATGCAAAACACAACCCGTGTATTATGTTATAAATTATTATATAGCATCACATATAGTTAATGTTGGTTTTGAGGCTAGAAAGTTACAACACAACGTCCTTGACCTCTTGTGTGGTCGATTCGGCTATGAAAAGAATCGGATTTTTGCGTAAAGTCATAGACGGTACAAATAGCTAAATAAATCGATTTTTAAAAAAAAAAAATTTTTTTGTCCTGCCATCATCGAGGGCCACATTGACTGGCCTGGAGGGCCGGATTGTGGCCGGCGGGCCGTGGGTTGCACACCCCTGTTCTAGATTTTTCTGGATTGTTTTTCTTCGATTGATACATAAGGCGATGGGATTTTATTTTTGGGTAGTAGAGAGTAGCAGAAAAGTGTGTAGTGGGAAGAGAGAGTAAAGAAGGGCTATTGTTTTTTTTGTGATAATTAGGGCCATTTTTTTTGACCTAAAAAAATATAATTTTGACTTTATTTTAGCAAAATTTTGACTTTATTTTGACCTAACCGCTTTCGCCTATTATTTATGTCTTGTTGCACTTTTTTGATTAAAAATGTTTTATAATCCGCAATTTACACAAGTTTTTAAAGAAGAAAGTAGCCTACTTTAAACATTTTCTCACTTACTCAGTCTTGAAGCTAATGCAACAAAGCGACGCATGACGTCAAAACCTAGGATAACGAGCCATTGTGTGTACCGGTATCAATTAGTGTGTAATACAAAAAATGCGTTGTTATCGCAACTGTACTGTACATTAATAGTCTGTCTATGATGTTTTTAACGAAAGCCACACAGTATAATTACCAGGACTTTTTATTCTAATACAGCATCATATATTTTTTACGTTCTTAACATCAAAATTTCTGTCTTTTCTCAGTAATTTATTGAGCATAGAAAACGACCTCTCAACAGCAGCAGAGGTTGGCCGGGCTTTTTGCAATAGTGCGTATCTTGTTGGATCAATTGTCAAGTTGGTACAGTTTATTATTGTTTCTAGATCAGAGTTGGATAGTCGCTTTTTTAATGCAATTTTTAATAGCGCACGGATTATCATCGAATTGCATATTCTTCAGCAGTTCGTGTGCTTCGGTTATCGTGCAGGAACTTCCTTCTAAGAACTCTACGTTGGCTGCTAGAGTCCGGTATTGATTTATTTTAACCAAGTCCGGCACCAAATCTTCCACATTGATAGGGTCTTTTGCTCTGCTGACTAGGAGGCCTGCACTAGTCCAATTGTTGACAATGGTACGAACAGCTGGAAGGTTCTCACTGTAATATAAGGCAGCTCTCATCTTGTAATTACAGGGTCAGGAGGAGATGGCAGACCAGCATCATGAAAATCTTTCTTGCGATCTTTGTTTTTGATTATTGCTGCCATGATTGTTGCTATTATTTCATCAATATTTTTAAAATGAGCACGCACACGCATAGCGCAGTTATGTAGTAAGTGCGCAATTAACATTGCTACCGCTATCAAGTGGATGGCAGTCAACGAGGAATGTCTGATTCGGGGCATCTAAGCTGCCCACAAGCACATTAATATACTTTTATTTAGCAATCTCTGCTTCATCCACAATTAAAAAAAAAATTTTGGCACGAAGTAATTCTTGAATTTGTTCTTCTTTTTGTGATGCTAATTTAGCAACACATGCCCGGGCTGCAGTCTCCGAAGGCAATACTTTTCCCATTGTAGCAAACAGAGACTTTAAAGAAGGATGGTTTAGTTTATGAAGTGGGATATCTGCAGCTAAGAATGAAGAGACAACTTGTTCCTTAAAGTTTACTTGATCGAGTTGTAAAAAGGTTTGCTTACTTTGGGATTTGCTCTTGGTCTCCAATTTTCTTTGGTGTTGCTTTACTTTTCTTTGGTGTTGCTTACTTTCCACAAAAACTTTTTGCCGCATTTGACTAACACGTTGCAAAGGTTGCATCGCAAGTCGCGGGCAGGAGTTGCCAAAAACTCATCCGGATATTCCTGGCAAATTTGCCTAACTTTCGCTGTAGAAGATTTGGCTTGTTTAGGCATTCTTTGCTTTATAAGCTATGACTTAAAAAGTCCACGTGTAAAGAGCGCAAAGGTTTTATAGGAATATATTGTTTAACAATTATGTGTTTATGCATCAACAATGACGATTTCATGCATAATAAGTGCTATTTCCTTTTCAATTACCGCACGAATTTTTCCATTGTAACTATTTGAGAAATTTAAAATCAAATAAAACTGCACATAAAATTTTAATAGCAGCTCAAAAATTCAAAAAAATATATATTTGTTCGTTTTTACAAGGAAATTTTTGATGAAGACAATTTTGACAAGTTTTGACTTTATGCAAAATTTTGACTTTATTTTGACTTATAAAATCTACCATAACAAACTCCTGAACACCTGAAACAAACGTTAGTACACGTTTGATCATGTAACAAGGTCCTGAAAAAATTTTGACTTTATTGACTTTAGCGGGCCATGGTGATAATTTATTGTCGATTCTGTGGACGTGGCGAATATCGAACAGTTATTGATGGGATTGGTTTTGGCGGTTTCCTGATTGTGTAGTAAAGTGATTAGTTCTGAGATCATTGAGCAAAGAAGTTTGAAGTCGTGAAGTATTATTTATGTGAATACATTATATTGCTAGTTCCAAGTGGTTACGATCGATAGAAAGCGTATTTTAAGCGAGAAACAAAACAACAAAGCGAGTGCTGAAGGCGCGAGGCTTCCAAAAGGAGTAATGCTATCGAAAGATATTTTCAAATTTACAAAGCCATCCCAGGAGGTGTTTCGTCTTTTTGGACTCATCAACAGGGCTTGCCAAGGGCCAAGAGGTCCCCCTACTCTGTTCTTAACGTAGTTTAAGGTGTTTTTAGTGGAAGTCAATCTTTTCCAAGTTTTTATTAAGTTGCAGTCCGACCTAATTATCCGAGCGATTATCATATGTCGCCTCAATTTTAAAAGAAATTTAAGATTGAGATAGAACCAAAATTCTAGATATTACATCAAAACGCGATACTTGTCTGTATCCAGGAATCCATTGTCAACTCTTCTTTATCTTTCTGGATCCCTGGATATTTTGCTCTGCCAGTTTTGTCTGACATGGCTTATCTTTTTCTGAACTCTCATTTCTCTCTACACTCGCCCCCTACTCTAACTCTGCGGGTTCAGCATTTTGCTCTAAAACTCCTCCCCTTTTTCTTAAATATTTACACTCCTCTTTTATGTTCTTCTTCGGCAGAGAGTAGAAGCAACTCTGTTTTTTTCCCTCTGTACTTCCATCCTCAAAATATCTCTTTATTCTGGGGGGTTTGAACAGTTGTTACCCTTATCGGGACTTTGAGTAATCTCCTTCGATTTATTTCCCCTCAAACTCCCTGACACCTCTACTCTTCTTTACAGTTCCTCCGGCAGTCGCTGCTTTCCTGTAATCTCCTTTGCTCCTTCCTCTCTTGCCCTTTTGAGCTCCTGGAAGGTGTTTCAGGACTTGGGTGCTGTTTATCTCCTAATTCTTTTAAGTGTGCCTTTTTCTCCACTTCTCCACCAAAAAAGTTCCTTTTTCCTTTAATTTCGAAAGAGCTCCATAGTATAACCTTGATTTTTACCTCAATTCACACTGTTATCATGTACAGGAATACTCCTCTCTTTCCTTTGCAGTTGCACTTTTTACTTCTTATGCGATAAATGCAGCTAAATTTTCTATTGCTGTCGGCTACGTCTAGTGCCAATTTAAAGCTTAGTGGTCTTACAAAGTAAAAGAACTGGTAAGGGGAAGACCCAAGGCTTTTGCTCCCACTTACAAAAGTGACAAAGAATGCCTGGCACACACCTTTGCGTCTCGGCACGTCAATTCCGTCATCACTAAAGTCAAGGCTAAGGCATGACACGATGCATGGTTATGGGTCATCTCTCTCTCCTGAATCTGCTCATGAATCAATCTATTCTACCTTTCACTGCGTTGCTGGGCCAACTACTTCTTTCATCTTCTTCCCTAACTTTCCCAACTGGCTTCTATCCCAGGAAGACGACATTGGTCTACGCAAACTACCTGAGATCCCTCTTTTTTGTCTTTTACCCAAAGGCTGTGCGCAGTAGAGCCAAAGGCTAGTTGGCTGAGCTCCGTCTGGCCTGGTGTTTTAAAAAGTCTCACTTCTCTTTCTGCTACCTCCGCTAAATTTCTTTCGGCTGCTGCCAACCTCTTGTCTTCTACTCCCACTGGCCCATACAAAGCTACCTGCCCCATGCTGAACCACCCTCCACACTCTGGCATTGATTTTCTCCTTTACATCTTCAAACTTCCCTGGTTTTTGCATTCCTCTTCTTCCATTTGGAAGTCATCGTCTATTATTTCCATTTCTGAGATCTAGGAATCTCTCCACTCACCTGCCTCCTTCCAACCTATCTATTTCACCTTCTTCGTCTCAAAGCTGTTTGAACATACATGTATCATTTTGTCCTGTCTACTCTGCTTACTGGAGTCTAACTCCCATTTACTTTCCCCTGCAGGCCGGTTTACGCCCAGATCGGTCTACTTTGGAAAAAATTTTTTATCTTTTACAATCCATTTTGGATGGGCTTAACAAATCCAAACCGGGCTCTTGGACAATCCTTGCTACTATCGATTTTTGACTTAGTCTAGCATCCCTCTTTCTTCACAAGCTTATTTCGGCCTGTCTTCCTTCTTGCTTTTTTCTATGTACCTACCTTTTCCATCTAACAGAGGCGATTGCGTGGTTTATTAAAATTACGAGAGTTGTTCCTTTCGAGTCCCTCGAATTGCTTCGCAAAGTTCTGTTCTTGACGCTGTTTTTTCTCTCTTTTTTTCAGTGATTTCTCCACGTTTCCCTCTTCTTCCGTCAGCTGTTCTCTTTATGCTGACGCTCTGGCCTCCTAGTCCTCGGTCCCTGACGCTGTAGAAGATACAAAAGGAGCTATGATTTGACAGGAGCTCTCGTCTGAGCACTGGAATCTTCCTCTTAATACGATCAAATTTGAGGTCCTTTTTCTTTTCTGTTTACCTCCGTTAAGCTAAACTCCAGATCCTCTTGGAGGGTCTTTGCCTCCACTCTTCCGCTCATGCTTTCTTCTTTTTTCCCCGTGGGAGTCCTTCTGCGCTTGCCCTCCTTCCCCTCTCTGAAAACCACCATTCTTCAGGATGGAACACATTCTTTCTATTATATGCTCTCGCTTTGATCATCCTCTTTCTTTCCAAGGTGAAGCTTTTTCCCACCTTGACTCTCTTTCTTCTAACGATCTTGTAATTTAGACGGATGATTCTGTTCCTTTATCTTTTGGCAAAAAAGACGCCGAATCCTTACCAACTGTTCTTTTTGTGGCGCTGAGACCACCCTTTCTCTGTGGCAGGCCCAGTGTGTTTAAGCTTTTCCCATGAAGCCAGCGCCATCCTGCAAGCTCTTTGCTGGTCTCGGCAGCGCCATCGAGATTACCACTTTCTCTTCCTTTCTCAGACTCTGGCTCGCAGCTCGCTACGCTTTTTTCCCCTCCATCTTTTCTTCTTTCTCACACTCTGGGGTATATCTCTTTCCTCTTTTTCTACTATTAGGCTACAATGGGTCCAAGGTCACTCGTTTCTCTCGAAGAATAACACGGCCAATGAATTGGCTAGGCCGAGTGCGGTGCTCCAGCCACCCACTGTCCCATGCAGCCTCTCTCCTCTTGTATTCCTTCTTTTCTCGGACTGAAGGCGCACTGCTTCATCTAAATTCTTTGACACACAGATACCCTCGGTGTAGAAAATACCAGCTGGTTCAGTTACGGGCCAGTTCAGGTTTCGATCCAGCTCTTACAAGCCTTTAGCCCTTTAAATAACATGCTCTCATCAATCGATCTATTCGGAAGTTCTTTTTGTGTCTCTAACACGACCGACGCTGCTAAACAAGCAATCAAAGGGAGCTCGGTGTATATTTGAGATAACTTGCGATATTACGGAACCTTTAACGATGTAAACAATTAACGAACTAGATCCAATGTCGACCAACAATACCAGCGGTTACTCAATATTTGGGCTTTATTGTTTCACGGATCTATTGCTACTTCATTTGCTCCATTTGTCGAGTTGAACCTAACAAATTTACCAATAAACATAACAATTAAACTCTGCAAAAGAAAACGTTTCACTTGTACTATCAACATAATAACTCCAACTAATAGCAAATTACTAAAGAGATACTGGTGCGAAAAACACCCCTAACGCTAAGGTGACAATTTTTAATTAAAATGAGGCGTAGACCGAAGACCAAAGTAGCAATCATCAACAAGTGAAATATGCTTTAGGTTATTTAGTGCGTTGGACAATAGAACACAAGGGCGTAGAAATCAAGTGTTGAACCAACAGTGACTTAATAAAGCTTTGTTGGCTCGAGTTCAATTCCAAATGGGAGTAACAGAAAGCAATGCACAAATAACAAAATTTTACACTCGGTATCCACAGAGGAACTTGTGATCCCTCGTCACGGTTGTGGTTTCCTTTCTCGTCTTCGCTGTAACAAAAATAATCTTCGCTCTGGTATTGGCAGAATTTAGAATCCTTTGGGCAGCGCCTGTCATCATTTGACACAGGACATCTTTCATCTCGTTCTGCGCAGTCCTGCTACGGACTCTTGTCGTCGCTTGCTACTTGGCAACTTCTGTTCCCTCTATTACCTCTGGTCCAGGCCTCGGAGAGTTTTCCGGTTTCTAGGGCTCCATGGTCTCTTACCATGCCTCAATTCCTCAGAAAGGATCGGAAAACAGTGAGAACAAGTGCAAAAACCAAACGACGACGACCTATTAAGCATTTAACCACCACATCGACTCTACTTTAAAAGTGAAACATCAGCAAAATATACTGCAGGTTTTGACAAATATTTTTGTACGATAATATTTTTTTCTATCACAGGTTAGACAAGCAATCAATAATTTTAAAAGTGTTAGTCAAACCTTGACTAAGAAAAAATTTTGATGCGCTTTTCATCCGAATTAAAGTAAGTAGGGCCTATTGTATAGGGGTGAGCGGTGATGAGGGCGCGACTCTTTTGCAGATTTGTCCCTCACCAAAGCTTTTTAACTAGCGATTGTCAACGTCTTTCAAAAAGGCGTCCATCTTCAATTATTTGTAGCCAAGTTTCTGAAAATTATGTTTATAAAACTGAAAGTGACAGCGTATGTTTAAAAATTGGATGTTACCAGTATACCCCTTAAAATTTATGATATTATGGCCCCCGTATGTCCCGGACTTTAGCAACACACAAGCCAGCGGTTCTCAAACTGGATGCAGTCTGGGTGAGCTTTCAATAGTACAAACAATTGCTGGCGTGTAGTATACCTTGTTATTTGCGGTTACAGTGGCGGTGTTGACAATCCATTTGAGCTACGTGTATTAGGTGTTTCAAAGGCGCACAAAACTTGCTTGCAGAACAGTTACTAGTTATAGAGGTGTGTAGAGGTCATTTTTAAGTAACGGTCTCAAATGATTACTTTGGTAAAAATAATCGATTCTTTTTATCCGCTTCATGTGGTCATTAACGGATTACAAAAGGTATCGGAAAAAGAGAAGTCACGGTTATGTTGAAACTCGTAATGCAATTCGGAGGTATTTGTGCAGGAATTGTTGATGAATTTGCAGAAAGATGGTTGTTCTCCAAAAAAATGTTTAGCACCCATGTGACAGAGAGTGTGGTCGATGTACTCTGTAAAATCGAAACCGAACATGAGGCAAAACTAAAAGACTTTACGGAAAACAGGGTGAAGACCTTTCTTTTTGAAGATTATTATTATTACGCGTATGAGCTCATGCTCTGTTTGCATGTCTTTCGTCAGACTGGGCCACCACGACGGGTAGACTGCCCGGCCCCACCATCTGTCTGCCACATAAAGACGGAGGCGTCCCGTTAAGTGCCTTGCCCAAGGACACAACAAGCAAGCTTGCCGGGTTGTTCTCCACACTATCCCTTATGTGCTGAGCGCCAAGCAGGGAAGCTGTGAATACCATTTTTAAAGTCTTTTGGTATGACTCGACAAGGGAAATGAACCCCAGGTCTACCGACTGCGAAGCGGACGCTCTAACCACTACACTATCGCGCCGGTTGAACTTATTTTTTGAAGATTAACCCCATTCTGCATCGGTATTTTGTGGCGCTGGTTTTGTTGGATACGATTTGCATGTCTAAAATTAGTGTTATAGTGAATTTTTGTTTTCCATTACTTTAACGTAACGAATCCGTTACTATCCGTCACCTTTAATTATCCGTTGCTTTCTAACCAATAATTACTCTAAACAATAACTGTAGCAGAGCTTCCCTAGCCCTGCTCATCAGGCTCAACAAAGAAAAGAGGGATCGATGGTGTAAAGCAGTTCATAGCATCCACTTTTCACACTCCAGCCGAAAAGCACAGAATTACCCTGAATAACCTTACTGGCAGGTCACGACACTCCTCTCATCGTCGTCCCGTCTCAACTGACGCCACCGCATCTCAGCTGGTTAGAAACGAGAGACATGAGGATTTTTATCGCGAGTCGTCTCGAACCATATCTCAAAAGGTGGCTGACCTCTGGACAGCGACAAAGTCAAGTCCAGATGATATTCCTGGAAATTTTACATCAAGACAATTCACTGTTGCCTTTAACACTTACAGCCAGGTAAAGCTTCTGATTCTATTTTCCCGGAGCTTATTCTACATATTGGAGCTTCTCTGAATTCCTCGTTATGTGCCTTCTTTCTTCCTGCTTGCATCGACTCAGAATTCCCAAAATTTGGGCGGAATTTCCATGGTTGACAAAGAAGGTTAGGGTTAAGTGACGGGGGCTTTCTACAAAGCAATTCGTATATAAATCTAGCTTTGCTGATCAAGCTTACCCAACAAAACTAGTTGAATTACCTCAAAACTACAAGTAAATACACAGTCGCGGAAGCCAGCAAATTAATGCTCTTCCTGTGTTTTACCAGCGACAATAACATTGTTTAAGTGTGAAAAAGTGTCTCGCAAGTTCTCGTTAATTGACAAATCGTGAAAGTACTCTTTGAAATGCAGCAACTCCATTTTTTTTCACCAAACAATATGCCAGTAAATTCCTATAATTTTTCGCTTGCTTCAAAAGCTGTATATTTACGCTCAGATTCGACAATTTTAATTTGATGATAAGCGCTGCGTAAGTCGAAAGTTGAAAAAAAAATTACATTTTGCCCAATTGTTTGCGATATCATGTATTCTAGGCAAAAGTTAAGCGTCCAACTCAGAATAGATATTTATCGTCTGCGAGTAGTCGACGCACATTCGCTTTTTATGCCTATTCAAGGCCTTTTTACCAAATACTAACTGAGCACGCCAGGGCGATGAGCTTAGCGAATTATCCCTTCGTTAAACAGTTTGTTGACATCCTTTTGGATGAAGTCTGGATCTTAATGATTGAAGCGACGAGATTTCGTGGCAATCGATTTAATATCAGTTGACAGGTTTGAAAGTAGCTGCAACAGATTTCTAACTCAGCGTGGGCCAAGCACTGAATCCGTCACACGACCAGCTGAAGCCTTTAGCCAACGCGTTTTGAGTTCGCCTCCCTTCTCTTGTCACTGTTCTGTCAGTTGTACGCGTCTATATAACTTATTTCCAAATAAACGCAACAGTCACACTAGCGACACAGAGCGTACTAGAACACGGTTTCTGTTAACGTAAAAAACAAAGCATGAATATTCGTGAAAGGCGCTAATTTGCCAACAAAAGAATAATACTAGTACAAATATTATCTAATTATTTGAGCTTTTAAAAAACTTGACCCAAGCAATAAAGACGGAGCAAATTTTTCTAGATTCTGTCAAAGGCAAGTAGCAACTCTTCTAATATCGAAAGGGTAAAAACTGCAATCCGCTCTCTGGCAACTCAATGTAACAACTGACACAAAGCCAATAAACAAGTGTATTTTGCAGCGGTCTGGAGGCAGCCTGAAGCTTATGCAGGCGAGATATGTGCTAAAATAAATCAATTTACTCGCCATCAATAATAAAGCAAGGCAAGAGGCATAGACATCAAAACTCACACGAAGCAGCACAATAAAACGTGAGAACAATATTAACTATAGCGATACTTCCGGTATATAAGCAGCTGCCAAAGAACCATGAGAATCTTTCGACACTATCAAGTCCGAGTGTTCACCATTAAATTCAAAAATCAAACGCTACAGATGACGTTGGAATCTAATCCCTGTGTAACCTCACGGCAAAGATCTTCGAAAACGTTTTATTTGGTAGACGAGAACTTGTTTCCAATAATTAGAATCTCAGTTAAACAAAAGCATGTTAATTTTATTTTTATGATAGTGGAGGGCATTTGCACTTGATGAGTTGTCGGTTATACGTCAAGTTTTAATCTCTTAGAAGTTTTAAGAGTTAACCCTATGATGCACAACCAGGGTCAAATTGACCCTGCAAACCTAATTTTTGTTAATATCTTTTCACAGAAAAAATTTTACTGCCCTAGGTTTTCTGACATCTTCAATAAACTCATTTTACAGTTTTTTGTAGTGATTTTGTTTTATAGTTTTGCTTTGGATCTAAGAGAAAGATAGTTTTACATCACTATTCCAAGAATGCACGACCAGGATCAAATTGACCCCAATGCATTTCAGATGGTAAAACCGTTGTAATGAGCATTTTGAAAGAGCTATCCGTAACTTCGGCGTGATTTGCTGCGGTCTTTTGTCTTGTGAGACAATAATAGAGTGTGTTTGGCCATGGCAAAAGTATAAACTGCGTTTTCCTTGCTATATTCAATAGGGGTTTTAATTTTGTAAGAATCAAGCACTGAATTTGTCGATGAATCTTCGGAAGAATCAGAAAACAAAGTTCCACCTGCATTTCAGTCGCAAAGAATGAGCAAAACAGGAATTTATTGGAGTAAAAATCCGCCTGCACGGACTTAAACAAGATCCTTGAGAGAACGGCCTAGTCCTGTAAGAGGTTCCAGAATTACTACACCATGGGATGTGTTTAAATCTTTTATAACACCTAATATCATTGATGAAGTCATCCAATGTACAAATTTAGAAGGTTGCAGGTAGTAACAGCAAGAGGTGAAGTGTGGAAAAAAATTGGCTATGACAAATTCGTTGCCTTTATTGGATTGACTCTGGTGGCAGATGTAGAAAAAACTGAGAAGTTTTCGTGCGGGACGTTTTCGTTCCGTTCCGTGCAAGATATTTGGAGACTGCTTCGATTTGATTATAAACAAACCAGGGCTGAAAATTTAAAAACCGATTAAACGGCTGCGTTCAGGCACATATGGGAGTTGTTCTTGACTAGGTGTAGAACTACGTTTATCCATAGCGAATGTGTGACAATTGATGAAAGCTGTACCGTTTAGAAGCAAGTGTAAGTTTAAACAATACTGTATATGCCAAGCAAGCCTGCTAAGTATGGAATAAAGATTTCTTAGTTGTGTGATTCGTTTATGCCTTTCGCCATAAATGGCATTATCTACTTGGGTAAACAACCAAGAGAAGCCATGCAGAAAAATTTGGGAAAAACATTGTCGTTCGCCTCAGCTCCGAATTAAAAAATCAGGTAATCTTAAGTATGCAGCTTTAAACTTTGCCTTGGGTCTTCCACTTAGTTTTATAACTGCTGGTTTTGTTTGTAATTAGTAATGATTTTTTTACATTTTGCTAGGTCTTAATATCACTAAAGACAATTTTTTCACAAGCGTGCCTTGGCTGAAAAAC
The DNA here is from genome assembly GCA_963675345.1 of Trididemnum clinides. Lineage (NCBI taxonomy): Eukaryota > Metazoa > Chordata > Ascidiacea > Aplousobranchia > Didemnidae > Trididemnum > Trididemnum clinides. Next base: position 32,901,979 of record OY776292.1, on the reverse strand, counting down.
TTCTAAAACAAAACCTGACTATTGTAGGAACTCTTCGTAATCCCAAACCAGACATACCAACTATCATGAAACCAATTAAATCCAGAGGAGTACATAGCTCAGAGTTTGGATTCAGCAACAACTTGACCATGGTAAGCTATTGTTCAAAAAAAAGCGAAAGCTTTTATTCTCCTTAGCTCTAAGGACAACGACAAATCTGTGGATGACGGTGAAAAGGAAAAACCACAATTCATAATTTATCACAACAGGACGAAAGGGAGGCGTGGATACCGTTGACCATAAGTTGAGAAATCATTCTTGGAAAGGATGATACAGAGGACCGACAATTCTTTGGCATAACATGCTTTGATATTGCCACAATAAATGCATTTACCATATTTAAAGCACAGCGACCTAATCACATGTGGGAAGTGACACACGCGAGGAGGCTGTTCATCAAAGAACTGACAAAACAGCTTGTTTTGCCTTTTCATGAGAAAGTGCCACGCTACACCATTGCTCCAGAAACCCATCAAAGAGGCAATGATGAGATGCGGCTTGACCTTCCAAAATGCAGATCCAGTGCAACAACAACAACAAACTCCTGCTTAAAAACGGAAAAGATGTCACATTTATTCGTTTGCTCAACATCGAAAAATGCGATCAGTCCCGTAGCACTCCAACTTCGGGCCCCCCCCAAAGTAAGCGCAAGAGCCCCTGCACACAGGTCATATCACTTTAGAGGTGTAAAATTGAAAAGCTGCATTAAGAAAATACACCACAATTTGTACATAAGTAAACAGGCTAATGTCAGAATAAAGCATGCCGATACCGAAGGTGCAAGTCATAAAAAATTCGGCACCGATGCCAGAGTTCAGTAGGACATTTATGCAGACACTGCGAAACGAAAGCAATGACACTGAAAAACATGAAAAAGTTATAAAAACACAGTATCATTTAAATAGTCTGGAGCGAACCTTTTTGTTCGCAAATGCTGTTATGGCATTGTCATAATCAAGAGATCGGGCGCAGTCATTTTCGATTGACAACATGGCTAATGAAGATAGTCTACTGTCTGTCATAGACGTTCTATTAAAAGTTTTGATCAGTTTCAATTTGCTGAAGCCTCTTTCAGCGCTGGCAACAGTCACGGGGCAAGTTAGTAAGATTCGAAGTGCGATGTACACATTCGGATACAATTCAAATAAATGAGTCTTTAGAAGATAGTTCAGAAAGTCTTAAGCCGTATTGAGATTGCGTTTTTTTTGTAAAATTAAAACAAACCGCTGTAGCTCAGCGCTCATTTCATCAGAATCAATGTCACCGAACTTTTTTTGGAACTCTTTACAGCAAGTAAGAAGAGCATTTTCTTGTTGCACAAGCAAAAGTTTGTCTCGTGTGTACAAAAACGAAAGGGCGGAAGAAACCTCACGTAACAAATTAAAGCGCTCCTTTATTGACATAATAGCCTGGTCTACTAATGGATAGAAAAAGTTGCTTTTAAATTTCAGTTCAGGAGTAGCTCGTTGTTCCTCTTCACCTTGGTAATCAAACAATCTTCTTTTCTTTCCACTTCTTGACGGAGGAAAAGAAGGATCAATATCCAATTCCTGTGCTATTTCAACAGCAGATGTTGCGGCACTGTCATAACCCGTTGTGCGATAGTTTTGCAAAAACTTTTCAGTTGCCTGGATTTCCGTTTCCATTGCATGAAAGGAGACTCCATACGATTGAAGAATCTTGCTTGCTTTATTGACTTGGAATAGGATATCATACCAAATAAACACCGACAAAAGAAAACTCCATTTTGATAAATGAGCTATCAACGATTTTGTTTCTGAGGCAGCTCTTCCATTTTTTCTTTCTATGGAAATGGCTTCCAAGTCTTTCAGTGCCAGCAACACCTCTTTTAAATTGTATCGAAGAGGTTTGATGCATTTAATTCTGCTTTCCCAACGAGTATCAGATTGTGACTTTATGGACAGCTCCACATGTTTCTTCAAAATTTCCCAACGCTGAGCAGAGGAAGAAAACAGCACATACAACCTTGTAAGTACTCCAAAAAATGTCAATGCTTCCGTCGATGAATTAGCACTGTCAACAACAACTAAGTTAAGGGTATGGTTTGCACAGGGCACGTAAACAGCTTTGGGATTGATGTCTAGCATTCTTGCTTGAACCCCAGAATGTTTTCCTTTCATGTTAGCACCATTATCATATGACTGACCTCGACAATCAGACAATTCGAGTTGCAGTTCGGTCGCTTTTTCTAAGAAAGCGTCCAACAAGCCTTTCCCAGTACTGTCACTTATTCTCAAGTAGCCAAAAAATCTTTCTTTAACAACAGCAGCTTCTTCATTACATAGTACATAACGGAGAATGACAGACATTTGTTCATGATGTGACATATCTGGAGTGCAGTCGAAAATTATAGAAAAATATTTTGCCAATTTCAATTGCTGTAAATTTTCTTTTTCAACTTCTGTCGCTAGCAATTCAATTAGTTCATTTTGTATGGTAGGACTCAAATAGTGATCTTTAGTGTTTTTATTCTTGATTCTGTCTTGAAGCTCTTTTAGGATCGGATCTCTTCTTGCCAAAAGCTCAAATATACCCAGAAAATTTCCATTGTGAGGAGATCCTAAGACTTCTTCAGATCCTCTAAAAGCAAGATTCCTTTCCGATAGAAACAAGGCAATGTCGATAAGTCTCTCTAAAACATTTCTCCAAAAACGTCTTTCATTGAAAAAAATATTCATCTCGCGTTTGTCGATAGTGGATGAATTTCTTATCCCTTCAGCTAGCAACATCCATTGACTGCAGCATTCTTGGTGGGAAATGCCGTTTTCATGGTCTTTCAGTTTTTTCGAAAAACCCTCCCATGTATTTATACCACTACAAAAGGGGCTTAGTGTTTTTCCAAATAGCTTACAACAAAAGCAAAAAACTTGATCTGATTCCCCAGAATAAACTAGCCACGACCGTGAAACACTTTCACCATTAGGTAACACACGTTTATAATGGTTGGAGGAAAAACGTCGCCTTGGAGTTGTGTTATTATATGGAAAATTCATTATTAGTTGATGTGGTCCACGCTTTACTATATCACATCGTTGAGCATCAGAAATACTTTCAGGCCATTTACATGGGTCATCAGGGATAGGGGTAAATTGAGATTCAGTTATTTTTGATATTGAAGGTTGCGTATTGGCAGGTAAATCACAACTTACATTTTCTGGAAATTCACAATCACTTTGATGCTGATCGTCATAGTCTTCTTTTTCTTGTACACTATAGTTTTCTTCATCCCTCTCGGTACTAGTGCCAGGTCTACTCTGCTCAGTAATCTTGAAAAAATCTGTCATCTTGGGCAATTTCGCTACAGCATCTCGAGCAGTGGCTGCTTCTTTTCTCTTTTGAGCACCACTTTTTGAACGTTTCATTCTATACAATGTCAATAAAATACTTTATCTGCACTCTGCAGTGTATATATATTGTCCCGGTATTTCTAGCCAAACAGAATTCCAGACCATTCTATGATTGTTGCGTAACAACGGCATTGTTACGTCAATCGAATATTCAAGATTCTACCAGAAAATCAATCGAAATATTCTAGATTCTGCGAGATAAAATGACGTTGCATTCACTTATGATGTCACAAGCCAATTTCTTCCTACAGTTTAAATCGATTGTAAACAAGTCTGCTGAACTGAAAATAGTCACGTAGCCAAAAAGCAATTTCAGACTAACTTGGGCCCTCATAGTTGGCCTGGCCCCCCCCCAATTGGGGGGTTTGGGGGGCGGCTGCTACGTCTCTGAATGCGATGTTACTGCTCGCGGTGTTATAACGCAATCTGCTCTGAACATAGCGTGTCTCTAATGACTTGCTTGAAGTGTGGAGGTAATGCAAAATAAACAAACTAGTGGACCTGTTTGTGATCTATTTTAATACTATGTTGTTATTTTACATTTAAATAAACCAACGCAATAGTGTAAATTTGGTTTTATGATTTTGTATCCTGCTATGAATGACATATTGTCTAACAGTGCAGCTAAATGCTATTCAAAATGCTTGAGGATTAATTTGACCCAGGTCGTGAAAAGTAAAAAGCCGAAATGGTCGTGCATCCGAGGGTTAAGGTAACTCTCAGAACTACCAGAATCAACCAAAGCGATAAAATTGATTCCGTTAACAGTGATTGGTAAGGCCGCAGGAAGTGAGCTATCAGGACCAGCTGCTGTAATAGAACACATACTTGGAGTTGAACTGGTGGATGTACTTCATGTGGCTAAATTTAAAAGATTTATAAATTGATGTTTTCGATTTTGAGCGACATACTTTAGAAAAATGTTCTTTTTTACGCAGGAATATCATATCGCTTCACGTGCAGGACATTGAGTTCACTGGTGAAATGAGAAACCACAAAAATAACAGATCTTTGTAGGAGATACAGTTCCCAGAATAATGTTGTTACTCTGATCACTGTTTGAATTTATATTTTTTGATTGCAATTCTGAAGCAACCGCAGTAGTCCTTTTTTCGGTCAAGTAAGCTACAGAATGCTCTTGCGCTGTATTAAAGGACCGAGCTGTGTCAAAAGCTTGAATTACGTTGATGCACTTTTTCGAGTAAATGCTGTCGGACGGAGGGCGACCAGATGCCATTCACAAAAGCGTTACGAACCAAGTCATTTCGGTATTATTCCGCTGTGATATCTCTTTAATCACAGTTCTTTTCCAAAACGTGAAGAGATTGAAAAACTCATTAATGGTTTCATCTGGCTGTTGCTTTCTTGTCGTCAATTGATGTCTTGCAAAAACTACCTTTGGAAACTTGATGTATATGCTGGTTAGTTTTGCCATGGCTGCTTCGAAAGTCTCGCACTCCTCTATATACTGTACTGTATTTATAGATGTCAGTGCTAACGTTCGCAAATAAAACTTGCAATCGGTTGGGTACTTCTACGTGTTGCATCTCAGTTAATTGCTCACATTTGTCGACGAAGCTCGTAATTGATTTTAACCAATGTTTGAAGTTCTTTGCTGCTTTCGGAGAAATCGGTTCTGTGTCAAACTTTTCAGGCTTTGGTAGTTCATTTAAAAAAGCAGCCATTTGGACAAAGCTATGAAGCTGTTGTAGTAAATAAGTTTATTTGATTGATAGGAAATGCATTAATAACTTTTATTTGCTCAAATAAACTTAAAACTTTACATAATACCATCTAGACATAACAGAAGATTAAAGCAACTCGTATATAAATCTAGCTTTGCTGATCAAGCTTATACAACAAAGCCAAATGAACTATTTCAAAACTACAGGTAAATACATAGTCACGAAAGCCAGCAACAAATACAAGTTTTAGGCAAGCGATGCAACTCGTAAGTCAAGAACAAGCTTTTGCAACGAAAAACACGACAAGAGTTCAAAGCCTTGGTCAATGCTAAATCAAATACAGTTTATCACTCGCGTTCCGCCACCATCTCGAGACATTGCCCAAATAACTACCTAACCGCGTCTCGCTTTTGAGGCAACTTGCGGGTTCGGGTTGGGGTGATAGCACTAAAACACTGCGTACATCTTTGCTATGCTTGGTTTACTCTACAGCTGAGTACTGCCCACCAATCTGGTGTTGCAGCGCACACATCCGTCTCATTGACGGTGTTCTGAACAACGCCCTCCGGATTGTCATTGGATGCCTGCTTCCCACTCCAACGGACCACCTGCGAATTCCTTCAGGCATCCAACCAGCTGAGCTTCGGCGCTTGGGATCGACACTCTCCTAGGCTAATCGTGGCACCCTGGATCCAGACCATATTTTACACGTTAACTAGCTGGGTCACCAGATGTGCCCCAGGAGAGCTGAAGTCTAGGCGCTCATTTGTGCCTGTTGCACGGCAACTATTTAATAACCTGTCTGAAATGGGCATGGGCGTAGCCCAGCGAATGAATGGTAGACGGATCACGGAGTACTCCAAAAGCATATCCATATTCCGTGTTTTCATTCCTAGGGCCAGTACTAGGCCCCTTGAAATGGGCTTGCCCAGAACATCTTGGGTTAAGCTCAATCGCCTGTGCACTGGCGTTAGGCGTTTTCTTTCGTCAATGTAGAAATGAGGTCTCGCTTTCTCGTCGAATTGAGTGTGGCGTCATTGAACAAACCGCAGACCACGTTAACTCATCTGTGCCCCATTCAACGGGCACCTTGAAGGGTGGCTGGTCTGACGGTTTTGGATTACGATACTCGATGCTCGCTTAATACCAACACAACCAGCATCTGATCCCATTGTCAGCAAATGGATGCCTCTCCACACGAAGAAGAATTATTGTTCGTAAAACTGTAGCTAGTTGCAAGAAAAGTAACTTATAATTGTCCTTAGCATGTTGTAACGAAACAAGCAGAATGTTTATAAGGAAATAGTATAATATGGTAACAATGCATTTGTTTTTCATATCTGGATACATGCTTTAGGAAAGCTTTGGGCTGCTTCTAGACAACTTCAGGGGTGCACTCTTTGGGAATCCCTGACATAAGCTATGACCAAAATTTGCTTTTCTGGAGAACTTTTTCATCTATCTTGGGGCAAATAAGCTGTACTAGGGAGTTTTAAGTGCGTCTGTTACCCCCTATGCAGAAAACATTGTTTTCGACATATAATTTTGTTTTTACTTCAAAAGATTATGCCAGCAATGCTTTTGTCTTTCTGGCACTCTTTTCATCAACTCAAGGATAGTTAAAATGAATCACGTTACCAGTTTTCCCAACCAAAAGTAATAAGAAGAGCATAGAGCGCTATAGACGTCCGGCTTCATATCTAGGCTATTAAGTTCTATCCTCTCACATTCACACATCTTTTTGATATATATATATATATATATATTTATAAGCAAAGGCAGTTACTAATTTCAACTGGCTGGTACTAGGTACCTTGTCATATTCAGGGGACTGATTACTTGCAGTAAGCCAGGTGGAAAAAAGTGGCGGAGTTTGGCCTGTTTTAACCGAACAACTAACGGCATTGCTGAAACACAACTCTTGTTCAACGCTTTTTGAGAAGAATGCACTTTAGGTTTTTTGCTCCGCATTTTTAACGAAGGTAAGTCATTGGTTGTCGACTTCAACTGCTGCCTTTCGCTTTGCTTTAAATTCATGTCGGTCACTGAGCCAGAACGCAACTGATCAATCTGGTGTGTGACAATGTTGGTCACTGAGCACGATTGCTGATGCGCATCTAATTGCTCGATGCGGTCCAAGATGACTTTGTTAAGATTATCTTTAATCTCAAATTTTATATTCTTCAAACTCTGTAAATCGAATTTTGTTTTCTTGAACGAAAAAGATTTCCAAATTGTTTCACTCTTATCAATGTCTGTTTCACCTCTTGTGAGCTTGTTTTCTTGGTTCATCAAAAGGTGAAGTTCTGTTCCGTACCTGCAGATGCAAAAAATTGTAGGTAAACTGTAGTGTCTTGCTTTTTTGCTACAAAGTGGTTCAAAAAAGCCAAAAAGAAGAAAATTCATCTTTTTTGAAGTAAGAGATTTTAATCGCATTTATACTTTCTGTGCTTTTTGAGAAAATAAAAAAGATTTTTTGGTCTTTCGTTTGAGCTCGACATTTGCCCCTCTTTTAAACGACTGCGATTTCAAGAAATCTATTTTTGTTGATGATTTTACTGTAACTTCACAGCAAAATCCTAATCAATTGGTGTAATTGTTACACTCACTCAAAAATAGTGATGACCAGTCGCATTAAATTTTAGTTTTAAATCATTAGCAGTTCCACAGGTGTGAATCACGACTCACGCATGGCGCGTTCATTATTATAAGCATTTAACTGCTCAAACAGCCTTGCCTGTAGCAGCCAAGAGATTCACTCAGCGAGGGCATTAAAGGGAGGCATTCGACTTCATAGCGTATTTGATTTTTTGAGCACAAGCTGTGCTTTTTACAAAACTTAAATATTGCTGCCGTTGCTGATGATGACGATGCATTATATCAAAAGTCTGAAATTGAAATAAAAATCAAAGATTGCATGAAGCTAAACCTAAAGCTTTTTTGTATAAGAGATCATAGTGATGAAGATCTTTTTGATATACTTATGTCATAAATGTATTTTTTGTCTACTGCTTACTGCACATTAGAAATATACTTACTGCACATTAGAAACTTTTTTATCGAAAACATGTTTGAAAACAGAGTCTGGCCTCATCTCTAGCCGGATTCTGGACTTTAAATGCTCCCAATTGTCAACAAGGTACCACACAATGCCGAATTGATCTGAATTTTCATTCAATCTTAAATAGCAGGTGGAAAACATGTTCTTCGATAATTTTGAGCATTCGCTATCCATAACAACACATCGAAATCTATCAAGAAACAAATTTTTACGTTTTTATATTGCATCAAAAATTATGTTTTACCTTCAAGCTGGACATTTCTCAACATGTTGTTAACAAGGCGGTAAGTGGAATTTGAACCCCAATTCATAATAAACAGTTGAGCAAGAGATTCAATTTAATCTATCGCTTTATTGCCTGGTGTGATCCCAGATAGTTGTTGATTGTAATTGTGTGTATATATTCACCCTCCTTTTCTTTGGGATGGATACACAGCGCAAAACCTTTGTATTCCTGGCTCACACCTCGAACTCAATAAATAGCAAGCAAAGGAAAGACGACAGTCGAATCAGTAGTGAATACAAATTGCAAATTAATAGCCCCACCATCAACAAAGCAGACAGTCATCGGTGGAAGCCCGAAGTCGCATCTGACGACATGCTGAGTGAGCAGTTTCATTATTCTAATCCGGTGCAGCACGGGAAGTGATGTTATAATAGGCCAATAACAATTTGGTAATTTAAATTAAAAGCACTGAATCGATATTTTCTTAATTAGTTTTTTGCTTGATTTCTCTTTTACGCTAATTTAAACGAAAAACGATCCATAATAAAAAGAACAAATTACATTGATTGCAAACATTTTTAATAAAATTCTGCTCTAAAAACATCATCATTGAAATAAGCAGTGTCCTATAAACGTTCTTTTCTGCAGCAGTCAACATGAAAAGTATTGTTGGTTTTGTGACTTTATGTTTTTTTTGCTGAAAATTGCCAATAAGTTCTATTTGTGTGCATTTGTCAGTGATCTGTTCACTATTGAGTTGATTTTAGGCTGGGGATTACGCACGGTGCGAAATGGTTTGCCGTACTTCGTATTTCCAAAAAAATATGGTATCGCAATTCCGTACTTCACTAAAATACCGTGAGGTACGGATTTTTTTCCGCACGACAATACTTACTTTTACGTACTAATTAGTTTGCTAAATTTTTGTTCTTATGTAATAGCAAATGTGTGCTGAGATCAATATCAGCAGAAGTAAAGACAAAGAGACTACGCCAATTTTACTCCCTCTCGAGAAAACCCGGTAACTCAGCAAACCTTCAATCAACTACTTAGCAACGCGTTTAAGATCGGATTCTGCTTGCTTGTCCCACTATTCAGATATGTTAGTGTTTTTGAGGAGACGGGCTTGATAGTTAAAGCTTTAATCATCTCAATGGCATTTTGCTCATCCCGTGGTGATTGTGATAAGCTGGGATTCCATCCGTTCGAAATGGCGAGTATCTCAGGAAGAATATCAACCCCTCATGCAGGATTAGATCCATTTTACAGGGTGGTCAAAAAGTCAGTTAACATTTTAAGGTAGAAAAAATAATATGGGCAATATGCATATATTTAAGAAAAATATAAATGTAAAAGAAAAATATAAATGACAGAACAAATAGATTTAAAATCAAATTTTATTTTTTACACTCAAACACTTAAACAAATAATATTAAACTAATAGATTGTAATAGATCATATCATTTTTTGTACCTTTAAAATGTTACCCGACTTTTTGACCACTCTGTAGACATTCTACGTCAGTCGTATCAACTGACTCCGGCAGCATTTGCAAGCGCCTTCACAGTGCTGCCAAATGGGCTTCTGCAATTATTTTCTAAAATTATTTTAAAAGTGTCTGATTGCTTGGATCAACGTAAATTGCAGCCAAAAAAGCAGCGTCAAAAAATAAAGCTGCTTCTCTATGTTTTATGGCATGAAGCCTAGCCAATGCGAAAGAAGAAGCATCGTTCACAGCCTTCCGCTAAAGTTGAACTTTGCAATTCAGCCACTCACCGAAGCACACACCAGCAGTTAACACCTTCAGCTGAATTGCTGTCGTCGTGTCATAAACTGGTTTTAAATATTTAATAAGCTTCTGTACGGCAAATCAATTAACGTCTGACGAAAGGAGGGTTCATTTGCCAAAACGATTTGTAAATCAGTAATCCCTGACAAGTAGCATATTTTCAACCATTGTAAACGTTGAACCTAGAAGGTTTCACAATCCAGTCTAGAAAGTGATTTGCTGTTGTGTTTGAACAACTCTCTGATATTTTGCTTGTCGGTCTTTTTGGCGAAATTTCTCGCTTTTGACACCACCTCTTTGGCGCTGGAATTAGCTTTAAAAAATTAAGCATACTCAGTTGTAACGAGTAAACTGCTCACATTACGGTAACAGCTCCATCTTCATTAGTTATTACTTCTTCCCAAAGTACTTCATAACATGTTTGCTACGTCATGAATTGCAGACTTAAAGAAAGTTTTGGTCAATAAACTTAAGTAAGATCAAACTTGAAAAAATTAATTAAATATTACGCTAAAATAATGCAACTTTGTTACAGCTGTATAGCTGGAGCTTTGCGTGACTTTTGGTTTCGACAAAGCGAGCCTTTTAAAGACTTTACATTCGGTTTACGGAAAGAGCACGATACGGCACCGAAAAAATAAAACCTTCTTTTGGTCCCGTAGCGTAGCATGCCAGAAAATACTGCACGTAATTTCGAGCCGTACTTTTTTCAAAATTTGACAGCACCGTACCCAATCCCTTGATTTCAAGTGCGTAATCCAAGTGTTTATGAACTTGATCAAAGAGGGCGAATTATAAAGTTTACAAACCTTGCATTACAGCCTATTGAAGTGACGGTGTTTAACAATTTGGCAGCAGGCATTGTCCACGACAGGGCATTTTGACTGGAGAAGGAAACAACAACAAAATAACTGATGGGGGTAACTTTATCAACATTCATAAGGCTTAATGCCTAATAGCGCAAGTTTCGGATTATATCTTTCGCGGAAAAAGTAGCTAACGGAAGAGAAACAGAAGCTTGAAACAAAGCTTTAAATGACGCCGCAACTTGTAAGTAAGCTATCTTTTAGTTACAAATAGTTGTGAAAACGTTGTGACATACTATAAAATAAAATCAGTCTACCTCCAGCAGCTCTCCTCTGGCAAATGAAACCAAAGAATTAAAAAAATTATTTTTAGGCTCAGGAAAATCTATTAGGTAATGAGATTGTTTTCTCATTGTGTGATAACTAACAGAAAATAGGAATTGCATGATAAAAAAAGCATAAAAAACTGAGTTAAAACATTCAAAAACCGAGTCATTTTCCCGGTCTTTTTGATTTTGGCAAACTAATTCGCACCAAGTGCAGGTGTTGGTCTGTTCAGCTATTCTTTCATCCTGATTATCATGGCAAAATCGTCAAAGTCACAGTGGAACAAAGTAGGCTAAATCACACTAATTAATAAGTAATTCTACGTTTTTGACTATCCTATTAAAGCTAATGCACGTTTGTGCACATGCTTAGTGAAGACAAAAATTTTGATGTAAAAACTTCACTGTGAAGGCACTATTTATGAGTCCCTTACATAACAATTTTCTTATAGATTAGTGCGCCAGATTAAGATCACAAAGCCAACTTCATTAAATCGTGCTTTTTTGAGCCATATGTCAAGAGTTGAAGTATTTACAAAGATAACTGTGTTTTTACTGTTGTGTTCATTAATGCAAAACATAATTTAGTAGCTTATCTAGGCTGCGACGAAGCGTAGCATTTTTATATCAAATCATACAGAAATCTTGAAAAAGATTTATATGGTGATAATGGTTGCTGGTATTAAGTTGGGTAATAGCAAAAAAGATATTTTTTTTATTTCACCAAACATGACAGTCAACCAATTTTTTAGTAGCCAAATAGTTATGAGTAATATTATCTCAGTAAACAAACTAATAAATTCAAAATGCAAAAATAAAACCACAAAAGTTTTTGTCGGGATTTCACCGGGACAATTTTCAAAATCGCGTCGGCCAAATTCCCCTTAGGGGACAAAAATCTTTGCCGCATTTCTTCAGCTTGATCTTGATTAAATTTTCGGTGTAGATCTGAACATTTGTTTCATGCTGCGTTTCTATCTCAAGTAAAAGGGGGGTAGGTGCAAAAAAACGACGAATTAATGTTTAAAATTGTTTCTTTCCAGCATAACTTTTAATTTCGATACACAACATGTGTTTGGGCATAACTGTACGTGCAAGTATGATTTATAAATTACAGTTAGGTATCGTTGATCATCGTATAATTTTTTCCCATGTAAAGCCCGCTAATTTATTTATTGCGAACCCCAATTTCACATATCCCAGTTCGTTGGCCTACTACACTACGTTACAGCTACGAAGTAGATCAATTTGCATGCTTAATTGCATTTACAAAACTGCAGAAAGTAGAGTATTCATTCTCGAAGCTTTTCGTCAGACACTTTTTAAGAGAATCCGTCAGAAATAGAGTGAAAAGGTGAAGTGAGTCACTTATATACTTGTAGAGACACAGTTGACGAAAAAGGAAAAAAGCTCTGTCATGATTGGTAAAAGAAGCGACCAATAGAAGGAGCGGAAACTAATGTGTGATCTTTAAACCATAAACGAATTCCTTTTGTTTGCATAAATTTGGTTTGGATGTTGGTTGTTACCCTGAAGCTATAATCAACACTGTTATGACCAAGAAAATGAATCAATTTCGCAGACCAACGCAATTTGGTCCGAAGAAATGCCCAGTTTATCTTTACTTGCCATGGCTGGGCAATGTTTCGCTGAGGTACGAAATGCAAATTAAAACAGCCGTCAAACGCTGTTACTTTGCAGTTGAACCATGCATTGTCTACACCACCAGACAACTTCTGCCTGTAGCCAAAAAGGATGTACTACCCGCTTTTCATCAAAGCAACATTGTTTATCAATTTCTGTGCCACTGCGATAGTCGGTACGTGGGTCGTACGTACGTCATGGTCTAAAAATCACACATTAGTTTCCGCTCCTTCTATTGGTCGCTTCTTTTACCAATCATGATAGAGCTTTTTTCCTTTTTCGTCAACTGTGTCTCTACAAGTGTATAAGTGACTCACTTCACCTTTTCACTCTATTTCTGACGGATTCTCTTAAAAAGTGTCTGACGAAAAGCTTCGAGAATGAATACTCTACTTTCTGCAATTTACAAAACTTTTGAGGGCAGGTAAAATGCCCCAATGACCTCCTCTGGGGTCGCGAGTTGAGGTTTATGGGGATGAGGGTTAGCCTCAAAATTGAATAGGGTTTCCACACAACGCCTAGATAAAAAGATGTTACCTTCTAGTGTTGATATTTCCAAATTTAATTTTCGTTTTCAGATGGTGACCTTGTTCATGTTCAAGACAAAAACTTGCTTCGACGTCCAGTATTTTCCAATTACCATCATCATCGTAGAACTGCGTCTATACAGCAACCACTTCAGTCAGAAGAGCTCAGTACCATAAAGCGAGGGTTAGCAACGTAGAGGTTAATTTAAGTGTTAATGAGAAGAGCAGGTATGCAGGAATATTATTTGCTAGGTGTAGTGGTTAAAAGGTCCACTTTGCGGTCAAAACATATGAGTTTAATGCCCTAGCAGAGTCCTACCAAACGATTTTGAAATGGTTCAAACAGAAATCTTGCTTGGCTTTCAGCCAAATATGTCAAGAAAGAAATGCAAAATCCTCCAAAACTTTTTCAGTAATTCATATTTTAGTGCTAAAAACGTTGCCATTAAAAAGCTCATTTTTCCAGAAATTTTTGATTATTTTGAAAAATGTTGGGCCAAAAGTAGGGTTAGTTCGGATATCAATAATTTTTATTATCCGTATAACGGATATATCCGTGTACTTGGAATTTAGCTAAGCGGTTAACCGGATAATAACTGCTAAATATGAAAAGTATTGCACAGTTTTATTATAGACATAAGCACACGTGCAGTACAATCGAATATGAAAAAATCACGCAGATTTAATGATCACTGTTTCTGCAACGCATTCCTTATAAAGCACAATGCATCGATTGTGGAATCGTGTAGACGAGACCGGAGTTTTGTAACAAAGAGTCCACATGCACTGAATGCTCTTTCTGCTTCCACAGAAGTGGGCTGAATAGAAAACAGAGCTTCATAGAAAGTCTGAAGGTTGGCAGGTTGTACCCCAGAAGCTTCAAACACTTCACATTCCTTTTGGACCATTCTTCTGTTAAGGTTTGAAGTAATGGAAGGACGAGTAGCTGGAATTGATGCTGACGTGATAGCTCGCTCTAGCTCTTCCTTGAGAGATGCACGTGGTGAGTCTCTACATACTGAAGTAGAAGCGAGTGACGCAAACTGGCTTCCTTCTCCAGGACCAGGCTATGGTACTCCAAACAGCTTTTGCATTAGGGTTGCAGCAAGAGTGTACATCTTGTTTTTGTTTCCGTATTCGCCAAAAATATCAAACTTGTTCTCCATTAGAAAATTGGAATCATCCAAATATTCAAGTAGATGAACAAGACATGCATTTATCCTGTCTTTGATTTTTTTAATCGGCTCAGCTATAAGAAGTGTAGCGTTCCTCCTGCAAAGTCCATCTACAGCGTGTTTAACAGGTTCAAGGACATCAATCAGATCATGGAGAATTTTAATTTCTGCGTTCGTAATAGTGGTGGAAGTTCCAATTTCGATAAGAGCCATTCTGATACATTTTTCCGCTCTTACAAATATTTTAATCATCTCCAAAAACTGTTCCATCTAGTCTTTGAATCTAGAATCAACTTCAGCTCTGTGTTCAATTGTGCTTGGATATGCTTTTGCAGAATTTCGTCCTTAAGAGAATTTTTGCAAAACATCTTTACCAATGTTCTAACCTTCCCTATCACTTCCGCAACAAACTGTTGAAGTTCTACGCCAATTGCTTCAGTCTCCACAAGATCTACAGCAGCTTCATCAACTTCTTCCATCTCCTCTTCTGAAGAAAATTTTGAATCCGATCCAGTATTATTATTTTCCCTTTCCTTTTCTAGTCCTTCCAAGAGATTTTGCCTTGCATGCGAGAAATCATTTACTGCTAAATGATAACCATGCGCAAAATAGAGCTGGTGGACGCAACAAATCATTCTTCCAAAACTCTTCATCACACTAGCTCCATCTGTCGTAGCCGCAACAATGTCTTCCATCTTGAGGCCAAGATCGTGCAGTCTTTCTTTCACCACATTCTCTACTCTTTCAGCTGGCATAGAATCTTTGATTCTTGCCATTTCTAAATTAAGAGGGTCTGAGTCATAGTGCAGGTTTAAGTTCATGTATCTTCTGCTTCTTGTACTAGTGTATTCATTAAGAGTGACAGAACAAAATTTTCAGCCCTTTTTTATTTCAATCATTTTCTTTATATCGCTTTTTAGTGTTTGGGAAAAAGATATGATGATACTTCTGACATTTTGCACCTTTTGTGGTAGCTTATATCCTCTTGCTATAAATGCTTGTCTTAGTTGCTTACTAGTAAAAATGGTTTTAAAAGAAATTCTGTTTACAGCTGCTAGCTCTGCAACAACCCTTTCCAGCGACTCTTTGGTTGGTCTAAAATAGTTTTCAATCGTACTGGTGCCCGCGGAACTTTTGTTTGCGTTTTCCAAAGAAACCTGCTGTTTTGCCATATTTGTGTCGAGAAGAATTTCATGTTTTAGACAAAGGTGGTTTCTCATTGCCCCTGTAGATCACCTTTACAAGAAATTGTGTTTTCGCAGGTTTCACATTTTGCCCTATCACCATTTTTCGACCGTAGAAAGTAGCCCCACACGGGATTTTCACTTTCAAAACGTTTAAATTCCATCTCTTAAATTTAGTCAGTTTAAACTAGGTTGTATTCAAAGCTTTTCAAGTTCAACTGAAATTTTCTTACAGCCAAACCCTGCACACTTCATAAACTTCACTTCACAATGCAAATGCAGTCTTCTATTAAAATAATCATTTCCTTGGCTTTCTTTGGGACGTGTGAGTAAAGTTCACTCATGCATTTTACGAGTAGTTGAAAATATAAGACAATAAAAGTGTGAACAAAAGTTTAATTGCACTCAGCGGGAGCCAGCATACTCATAACAAAGAATGTTGAAACTTACTAAAAAGTGTTAAATCATTAGCAACGAAATTCTTTTATCCGGTTAACCGACAGAATTATATCCAGATATTGGATAGCAAAAAACTCCAGGTTAATCGGTTGATCGGTTAACCGTTATCCGGATAATCCAACCCGAGCCAAAAGCATGGTATTTTGAATTCAAATTTTTTAGTTTTTGGTAAATTATGCGTCCAGAATTGATAAAAATGGCTTTGATTCGTACTTTTAATTGACTTTATTTCATTCGGGATGGTTGAAAAGTAACTAAGCATTAATAGTTGCTTGCGGTCATATTATTATCTCTGAAGTCCAAACGATAACCGTTTTAGGTGAGAAACTTATTTTTCAGACTTCGTTAATTGCGTTTGTGTCTTTTATGATATGTTTTGGCTCTACTGTATAAGAAATGATTAGTCCTTTGACCATTCAAGAGCGAGCCAAAATTGCAGCATGTTATGAAGCGAGTAATTTCATTGTTCTGGTACAGAGACGGTGGCATGCATGTAAGATAGGCATGAACACTACGTCTATAGACAATTAGAAGTTGTCGTGCAAAGCTTATGACCACTGGCTCTGTGAATGATAAAAGAAGAAGAGGGTGTTCATTCTCAAGTCGATTTGCGGAGAAGACGAAAAAAGTGCGGGAAATATTTATGCGCAGCCCCCAAAATGAACATATCAAGTTGCTTGTGAAAGTAGATCAACTAGACATGCAATACTTTTGGTGTTACACAAGGATTTAAATTATCGTCCTTGGAATCCCAATTACATGCAGGAGCTTAAGCCTGCAGATTGTGACAGCAGAATAAAATACGGAAAATTAACGTTAGGTATGGTGAAATATGAGTTGTTTTAAGTTGAAATATGACTATTTTGCATAATTGGCTTTTTTTAAGTCATTTTTTGTGTGCATTTAAGTTTTTCATTTAATATTAAATATGCATTATGAACTTTCAATAAATTTGAAGAGAGAATTTGGAATTTATTACAAATTTTTAATGCCTAGCTCAGGGGTGGGCAACCTTTTTAGCCGGAGGGCCGCATTGACCATTCAAAAGTTGGCTGAGGGCCAGTACTTAAAATCTTGCAACAATTTCGAGCTTTGAAAATAATGGTCTCAAAAAAAAATGTTATCACCCTGTGATTAGACGGAAAATGTGTCTGTGCGAACCAAAAAATGCTCTTTTCATCATGGCATGTAAAGTTTTTGGTTCTTTAATACGGTAATTCTTTCTCTTTTATCATCTTAACTCAGATTTACTGAAGTTTCAAAAGTGTTCGCGGGCCGCACAAAATGCTCTCGGGGGCCGCATGCGGCCCGCAGGCAGTAGGTTGCCCACTCTTGGCCTAGCTATTTTTTAACCACCCTGCACTATGAAGCACAGTCTTGTCTGTACGTACGTATGTATGTGCGCTTTAATTACTTTAAAACTTGTGGGATTACAAACATCAAACTGGACTCAATTGTTCATCTCTCTTCAATGAGTGTCACAAGGCGGTTCATGACGCCATCGCAACTTTATAATCAACAAAATTATTCAAAAATTGCATTTCTTGAAGGAAGAAAACAGTTGTTTTCTCAATCAAAAGCCAGAACCCAACTTCCAAGTATTCTACCTCTTTTGGTAGTAGCATGACATTTCAATAAACGCTTGATTGAACAGTTTGTTTACGGAATTTTTCAAAAACTACTCATTGTACAGTAGAAACGCGACAGAAATCTTTTTCGGCAGATAATAGCCAGGAGCTTTTGATAAACGGCTTTTGATGTTTAACGATTTTAACTTCTCGTTTTTCTTGAACTCCTCAAACTCTCTGTATCATGTCACAATGCTGTCTGGTACCATAAAAGTAAAAAAACAGCAGGCAGCAGATGCGTGTAACGTTATGTCTACTGTTGTTTTTAAAGCAAGTAAGTAATACGCAGCCTGTTAAATGTGAACAATTTTGTGCCGTCGTGTGTCAAGCCTGACTAATCTTAATCTCTACGACATATTAATCAAGGGTAGCAAAGTTGACAAGTTTTCACGTTAATTCTTGCAGTAAACAAATTGATTATCCGCGTCTTTATCTCAAAAACCTAATCGATAAATTATACTCTTAAAGCATATCCTAATCTTTTGTAATAACTTTACCGTAAGTGCTTGACTGTAATCTGGTTTTCATCTCCCCTAGCCACGATTATGCCAGGACCAAGCAATACACGCGCAGCCAGAGATGTTAGGTTATACAAACAGGCAAACAATTAGGAAAAGTCGTTAGTAGAATGCCAAATATTAAATAGCTTATATCTGAAATTGCACAGCAATCACTTTGAAGCCTGCTATCCCACAACTTTACATTTCTGCTCCCATGCAAGTGGTAAATCAAACGAATTAATAGTAATGCAAGAGGCTAGCGATGCACATAGCAAAACTGCAGACAGTGACACTGTTTCGACCTATCAGGTCTCTTCAGTGCAGTTGGTGACCGACAAGAATGCTTTATTTATTTAAGCTATGCTTTATTAAAAGCCTCTAGCTTCTTGTCGGTCACCAACTGCACTGAAGAGACCTGATAGGTCGAAACAGTGTCACTGTCTGCAGTTTTGCTATGTGCAAACGAATTAAGTTTGTCAAGTTATTGGCTGTTTCAATTGTGAGCAAGTGAAGTTCGAAAATACAGGCTGGAAACAGGGAAAATAATACGTTGCTAGGGACTTCAAAACCTTCCGGGAAGCATAGCGACTACGTGCAATTCCCGCTGATATTTTTCTGCTCGATTCCCATAAAAATCTTGGTACTTTTGTCTTTGGAAAGAAAATTTGCTATGTCAAAGAACATTAACTACTTATTATTTTCCTCACATCTATTCCTTGGCTGAACCCGGGGCAGCCGTCTAAATCGATATATTTAACTTCGACATCACTGATGGGGACCCTGGTTTTGTAATAACTTGACTGTTAGTACTTCACTTTGGGCTAATATGCTCTTCTCTAGCTGCGTTTATGCCAAGCCAAAGCAATATAGGCGCATCCAGAAGCGTTAGCTTAAACAGATGGGCCTATAGTCACGAAAAAGTTTTAAGTAGTTGTCCTTGTATTTAATAGCTTATTACTGAAATAAGCTATTTTTTTGGTATTTTTGGTTTTATTTTATTTTAGTGCCTTTTTCGATTATTTTGGTGCCTTTCCACAACTTTGATATGTTTTCAAGCACTTGCTGAATTCAACGGACTATGATTTGTTATTATTAAGAACGCCTATGCTAAAAACAAGGCCAATAAGACGTTGCCAGGGAAAGTTGTCAGGTTCCAGAAACTTGGAAGAAATAGAGTGGTTAGGCGCAAACCCCCCAAATGTTTTTTTTCATTTTCTAAAAAAAAACAATACTTTGGTTTTGAAATGAGAATTAGCTATGTCAAAAAACATTAACTTTTTATTGCTGTTTTTACAACAATCCGTTGGTTGAAGCGGGCGCTGCCAATTGAATTGATATTCTTAATACGTCATGGTAGTGGGGCGCTGAGGGCGACGCCGGCATCGGCGGCTAGTCAAATATATAAAAAAAAAACAGTTTGTTTGTAGGTAGGTACGTGCGCGTTAACTACTCTAAAAGTACTGGGCGTACAAACATCAAACCTGCCACGACTGATCACTGATAGTTGGTAAGGATCATGAGGGTCACATGTAAAACACAATTTTGTTAACATTTGGTTCTGTTGACAGGGGATAGCGATTTATTGCTCAAAAAAACGCCAGCCTCCAACTTACCGACTTACCAAATATTTACTTCTTTAAGGGTTAAGATGACATAATAGTTCATGCTTGTTTGCAGAATTTGTTATTAGTTTTCTCAAAAAACAACGACAATAGAAACGCGGTTAAAATCTTTTTTGGTAGATATCAACAAGCTGCTTCCAATAAAACAAACTTACACGTTTTAGAACTTTTTTGAAAACACAGAGCAATTCTTTTTTAAGGTTTTGTTGATTGCAAGCAATTTTTCTTTGCTGCTTTTTTTGAACACTTCAAGCATAGCGTTTTTACGAAGACATGACCAGTTCGAAAATTACAATAACTAAATTGCAGGAGATTCTAATATTGTTGTAATATCTTTGTATCGGTACGTCTCCCACCCGACTTATCTTATCCCTTAAGAAATGTTGACCATGTGAAGCAAACTGAAACAAAGTATAAAATTGTGATGTGAGCTCCTGCAGTGAGCGACATGGACCAATGATCCAAAGCAATACTTTTGCTACCAAATATTCTGCAACAGTTTGTATAAAATTAAATCAGATGTCCCGACACCATTATGTTTATGATCCAATTTCAGTTTCCCAGAAGCCGCAGTTTCTTGGAATATCCTGTTTCAAGTTTTTAGTGTTCGTTATGGTGTTTTTAGTTGTAAAAAACTGCATTTTTATTACGTGTAGTCGAACTTTAATGATCACTTATCATTGGACCAGTATATGTGCTAAACGACAGGCTTTTTGTGAATAAGTCTGCTTCTAATTTATGAGAAGAAAGGCATACATTTGGGGCACTTTACCACCCACAGAAAATTTCAGTTTAATTTCCATTCCCCACTTAGAGAAAGGAATTGATGAATACCGGGAAAACGACAAACGCTTAAAACTCTTTTGTTATGTGCAAGCAATAAACAAATCTCATTAATTTAAGATGTAGCCAGGACCTTGAAATCACTAATTTAATTGCAAAAAGGAGCGCACCAAGTAGTGAAATACGCCTACTACTTAATTTCAAATCTTTCTATTTTTGAAAACAATTGCTTTTTTGGCGCTATCATCTCCCAATTTAACTTCAATCGTGTCCCATTTGGCTATAGATCTTAAGAGTACAGAGATCAGTATCATTCAAATAAATGCTATACCTAACATGCCCATAATGTTTTTGACTGGATTATTTTTTAAAGAAGATATGATATAGGAACGACAATGAGATGTGCAGACAAAGCACCAATTTTTTATCACGATTTTCACAATTTTCCATTAGATAAAGCCGGCGCAGCAGGCTGAACCAATAATTTCAATTCCCACGTAACTGATGGAGTCGATGCTGGTGAGGCTGGAAGAACCGGTTGGTTTAAAATTATTTGAGTAGTTTGTTACTTGATGATGATTTACGAAAAAGAATGAAATCCTAATTTTGAGAAGAAATCAGAAAAAAACAATAACTTCTACCAATCTCAAACCCAAGAAAAAATTTGTTTGCTATTTTACTTGCAAATAGCTTAATTCTTCAACTTCTTTTCCCAAGGCTCAACAAGCGAAGTTGCCAGCTCTTTTCACAATATCTCATTGGTGATGTGCGCCAAGCAGAAAGCTGTAAATACCTGGTATGAATCGACGAAGAAATTTAACCCAGGCTTGCCGATTGCTAAGCGGACGTTCTACTCCCTACGACACATCGCCAGTATCATATTGCTCCAGGCCATTAGAATCTTAATTTGTTTTGTTGATTAGCCTAATACATGTGTACACCTGGCACGCACAGTAGCAAAAGACATTGTTGTTGTCAAGCAACGGTGAAGAAATGCGCCGCCATCCCTTCTCTATTTATAGCCATGCAACAGTACTAAATTACAATGACGTCATCAAGACATTCGTTCTCTCGTAACTCTTCTCTGGCTTGGCGCCTGTTCATAATATTTTGTTCAAAAAGATATAAAATGGTTTGGCCTCTTTGCTGTTATAGTCATTTTTTTGATTTTCTTTGGATTCACATTAATCTTGGTGTTGCTTTTTTTGGCGAATTAAAACGATAAGTTAGTGTATTCACTGTACAATTTGAAACACCATGTGGTAAGCATGTAACAACGGCTTCAAACTACAAATCGAACGTTAACAAACAGTAGCTCATTCATATGTAAAACACGCAGTACAGTTAGCAACCAGCTAGCCGCTACCATTAAACAAGACCTAGTGACATCAGCGGCACTTTTGAATGCGTTTGTAAAAGGCATTTCAACTAGGAATGTCCAACCTGCAGCAACGAGCGACAACTTGTGCTGTCAAAAAATCCACATTTTGCGAAAAAGGTAAAAAACTACCTTTGATTAGAACACAAAACTTTTGCTTTACAGCAGAAAATTTTAATCCCAAAGAGTTGTTCTCTCAATCAAAAAAGGTATTCACTTCTCAACACAAAGAAAAAATATCTTAGTTTACGCAAAAATTGTCGGAAAATATCGCTTTTGAAAAGGTGGGATCTACAAAAAAAGGTTGTTCTTCACCTTGACATGAAAAAGAAAAAAGCTTAATTTCAAAGCAAGGTTTTTAACTGTACAATTGGCCTATGTGATTCATAAATAAAACTTGGACTCAATGGCGGCCGTAAGAAAAATAAAAGTCTGTAAAGCAGCTTCCCGTAGCGAAAAGATCGTGCATCCCTGTTTTAAACTACTATACCGTTATCTGAGCTGGATCTTTGTCATCAATTGAAAAATAACAAGTAGGCATTGTGAGGGAACAAGGCGTCATCAGTTGATCTTTAAAGTTAATTTCAACTTCGGGACTAACAATAATCCCTTTGTCATAGATGGCCTGCCGAAATAAAATGAAACAAGTATAATCACTTTGTAACTCAAGTGAGTGGGTCATACAAGAGGGGAATCCCGTCAATGAGAGTTGAAGTGGCGTAAAATTTTCTCTTGCTATAAAGAAAGAAAGATTATCCTTTATTTTGCCCAGAAACTAGTGGACTTTTGCCTTACGATGATTCGTGGAATGCGCAAATTTTTTACTGAAAATACAGGGTCTGGTGATAAAAATATTACGAATCACAGCTGTAAATCTTAAACCACGGACCAGTAGTACGAAGCTGCGTTCGTTGCCTATAGCGATCAGCTGGTTCTATTAGCTTACTAATTTTGGTGTAGGGCGTCACAAAGCTGTTTGCTATGAAGCAACATTGGTAGATTTCCATAGACATTACAGTACTGCACACAGACAGACAGACAGACACACACACACACACACACAAACACACACACACACACACACACACACACATGCATACGCACCCATCCACACACATAACTACGCACGCTTGTGCATTGTTTCATTTGCTATAGGCTTACATACGGAATACAAAAACACGTCAACTTACATGTAACGGATTAAAACAACTCAGCTTTACATTTACAGCGGTTTCGAATGAGCCTTCCAGAAAATCCAGTTTGCATCCTGCAATATATATCGTTCCACTCTTGTATACTAATGACGTGTCGGAAATATCTGCTGCGGTCAAGATGTTTTTGTTTTCAATCTCATTTTTATCAAGTTGCGGTGCGAGCATTGTAGATTGTGCTTCAGTTGATTCTCTCAAATCATTGATTGCAGGTAAAACAGATGTAGACCTGCGAGATGGGGACAATTTTTTAGCAAAACCAGGTTTTTGGCTAATGCTAGAACAGTCTGGACTTGACGCATAAATATTCGCACAATTTTTGTAGTTCATCAAACTGCTGTAAAGAAATTGATTGAGAATCTCTCCATCACATTTGCAGCTGATCACACTGCTTATTGTAGATATCGTTGAAGATGACGCGCTTCGACAAGAGGATTTCCATCTACGCAACGCTGATTTTTTTTTATCTCGTAAAAGAACTGTGTATAAAAGGTTACTAGAACAGTCTGAACTTGATGAATAAATGCTAACACAGCTCTCATGTTTGAGCAGGTCATCGTAAAGAAATTGGTTCAGAATTTCTTTTCCTCGCTTACTACTTATTGTAGACACTGATGACGATGATACGCATGTTTGGTTTTCATCTCTCAGAAGAACTGGTTGTAGACGATTAGAAGCATCGCTATCTAAATTACCCTGTGCAATTGCAAAATTAGAAGAATTAAGAATCACATCAACTGCTTTTAACTCAGTTGTACAGTTAATTGCCTCTTCTTCCATGTTCAACGAAGGTATGATGTCATCAACTTTAACACATTCGCTATCACGCCATATTTTGAAAACACTATCGAATTTACCAATAGCTTATTTTAAGATACTTGATTTTATTGGGCTATAAATATATAGTATTTGTATTACTATAATAGTATATCTTTTTTTATACCACGACACATAGCACCAGGAGAATGCATGATCTAGAAATTTTGCAAGCAGCATTAGCAATTGATTAAAGTTAACCTAAGCTCCGCTGTAATGCCACTGATTCTTGTGTTTCATGCATGCATGCATGCATGCATGCATGCATTGCCAGCAATTGACAACTACTATCAGAAAAGTACTTAGCGATATAGATTTGGCCTAAATGAACCTTTTAAAGGACAAAATAAAATTAAAAGCATAAATACAGACTACAGGCTTTTTAAAATCGACAGCCACCTTTTTGGTTTGGCTTTAATACCTGTAAACCATAATAAATAGGACCCATAAAAATAGGTCTTTGCAAAATTATAGGAGCAACACTTTTGTCTGTTTATGACCTATACACGAAATGATTTGACTCATTACCGATTTTGACGAGCTATAGTTAAAATGTGTTCGAAACTCAGTAAATATTGCGCTCTACAAACTTATCGCTTCCTGTCAAGCCCATTTAGTTCAACTCAACCGGCGCGATGGCGTAGTCATTAGAGCGTCCGCTTTGCAGTCGGTAGACCTGAGATTCATTTTCCAAGTCGAGTTTTACCAAAAGATTTTAAAAAATGATATCCACAGCTTTCGTGCTTGGCGCTCAGTACAAAAGGGACAGTGTGGACAACAAGCTGGCAAGCATGCTTGTTGTGTCCTTGGGCAAGATACTTAACGGGATGCTTCCATCTTTTTGTGGCAGACAGATGGCGGGGCCAAGCGTTCTAACCGTCGTGGTAGCCCAGTCTAAAAACGGGTAAGAGAGAAGCTCATAATCGGAAAAAATTTCTTCAGAACAAAAGATCTTGTCCATACGAAGACGAAGAAGAGGAAACTCAACTCATTGCAGAATTTTTTATCGTAAACACCTTTACAATATACTTAGACATGTGGTGTAATTGGGAAAAACTAATAACTTTATTCCAAAAATAATTGCCAAACAACTTGTTAAAAGCATGCTACAAATATTTTGGCCCTTAACTGATGGCATTATCTATGCAAATAACGTACAACAATAAGGTTGACTATCAACTACACCATACTGACACTAAAAAAACATGCTAAAAGGAAGAATGGTAACGTGTTAAATAAGCGCAGGGAAAAGAATTTAGAGTCTAAATCTAAATCAGGCTTTTATTGCTAAACCAAATAAAAAGATTTCAGAATGAGGAGATTGAATTTTTTAGGAGAGCCGGTGAGAATCTGTAGATTGCTGCAATCAAATCTGTAATTTGAATTGGATTTTAAGCGGTTACACACTTCTAAGTTGAGACTGGTCTGTTGCTCATCCAGACCTTTCCTAGATGGCGGCAAGGTAGGGAAATATATAAAGAACCACACAAACAGTTTGATCGGCATACTACATGTACGCTACTTCTTAATAAGTGGCGTAGAGAATCTTTATAGTGAAATTGTTGTTTAAGATTTTTAGTGACATCCATAACACTAACCACGATATAAGGCCAGTGCTTTTAAATATTGTTTTTATACTTTTTCAGCAGGTTGGAAGAAATTACCTTGGTTAGGTAATCTGAATAGAAAATATTTGGATGGTTTCTTTTGAACTAAAGGAGTTCGAAAAGCAGACTTTTGTTGAGAAATTTCCTAATGGACTTATTAATGAAGCCAGATGGATCTTCACTCCTGATGAGTGTGTTTTTGATGAAACGAACTTTTGCGTCTAATTGAGAATAAAAGTGCTTATTGTATAGCAGCGATGAAAAACGGAGTTCCCTAAATTTTGCTTATCACGAAAAGAAGAAAAGTCACCTTATCTCATAAAGAAGTTTAAATTTGTAAATGCACGAATAGGTTCCTGGTTTTTGTGCGAGCTCAAAATTACTCTTTTTCATAAAAACAGATAATGATTCTAAAAATTTACTTCTGACTATGACGCAAACCATCTCTTATGGCATGGGACTGCAATGTTTCCTTGTTAGAGAACATGTTTTCCTTTTGTTTTAAGAAATATTTAAGTAATAAAATAAAATATTGTTTTAAGAAATATTTAAAAATATCTCCTAAAAGGACACAAAAAGTGTCCAGATAATTCCTTTTTTAATATTTATCACAAGTTTCAACAAAAAATTCCACACAATTGCATGATTGCAAAGTTATTGTTTAAAAACAACTCAAAATTTAGGTTGTAAATTTATCTTTCCTCAAAGCAAGACTTTTAGTATCCCCCTGGCATTAAATCTAGGAAAGATTATTTTGGTCACTAACTGCATTTTGACTCAAAAATAAAGGTGATGTTTACCATGAGTTTGATCCCGAGACGGTGTGCACCATTTGAATTTTAAAAATGTAGTTTTCCTAATGTAATAATTACCCCAAGGATGTTGTTTAATAGTGCCAATTTTAACTTTCTGTCCCCCAGCTGTTTTGGATTGAAAATAAATACACATCATATCGCTTTGTAATAAAATGATTTCACTTTGCTTTCCATCCAATGCAAAATTTTTTAAGTCCTCATTAAAGTAGCTACAGACAGAAACACTCTCTCAACATACCAGATCTCACTAGTTGGAGAAAGTGACGTAGACTGAGCCATTGTTTAAGATGGGCCATGCATTTATTTGATAAACTAGAAATTGTTTCTGTTACATGATATATTCATAATGCAGCACAGCTAAGCAAAGTGCGATGCTGAAGAATGCAGGCGACAATTGAAAAAAGTAAAGATTCTATGGATAAAAATGTGAATTTTTTAAAGTTTTCTAACTTTTTTCGTTGAAAATTTTGTGTATCAGTTCATGAGTCTTAAATATGAGGCAAAGTTGGAGTGAAGCAAGAAAAGCAAAAAAGTAAATACTGAAGTAATATAAGTAAATACTTTCGTAAAGTAAAAGTAAATAAACAAAAGTAAATACTTTCGAAGCTTAGCAGAACTCTGCTAAGCTTCGAAAGTGTCCAGCCTATTTCTAAGAAACAAAGCATTTTTCCAAGATGGTTTGTAATCTTGAGTTTGGCCATTAGGCAAGATTTTGGTTGGGCCGTGGCTCAACTCAGGATACTTGCTGGTTATAACAAATTTTTTGCATACCCGGTTTAAATAGGCCTCGTCATATTAAATAAATTTATTTTATTGTGTAATCATAAATGCATTACGAGAAAGTATTATATGGATAAGCAACCAAAAATAATGCTTTCCAATAAATTTAAACAAGGAAAAGTTCTAATCTTAGGGTACAAACAAGCTGTAGAACTTGTAAAAAAATGGTGCTCCAACAAGAGGTGTTGGCAAAAAGTTTGCATCCTATGGATTGAAGCGAGCCTCTCTGCAGCGATATTTGAAAAAGCAAGTATGGGGTGCCACAAAGGAGAACTTCATACTTTAACTTTGGAAATGGATAAAGGTCTCGCAATCTAATCACTTGAATTAGCGGGTAGGTTTTGCGGTTAATCTGCTGTAAAAGTTAAACAACTAGCCTTTGAATTTGCCGTCAAAATTAGCTTAAGCTTCCATCAAGTTAGTAATCTTCTTGTGAGGCAGGAAAAGATTAACCACAATATTTCATGAACAGAAACAAATTATCTTTAGGAAAGCCTGAAGCCACTTCATGTGCCAGAACAAGGGCTTTTCATCCTGTTACAACGCAACGTTTTCTGGCTATTTGCAAATCCAACTAGAAAAATTTCACTCAGCAAACAAAATGTATATTGTCGAAAAAACCGGGTTGCATGTAGTTTACAAACCCGGTAATATTGTAAATTTGAAAAGAAAAAAGTAAGTGAAATTACCTCTGCTGAAAGAGAAGAATTAGCGACCATAGTGGGAGGAGTAAACGCTTTAGGCAATAAGAGCCCATTCATGCGAATATATCCAAAAAGAAAATGTTTAAGAAAGTTTTTTTGAAAAGGGGATCATCAAATGCCACAACATTTGAGATGGATTAACGAAAGCTTGCGGATGAAATACTTGAAGCATTTTTGAAAAATGACAAGGTGTTCCAACGAAAACCCGGTGTTATTTAATAATAATTCATAAGCATGGGTCTCATACGTCTTTAGAACCTGTCGATTTTGCAAAGGAGCATGGAATTGTTACTTCAACAATCTACCCTCATGCATCACAAAAGATGCAACCCCGTGATGCTTTGGTTTTTGCTCCATTTAAATTGGCAAATAATGATGCAATAAATGACGAGATAACTAATAATGCAGGTAGGCGTTCCATCATTTATGACGTAGCGGAATGTTTGGCCAATGCAACAATAAAGCATTCACACAAAGCGATATAAAATTACCATTCAAAAAACCTGACATTTATCGATTCAACTCCAATGTTATTCATCCCGTGGACTTTCTTGGAGCAGAAACATCCTAAGTTGAGAGTGCTCAAAACAAAAACACCCTAGAACCGCTTTTCAATAAAATTTCCTCTATTTTACAACCGAGAAAAATACCTCGACTTTTGTACAATCCCCAAAAAGCCTTCAGTGAAGAGAAAGTACCAGTACCACTACACATTCGGCTGAACCACGTAATGAAAGCTCTATTGCCAGTGAAACAAAGCAATTAATTAACGGTCACTTAAACTCAGCATCTATGACAACTCCAGCAAAACTCGTTAAACCTCCGATGAAAAATTTCATCAAAAGATGTGAATTCTTTACCCTAGGCCAAACATCACAAGACTGCACTTTCAAAGCGAAACGGAACAAAGCTGACACAGTTTTCCTGGTTCCATCTCCTGTAAAGAACAAACTTGAAGCTAAAAGGAGTGCTATTGCTAAGAAGAAAGCAAATTTTTTAAGAAAGGGTATGAAGAATTTGAGTACAGCAATAACAAGCAATAAGATAAAAAGAAAAAACAAAACTGTAAACAAGAGCAAGGCTCAGTTAGTTTTTAGAGACAATTCCGAATTATCTAATGCAGAATTAGAAAAACAAATGCAGCAAAACTTTAAAGAAAATACTAGTGATGAGTCTGAAGTTGTGGATCCTCCAAGAAACTCGAAAAAACAAATGCCAATCAAAAAAGAATTTGTTGCTATTGCAGTGGTAACTTTGCGAATAGTCGCCTCAACAAAGAACGGATTTAATGCACTTGCAGTGGATGCTCTTCTTGCACTTTTCAAGCAACGCCATTGTTATTTGCTGGATGCCGACAATGGGCGCACACATTGTGTTGCGCCCTTGGTCAAACATTTAAGTGGAAGTGTTTTGCCTGCACCTTCTTATGAATAAATTTCTGGAGCTTTTTAACAATTGCCTAAAGCATGAACTAGACTTCTCAGTTTGTCTGCCATTGTTCAATTTAGGAACGGTCAAAGCGTGTAGGTTTCATTACTAAAACTTGCAAAGTGTTTTTAGTTTTATCGCGAAGGGAAATTAATTTTGAATTTTCGTTTATGGTTCTTTTTCTTTTGTGTTTAGTTGGTTATGTTCATGTGTTTAAACGTTGACGGTAAGCGTTGGACACAGCTGGCTGGGTGCATTTCTACCACAAGCCTGTCACCAATCGAAGAAAATAGCCATAATATTGCGAAAAACTGATTGATTTTACCTTATTAATCCAATTGGAAAGAAAAACAAATCTTAAACTTTCGTTTGCCGTTGTTTTGCCTGATTAGTTGTTTATCTAATGCACTGACTCTGCTCAAATACTGA
This sequence comes from Trididemnum clinides, assembly GCA_963675345.1. NCBI lineage: Eukaryota > Metazoa > Chordata > Ascidiacea > Aplousobranchia > Didemnidae > Trididemnum > Trididemnum clinides. The sequence continues at coordinate 32,871,989 of OY776292.1, read as the reverse complement.
ACTTCGACCGTATAACAACGAAATAGCTTGACATTTTTTGCGTTTCTTTTCTGACTTAAATAGAAACAATTAAAGGATAGTACTCTTTTGAGATTACGAAGATTTAAATTTAAGCAATTACATGCAAGCAACTACGCGTCAATTAAAGTTATTTGACGAGGTTTTAACCAAATGTTTGTCATTACGGCTCAAGTTGTGGCATCTAGACCAACTGAAGAACGAGGATGGCCTGACTTACAAACCGGATTTTAAAATTGAGCCAAATTGGACTTTTTCTTTAAAAGTAAAATTTTTGTTAATTCTCTTGCTATCGATTTTAAATGCATCTCTGTATTACAGCGCCATTGTAGAAATATTTTTTGTGCAAAATGCATTGAGTTTTGTAGTAATGCAAGAGGCTAGCGATGTACTTAGCAAAACTGCAGACAGTGATACTGTTTTGACCTATCAGGTCTCTTCAGTGCAGTTGATGACCGACAAGAAGCTGGAGGCTTTTAATAAAGCATAGCCTAGACCGCCACACTTGCGGGATTTATACTAGATCCACTTGGTGGAAGGTCTGTCAGTACTCTGCGAAGCCGCATTGAGTTTTCTTAAAAACTGTAGTATGTAAAGCAAATTTTGCTTAAGGGACTCAAATGACGTCATTTTCTCCTACAATTGGTATGCGATAACAATGGTCAGCACAATTTTTATTGCATGCTAGTAAATAATTGGCTATGTAAAAACCATAACACTAAAATCTTTCATCTGTTTTTTCTATCACATCAAGATTTTAAGCAATTTGTAGTTTTAATATTGGAAAGAAGCTCTTACAACATTTTGCAAAGACAATTCATTTCTGAATCAGAAGCATGAGATGTTTGCATTTATTTAGATTTTATATTGTTTGAGGAAGATTTTTATTTACCGTACAAAAAAACAGAACTTGTTGAAACTGCTTACGTACTCAATTCTCATACACATCAACATGACATAATTCAGTTTTTTGATTCGTTACAAGCAACGCGACGGATACTGCGCAGGAGCGTACCCAGAAATTTTAAAGGAGGGGGCGCAATATAAAACTTAGACAGTTGAAACTTTTTTGTGGGACAAGCTTTTTTGCTTGTATCAACTTATGCAGGGCCTTGCCTTCCAACCTGTGCGTTTCGCTACATTTTACTTTTTAATAATTTGATTTTCTTTATATTGGTGTATCTGGGCCTTCGGTAGTTTCCTGCGTTTGCTCAGTGCTGCAGTTTAACGCTGCACTTGATTTATCGCGGACTCCAATAGTTAATGCTGGTTCCATATTACAAAAAAAGTTAAAACAAAACACACACACATACAAGCAGTCAATTACATCCTCATAATTTCCTCCCGCTGAAAAAATCAACTGGTGGAACCAGCATTAACTAGATAAATCTGTACAGTGGCATTTTATGATAACTCCGAAGTCTGAACAAACATATGAAAAAAGAATCGAAAGATGTGCTATATGCCTAGAATTTTTGAGGTAATGCATTGGAGATGAGGGATTGTAGGCAGTAGCCACAGGCCTACTTGACGAGCATTCCGAAAAAAATGCAACAAATCAGGATGCAAAGAATCAGGCACTTGCTCCGTCAGCTTTTTAAAAAAGTATTAGCATAAAAGGCTGTCGTTTTGCCATAGCACGACGGCGATAGCAATCACACAAAACTTGTTTAGGTCAGTATCCTTTAATACTACAGTAGAGTGGTCACTAACATCACTATTAACTTAAAAGCAACCTAAAAGCACATTATTCTTGTGCGAAGGAATGATATTGTCTCACATTACACCAATACGGTAATTAAGCTTATTCAAATACCGTTTTATTTACACTTATTTCATTATGAAGAAAATAATGAAGTAAACCTGCAAAGCTACACCTACAATTTTGCATTTTGGTGACCTTTCAATACGCATGTTCTTTTAGTTTAGTCAGCTATAGGCTGCTAAAGCAACACTATCTTCAAATTGAAATTTGTATATGAATTATGATGTTGTATGTAACTTGTGTATGAAGCAGGGTTGTGGAGGCGCAGCCAAAATCGCGCGACTCCAATTCCGCCCTTTGCAAAAATGGTTAACCAAACAGCTTATAAAAATACATGGTTTCCGAAAAGTTACTGTGCAGTAGAAAATATTTTTAACCATGGCTGTTTTGGTGACGCAATATTCAGGTGCTAATATGAAAACAAGTTAGTCATTATAACAACAACTAGTCCTTTATTAAATATCCAAATCAATACCTAAGGTTAAAGCTACACGTATGTAATTGAAAACACTACACGTCCGGATAAAATAGTAAAACCACTACAGCTATTTTCTCCAAGCGGCTCATCAAGAGGCAACTGGCTATAACCTTATTATTATCTTTATTCAGTCAAGAACGAAAATGTTTTCCTTATGCACTTCGATGCTGATTCGGTTTTAATTAAGCCTTAACGCTTGTTTTAAAAATTCTGCAGACCCCTTGAAGCATGTAAACAACCTGTTTCTTCCGCTTACAATTTGCAAAGAAAAATATTTTTAGATTTTGTTGGGAGCTTATTTCAGTTCGCTACCTCACTAATCTGATACCGGTATCCTAGGCTAAATATTGGTCTGGTAGCTTAGTAAGCCGGCTTGTCGGCTATATTTTTGATTGCTAGCAGCTAGGTTATAGCTTCTAGCCTAAGCTAACGCCCGGTTATACAGTAGCTTAGGCCCTCTGTACCTTCAACTAAAGTTCCTGTGATAAACTACTTGTCTGAAGTCCTTTTTTGAACAACTAGCTTGAACTATCACCAAATTATTCCATCTCAGTGCTGCTGAGTTGCACGCTAAGTTTTTATATCAACTTCGGTAAATCATTACCAAGACTGCAAACTTGCAACCGTGACTGGTTTGTTTATTTATTTCTCTCCTAGCCTGCTTGTTTTCGTTAGCTACATCAAAGTCATAAATTTAAGTTCATAAATCTCACAAAATATTGAAGTTAACGGCAAATTGTGTGCTATGAAAAGTTTAAAAGTTTTTCACAAAGAAATTTGTTATACACTTATTCAGCGGGGGGGGGGAGGGGCGAGGTGCCAGCTCCCCCCTCCCCTTGGATACGCCCCTGGATACGATCATGCTGCGTATTTCAATATTTACGAGTTAAATGATTTATAGAATACACTGCTATTCACAATTGTCTATATCTACTCGAGCGTTTCCTATTCTAGCGACATTTTTTGCCCTTTTACTTGCCTTAAATTTTGAGTCACACAAAAATGCAACAAGCCGCTACGCTTAGACACCTTTTTAACATTCTTCAACGGAGATTGTTACCAAATTTTAACACAGTTGTTTAATCATGCGTTAAGGAATCTATAAATTGCAGAGATGTGCTTGAATAGAAATAGGAAATAGTTCACACAGAAATCAAAATATTTTCTTCGAACGGAAACGCCAACTGTTTGGGCAATGTTTTGATCTTTCATAAATAGGAGTTCCTAAATATCTTAAACCGTTGAAAATTTCATTGGTTTTGCTATATTTAACGTTTATAACGTGATATTTAGTAATTTTGACATCAACATATTATAAATTTTGGAGAAGAATGGAAATAAAGTACTGAGTCGTATTGGAGGAAGAACTGAAGTTACTTTTTTTGCTATACCAGCACATTTTTGACTATACCAAACTGCACGAGACAGATACGGGTTAACTTCCAGGAAGCGTTTCCTTAATGAAATTTGCAAAATAGAAAGGCGTTTAAACAATCCATATTTGAATTTTTTATTATACTTCTTAATGTGACGGTGGAATAACTTAAAAACATATCCTATGCTAATGATCAAGATTTTTTGCTCGAAAATGATAACATAATGTCAATGTTATGTCAGAGAAAGCGTTCGTTTGGTGATTCACTGAGAGAACTGGCAACACTGCAACGAGTGTCGGTCACGTGACTTGAAATTTATTTTCTTACAATCTGGTCAAAGAAATTAGTTCCTGTGGCTGAGAGAAGGATTACTTTACTTAATGTTATATCATTTAGGCAGATAGAAGGAGTTGAAAACTTTCTGCAATGCTGTACCTTCACTGGCACTCACAACAAATTTCTCTTATTTTGTAGCATCGCGTGTGATTGAAATGTGTTCTGCCAGCAATTTAGACACAAGAAGGCTTAAAAGCGCATGTAATCATAAAAATCCTGCAGTAAGTGGATAATAGAAATATTTAGAGATTTTTTATAATCTTTAATTATTATTGTCATTTAGTTACTAAATCTAATTGTATTAGATTGTTGAACATTTCTGATTGGCCACAAACTTGATTGCATTACGTGTAAATGTGGTCAGTGACATCTGAGAGAAACAACCTGCAAATTTCGGAACTTAAACAAATGAAATTATTTATAAAAACATAAAATTTATCACGTCAAGGCATTGCCTATTTATCGATGGATCTCTCTACATATTTATGAGAACAGCCATCTTTAGCGATCATTTAAGGATTTCTTTTCTTTCCATTTAAAGATTTCCTTTCCTTCCATTTTGAAGACATCTTCTATTATTCCCATTCACAAGATGGGAAAGCCTCTCGACTCTCTTGCTTCCTTTCAGCCTATCTCTCTCACCTCCTGCGTCTCAAAGCTTTTTGAACGCATTATTCTATCCCGTCTACTCTTCTTTCTGGAATTTAATGCCATTTTCTCTCCCCGCCAGGCCGGTTTCCGCCCTGGACGGTTTACTCTAGATCAAATTTTGTACCTTTCTTAGGCCATTTTGGATGGGTTTAACAAACCCAGGTCGGGCTCTTGGACGATTGTCTCTATTATTGATTTCTCTAAAGCTTTTGACTCTGTCTGGCATCCCGCCCTTTTCCACAAACTTATTTCGGCTGGCCTCCCTCCTTGCTTTGCTCGTTGGACTCAATCTTTCCTTTCTGACAGGCGCGTTTGTCTGATTTATCAAAATCACAAAAGTCGCCCTTTTCGAGTCCGTCGAGGTGTTCCGCAAGGATCCGTTCTTGGCCCTGTACTTTTCTCTCTCTTCATTAATGATCTTCCGGCCTCTCTGCCTTCTTCCGTCAGCTGTTCTCTTTACGCTGACGATCTGGTCATTTGGTCCTCCTCCCCCTCGGTCACCACTGCGGTGGAGGCCACACAAGGAGCTCTGTTTCGATTGGAGCGCTGGTCTGAGTACTGGTGTCTTCCTCTCAATTTGAGCAAATGTGAGGCCTCCTTCTTCTTAGTGGATCCCCACCAAGGTAGCCTCCAGCCCAGTCTCCTCCTACTCGGCTCCGGCCTTTGTTTCAATCCTACTCCAACTTTTCTTGGGGTCACCTTCGACCGCACTTTTTCCTTTTCGAAACATGTATCTTCGCTGAAAGCCAAATTCTTCCCACGTCTCAAGGCCTTACGCTGTATCTCTGCTTCCTCATGGGGCCCCTCTAAGGAGTCCCTCTCTGTTCTGTACTAGTCTTTTCTTCGGCCCCTTCTCACTTACGCTTCACCCGGATGGTTTCCTTTCCTAAACGCTACCAATTTCACCAAATTGGAACGCCTCCACCGAGCGGCCAGTCGCGCCATCACTGGCTGCCTCTCGTCCTCCCCTATCTCACTTCTTCTCTCCGAGGCCTCTTTACCTCCCCTACGAGTCGCCCTGACTGCTTTCACTCTTTTATCTTATGAGTCGGCTCTTCGTCTCCTAACCTCGTTTCCCATCTCAGGTTTGGCAAGACTAGGAGTGAAACCAAGACTCTGCAGATCGTCCTGGAGAGCTTTTGCGTCCACTCACCCGCTCATGCTTCCTTCTACCTCTTCTAGGGAGACTCTTTTAGCTTTCCCTCCCTTTTCTCATTGGAATCTGCCTTCCTTCACGGTGGAGTCACCCTTTCCTCTCCATGCTTCCGCTCTGACCCCCTCTCTCGCCAAGGTGCGGCTCTCGCACACCTTGACTCTCTCCCCCCATGATCTGGTACTTTGGACAGACAGCTCTGTTCTTTTTCCTTTTGGCAAGGGCGGCTCCAGCGTACTTGCCAACTGCTCTGTCTGTGGCACTAAGGCCACTCTTTCCTTTTCGGCAGGCCCAGTATGTTCAAGTTTTTCCGCTGAAACCTGCGCCATTCTGCACGCTCTTAGCTGGTCTCGGCAACACCAACAAGTTTGCCATTTTTCTTCTCTTCTCCTCCTATCTGACTCTCTTCCTGTCCTCACTAGCCTATCCTCTCCTCCATCTTTCCTCTTAACTCAAAATCTGTGGCAGATCTGGCAGGAACTGTCTTTTCTCTCCTTCTGTTCAATCAGGCTACAATGGGTGCCCGGACACTCGTTTCTCGCGAGGAACGACGCGGCTGATGAGCTGGCCAGACGGGGAGCGCTACTTGCGCCCTCCGCAATCCCTTGTAGCCCATCTCCTCTTATCCCTCGTATCCACTCTTGTCTTTTCTCGGATTGGAAGCGTACTGTCTCATCAAAGTATTTTAACACACAGGTTCCCTCGATTTCCACTGAGGAACTTGTGCTCCCTCGTCATGCTCGCTGTGTCCTCTCTTGTTTTCGTTGCAACGGACACAGCCTTCTTTTAGGTTCTTATCTCTCTAGGATTGGCAGAATCGAGAATTCTTCCCACAGCGCCTGCGGACACTCGTCCCAGGGCACTATTCATCTCATTCTGCACTGTCCAACTACCGACTCTTTGCGCCGCTCACTCTTTGGCGACTCTCTGTCTCTGTTCGACCTCTGGTCAACGCCTTGGGGAGTTTCCCGGCTTCTGGGGCTCCATGGTCTCCCGCCATGCCCTCATCCCTCGGAAGGGGTCGGGTAAACAACCAACAACATTATTTAAGGAAACGACGAAATTAAAATCCCAAAACGTGCAATTAACGTGTATTCTACAAAATTACTCGATCTTATGCTTGAAGACATGTTTCCATTGATTCAACTTTACTCCCCAACGTTTGATCAATTATCAAAAGTCGTAAGTTCAAACCTCACAACGACTTGGCTGTATAGCTTTCGGGGTACTTGGAGAGTTCTTCAAGGGTCCGTGCTTTCATTCCCAGGGTTAGTTCAAGGTTACTTGGAATGATTCTGCCCAGAACATCTTGGTTTAGGTTCAATCGCCTGCGGACTAGTGTAGGGCGTTTTCACTCGTCCATATACAAGTGGGGTCTCGCTCCATCACCGAATTGCGAATGTGGCGCAACTGAGCAAACTGCAGATTACGTTATACAGTGGAATTCGGTTAATAAATCCACGGTTAATAAATCCAGCCGCTTATTACATCCAATTTGCTTGGAACGGAATCGTCCCAATCCTTTCCCGTTATAAAAACTTCGGTTAATAAATCCAAGCGCCGCTTAATACATCCAGTTTACGTGCTTTATGCAGTCAAATTTTTCTTCATTATGTACTAATAAGTACAATATTGCAAAATGACGAAACAATATTGGATTATCAGTTTCGTATGGACAAGTACGTACATGTCCTTGTGTACTGGTAGGCCTAATCAAGCAGACTAATTGAACTTTTGAACGCAGATTTTTCTGTGTCGAATAAATACTGAAAAAATACTACATTTTGTGCATTTTAGAAAACGCCGTTTATTAAAGCCGCCGCGTATTAAATCCAAAACTAGCTGTCCCGAGGTGGATTTATTAACCGAATTCCACTGTATCTTCATATCTTCTACATCATGTACCAAGAAGAACTCGAGGTCTGCAGCTTTTGAATGACGCAACTCGATACTGGCTTAACACCACCACTCCCAGCATCTAATCTGGGCAGCGCAACAGCCCGGGGTGGTAAAAGGATAGACCTTCGGCCCTGGCCTTGATTTATGCTGGCTCAGATTAAGTTTGTGTGCCTGACCAAACGACGACGACAACGAGCTTTTGGAGAAATCCTTTTACGACGATTTTTCCCTATTTGGTGGATTCTAACATGTAATTAATTTACTATAAACCATAACAAGCACTTCAAATAGAACGACGAAACTTAATTACTTCGAGACTAGTCTTTAGAATTTATGTTGCACCAAGCCCCGCGTGTCATCGCTTGGTGAATCTGCAGAATAAAAAAAGCGAACAAAAAAAGAAAACTGACTAAATCAGGCAACTGGCTAAGACCTCGCTTTTTGCCTTGATGTTAAACGTGAAAAAAATTGCAGTAAAACACTGATCTCATTCGTACTAAATATCCTACTTGAAGCTTATTTCTGAATGCAGTGCTATTTATTAAAATACTTGATGTTGACAAGGGTAATTTATGCAGAGCCTCGTATTTGTTTATGCTTGTTCTATTCCAACTTTTCGAGCAACAATTTGTCACCACAAAAGTGCTATTAAAAAGTGATATAATATTTTGCATAGCATAAGCGTACAGTTTTCAGTTTCAAAATAAAGAATTCTTTGGCAATATGCAGCATAACTAAATATTCCATCAATTTTTGACTGATTTTAGGCTGACGTGGTGAAAATATACCAAAATGGGAATGGTGTGCAGTAAGTCAAAATGTTAATTACAAGCATTACCTCGGAGCTCTAACAGTAGATAGAAAGATTTTCTAGCTGTTGATAAAAATAGACGCTTGACAACGAACACGCTATTTGCTAAACCTTTAAAACATGCCAACGTAAATTTTAACGAAACAGTGCTGGCTTGCTACTAATAGAAATATTGCACCACATTGCGCAGCCTATCCACTTCTTACAAAACGTAGAAGCATTTACGGAAGAGCGATTTTGAAAGCAAAAGTGGCAAAGAATTTGAAATCAGGTGACACAGCCGAATTCAGTCCTGTTCATTTTTTCATAAATACCAACTTTTTGTAGGCAGATAGTTTTTCAAATATAGCAGGATGCATTTTGAATTCTGTTTCATATTTCATCTTTCAGCTTAATCTTGCTTTTGAGCACCTAACATAGGGTGTGTAAATTGCATTTCAAATGTTTTTAGTAATAAACTTCACACACAGCCCAAATAAATTTTTAAAACGCGGGTTATTGATATTGAATATTCAAGCAATAACTAATTGAATGGCACATAAAATACTGCCTACAGATTCTGGCATGGTCTAAACTAGGGGCGTGTAAGCTCTGTAGCATATCCGGGACAAATGCAGCGAACCGGATTTGACTGATCAGACCTACATTTTTTATTGTCCAATTTTTTGCCAGAACCGGAGTATTCAAGGCAAAATTAATTAAATACTTCTCTGAGATCAATAGATCAATAGTTAATTAAGTGAGAAATGTCAAATTCAAAACAACATCTCAAAAATGCAATATTAGAGTAAAATTCATTTATTTCAGTCTATGCTTAATGTGACCTCCATTCTCCTCCATGACTAAACGAAGCCGTTTCTTCCACGCAGAATTGCTTTTGAGCATTTCTTCTATCGATATCTTTTTTCATAATATTATTTATCTGTTTATTGACGCCTGTTTAGTCAATTTATCTTACATTCCTCCGTAAACTTTCTCTTTCAGAAAGTCCCAATGGCATAATCCATCAGGTTGCACTCAGGACTTTGCGGAGGCCATTTATCCTTCTTAATGAATTCTGGTGTAGCCTTCTTCAGATAAGCCTAGGTTACCCTACTTGAGTGAGTAGAAGCCCGATCTTATTGTGATGTCACAAAACATGAAACGCAATTATGACATCACAAAGCACTTATAAAAAAAATACTTGCATAATTTTACTTCAAGATTGCATTTTTTGAGACGTTGTTTTGAATTTGACAATACTCACATAATTTGCAATTGATCTTTTAGATACTTTGCAAAAGTGTTGACAAATATCCTATGGTTCCTGTGTGTAAAATTTCAATAAATTCGGTTTATTATCACCGAGAAAATTCTTAACAAATAGCGGTTCGCTTTTTCTGGTACACTCAATATATGTTTTTAACACGTTTAAGAATTTAACCCAGAACTGCTTCTACTCAATTACTGATTTTGCTTGAGCCAAATCACTCATGCGAATTGCTAGATAACACGTATTGCTAAAAGATGTTTTTCATAAATAAGCATTTTTATGTTGTGTAATTTTAACTACACTTTGTAAAGTGACTGAGTTGAATTGGCAGAAACATTTTGTTTAAAAGTCTGTAATGTAGTAGATAAGTTTAAGATTATTAGAAGCCTATTCTATATTATTTTAATTTCAAAGTGCTGCGTTTTAGTTGATTAGAGCTTTACTTCAATAAAGGTCTAATAAACAATCTTCGTAATAAATATTCATTACACCTATCATTACCTAATAATGCCAATGAATTGTTGATGGAAGCGGAAAAAGTACAATCTTGGTTGCAAGCTGCGGAAATATTTTTTTCTTGGAAAAATTCAAGGTGCATCACGATTGGATAAAACTTGTCGCACAAAAATTTGAAAGTCTATTAACATCGACAACTGGGCTACTTTTTGTAGCCTATTGAGAGTTCTCGGCTGAGTTTGTTAGCCATGTAAGTAGAAGAAAAGGCTCCGCGAAAGACTTACTCGTCAAATCTTTTTCCCACACCAACTGGAAAAACATCACTTGATTACCCAATAACTTGGTCATTATTCTTTCAAACTTTTTCTTTATGGCACATTTATAAACCTCGAAATTTCAGCGGCACTCCTCAACCAAAAGTGTAATACAAAAACTACCAAAAACACTTAAAGAATTGATATGTAATATTTCAAAAAAGTATTTATGCTTGTTTGAATAAGCATATCACTACCGGTACCGTATATGTTTAATTCAATATTGAAGTTCACCATCAAGTTTTAAAGCAGGATGCCACGATAGTTAATCGTTTTTGATTAATATCAAAGATAAAAGCTTTGTTCGCGCTCATCAGCTGTACGGCACTGGGAGAAATTTTAAAAAATTCTCGAAAGACTTTGTCACGGGGAAGGGTGTTTGCTCATCTGAAGATGTGGCATTTTCGCGCTCCTTATCTATCCATTCATGTGCTTACCGTCAGTATAACTGTTTTGTTATTTGAGAATTTCAGTTTTGCCTGTTCATATTCGGAGTAGCTGTGCTGGCAGTAGTCTATTTACTCGCTTTAGCTAATAAAAGTCCCATCTGGGGTTTATGCGTGATTTTTGCGTTGTCTCAGCCCCTTTTTTAATGGGATGGGCAAGGAGGACAGAATTTCCCAAATTAACAAAATGGATTTTTAACTTATTTTCTTTCAGAATTTTGGATGATTCTGTGATGGATAACCTCTTTGTAGTAGTGGCCATGGAAACGTAGATGTGCCGGACGTTTTATGTTTTGCCTACTATAATACTTTTTCACCTTCAGTGTTTAGCCCTTACCTAATCACTTATGCGCACGCCTTCTTGCATATTGCCTATTTCCCCATAATCCTATCACATTCTAATTCATTCGCGTAATTTAATTACGCCTTGCCTATGATGTATTTTGATATGCTTAGAGGAATGCGTTAAAACGTTTTCTAAAAAGTCTAGAAAATGTGACAAAAATTTTGGAATTCTAGAAAAGTAAAAGTTGCAATCATGAAAAATGGTAATTGCCCTTTTAAACGCTTGCCTCCTAGCCCTCAGGATCCTTTGGCACCCCTCAACTGATTCCATATAGGCTACTGCCCTGTTTTATAAGTCTTTCTATAATTTTATTAGGTGCAAAATTTTTAGTGATTCATTCTTAATCAACTTAAATAAATAAATTAGCTCCCAAAAAACAGAGTTAAAACAAACACTAACAAGTAAGATACTATCACATTGATCTAGGACTGCTGATGTATAGTACAACGCACTGACTATCGAAAACGCACGAACAACTATGGACACAAAGGCACTTTTCACTTTGTTCACAAATAGACCTTTTTTGGACTTGAACTAGAAAAACTTATGTGAGCTCGCATAAAGATTAATCGAGATCGCAGACCTGCAATGATCCTCCAATTTTTCATACAGGGTTAGTTAAATTTTGTCCAATCTTGATGAAACAAGAGAGAAACAATAAAAAAAATGTTTTGCATATTAATGTATGACCATAAGATCGGACGAGCTATTATCTGGAAGCTGTCTTTTTCCTGGGCCCGGGGAGGGATTCAGGAGTCAAGCACTTTCTCTATGCTCCAACCGGCTTTTTTCCATCCACTGTGCTACAAATAAAAATATAAAAATATTTATCAGAACTATTGGGTCTCCAAGAAATGTGTCAGCAGCAGAATTACATTAATATTGGTTGATTGCGCCGATAATAAACTTATCAAATTTCTTAGTCAAAAGCTCTAAAGTCATTACGCCAGAAAACTATGTTTGTTTGAAAATCCTTGTTTGAAAAAAACGTGCAAGAGCGCTTGTGTTTGTACTTGGACGAGTTGGAAATAGCCAGATTGTATCTTGGTTTCAATTAGCTTACTTTGTTTCTTTGTTTAAGACGGTTAAGTTTATCAGTTTGTGGAATAGCATGCCAGGTTGTTAATCAAGATGTTTGTTTTGTTTTAAAGGTAAAGTGGTCAAGGTATTTAACCGTTCCCCCAAAAAACACTCTTCCGCCTACGTTTATTGATTGCATAGTGTTTAAAACTTCTCACTATATTGCTGCTTGAAAGACTTTATTGCGTGGTTAAAAGTCTGTCTGGGAGATAGCAGAGTGTTGAGAGCATCTGTCTGGAATCCGAGGAGTGACGGTTCAAATCCTCGCCAAACTCAAATAGAATCAAAGATTCGAAATCTTTTACACAAGCATAACCCACATTATTGTGAAGAAGTGAAACATCACCTTCCACATGTCATTGCATGGGAAGCAGAGAATAGCGATCACCTGTTTAAACCATATTTCTTTGATGGACCTGTCAATCATCTTCGTTATTTGGCCATGCTTGAAAATTGGTTCATGCCACAACTGCAAAGCCTTGGGATTGAAAAGAATGTCTAGTTCCAACAAGATGAGGCGCCAGCTCATTTTGCAATAACTGTAAGGAAATATCTTGATGAAATTTTTCCCAGTCGTTGGATTAGCCTTGGATCTACCACCTTGCCAGCTCCACTTGACTGGCTGCCTCCAAGTCCTGATCTGACCACATGTGACAATTCTTTATGGGGCTTCACAAAGAAATGAGCTGCATAGCAGCACTACACGAACCCTGATGAGTTGAAGCAAGCAGTGACAGACGCTTTTAACGAAGTTACACCTCAATTGCTTAGAACAGGGGTTGACAATTGTTTTGGCTTGCGGGTCGCCTCGGGGTCACGGAAGCTAGCTGAGGGCTGCAGTTTTTAACGAACGCATTGGTATATTATTCTAGTTGATATGCATTTTAGATTTGGTATAACATTAAAAAACAACAATTATTAAACAAATGAATCAAAGTATTGATAGTTTTATGCAATTGAAATGCAAGCACATTTAATTTTTAAAGTCTATCAATGAGAAAAATGCACCCAATCACGTTCTTTTACATTAATTAATTTTTTTTATTATTTGCTTAAGGCTTTCGCGGGCCGCACAAAAGTTCGTAGCGGGTCGCATGCCCACCCCTGGCTTAGAAGAATGTCTGACAAAACTTGGCGTCGAATCAACATATGTTTTGACAATGATGGGGCACAAACGGACTCAATAGACCGATAGATAGCAACAATTCTGAAATGGGTGACAAGACCTAAAACTAAATTAAGTTTTTCAAATCAAACTTACCTTACATTATATGTTGTATTACTTTTACAAGAAGGTAGCAAGGCTTGGCCCACCCTGTACATCAAATTAATTGAATTTACTGCGGTATGATTTTTCAATTTGCAATGATTTACAAATTACAGCTTTTTTACCTGTAAAAACATATGAATTTTTGTGAACTATACAATGTGGTTTATTTAAAGCGTAAAAACAGGAAATCTATCTCAGTGTTTGCTTGGACTACTGGTATAGCTCTTACTGCTTATTGTATATCAATACTGGTCATTGGTTATACAAATTTAAAACAACTCATAAAAACAGTGTTTCTCAATCTGTGGCTCACGCTCCACCAGCAACAAATGGAAAAGTTTTGGTTAAGAGTGAGAAATTCTGGTAAAGCTCTCAAAATTTTGGTTACCAGTTGACATTGATCAAATACTCCGAGATCGTATATAACGCTCGTCAGAGGCGTAGCACAACGAGAGAGCTAGATTACCTAAAATTTAATATTTTTCGCTCCAGGGGTACTCTGGAGCCATGGTCTTTCCAATTTTCTCGGACTCGATTCGATCCCCATAAACTATTTTCGAGTACAGTACTAACAGTACAGTACAGTACGTTAAAACTACCGGCAGTTTTCACGCCTTCAGTGCGATTGCTGACGTTGGAATTATTTTCTTACGAGTTCTGTGAAACTTTGCATTTTCTGTAGTTTTATCTTAATTTATTTATACAATTTAGAAAGGGAAATAACTTTCAGAATTCATAAAATGTACTGCATAGCAGTAGAATGAATAACCTAATGTCGATTTGTAAATAAATTACCAAAATGGAAAAGTGGTTTAGTCTTTGCTACGCAGTATTAGTATTTGCATAAGACTAGGTAATTGTTAGTTATAGTCAAAGTAATATCATGTAACGTAGGACGCAATATTAAGCTGATTACTTAAGAAGCGTGGGTAAATCTTTCTCGTTAACGTTATCCCGTATTTCCTGAAACGTTTGCTCTTATCGGTCCAGTGTTTTTATCTTTTTGAGTTGGACCTTGCCCTAACCTTAACCTGGGTACAATATACTTAACGCACCTTCTTTGGTTGGTATAAGCACAAATCTCGAATGAAGAAGGAAGCATGGTGACAAGTCTCAAAGGTCTTGTATGCTTACTTAATTACGCTCTCATCTTTTTGAGCTAGCATAACAACTTTTGTTTGTTTAGTTAAACTTTATCAGATTTAGAGCAAACAAGTTCGTCTTGAAAATTTTGCAACTTGGTAGTTAACCAAACCTATGATGGATTGTTTGACGTAATAGTTTAAATATTGCACCACACCTGTAAAAGCAAACAAACGGTGGCGTTGCTCACCAGCAATTTGAGAAGATAAGTTACCAGCAGTTCAACAGACTATAGAGGGAGCAGTGGTAAAAGTAGATTGTCTTACTGCTACGACCGTGACGTAATTAGAACGTGCAGATCTCTGCGAGTAACGTTACTGCAGACTCACAAACAGCAAAGCTAGAAAAAACGTAGAAAAATAGTTTTTCATAACCCTCTGATAGTAAAAAACGAAAGTTTGACCAATATCACAATATTTGGGTTTACGAAGTTAACTCTCTAAATAAAACTCTATTTGACGTGAAATAGTGGCTTTATTTGCAGGACATAATAATTGATCTCATCGCAATAAATTAAAAGGCATTGAAATTTAAAATTTAAAGTGAAATCGCAAGAAAATGATTCTCGAGTCAGCTATAGCGGCAAATGAAAAAAATTTTGCTATATTAACTAAAAACAACTTAACATAGAGCTCTGACGTGAGAAACTTGTTGAGGCACGTGGCTCTTGTTGAAACAAAATGCAATGGGTCTCCAGAGCATTGCTTAGAGTGGATTGGTGTCCCAAATAGAAAGGCTTGGACCAGTAAATGTCGCAAGAGAAGTTGAATTGAATTTGCAAATCTTGATGAGCATATCAAGTGTAAGCCAACATCCAATTACGTGCTCGGGGATTTTTAACAGGGATCATAAATCATTAACTCGGGTTTTTAAAAGGGGCGTGGAATGTTTAAAAGTGTATCAGTATTTTAAGTGGTTTTATTAAAATTACAGAAAATTCGTTCGAATTCCTATGGTGTTAACGCCTATGGTGAAAAAAGGGAGAATAAGACGTTGCCAGGGACTTGACAAACTCGGGATACATGTAATGGCTATGCGCAACCGCCCAAAATATTTTTGATCGATTGCGTTTAAAGAAACATTAATTTTTGCTAAGAGCAATTCTATAACATATTACGCTGTATCAAGAAGCAGCAAGCAATTATTTGTTGAAGTGTTTTGTAAGCATGCTTTTTTTCTCTGTCTTGAATTCTTTTACAAAGCACTGTTACGTCATAAGCTAAAATAACATCACAATCTTTACCAATGTATGGTGAGAATAGCAGCAGGCAGCAAAGTTTTCCACTGTCATTTTCATAGTAAAACTTATAATTTAATAACAATCTTTTTCAAACGCTACTTAAAATTTTCCAAAATCTTTTCTGAAACAATAGTCCTTTCTCCTAAATAAGCAAATGCCAACACTCCACATTTATATTTTGAAATTACTTAAAACAAACCAGAAAAAAATTATTAACCCCTTTCACACGATGGCATTACTGCTTGTGTCCAATGATAGGTCCATGCTAGCACCAATGGCATAACTGCCTATGCCATGAACTTAAATATTTCCATTTCCAGCCAGTGATATTCAAAGCAGTTCCTGTGCTCGTATATTATTTCCTTAGGCGGTGACTTAATCTCAATTTATGCAAAAAATTCGTATACAGCATTTTACTCGTTGAATGCGGAATCGTGTGGAAGGGGTTAAAGCATTTCCAACACAGCAGTGGTGCTCTATCTTTTTAGAAGGTATGCGGCACTCCACAAAATGAATACATGTTTAGCAGCATTCCATTCCTGTACCACATACAGATTGAATGGCGCATTCAAATTGTGCTTTAAAAAACGCGCAAGAGTATACCTAATGTCAGTTTGCAGCATATGGAGAATCTCGTTCACATCACGTGGTGGGAATGCAGCAAGATAACTGTGATGTCGCTGCCACTCACTTACCTACAGATATATCAATGACCATCTGTACGTCGATTCGCCTATTACATCATTAAACTGGGACAACATCAGTTTGTGTTTCCGTAGCAGCATCATGGATCGAATTTGTTAAAATTGATTGCTGTGGCTGTGGAACAAGTTTTTTATAGCATTGCATGGTTTGTCTCGTAGATCACCTAAATATCTGGAAGGCGATTTAAAATAATAAAAATTATTTTGTTTTCTTACCTGACAATAAGCAGAGCCTTGTTTTAAAAGTTTCGATGCTCAACCAAAAGGAAACCCCTATTTGACTCAGATTTATGATTCGTATGTCTGAAAACCTGCTTCAACTTCACTACTTTTTCTCAATGCGGCATATCTGAGATGGCTGTTACAAACCGCATCTCAGGGTGCTGCACAACCAAAATTTTTTCCAGAAGGGAGGGTGTAAGTAAAATTAGGGCAATAGTTCCGAAAAGATGCAGTATTTATGGCAAAGCATTCGCTTTTAATGTGTTTTTGCGGTAAAATAGTTGCGGACTTTGAAAGCGTTTTCACTTTCTTTTGAAGAAAAGTGTCAAAGCGAATCAGTAAATCTGGGACTGGTCATTTTGCATTCTTATTTCAAACCAGGGCGTCGAACCGATCAAAATATCGCTTCGATTGGGGTTCAGTAAAGTTGATTTTTATCGGTTCAATTCCGGCTTAGGTTCAATCTTTATAAAAATTGTGGTTTATGTGCGGCTCGGGTTTACCAGAATCAAATTTTAAAGGTTTGGGTTCAGGAAAAATAAACGGTTAGTACCGGTTTTCAGATCGGGATCTGATTCAATTTGACACCCAGTTTCAAACCCTCTATTCCTTTATGTGTTCGTTGAATTAAAACATCTTCTTACCAGTGTTCTCTATTACCTTACGTGATTACCATTTAAATTTTTTTGACTTTTTGGTGTACCAGGAAATATTGCAAATTTGGTAAATTGCCAGGAAATATTGCAAATTTACCAGAAAATATTGTAAATTTGGTAAAAAGCAATCAGCGAAATTCCATTCAATGCTTTTGGTTTTTATGGCTTGCTACCTCATGCATATTATCTTAATTGACTGTCACTACTTTCATACAAAACAACCTCTGTGGTACAAGTCACACTTCAATGCAATACGATCTTAGGTTTCTGCTAAGACTATAAGCATATTGCAAATTGCATTTGTACTAGGTATATTGCAACTGACTGCATACAAAAATGTCTGCATAACCCAACCTGCTTCGGATCGACTGATCGCGTTTACTTTTTCTCATTTTTACAGCATCCGAAGCAATCATCCCATCATTTTTGTTTAGCGCTGGACCAAAATTACTACAAACTCAAAGAAAATTAGCTTTGTGAATCTGGCAAACATCGCTATAATAGACTCAGTCAAAAGATGTGATCGTTCATGAGGCTGGAACATAAACGTGAGAGCAGTAAATATAACTTGTTCTTTCCAGCCAGCTAGTACTAGTACTAGTCTACTCAGCTTATAACTCCTCTAACCACAAAGAGCACTGTATCATGTCCTCCACCTGCTCGCAGCGGCTAATACAAGGTAAATTGGAAAATATTTTCTTTGAGCAAAATTGCTAAGGTACCACGAATAAAAAATGTTTTCAAGGTTGAAATTGTAGCTTACCTTTCAAGTGTAGCCACGACGAAGTTGGCTTGAAGAGATCTTGTAGATGGGAACAGTCCAGCAGGCAACTTTCACACGTGTAAAGTTAAGAGGTTTTAGCTTGCCTTCAGTCTTCTCCATGTTTCAGCCTGTTTTATGCCCTCAGACTGTTTTCCGCCTTCCCCAAAATATTTTCAGTTCCCCTCAGCCCGTATAAATTTAAAAAATAAATAATGCAGTCACGTTTCAAAAAGTTGATCTTCAAAAAAAGAAATGCAATCATTTTCTAAAAATTGATTTAAAAAAAAACCAGGGCTTTTATATATTTTATGATTAAAAATATTTGAAATACTGTTTTTAGAAGTTAACGTAAAACTGTTTATAAAGTGGTAAAGTAGAATAGTAATTGGATTGCTTAATCTTCGGGGTTCTACAGCACCGTAGCACTGGCTAATGAGCCGCCCCTGAAAGGAAATCCAAAGCAACGCAACTACAAATACACCAAGCAACTGTCCGCCGGCACATTCCATGGATTTACCAGACCAAAATTTGCTACAGCATCCTGTAAGTTCCATTTTAGAACAATTGCATAAACGAGAAAATGCAGTTGTCAGTATTCCCTCTATTTACATCAATGGTAATCATGACAATCTTGAGAATAAAAATAGCAAGTCAAGTAAAGTGAATGAACCAAGATATTCAGAAGGAACTGATGCAAAGCATAAACCAACCGCCGAAGCGACCACTTTTGGGGAAAGCTTAACTACAAAGCTAACCGCCACAGATGATAAAATCATATCGAAGGTGAACAACAATAAACAATCATTAAACTTAACGACTGAGTCTGCGGCATTTGATGTAATTCAAAATTCTAATTTTTCCATCAAAGAGAGACGCAATGAAAACTTTGGCTCTGACACTTTGCGTCCAGTTACTTTGAGAAACAAAAGAAAAACATTATTACATTCATTCAAAAGGAGATCTCTTCCTCCAAGTTTTTCCTTTTCAACAGTGTCTACAATAAGCAGTGAGCTTGGGCAAGAAGCTCTTAATCGATTTCTTTACTCTGAGCTGATGTACAGTAAGATGTGTGTAAGCAATTGTTCATTGCCTTCAGACTGTTCTTGCATATCACAAAGCCTTAATTTATCCACCGAATCACTATCATCACGCAAACCTAAATCTTTTTTGCCTACGCTCACTTATCTACGAGAAGTAACTGAAGCACATTCTGCAATGCTTGCTCAGCTACAGCACTACCAGCATGCTCTTGATAAAAGTAACATCATGAATAATTTGGTAGCAGAAGATATTTCAGAAATATCATTAATAAACAAACGAGGAGCAATATGTATTGCTGGATGCAAACTGGACTTTCCGGAAGGTTCATTTGAAACAGCTGTGTACGTTAAGTTAAGTTGCTTCTTTCCTTTACAAGTAAGTTGCTGTGGTAATTAGTCTAAAATAGTAAAGAACACATAATGACCGTACATAGTGCATGTGTGTTTGCTTTGTGAAAAACAGGGACGTAACCATGTGTGATGAAACAAAATGTCATAAAAGTGCCTCGCTGTTCCCTCCCCTCTCTGCAAGCCTAGGCTTGATAGAACTAGAAGAAAAAGTTGCAAGCTAAGAAGGGAAGAAGTGCTTTTTGGGACCTTTTTTCATAAAATCTCAGCATCTTTTTGCCTAAAGAGGTATTAACCATTTTTAGTAAATCTCTAAATAAATCGTCAATTGCAATTGGCCATCAATTTGCTGTACAGCTATTTTGATGTAAGCCTCCAAATTCAAAGCTTTGAATTTAGGGTAAACTGAGGTAAAAAGCCCACTCGGCGTAAAACGCCTGCCCGCATTTTCTTGTGCGGAATTGACTAAAAAATGTAAATACTGCCACCATGGGACTGCTTGCATTGTGGGTAACTATCAAGCAAACCGATAGCGTGGTCGCTTGGTACATGAAAACAGTAAAGCAAAATTAGTGTTTTTGCTAGTTTTGTTATAAAACTTTGAAACCATAAAAGAGCTTGTACG
Organism: Trididemnum clinides; assembly: GCA_963675345.1. Lineage (NCBI taxonomy): Eukaryota > Metazoa > Chordata > Ascidiacea > Aplousobranchia > Didemnidae > Trididemnum > Trididemnum clinides. The sequence continues at coordinate 32,851,597 of OY776292.1, read as the reverse complement.
CCTCCCACGAGGAGAAAATACATAATACTAGTCTTTTGCAGGGTAGTCGGTGATGAGTGTCAGTGATGGCTATTAACAGTTTTAGACAATTCTTTCAGCCAAAAAAGAAATATCAAAGTTTTGAATCAGACCTCCTTGGGGTAAAACGCTCACCATAGGCTTGGGTAAAACGCAACAGTTTAATTATGACAAATTCTATGTCGACGTATGCTATGGCTTATTTTGCTAATTAGCATAAAATAATATTAATTGTCCCGGCTTTGCCTGCTAGATGAGCCTTGTAGGAAGGTCTCAAACCTATCAGCGGGTATTTTTACCAAGCGTATTTTGCCCTTGATAATGTTAAAACATCAATCACACCAATATTATTGAATTAAAATGTTTAAACCTTCTTAGCTTATTCGATCATGCGTAACCTGTCACTGTTTTATTATCTCTGTAGCTTACTGTATGCTTACTGTAGACTTGGAGTTAGCGTTAATTTTTGCTGCATTTTGGACTCTTTAATTTCGATGGGACGTGTATACAAAAGAAAGACAACTCGAGCTTCTTATGCTGAAGAAGATTTGAAAAAAGCACTTGCTGAAATAAATTCGGGTCGACCTTTGGTGACCACTGCAAAAGCTTAATACATTTCAGCAAGAACATTGCGTAGACATCGAGATAAAAAAGTTGCAAACCCTGGGTGTATAAAATTAGGTAGATTTAAGCCAGATATAAATGAAGAGTATGAAGTCCAACTTGTCATTAAAATTCAGTCCATGGAAAAGCCGTTGTTTGGTCTAACTACTAAAGATCTTCGTCGTCTTGCTTTCGATTTTGCAACACAAATGAATATACAGCACCGGTTCAATACAGAAATCAGAATGGCTGGTTATGATTGGCTTTGTGGGTTTTTATCGCGCCACCCTGAGCTGTCTATCCGAAAGCCAGAAGTAACGAATATTGCTAGAGCTGTTGGTTTTAACAAGGCCCAACTTCAAAAGTTTTTTGAGATCCATCGGAGTCTTTTGACTCGTGATGAGTACACTCCAATGCAAGTGTGGAACATGGATGAAACGGGAATAACCAATCTTCATAAGCTAGGTAACATTATTGCGAGCAAAGGATCAAAATCGGTTGGAAAAATAACCAGTGGTGAGAAAGGAAGAACTGTGACTGTTATCTGTGCTTCAAATGCAGCTGGTGGTTACATACCACCAATGATAATATTTCCAAGAAAGAGGATGGTCGATTCGCTGATGCATAACGCACCTGTTGGAGCAATTGGCCACTGCTCTAACAGTGGCTGGACTGATGTTGAAAGTTTCATGAAATGGCTAAAATATTTCACATCCATTGCTAAACCTTGTAAAGAAAAAAAACACATTATTATATTGGATGGACATTATAGTCACAAAACCCTTGAAGCAGTGGAGTTTTCACTATCAAATGGAATTGAACTACTTACATTGCCTCCACACTGCACACACAAAATGCAACCATTGGACAAGACGTTTTTCAAACCATTAAAAACTGCTTACAATGCTGCTGCTGATACATGGATGGTTGCCCACCGTGGAAAGAAGATAAGCTTTTATGAAATAGCTGAAATTTTTGCGGTAGCTTATAATAGAACGGCTACTGTTGAAAAATCTGTGAATGGCTTGAGAGCATGTGGGCTATTGCCTTTTAATGACTGCATTTTTTCTGATGACGATTACGTTGAAGTTGCTACTGAAGAGCAAGAATGTAGCCGACAAGCAGTTTCTTCCCAGTCAGATATGTCAAGTCATGCACTGCTTGAAGATCAGCGGAGTCCGAGGTCACTAGAAAATGAACAGCTTGTAGGGGACCAGGAAGCTCAGCAGAGTCAAAGAACAGAAGAAAATCAAGCGCTTGATGGGCACCATGACGTCCAACAGAGCCAGAGATTACAAGAACATCAAGAAGTTAATGGGAGACAAGAAGTTCTACAAAGCCGAGAAATAACCTTACAACGTGATGTACCATCAACTTCGTCATTGAGTGAATCTGCAAGAAAAACGAAACGGTTTCTGTTTCAATTGTGTACCCCTAGCCAGGACACATCAAGTGCAAAACCCCGCCGTGGATCTACACGTGTTTCAGAACAATCACAACATGTTACATTGTCTCCGTACAAAAAGTTGCTAAAAGAAAAGAACCAACGTAAAAAACACTTTTCCGCAACCAAGAAAACGACGGTAACTAGAAAAGCGGTTGGAAAAAAAAAACAAGAATTATGTTATTGACAGTTCTGAAGATGAAGTATGGCTTTGCCTGGTATGCGGCGAACCATACTCCAACAGTAGGCCCGGAGAAAAATGGGTTCAGTGCAACATATGCAAGCATTGGGCCCACGAAGATTGCACCCTTGGTGAATTTTATCATGTCTGCCAAAAGTGCAGTTCGGATGATGATGACTGCTAGGATAGACAGCTTGTTTTATGTTTATCAAGCGTCAAAAAAACTTAAAAACAGTGCTTTTGATGTCAGATTAAGCAAGCCTGCCAAGTAGTAGACTTTTAACATTTGGTAAGCCTACTGTAGTAGCGCCACTGTATTTGCTTTAATAATCTCGCCATTAAAACGATTTAGGATTCCTAAAAGTTTTGTGGGGTAAAACGCTTACCCCATGGGCGTTTTACCCAAGTGTAGGGGTAGAACGCCTGTTTGCAATAGTTTTTTCATTTTATATTTTTGTGATTTCTTTTAAACATTTGAGTTCATATTTCTGTGTATTTCGTTTGTTTGTATTTTACTTGCATATTAGCGAGATAATTGTTTCAATAAACACTAATCATGAAAAATAGTGTCATTTTTTTCTTAGGGTAGGCTTTTTATCCCAGTTTACCCTATACCGTTTACCGTGAGTGATGGACTTTTGCGAGAATGTGTACTTACGACACCTCTTTTTATGTTGTGCACTCTGGTATCAATCTTTATGGAAAAATTGGCTGGTTTATCCACCTCTCTTTTTTGAAGTTATTATAAAGTACTTTTCACCCTCAAGTTATGATCTGCTGTAGTTTCCTCAACACTCTCTACGGCAAGTAAACAATATTTTTAATTTATAAGGATTTTTGAGTGGAACTGAAAGTGTATTACGAGCAAATGAAATTTGTTACACCAAAATTTAAACAGCGAACTGCTTCTTCTTCGTTTTGTGAGATCTCGTCTGCAATGGTTTGGTCATGTCAGAAGTAGTTTGCACCAAAACAGACTCACTAGTTGAATTCTCTTTCCACACTAACTGAAAAAAACTAATTAAGAACTACTGTTGGCAAACAGCTTGGCTTGGTTAATTTGTAGAATTGAGCCAGTTGAGTTAGCGAATGTAGCTTGAAATTAGAAGCTTATTAGAAACTCCATCGGCTGTTGCGCCCAAGACCTTCCTTCTAAGAAAAATGTGTTAGGAAGGTTTATGCAGCAACAGTATATCCTTTTTTGTTTTATAAAACCAAGTTGTGAGGATTAACCTGTTACATCAACATTGCCGAAGAAGTTCCCCAAGTGTTTGGTAAATGCAAGCTTTACACGTAAATTTTTATCGTTGTGCCCTTACATATCGGTAAACGTATGTAAGTTAGCCAATTGCGAATAGCAATATATGCTTCATTGTAATATATTGAAAGTACAAAAGCGTAATTTGACCGAGGTAACTGCATGTAGGAGCTAATGTGGCAATACTGTTTGTCAACTTCTATTAATTCAGCTCGCACAAACAGTACGGTAACTCTAAAAGTAGAGGATAACAGTTCAGACCAACCTACTTCTAAGTTTCTGGGCTTCAAAGATTTTTTAACTGCTTGAATTTACTATTGATAACTTTGCCGCTTGTCAGAATTTTCCTAGCAGAAAATCGTTTTAACAGAGGATAATAAATATAAAATTTTATTAAGTTTGGACTCACTGATGTGTGGGAAGGTTGCATATGACGTCACACATTTGGCGCGAAAAAAAAGCGGTTGACCAAAAGCTGTAATTTATGCTGAAAAGGTATAGGGCGGACACCAACGTTTGGGGTTATTTTGAAAACTAATGAGAAATTAATTAAAAAATGAAAAAAATTATTGCTAGTTTGCTACTCAGAAACAAATAAATTTAATCTAAAGCGATTTGGTTGAGATTAGGCTTTTCGGTTGCCTAGTCAAAGCTTATTACGGTGTGCCAATTGGCCAAAAAATTAGCCCACAGAAAGCGCCATCTAAACACCATTTGCTTGTCAGTTAAAAATAACTCTGTACCAATTAGATACTCGTAGGTACATTTTCAAAATTAACCATTATCTGATCATCACTATCGGTACCGTAAGTTTTTAAATTACCCTTGGTCCATCGGCCTAAGCAATAGCACAGAAAATTGTTTAAGAAATAGTTATGGTCACAAAATTACATCTGATATGTAAATATAACTGGTCTGCAAGCATTATTGACAAAAAATTTCAAAGAATTACTCATTTTACCCATTGATATCTAATCCAACGTATGACAAACGGTACAGAAGTCTGCCTTGTCATCAGTCCCGTAGCACTCCAACTTCGGGCCCCCCCCAAAGTAAGCGCAAGAGCCCCTGCGCACAGGTCATATCACTTTAGAGGTGTAAAATTGAAAAGCTGCATTAAGAAAATACACCACAATTTGTACTTAAGTAAACAGGCTAATATCAGAATAAAGCATGCCGATACCGAAGGTGCAAGTCATAAAAAATTCGGCACCGATGCCAGAGTTCAGTAGGACATTTATGCAGACACTGCGAAACGAAAGCAATGACACTGAAAAACATGAAAAAGTTATAAAAACACAGTATCATTTAAATAGTCTGGAGCGAACCTTTTTGTTCGCAAATGCTGTTATGACATTGTCATAATCAAGAGATCGGGCGCAGTCATTTTTGATTGACAACATGGCTAATGAAGATAGTCTGTCATACTGTCTGTCATAGACGTTCTATTAAAAGTTTTGATCAGTTTCAATTTGCTGAAGCTTCTTTCAGCGCTGGCAACAGTCACAGGGCAAGTTAGTAAGATTCGAAGTGCGATGTACACATTCGGATACAATTCAAATAAATGAGTCTTTAGAAGATAGTTCAGAAAGTCTTGAGCCGTATTGAGATTGCGTTTTTTTTGTAAAATTAAAACAAACCGCTGTAGCTCAGCGCTCATTTCATCAGAATCAATGTCACCGAACTTTTTTTGGAACTCTTTACAGCAAGTAAGAAGAGCATTTACTTGTTGCACAAGCAAAAGTTTGTCTCGTGTGTACAAAAACGAAAAGGCGGAAGAAACCTCACGTAACAAATTAAAGCGCTCCTTTATTGACATAATAGCCTGGTCTACTAATGGATAGAAAAAGTTGCTTTTAAATTTCAGTTCAGGAGTAGCTCGTTGTTCCTCTTCACCTTGGTAATCAAACAATCTTCTTTTCTTTCCACTTCTTGACGGAGGAAAAGAAGGATCAATATCCAATTCCTGTGCTATTTCAACAGCAGATGTTGCGGCACTGTCATAACCCGTTGTGCGATAGTTTTGCAAAAACTTTTCACTTGCCTGGATTTCCGTTTCCATTGTATGAAGGGAGACTCCATACGATTGAAGAATCTTGCTTGCTTTATTGACTTGGAATAGGATATCATACCAAATAAACACCGACAAAAGAAAACTCCATTTTGATAAATGAGCTATCAACGATTTTGTTTCTGAGGCAGCTCTTCCATCTTTTCTTTCTATGGAAATGGCTTCCAAGTCTTTCAGTGCCAGCAACACCTCTTTTAAATTGTATCGAAGAGGTTTGATGCATTTAATTCTGCTTTCCCAATGAGTATCAGATTGTGACTTTATGGACAGCTCCACATGTTTCTTCAAAATTTCCCAACGCTGAGCAGAGGAAGAAAACAGCACATACAACCTTGTAAGTACTCCAAAAAATGTCAATGCTTCCGTCGATCAATTAGCACTGTCAACAACAACTAAGTTAAGGGTATGGTTTGCACAGGGCACGTAAACAGCTTTGGGATTGATGTCTAGCATTCTTGCTTGGACCCCAGAATGTTTTCCTTTCATGTTAGCACCATTATCATATGACTGACCTCGACAATCAGACAATTCGAGTTGCAGTTCGGTCGCTTTTTCTAAGAAAGCGTCCAACAAGCCTTTCCCAGTACTGTCACTTATTCTCAAGTAGCCAAAAAATGTTTCTTTAACAACAGCAGCTTCTTCATTACATAGTACATAACGGAGAATGACAGACATTTGTTCATGATGTGACATATCTGGAGTGCAGTCCAAAATTATAGAAAAATATTTTGCCAATTTCAATTGCTGTAAATTTTCTTTTTCAACTTCTGTCGCTAGCAATTCAATTAGTTCATTTTGTATGGTAGGACTCAAATAGTGATCTTTAGTGTTTTTATTCTTGATTCTGTCTTGAAGCTCTTTTAGGATCGGATCTCTTCTTGCCAAAAGCTCAAATATACCCAGAAAATTTCCATTGTGAGGAGATCCTAAGACTTCTTCAGATCCTCTAAAAGCAAGATTCCTTTCCGATAGAAACAAGGCAATGTCGATAAGTCTTTCTAAAACATTTCTCCAAACACGTCTTTCATTGAAAAAAATATTCATCTCGCGTTTGTCGATAGTGGATGAATTTCTTATCCCTTCAGCTAGCAACATCCATTGACTGCAGCATTCTTGGTGGGAAATGCCATTTTCATGGTCTTTCAGTTTTTGCGAAAAACCCTCCCATGTATTTATACCACTACAAAAGGGGCTTAGTGTTTTTCCAAATAGCTTACAACAAAAGCAAAAAACTTGATCTGATTCCCCAGAATAAACTAGCCACGACCGTGAAACACTTTCACCATTAGGTAACACACGTTTATAATGGTTGGAGGAAAAACGTCGCCTTGGAGTTGTGTTATTATATGGAAAATTCATTATTAGTTCATGTGGTCCACGCTTTACTATATCACATCGTTGAGCATCAGAAATACTTTCAGGCCATTTACATGGGTCATCAGGGATAGGGGTAAATTGAGATTCAGTTATTTTTGATATTGAAGGTAGCGTATTGGCAGGTAAATCACAACTTACATTTTCTGGAAATTCACAATCACTTTGATGCTGATCGTCATAGTCTTCTTTTTCTTGTACACTATAGTTTTCTTCATTCCTCTCGGTACTAGTGCCAGGTCTACTCTGCTCAGTAATCTTGAAAAAATCTGTCATCTTGGGCAATTTTGCTACAGCATCTCGAGCAGTGGCTGCTTCTTTTCTCTTTTGAGCACCACTTTTTGAACGTTTCATTCTATACAATGTCAATAAAATACTTTATCTGCACTCTGCAGTGTATATATATTGTCCCGGTATTTATAGCCAAACAGAATTCCAGACCATTCTATGATTGTTGCATAACAACGGCATTGTTACGTCAATCGAATATTCAAGATTCTACCAGAAAATCAATCGAAATATTCTAGATTCTGCGAGATAAAATGACGTTGCATTCACTTATGATGTCACAAGCCAATTTCTTCCTACAGTTTAAATCGGTTGTAAACAAGTCTGCTGAACTGAAAATAGTCACGTAGCCAAAAAGCAATTTCAGACTAACTTGGGCCCCCAAAGTTGGCCTGGGCCCCCCCCCAATTGGGGGGTTTGGGGGGCGGCTGCTACGTCTCTGCTTGTCATTTAGGCAACATTATAACTTAGGTTTATAACTTTTCAGTACGCTTATGGAACTAAATATACTGTATAAGTTGCAGATTACAGTTAACTTAAACTCAGTAATTCCAAATACGCTGATTAATCGAATACGAAACCCTAACAGATGCTGGCTACAAATAACGCTTCATGTTTAGCCAATAAAACTAGTCTAACTAGCAGCAATAACAAGCAAAACTTAGCACCTCTTACCTCACTTTGTCTTCAGATTCTTTCCATAACATTAGTAAAACAACATATTTAACGTTCAACTGTCTATTTTATCAATTTCATTTGCAAAAAACAATATCATTTTCATTTACTTCAATGCAAAAACACTGAAAGTGGTCAGCCATTTTTTTCGAAAGCGCATTTTGTTGACGTTTGATTACGTGCGTGCAACCTTCCTATATGACTAACCACTAAAATTACCGCATTACCGCAGGCGTTCAAATTGACCGTTTGTCCAATAACTAACCAAATGCTTGATGATTAGGCATTATTTTACATTATAACTTTCTTTTAACTTTTGTAGTAGATTCAGAAATGTCTTGAATTTTTGTAAATGTGAGTTCGAAGAGTTGTAAGCTCCGCTATGGCTGGGGATAAACAACGAAAGCTGTTATCTCCAAGTCCATTGTACGCTTTCAACTTGCCTTTTTAGCAGCGCTTCTGTTAGAGTATTCCAAGCGAGTAGCCAACCCTTGCATTCTAAAGAATTTCGATGCATTTTTGTTTCGTTCCGTCCTTGGCTGCCAATCCAAATATATTTTCACTGTTTTTGGCGTTAAATCTATCACCTATCCTGTTGTACCTTGCTTGTATCATTCTGGTCACCGGTTATCTGCCAAAGCTGACAAGTTCACATTGATACAGAATTAGTTCGCTCCAGATTAAGAATATTAATGTCTAATATCGATTCATGCAATAAAAATTATTTACTGTGAGTTGACTTAGTCTGAGTATGCCGATTTTTGATCAAAGTCTTTGCAAACAGCAGCGAAACACTTTGTTTTGTTTGGAAGAGGAAGGGGTAGGCGGAATGTATATCTGTTTCAAAACAAGATCGACAAACTTTTTTTTTTTTTTTTTTTTTTGAGATCAAAATTTGTCGAGTGGCTTTTTTTTACTTTCGGATCCAAACAACAGTGAAGACATTTTTGTTGGAAATCAACTTTTTAAAAGTATATATTTTGCCTAGATATAAAAATTTTTGGGTGGATAAAAAGCATTTTTTTCTTCAAAGAAAATTAAAAAATTTTTTTGGAGATCAACTTTTAGAAAGTGAATATTTTGCTTATTTTTGAAATTTTTAAATTGGGGGGGCTTAAAACAGTTTTGGTTTCAGACATAAACCCCTTACTTTTGCCCATATGTTAGCCATCTTTACAATTTTGATATCAAACTTCTACCAGGTATTGCATTTATTATTGTAAGATTGCTTTCAAACAATATCACAACTCAAGACTTAATTGTAAAACCAATTTTTGTTGCGGAGAAATCAGAAGTAGCTGCATGGTCAATATAACCTTTGTCGATAATTTAAGAAAAATCACTTCCCAACATAAATTGTGCTCATTGTAATGTAATAAAAATTAAGATCATGAAAGTTGATTTAAACTTAAGGAAATGTCAGAAAGTTTCAGCATTAGAACGCTTACCGAAGCAGAGATATACGCTATAAAAAAAATCAAAACCGGTCAAAATGACTGCTTCGGTAGTTTTAGTGTAAACAAGTCGCTCAGTTTCTACAGATTTAGTGTCATAGTTCAGAACTACTCGCGTTTTTAATAACTATACATGACAAAAGATTTTCAAAACCAACGCAAATAAAGATTCAAAGCAAGCCAGTTTACGTATACGAGGTAACACTTGCAGAAGCTCTGTATGAAACAAATACTCGATTTCAGGACAAAAACCCACTGTTTGGCTACGCCTCCGATTAGCTTTATTTTCCTTAATAAAGTAGGTTAAATTGTTTTCTAGGGAAGTTGCCAGCGGAGTCTTCCAAGTAAATGGTGCAAACAAAGGCTAGTCTGAAATCGAAATACCAACATTGTTCAAGAAAGATAGGATTTGTACTTTTCTCGAGAAAGGTGGCAATCGAACCTGTCTTGTAATCAACCCCTAATTTATTGATTGATTACATTAATTGCCTTATATTGGGCAGGCTATGAGCAACGAAGGAATTATTGTTAGTCCTGAAGTTGAAATCAAATTTGATAACAGATTGTTGACTCCCTATTCCATCACAATACCTACTTGCTATTTTTCAACTGATGACAACGTTCCAGCTCAGATATCGGTATGGTAGTTTAATAGTTAAAAAATTTGGTCGGGAGAATTATGACTTCGGTAACAACCTTTCTAGAGCTCTAGATTTTTGGAGTAATAAGTAGAAAAATATGTCGTTTTTAGGTAAATTCTTAAGTGATTACTTTTTCTAGGATTCATCCTTCTTATATCTTCCGGCTACAGAAAAACCTTTCGTCACTCACGTAAGAGCAGCTTGTGTTCAGGCCCATCTCGAAGTTGCCAATACGGCTGGGAAGGAGTAACGTAGTAGGGAAAATTGCCATCTAGTGCCTTTCAGAAAAATGTAGCCACAGCACAGCCAATTAATTTAGAGCGCACAATCATTGTTGCCATTAACGGCGCCGCAAGCCACTTGATGACTTTGATAGGAATTTCCGCAGGGAAGGGGTACTATCTCTTTTGCCTGTTCAAATTTGAGAAATATTTTAATTCTCCTTTTCATTCAAAGTTACGCCCTTGTAAATTGTAATCTAAATACTTAAAATTTTGTCAATATTTGGAGAAGAATGCATACGAGCCGGTGCGTAACTACAAAACAAATTTAGAATAGTGATTTGACTCTTATCCTGCCGTGATGTTATTGTAAAATCAGTGTTGTTTAATGTCCAAATGTAGGCAAAGGGCATTATCGCAATTCTTCACTCTACACTGAGTCTGACACGTCTATTGCCACGGACTATCATGTGATTCCAGGCCATTAGAATCATAAATCAAAGCCGATTATCGATTAGTTTTCCATAGATTACAAGAAACGCTTTTCGTTTATTCACACGATAACTTGTGTTCAGACCTGCTTTGGAGCCGACAAAACCAATCACACTGTACATTTCTTGAATCTCACTTTTTTGCAATCTATCAATTTTTGTTTCATCTGAGATCAAAAAGAGTTCCTTCAATAAGGAAACTACGAGGTATAATCTCTTTTGTCATGACATCTAAGATTCAACGTCCCTGTGTCTATTGTAACATGCTTGCTATAGGCTGTAGAGTAAATCTAAATGCTGTTGATATGCATTGTTTTTGCGCTTTGCAATGCTTTTTGCAGAAAAAACCCTGTAGAAGCTTAATCACGTTAAAAAGGGCAATCAAACACGATTGCCTTGAATGTGTGCAGACCGCAACACTACCACAAGCAGTGCAACTAAGCAATGCAATTGCCATAAAGTATCTTTTCCAAAAGAGCAATGACTCAAAACTCATTCGGAATTTAGCAGTTGGTACCTCAATTGCTACGCACCACCTAGTCGCTCTGGGCTTCTGAGTTTAAATCAAAGGTGAGCAATTTGTGGTTGCAGAGCGGTGTGGTCTTGGCCAGCTCCCACAGATATATCTGCTCCCAGACCTTTAAGAAAGGTCTTCATTTTGAAAAGGCTTCGCTCAGTGCGCTCTGACCTTTCGTTTTATCCGCAGGAGTAAGATTTAAAAAATTTAACTCGCCTCCAAAAAATAGTTGCGCGCTCTTGAGTTGAATGGTTGCTGTTTAGACACAGTTCTACGATGGCAATTGCAATTGGAAAACACTGGACGTTGAAGCAAGTTTTTGTTGTGAGAATGGGCATCCCGTGAACGTGGAAATTAAATTCGAATGTGAAAAAGCTGGAAGGTAATGTATTTTACTTCGCTTTCCGTGAAAACTTTATTAAAGTCTGCGTATGGGAGTTGGAATGGTCTCTCTTCTTAAAGCTCGCAACCATTGGGTGAGGCATTGAGGCAAGTGCTCTTGAGAAATTCTTTTGAATTTTTGTAAACGTGTACAATTCATGATTAAGAAGCCGGTTTTGCATGTGCAAAAATTATTAGGGTATTTGAAGATACGAACTATATTCTATGAACTATGAGTACACGTCTTGCCGCACCCAAAAGTATATGTGGTACAGTATCGTAAGTACGCTGGTTGAAAGGTATTCTAACACTTTTGTTAGAAAAATAAAGATTGCCATCCTCGCTTTCTGTTTTTTAAGCTGAGGATTTTAATTTCTCACTGACAGCGATAATTTCTTCAGTTACAATTCATTTTCCAAATATCACCCTTGGTGCAGCAGGTTTTTTAATATACGGCTAATGAGCTGCTCCACCAGCAATAATTTTAAATTTTTGCTGACAATGATAATTTCCTCAGTAACAATTTATTTTTGCAAAAATCACAGCTAGTGGAGCAGCATTTTAACACAAAACAAAAATTGATGACTTTAATTTGGAAGATTTTCTATCGTCAATACTTCTGGTTTAGTAAAGGCGAATCTAAGAATCATATTATGGCAAAATTTTTTGTAGTTCTAGACGTTTTTTGCTTTTGAAACTGGATCTGAACTTACCCCAGATGCATTGTTTTTTTCCATAATTTCATTCTTTTCTGCTGTATCTGTTTAGCAATACTTTCCAGACTTCATTCCCACTACCTGGTTACTTTTTTAGAGCTTGATATATTTCGTTCATGCACTATTCGTCCGCATTTTGTCTCCATAAGTTGCGTCGCTGTTATTACACCAGTAGGAGTGTTTCCTGCATTCTTCCGCCAATTTCTTATCTTGTTCCAAGGCACAATGATTTGTTTTGCCCATGACTAAACTTTTTAAAAATAGCAGTTTACTGACCTTTTATACCATTGCGAAATAGGGCATTGAACATGGTTAACTTTCGAACAGTAGGGCTCGATCTCTCAGATTTATTACAAATTAAAATTTTTGTGCTTGACGTGGTTGTAATGATTTTATTGTCCTGGTTGTCCCCGTAGCTTCATTGTAAACTCAATCATTTTTGAGCAAAGATTTTTGACTCTGAGCCCCAATAGCATATTTTAATTTTGTGTTGCAAATGGCTGTAATATACCCATCGAATGCATATTAAGCGCAGTTTTTATATTTATTATTTGGCTTTTGTAGATATGTGAATAATATCTTGAAGGGTAAGAGTAGGTGAGGTTGAATGTTCTATTTTAGTTTCTTATTTGTCATTTGAGCGCAAAAAGCATAATGATTGACAATTAGTTGTTTGATTTACTGCAAATCATGAGTGGCAATTTAGGACATATGTTTTCTATACATTTTGCTAAATCGTTTTTTGATTACCAGCTGTGCATCACTTTCTTATTTCTTGTTTGTTTGAGATGTTTGAAACCAATGAATATGTTCCAAGGTTTTTATGCATTGATTCCTTTCATCAAATTGTGATTACAAAAAATTTTATACTTGTCAATTTGGCTTGGTCTTGCAGACCCAACGCTTTTACCTAGTGGTGAATTGAAAATTTTGTAGGCCTGAGGCAAGAATATATGAGAGGCTCCCAGGTGCCCAAAATCTGAATAAAGATTCCTTGATGAGGCCCTGGTCGTAGAGCCAAGAAGGCTGTTTTTCCAGTAAAAACATAGATGATGACTTCTTTTTTTTTGGAAGATCACATTTTTGATGCCTAAAGTAAAGCTTCCATCATGCCAGTAGAGTGTAATAGCCTTTTTTGTATTGAAGATCAACTTCAAAGCGACCAGATTTTTCAACACAAAACAATTGCACCCGATATTTCAAAGATATGTGCAAAAAGGGCCCTAGAATGACGGGACTTGAGGCAGCTGTCTCACTTGCCTCACTCAATATACACTACTGCTACTACCATCGTTGCAAAAAAGGAACGCTTTATAAAACGTTCTAGAATTAAGACATCTCTTCATAGTTTCTGTCTTTTTCTCGTCATAAAAATAGTTTAGCATTTTTTCAAGGTAATAATTTCAGTGGCAATTTATCAAAACTGTTTGATAAAAATTTACAATTTTTTTAATTTATCAATAACAAAAACGAATAATCAATAAGCCGCTAAAATTATCACCACAATTATCATTAAAATCGACGTCAAGAAATTACTAACGATTGCTCCAGCACTGGCGAAATCAAAACAATCGCTCAGTGACAAGCTTTACACAGTAAAAATTTTCAGTGAGAATTTCAGCACTTCCATTGGTAATTCTAAATCATTTCTGGTAAAATCATCACCAACTTCTTCATTACTGACGATTCAAAATATTCACCCATTGACAATTTTTGCTCAGAGACAATTTTTAGTGAAAATTATAGCACTTTTCAGTGATAATTTCAACACTGTTAGGGGAGGTGAAGGACCAATTAACCGAATTTTTTTGCTCCGCAATAATTCTGTTACTTAAAATACTACCGTGCTGAAATTTTGGCAGTCTGGAGACTAGATGCAAACTTAATTATAGTCGAAATTCATTTGCATGACTTTTAAAAAGTCAATATTTGACAGCATTTTTGTAAATTTATGCGATTGTCCCTTGGATCTCAAAACCTTAAGACCAATGGGACATTGCTTTGAGACCAATGGGACATTGTTTTGGGATCAATGGGACACCCTCTGTTGACTCACGGAATTCAACTTGAAACTACGCGCCTGCGTTATTCATCCAAACACAACTTGAACATATACCAATTTAATTATCAGGCGATCATTCAATTAGACGATCAAGCGATACACAATCAGGCGAATACTCGATCAGGCGAATACTCGATCAAGCGATACACGATCAGGCGAATACACGATCAAGCGATACACGATCAGGCGAATACTCGATCAAGCGATACACGATCAGGTGAATACACGATCAAGCGATACACGATCAGGCGAATACACGATCAAGCGATACTCGATCAGGCGGTTTTCTACAAAAGGCACACATAAGAAAAGCACGAACAGCGAAACGCCACGAAAGTACAGTATAAAGCTAGCACGTACCGTATTGTTGACTTCCATTAGCGAACCAACCATCGCAGGAGCTCGAGCCAGCCGTACAAAACTATAATTATTGAATCCTTAGCTACCTACAAATAGAACAATCGATATCATGAACTGACTCACTACTAGCTGTAGGTACAACATCTACCAGCAAGTAAAAAAGGCAGGACTCAGCACAGGCAAGTAAATGGCTGCGTTTATGACGTAACAATAACGATACTGTCGAAAAAAGAAAACATAACACCCTCTAAAAATACTTAAAACTTATGCAATGTTGCTAAATATTGATTAAATCAACTTTATTTTTAACTTATGCAAGAAATGTCACACAAATCAATGTCTTTTTAGTCAAATTTTTAACTAGCAGCAATATTTACATGGAAATTTTTGCTACGTTTATATTGAAGATAAATATTCAAAAAAACGCAGAGCACCTCTAAGTCTTGTTTTCTTGAGCAACTGGTTTTGGTACTGACAGCTTCCTCTATATATCTTTTCTGTAAATAGATGCCATATCTTCATTGTATGGAAAAAGGAATCCATTTTTTTGTCTTTCCAGACCTTCCAAAAAAGCTATCTCAAAATCAACATTATTATCTGGACCACTGCAAACCTTTCCAACGAAGCGTTTAGACTTAGTTTTACTGTCCATAATGTAAACTTTCGCTATTACATAATAATGAATATGAAAGTCTAAAGAAGATTTCTCGCCGGATGATTGAGATAACTCACTGAAAGTTTTGGTAAGGTCAGTGTTAGAATCCATAAACACCATTTCCTTATTGTCGGAATTACAAGGTCCATCACTGATAAGTATACGTCGAGGAAAAAGTCTTTGTTTTTCCGGCGTGCCTGTAACCACTGCCGAATAAACTTTTTTCGGTTTGAAGGAAGTTTTTGCTTAGCTCTTGGTAAAGATTGCAATAACGTCGCTTCGGACTGTAGAGACGTGGAAAGATTGCAGTTAGCAGATCCCTCCTTTTTTTCCAGATGACTCCACATTATGCATTGGAATATGCAACAAACCCCTTTTTGCACAGCTCTCATCTGTGCTTGCAGTTGTGGATCTACGAGATTGTTCAGCAACTGTGGATGGAAAAAACTTTGCTTCAGCAAAAATCTCACTCTTAAAAGGATTAATTCCTGTATGTCTGAGGAAGCAATGATATTTTCAGCCCTGAATGACTTGGCCATGGCTTTAGCAAATAGTTCTGCGACATAATTTACTGTACTTTACGAATGACTTGGATGTGCTGTGTACCATTTATCGCAAATTTTGCTGAAAACGTTTTTGAAAGTATAAAACATTCCCACATTTAGTGGTTGCAGCTATTGCCTGCAGTGAGGGGGTAGTGTAAGTGAAAAATGCTATAATTTCTCGCAATATCTACCACTTCAAGTGATATGTGGCTAGAATGGTCGTCCAAAACAAGAACTGCAGGATTGTCTATTGATGCACTTATGCATGATATAAAGTGACACAACAGAGCAGGAAAACAACCAGACTTCACCCAACCACTCGGATTAGCCAATCCAAGACTTCCTTGTGGTGCTCCGAAGAACATTTCAGCTTTGAAATTGGCTCTAGGAAAAATAAAGACAGGAGGTACGTAGTTATTTATAGCATTTATGCAACAGCACCGTTCACCTGATCGAATTTGGTCAACTTGTCTTGAGTCAGTTTCACTCAAAATTTGTCGAGAGCTTAGCCCGGTATTCACACCGGTCTTGTCCAAATTTCAAATACATGTATTAGCTGGAGAAACTTCACAACGATCATACAGCTTTTTTACATTTTTAAAAAAGACCTTTGCTTTGATTCTAGCTCAGCTAGTTCATTTAGTTTTTTTGATGCTCAGCCCACCAATACGTCTAGGAAATCCACGGAGCCAATCTTGACCAGCCATTTGGTTTTTCTCCGTGAGTCAAGGAGATTTTTGTGTTTAGCCACTGGATATTCGCACGCCAAACGTTTCACTTGTAAAATGTCAAGTTTGTAGAAAATGTAGCCCGAATCGATCACATATTTTTTAAAAGCAATTTCTTGCTCATTGGTGAAAATCTGTTAAAGGTAGATTATAGCCTAATAGATCAAATAACTTAACATATAAATTAAACAACTAAGCTTTACAAAGGACAATTGTTTGGTACAGCGTAGCTACAAAAACTAAGCAATATTTGTAGCAGAATTACTTGTAACAAAATGAACTCATTATGTCTATTTTTTTCTTACTTGAGTCGTGACAACAGGCAATTTTAAAACTTTGTCTTCATTTTCAGCTAGCGATTCCGACGGTAAGTCATAAATAGGCGTAGTACGCATAGTACAAGAATAGTAGGCATAGTACAGTCATAGTAGGCACAGTACAGGCATAGTGATGATAACAAGAGCTTTTAATGTGAAATCTCAATGTATCCACTCAATGTTTGATCTAAACTCATAAAATTAAAAATTAAGTTTTTTTGAAAGGAAAGAAGTAAGGCTTCGTTATATTGGTGCGACTGCTTTTTGGTCGCACATCTCCCCTGCTTGGGCTCACCATACTACTGTGATTAAAGAACGGGACGCTTGAGGACAACACGACTCACTATGGGTGAGGAAGCAAAGTCCGGAAACACTTAGCGGCGGCAATACAGGGGTTGACCTTTTTTTTTGAAGCACACCTCCATTTTTGGTGCAATTTATCTTAGTTCCACTACATATCAATAAAGTCCAAGCGAAATGGGGGTGTCCTCCAAAAAAAAAGTAATCAACTTGTAGTGCTTCTTATGGCCTGCGTGCTTTCGATTCTCACCACGTGGTTTGTTATCTGGTTTTATTGCTGGTCTACAATTCTCATTCAGATAGCAGCTACAAGCTTACACGAAAGTTACGTAGCGAAAAGAGCATAACGTGGCGGCGACGCGGTTAAATAATGCTTTGTTGTGACGTAACAATGACTGCTACAATCTGCTTTGCTGCTCCTTTTGTGTCACTTCCGGCCAAAATGGTCATCGAGCTAGAGTTCGTTGTCATAATGCCTTTACTTATCGGGATAAACGTTTAGATATCGTAGTTCTAGCTATGCTGTTTGACTGAATGAAAAACCGGGACTTTCGATTGATTGACCGGGGCAAGGCCTGAAAAAACGGGACGTATGGTAAGCCTACCCCTACTATCATTGCACTATGCCTACTATCTCTGATACGCCTACTATGCCTGCACTATGCCTACTATTCCTACCATACTTGTACTATGCTTACCATTCCTGTATTATGCCTACTATGCTGGTACTATGCAGGTACGATGCCTGCGCTATGCCCGTACTATGCCCACTATGCCTGTACTAATGTCTACTATGCCTGTACTATGCCTACTATGCATACACTATGCCAGTACTATGCCTGTACTATGCCAATTTTGAAACCACCCGCGATTCCGATATGGATGAAGGGTTGATTTTAGAATACCATAACGATTTGTAGCATCTATTAAGCTTTAAGTTTTCCTTTTTTGAGCAAGACAAAGCAGCATTTAACGTTTTCTCACTGAATTAACCCCTACTGGTTTTTCTTTTTTTCAAAAGTAGGCATAACTCTAGAAATAAAAACATGGTCAGTGATAAGAGACCGATGGGACAAATTATCCTAATGGTACCGTAATCAGCCATTTCAACAAAAGTTCTTCGGCTATCAAAACTGTGAAAAATTATAAACATGCAACCTTCTTAAAGCTATCCCTACAACACGTCAAACCTGATGTAACTTTTCTTTAATATAAATTTTTTGTGACATTTTATTCTGAAAACTTTTTATTCAGTAACTGGAATTTACTTTTGGATCTACAAAGAACCAGTACTCAGTTGTGCACTGTCGAGCTAGATGCTATTCTTTGCACTCTAGTGATTTGATGAATAAATCAAACTTCAATAACAAAAATGAAAAGAAATAACTCATTGTCCTTTCGGTCCCTGTGTCCCATCGGTTCCGCACTTTCCCTACTGATAAAATTATCATCAACCTCCTCCATCAGCGTTTTTTCTCTGAATTTTGGTGATAATTTAGATGACAATATAACCACTTGACAGCGGATTTTCAAAAGCATTTCTATAAATTAATTCTTGAATTAATTTTTTTACAGTAAATGTGTCGCCAATTAGAAAATCTCTTTCCTGATTGGTTGATAGACATCACTAAATTGCTAAACGGTGACAAAATGAATAGAATACTTTGTAAATGAATAGGCGTATATATACGTCATCCGCTTATAGATCTACATTGAAATTTGCGTATATATTCGTCATCCGCTTTCAAGTGGTTAAAATTGCCACTGATGGAGTCTTAGCTTTAGTCTCAGTCGTTATATCGTTGAGGCGTTATCCCTAATGGCTAATGGTCAAAAATTCAGCACTTATATTCAAAACAGCAATAAGGCGCAACTGAATATTGGAAACTTAAGAGTCGATATTAAAAGCAAAATACTCATTCGCAATCACTCAATCCTCAGCTTGTGTTACGTGTAGGAAACTCAGAGTAATTTTGTTTTAGCTTTTATCTACTCTAAAAAAATTCTTTTGAGTGGTCCTCATGACATGACACTGGTTTATTTTAAATTGAAAACATTATTTTTCTTTCTTTGTAATTGCTTTTTTTTCTATAAAAAAACTTGCAGCAATTAGAGTTGTTGGACAAGATATGCTGTTCTCACACTATACAAAATTAGGAAAACGGTGATTTTCAGTATTTGTTTTAGCTTTTTTCTGATTTTTGTTTTTCTTCTACAGTATATGTAGTTATTCTGCAAAAGATCTTTACCAAAAATTTGCATTAGTAAGATTTACACGTTTTCATTTTAAACACGTCTTTTCCCCAGCAATAACAATGCCTTGGTGTTCACCCTGGTCATGTGCCAATTAGATTAAATTTGTCGCTCTTATTAAGCTAGAAAGCAAAGGGCACTTAAACTTTCTAAGCCGCTGATCCCTTTGACCTAGTTAGTGGCAGCATATGCTTCCACGTCTAAAAGATTGTGAATGTATATATGAATCGCAATTCCAGCCTTGTTTTTAATGTGTTCAAAGACGCAAAAAAATCTGAAAAAATGTAGCAATTCTTGTTACGTGACAAAAAAACATTATCATTGATTTCTTGACAGATTTCGATGTGTTGTAATGGATAGCGAATGCCAAAAGCTATCAAAGAATATGGTTTCAACTTGTTTTTTAAACACAAGTAAAAACGCTAATCAATTCAGCGTTGTGTGGTACCTTGTCGACGATTGGCAGCATCTGAAGTCAAGAATCCTGATGGAGATGTTGCCGGAAACTGTTTACAAACATGTGTTCTACGAAAACGTATCTAATGTGAAGTAAGTTTATTACGTAAAAATAAAACATATTTATAACGTAACAAATGTGGACATATAGTACTTTCGCCCCTTCTCCAAATAGCCTTTCCTGCACTTCTTTGTGGTTAAAAAGTTTTCACTAATAATTATTACATGTGCAGATATGGAACAGGAATTCTTCTTCAAATGAACGAAGAAGACAAGTTTACAGGAGGAAAAATTGTTGATATTGAAAGCGAAGCAATATGGAAATTACTTGTGTTCAGCAAAAGCAAATTCAATTTAGACAGTTTAAAGAATATGAGATTCGCTATAACAGATAATCTCAACAAAGTTATTTTTGACTGCGTCAAGCATTTGGCTACCAATATGTACTCGCAGCAAAGCAATCGGCAGCAGCCTGTCTTGATGACTGATGTGGGCCTCCAGATAAGCGAACAGGAGCTGTGTGATCCAATGATCAAACTGGACGCGCATCAAAGCAAAGGGCAGCATTTAGGCTGTGTGGCTACTACGGACGTGCGGCAAAATGAACGGCAGCCTGCTGGCTCAGTGACAAGCATGGGCGTGCTAAACAGCCAACCGAAACCACCTGATCGAGTGATTAACACAAACTTGCAGCATAGCGTTAAGGAGCAGTCGGGATTGAGGACAAATATTGATATGCATCAAAACAAAGAGCATCTGGCTTACTCAGTGACAAACACAGTGGTTCAGAAAAGCAAACGAAAGCAGTTAAAGTCAGTGGTTAATTCCAACGTTCATCAGAACAATCGGCAAGAGTCAGGGTCAATAGCAAATATGGAAGTGCAGCAAAACCAAGGACAACAATCAAGCTCAGTGATCAACACTAATGCGCGCAAAAAAACCGAAAAATATTTTTTTAAAACAAGAGCTAAAACAAAGTCAGAAATATTCGTGTAAGGAGGAATTTGGTGCAGCCCAGGTCTTATTTATTTCTTTCATATGTCTAGCGCCAGCGACTTTGTTTCATTATTAAGGCAGCCGGGTGGTTTTGGGATACATGAAAAGTGTGCCTTTGTTATAACCATGTGCGTGGATACAACTTAATGATCTAGATCTTGTTGCCAAAAATCTATAAAATATGGTGAAGTTAAAAGTTTATAATTTAATCAACTTTCAAATTAATAATTATTATTCATCAAAATCTTCACCTTCAAACTAAAACAACAATTTCTTTATAAACACATTTTGTGATTTATTCACTTTGGATTTATGCTTTGAAACAAATTGAATCCAGGAGCAAACAATTGGAATCTTCTGACAACTCTCAGCAAAAAAAGCAGAGCCAGTGTACTACTGTACATATTCTATTAAAACGTTTCGTTAAACACTTTTGTTGCACTTGTAAGAATTTATTTGACAAAGCTAGCTGTGTTTGGCAAAACGTTCTAACAAAATATGTACTGTATAGTGATTTTGACTTTTTTTTGCAAAAAAATGAATCTACTTTGTCTGGTTATACAACACAATGTACTGATAGCTGCTTGACTTAAAAACCGAAAGGTCCTTTCGCGGCGTACGGTTACCACACATCACAAAACAAATAATTTTTTGCATTCTTTTATTTTCTAACTTTTGTTTTTGCTTTTGAATGATAAAAAAATGTTGTTCTTGTATTTGTAAAACTGCACTTTTGCCAAGCTTTTTCTTTTTTCTGTTTTTACGGGGAGGTAGGGGTAAACAAGATCTTTTTGAATTATCTTGGAGTGATAGAATAGAGTTCTAGAAAACAAGAACACAGCTTTGTGAAACCTTTTGTAGTAAAAATGAAGTAGTACTTAATAAATATTTTTTTTTGTTTAGGGGAAGGGAGTGTAACATATGCCTTTGAAACTATAAAGCGAACACAAGCAGTACACCCCGTTTACCTAATTTAAACCACTTATTTCAGCTGTTGAAAATTTCTTCTCTTTCTATAATAAATCACTTATTTATTACTTATCTATTACTTAAAATCAATAGCGTACTGTTAGAGTACCAAACTCTAAAATGATAGCACCTTCAAAATAATGTCACTGCACAGTGTGAGTCTAGACCTTTCTTTTTCCCTGTGACGTCTCTTGTTCTACACTACATCTGATTAGATAGAGTACAACATCTTTTCCTATAGTATCCAGAAGACAGCATGTCGCCTTATACCTCCTAGGCGCTAGTATTTCCTCGGGTAAATCAAAAGAGTTAAAAAGCGTTTTGGTCAAAATATTCGATCTATGCATTTCCAAATAGGCAATAAATAGTGATGTTTTATTTTGGCGATGACAGATTCTTTTGAGCCTATTTTTATAACTCGTTGTGCTTAACAGTAATGTTTTATTTTGGTGATGCAAATTTGTATGTACAGTAAATAATAATGTATTATTTTGATGATGACAGATTCTTTTGAGCCTATTTTTGTAACTCGTCGTGCTTGACAATAGTGTTATATTTTGTGATGTAAATTTGTATGTACAGTAAATAATAATGTATTATTTTGATGATGACAAATTCTTTTGAGCCTATTTTTATATCCCGTCGTGCAACAATATCGGGAATGAGATTGTGTGCAATGATAATGGGAATTTGTGCAGTTTTGAATAACAAAACATGCACTTTAATAAACCGAGTGCGAGTTTTATTAGAGTCATCAATGACCGTACTTTTTCATCAATTTTTACTGCAAAAATCTGATTCTAGACTATTTTTTTTATTGGACAACGTCATTTTGCTATTAAATTTTCTCTGTGTTTTCCAAATTACTGCGCTTGGATTAGCTTTTTTTAAATAACGTTAAAAGAACTTTGGTGAAGTTATAACTAATTTGCAGTGAATGTGTAATGATAAAGCTTACTTGGAAACATGTAGATGAATATGGTCAAATGAATGTACTTGTGATTAGCTATCAACCGTTCTGGCTAGCCGGTTGCTTTCAGTGAGCGCTGCTGACCTACAAATCCACAATTGCTTACCGGCTTTCTATTGGTAAATTGCAGCAGAAGCGGCAAGGCGTAGTGGCATTATTTGCCACTTTTATTCAGTAGCATTACTAGGAAGGCGGATCGACCAGTGAGACGCTATACTGAAAACGCTTAAACAACAGCCACTCATTCACGAGTGATACGGCTTCGCAGAGTACTGACAGACCTTCCACCAAGTGGATCTAGTATAGATCCCGCAAGTGTGGCGGTCTAAGCTATGCTTTATTAAAAGCCTCTAGCTACTTGTCGGTCACCAACTGCACTGAAGAGACCTGATAGGTCGAAACAGTGTCACTGTCTGCAGTTTTGCTAAGTGCATCGCTAGCCTCTTGCATTACTATACATGAAAAAGCTTACTTTGACAAAATTAGGGTTATTTTTAATTGAATACCTTCTTTGGGGCAATACTTGGTAAATTGAAAAACTTGTATCGAAAAACATTCTTTAAGAACTCCTTTGGTAATTATTTCGATTCTACAATGACGCTTTTTGAAGCCACCTTGAGTGTCTCAAACTCTGATGACGTCACTACTACAACTGTTCACATGAAATCAGTAAAATATGTAGTAATGAATTTTATAGAGTAGTAGTGTAATTTGATCGACTTAGCTGCTGTTGCCTTCTTAGATGAGCAATGTATCTATGAAACAGCGTGCACGTAAAATCAGTATGTTAGTTAACAAAGTTTACATTTTTGAAACAACGTTATTTGGCAGGGTATAGTGCGACAACTTCCTTTAACATTCCACTTTGAGGTCCCTTCATTGTCCACCCTTCTTCGTAGCCAGTGCAGATGAAATCTATTGCTGCATTGTCACACCTGTGATTCTTTAACATGTTTTAAGACTTTTTCTTTAATATTTGCTAAAAGAATACTTGTTTAGCATACAGCAAACAAAATAAAGAACATGCAATTCGATTATCAAGTTAGTTGCTGTTCGATTCTCCTTACTGTTTTTCTTTTACCACTCTCTAACCCCAATGATCGCCTTCTTTCCTTCAATTTTCAAAAAGCTTATTACAATAACCTTGCTATTTACGCTGTTGCGCTCTGTTTTTCTGCAGAGGAATACTTCACTCTTTATCTTTCTTCTGTTGTTGCGCTATTTACTTTTTCGGCAATAAATGCGTGTAAATCTTTTATTCCTTTCGGCTGAGTCCTACGCCAACCTCAAGCTTGGTGATCTTCTGTTGTATGAGAAGAGGTAAGGGAAAGAGGCAAGTTTTTGCTTCCTCTAACAAAAGTGATGAAGAGCATTAGCCTTACATCTCAGTCTCTCGGCTTTGATTAGCATGCCTCTTTCGTCATCTCCGCAGCCAAGAATAAGGCATTGAATGAGACATGCTAATCTTTCTTCTTGGATTTGATCCTAAATCAGTCTATTGTATTCTGCGCTCCTGTAATGGTTCTACTTTTTTGTTCCCCACTTTTCCTAACTTTCCCAATTGCTGCTCTCCCATGGAGATGGCATCGATCTATGCCAACTATCTGAAATCTCACTTTTCTGAGTCTCAGCCAAAGGCTTTGCAAAGCGCACCCATAGACTCCTCGTATAAATTCCGCCAAGCCACGTGTCTCGAGGAATCTCGTTCCTCTTTTTTGCTCTCCACTCACCTCCACTTTTTGCCGGCAGCCGATCTCTCATTTTCCACCGCTTACCGGCACAGTCTAAGAGCCTATCCCATACTAAACCACCTTACTAGTTCTAGCATCGATCTTCTTTATATCTTCAATCTTTCCTGGTCTTTGCAATCATTTTCTTTCATTTCGAAGTCAGCCTCAATTATTCCCATGACAAGATGGGAGAACCTTTCCACTCTCTTTCCTTCTTCCTTTTAGCCTAACTATCTCAATGCAGTTTCAGAGCATCATTTTATCTCGTCTCCTCTTCTTTCTGTAGTCAACCATCACATTCTCTTCCAGCAAAACTGGTTTTCACTGGAATCGGTTTACACTTGATCGAATTCTTTATCTTTGTCTGTCCATTCGAAATGGGTTGGACAAACTTAAGTCAAACTATAGAAGATCCTATCCACTATCGACTTTTCCTTAGCTTTTGGCTCTGTCTTACATTCCCCTCTTTTCCACAAACAGATTTTACATAGCTTTTCTCCAAGCTATGTCAAATGGACTCAAGCTTGTGCGGTTTTTCAAAATCACAAAAGTCGCTCCTTTTAAGTCTGTCGAGGGGTTTCACAAAGATTCGTTTTTGGCATGTTTATTTTATTTTTTCATCAACAATCTCTCCACGTCTCTACTCATTCTCACCAACTGTTCTTTTGATGATAACGCCCAAATCATCTGGTTTTCATTTTCTCCCTTGCACCTACAGCTGCAAAAACCCTACAAGGAGCTTTGATTCAACTGTAGTGCTGGTCTAAGTGCTGGTGTCTTTCTCTCAATCCGAGAAAATGTAAAGCCTCCATCTTTTAGATGAATTCCCATGGAGCTAACCTACAACTCCACCTACTCACATTCAATTACCCTCTCCACTTTAATCAAACTCCGACTTTGGCCTCAACTTCGACCACATTCTTTCCTATTTTCAACATGTATTTTCTTTGACGTTTTTTCCTCGTTTATCAAGGTAGGCCTTATCAAAGCGACCAGTTGCGCAATCAGCGGCCGCCTCTTGTTCTCTGGTATTTTTCTTCTCCTTCCACAGGTGTCCCTTGCTCTCCTGCTAGTCATTCTGATTCATTTCGCTTTATCATCAAATGAGTGGACCCTTCCTCTTCCAACCTCCTTTGCCATTTCAAGTTTAGCCAGACTTGGAGTAAAACCTAGACTATACAGGTCCTCCTCGGAAGACTTTGCCTTCACTTACCTGCTCATGCTTTCTCCTTCTTCTCCCAGGGAGACTCTGTCTACTGTCTCCTCCTTAAAGCCTACTTTCCTTCAATGTGGAACTCACTTTTTCTACTTCATGCCCTCGCTTGATCCTCTTCTTTCTCACCTAGATGTAGCTTTTGCTCACCTTGACTTTGTTTCACCTTACGATTTTGTGATCTAGACTTATGCAAAAGCGGGTCTGGCGACCTTGCCAACTACTCACTCTGTGGCGCTGAGGTTACCCTGCTCTATTCGGCTGGCCCAGGGTGGTTTAAGCTTTTTTGCTGCAGCCTGCACTATCATGTATGCTATTCGCTGATCTTGGCAGCACAAACAAGACTGCCACTATTTTCCTTCTCCTCCTCTCGGACTCTCGTTCAGTCCTTGATAGGCTTTCCTGAATTTGTTCTTCCTTCTATCTCACACTTTCTTGCATATCTAGCAGAAACTAATCGTTCTTTCTTTCTCTACCAGCGAACTACAGTGAGTCCCCGGTCGCTCATTTCTTCCAGAGAATGGCACGGCTAATCAATTGGCCAGACATGGTACGCTCCTTCACGCGTCCGCTATCACATGTAGTTTCGTTCCTTCTACCTCTCATACAACTCTTTTCTTTTATCGGAGTGGATGGGTATTTCTCAACTAAGTTCTTTGACACACAGGCTTCCTCAGCATCATCTAAACATCTTGGGCTTCCTCGTCTCCCTTGTAGAGTTATCTTTCGTCGCTGCAACAAACACAGCCTTCAATTAAAACTTTATCTCTCTAAAATTTGCAGAGTAGAGAACTCTTTGTGCACTGCGTGTGGTCATCCTACCAAGGACACTTCTTATCCCTTTCTGCTTTATCCAGCCGCGGAATCTTTGTGCGTATCGCTCTTTTGCAACTCCTTTTCTCTCTGCGACCTCTGGTCAAGGCCTTGGATATTTTCCTGGATTCTGGAGATCCATTGCCCACGACCATGTCTCTATTCCTCGGAAGTGGTTGGGTAACAACGATAACAACGAAAATCCTTCGAGTGCTTTGTTTCTTCCTAGTGTTTGTACTAAGATTGAATTCCCGATACGGACTCGGCAGGCTTATCTCTCAAATGAAAATAAAGCTGCTAAAAGTTTGGTCAAAACGGATCTGTAACGTCGTCAGTATGCAAAGATCAGCCCAGCCAATCTTTCACTTTGTTTTGTTAATTAATCACACTTAAATCTGAGTTGTGACAGTGAAACCCTTTACAGAGAGCGCGCTACTAATTTTTTTAATTGCTTGCTCTTAGCGCTTGCCATCTCAAAATAACCTTACTCAGTGCTTTGAGTGGTTTGAAATTTGATCATTCTTTAGAACTTCTAGTTGATGCAAGGAGCTAAAAAAATTGGTTCTAAAGTCCAGCAAAATTTAAATGCCACTTTTAGATTTAAGCAAATAAAGCGGAATTGGATTGGTTCACTCGCAGCCACTATTTTCGGTTAAGCAGTAATTAGTGTGGAAAATATTCCGACCCCCGTTGCTCCTCTATACTGAACCGCAATTTCCTACTGGCGGAAACGACATCGTCACTGTTGTCTTCGTTGTGGTTTTGCACTCCCAGTTGCAGTATTTGGTTGATTGTTGGCACTTTCTAAAATTTCGTAAGTAATCCGGCTGACTTCATTTGTACTGACAATCTACGATTGTGTTTTCAACTTTAATTAAATAATCGCACACCATTAGATACGCATTCAATTTTTCGTAAGGAATCGAAGGCTTAAGAAGTCCGCACAGACCTATTAATGTATTTGAGGGCATGTGAATTATGTATTTGAAAATAGAGTTTAAGAGAGTGCGAAACGGCATTACAGTCTTCTAGTGTAGTGGATAGGCAACTTATTTGTGCACTTTGTGATAAAAGCATGAAAATTTGCATGTACATTCCACTTGGACCAAAGTTTAGTTTTAGACGTGGAGGCATTGAATTTTCAAACCTGGAGGGGCCCTGCGACCCTTTTTATAGCCCCCCTAAGATTGGGCGTAATAGCCAGACCCTCAAACTTTGAGAAGCCATATCTCCACTTTCAGCGGTCCGATTTTCATAAATTTGATATCAAATTGTTCAGAAAAGAGAGATCTTTCAAACAAAAAGAAGCAAGAAATCGTTGAGACAAAATATGGTGGTATAACATTTGACCGTGCACCCCAAAAATTAGCAAATTCAATTCGGCCATTTTTTATATGCCATAATTTCATTTATAACCCAAAATCGATATAAAACCAAAAACGAGAGTGGGATCTTTGTAAGAACAGAATGCAGAGCCACCTGTACTTAGGGGCAGAAGGTGGGGGTGCAGTCGCATCCTCAAAGAGAAAATTTTGTTCGTTTTTTGTAGAAAAGAACTATAAATTAGGGCAAGACTTGAAAAATTATAAACCTTTTCAACAACAAAATGAGGCAGACAAGATTTTTTAGATTAGCATGAATTAATTTAGAACATTCTGGCAATACAATAATTCTGACAACACTAGCATTTCATTTGCATAAATTAATGGTTCAAATATTAGGGGAAGGTGGGGCACAATGTGTGATGAAGTTCATTTTTGCTCTACATTGCAAATATTACAAATACAGCTAAGCTAATACCTGTTTACTGGTAAAACGACCTAACGTAAAATTGTTTATCTATGTCCCTTTGTGCCAGTATTCCCCTAGAAATGTCGTAAGTATAGCCACCAATTTGCTGACGTCAAAATACTCTCGTACATGACAATATTCCAACTTTGAACCTCCTAATTGCTATAGTCTCCTGAACACAAACATAATGCAGTGCACTTCAGTCCGGCTTTTACACATTTGCAACGGCGAATGCAGCCTTGTTTGCACTTGCAGCAAATAAGTTCATGATATGATTTAGCAGCCTCAGCAAGTGTTGTCCAGATGGGCTGCCGTTCTCCTTCCTTCTTGATCCATCCCCAGTCAAAAGAGCTTGGCAACTGAGGATTCTGAACCGAGGCCTGACTCCAGCAACGTGCATGGTAACTGGCACGCTTTATATGCTGCTCCAGTGCTGCTTTTGTTGGTGGAATGGTCTCCAGAGTTCTGGGCTTCTGTATGAATAGCTGCTTTCTAGCCTCATTTACCTCCAGGCATCCACTGGTTCTGTCATACATCAGAACAACAAAGCGTTCCAACTGTATCATGCACGAGTCGCTCATTTCTCCTCCAAGAATGCATTACTGATCTCAGGAAATACTTTCCATGTTTTCCAGGCTGTTTTTTTTCTCTTCTGCCAAAGGAAGACACAGTGTCGCAGCCTGTGAAAGCATGGAATGCCAGTAGGCTAGAACATGTCTTTGGAGTTAACGAAGAAACAATTTTATGAATGGGTATAAAACGAAAGCTCTTTCCAGTGCTGAATGCAATCCACATCTCATCGGGATTCATCTGACTAAAGAAAGTTGCAGCTAATACCACGACAACCGTATTCACTGTGCAAGCAGATACCCTTTTTTTGCCCTGTGCCACTGGATCTGCTGCATGTAGTATGAGACGTGTATCAGCCTCCTCTTGTGAGCATGGGGTAAGATTGCTAAGTTCTGCCTGACATGTCGAGCTCAAAACACCTTGCGCAGATGTTGCGTAAAATACCTTGCCTTCGTCAACTGTTAGTCAGGTGACATGTTGGGCAAAGAATTTGAATAGTTCTGTCTTATTGTCATCAACACGGAGAAAGTCTTTCCAGCTCTTGGGTGTCGTAGTAGAAGGGGACACACGTCTTCTGACACCCTTTCCTCTCATTTGTCTGGTTGTCCCTTTGAGACTGTCTGGCAGATACAGATCTCAGACCACATCAACACAGCTAGTTTTGTGAATCTGGGAGGATATGTATGGTCCAAACACAAAATCTGCATACCCTTGAAATGTTTTTGCTGTAGCAGGATGTAGCATATGAGCAACAACAGCACTATAAAGAATTATTGCATCCACCTCAGGAGTACTTTGCGGCTTTAATGCCACGCAAGATTCAAAGCAGTGTAGTAAATCAGCCTTAGTCCCAATTCGTTGTTTACCTCCACACGATAGAACTGGTGGGACTGCTGGATCTCATGATAAACAAATTGATTCAGATCTCCACCCCTTGTTTGGCATGCAATATAGAGTCTCATGAAAAGGTCACGATCCTTCTTAAGTGCTGCTAGCTGTAACTTTTCCTTTGATGGAGAATTTATAGTAGGGCGACTGAACAGAGGTAAGTTGTTTTTAGACAAAGTTTCTGTTGTTGGCTTCAGTGACTGCTGCAATCTCTCTTCTACAAATTTCTTGTATTGCTCTCGTCCAAGACTGGTAATCTTCCTGATAGTTTCTATGACAGATGCATCCATGATATTCTTCGTGTCAAAAACTAGGAGATCATGGCTTTTTTCAAGGAAGAGATTCCCCATATCATCAATTACTGTTACCAGGGACGTGACATCTTTCAAGAAATTTTGTTGAACTCCTGGCTGCTGATCATGGTGCTGTTGGTTGGCTGTAACAGAATGTCCTCTGTCACCTTCAAATTCTTTAGTAATTCGAACAAGTTTATGTTCTGCCACAGTCCATCTTCTTAGTGCCCCAGGATTTCCGGTTAGGTTAATTGCTCCCCAGATCTTTTAACGAGAGCATTGTTTTGTTCATGGCATTGGTCTATTGCCATCGCAGAAAACTTGTTGTTGTTTCGTAGATGACAAATTTTCCTGCTTTGAATTTTGTCAGCACACCCGGTTGTTTCTCTGACAGCATCATCATATCGCGAATGTGTATGGACAGCCACCTTGAGTAAAGCGTATGGTCCAGTGCAAAGAACCAGATAACAATCTCTGCCAAAAATTCCACATACATGTCAGAATTGCCCTCACGAATTGATTGAATATACCCCAATAGAAGAAGCTCTAACGACAAGGTCTTTATCCAATAATCAAAGTGAACACATTTATTTGCTCGCATTGAACACCACTCTTGAAAAGATAAAGCAACTTCCTCATCAGCCTCATTTTGATTGGGACCAACAGATGTGGAATAGTCGGTATAGGCACTGTAAGATGTACTTGCTGGTTGACCGGCGGGCCAGGTCGATGTTCGAACCAGCTCTCACAATCTCTTAGCCCTATCAGCAACGCGCTTACGCCTATCGATTTGTTCCGAGATTCTTCTTGCGTTCCTGATACTGTAGATTTGTCAAGCAGACGATCAGGGGGAGTTTGACGTTTATTGTGAATGATTCATATATTGTGGAAATTTGAACGACGTAACAACCAATTAATAGACTCAATGCGAACGACAGCGTATGCGGTTACCAATAATTTGGGCTGCGCAGTTACCCGGATTTATTAACACTTCCTTACTAAATTTCCTACTAACGATTCACTATAAGCAGCAATTTAGCTCTGTAAAAGAAAAACTGTTCAATGGTATCAAAGCTGCAGCAGAGACTCTAGTGAACAAAATACTAACGTCAAAGTGACAATTCTAATCGCTATGCCATGTGCATAAGGACCAACCAACAACCTTCGACAACACAAGCACGTTTGGGGCAATTTTGCGCCTGTGCGACACAGTCCAACAAAGGAAAAACTCGATTGAATTACAGCGTTGAACAACAAAAACTAGATCATGCGCCGTCGGCCCGGGTTCAACTCCGAATCGGGACGACGGAATGCAGCACACAAAATAACAATATTTTACAGGCACGCTGAATAAGTGCATACAGACATGCAACTGTGACTTCATGGGCATGTCGGGTCTTAGTCACATGAGTGGCCTTAATAGATGAATCAGAAGTTCCAGAGCTTACAATTTCCGCTTGCACAAGAGCACTGGTCCATCCGCTGTCCTCCAGCCAGTGTCCGAGGAACTGAAATGAAAATAAAAGTGACCTTTACTGTTAACTCTATACAGTAGAGAGGCATAAATTAATCTGATAAAGGGTTACATAAACGTGACTCACCTTCAAAAAACAGCCATCTCAATGTGCAGACCTCCAAACATAATCACAAACTGGTCTTCTCCATGAGTAGTAGACCATGTCCATTGGATCTGTTTTGCAAGTGCGA
Source organism: Trididemnum clinides (assembly GCA_963675345.1). Taxonomy (NCBI): domain Eukaryota; kingdom Metazoa; phylum Chordata; class Ascidiacea; order Aplousobranchia; family Didemnidae; genus Trididemnum; species Trididemnum clinides. Next base: position 32,819,648 of record OY776292.1, on the reverse strand, counting down.
ACAGCGGCTGATCTGCAGCAAGAAGAGGAATCTGCCCCGAATTCAAATACTGCACTGATGTCTTTACAATGTCAATAGAATGTTTTATCATTGCCACTGAATGTGCATTTTCCGGAAACAAAGGTAACAGTGCATTGATAGCCGCAGGTGGGATCTCTGTTGTCTGGATACTTGCATGGTATGCAGGCCATGACACACATTCATCCTTCGCTAGATTTCCTTTCTTCAAAGTATTCACTACTGCATTCAGCCAATCGTATTCTTCTGCTACTGCACTGGAAGCTGTAACTAGGTTGGCAGGTGTCACTAGCCCTTGGAATCGTGGTGCGGTGAACTGCTTTGTTTTGATGGCTGCTGGTGGAACGCTGGTATAGGCTGATGCAGAAAACTGACTGATCGCGTAGATGATCTTAATGAGCCAATAATATCCCAATCACGGGTATAGCCACGGGATGACTGTAACTTATGTTGCATAAGAGATATACCAGTTTCGTGAAAAGAATCCTTTGCTGTTGCAGAGCTTGGGTTGTGGTCAATATTGTCCACTGCTGCAATGGTAAATAGACCGCGACGCATATTTGGTGGACACACAACCTTTTCCATCTTATAGCATTGACAAACACCATTGGCAATATATAATTGAATTTGGAGGACACGATCATATGATACGCACAATCCAAGATGAAAGAAAGTGTCCAACAGCGTTTTACTGCGTGCTACTGCATGGACTTTCAGTTCCAGGTAAAGAAGTAGTGGAGTTTCATGGTCAGGGTCATGTCGGACATTTACTGATGGCTTGGAATTACGAGATTGTTTCGCACTGTTGAACACCACCAGCTGTGACATTAACAGAGCAGCAGTTGTGGAGACATTGCTGGCGAGCTGTGTCGGGTGTTTGATATTGGGTCCATCCTGTATCATATTTACTGGTGCCAACAGCGATGATGACACAGAGTCTCGTTGACATTCACTTGTGAAGAAACCATCAAATTGCTTTATCTTTATATTCAACAACTCTTTGCGAATCACCTGTGCTGCCCGCATTAAATGAACGACATCACTGTCACGGTCGCAGGCCTTAATTAGAGCCAGCCCAATATCTTCTTTAAAAGTGAGAAGAATTTCTCTTCCTTGCACATGAGCTGTGAGATCAGGGAGAGCAGAAAGTAATCTAATCTTCCGACGTGTGCTGTGAATTCTATTGCCCACTGTGACACCTAGCTGTTGCAGTCTTTTCTTGTACAAGGAGACCATGTCTGTCAGCTTGAACACAGAAACGCTCTCTTCATCTCGCATGTCCTCCATGTATGCCACAAGCTCAGCAAAAGCAATGCCATGCAAATGGCTATAGTTTTCTTTTTTTTCTTGTTTTTCAGTGGCTTGTCTTGCTTTGTTGTATAATGTGGTGAGGCAGTTCCGATGATACTTGGCCTCAAGGGCAATGACATCACCTGCAGACAACTTTGCTAGTAGTTTTCTGTCTTCCAACTGCAAAGCACATCCTCGCACCTTCATGTCTAACTTATGAGTTGAAGCTTCATGCAGGTTTGTAGTACCAGCAGGCTCATTGCAAAAAATGCGAAGATCTAATGCTGTTGCATGGCTGAAAGCTGAGCGTGTTTGTACACCAGAAGTGCCAGCATTTTGGCTCCTCTGCTTGGTTTATTTTCTTGATACTCGCTGAAGAGCTTGTTTATTGAATTTAAGGCTGCAGGTTTTGTGCCACTTGGTACTGTGAATCATCAATGTTTCCTGAATACCAATCCCTTCATCCAGTTTTTCTACATCAAGATCCATTGGTATAATGCCAAGATCCTTAAACTGATTGAGACTCTCCGCTAGCAACATGCAACCACTGCCAACAGGAAGCTTCAAGGACCTAGCGGGGCACTGCAATGTTTCATCAGTTTCTGTTTGACAAAGAAAACATAGTTTCCAATTTATTGCAGATGTTGCCTTGGGCTGCTTGGGAGTAGAACAGAGAGCTGGGTTAAACAAAGCATGCCGCTTCATCGTGTTAGACATTGACATAAACTCCACCATATAATATATTTACTATACAAAACACACACTTTCCACTAGTACGCTAAATAGCAACCTAAAACGACAAGAGGAAGTTTATTAGAAACGACACCCAATCGGCTACCGCAGAGACAAACAGCAAGGTTACCCGGTGGATACGAAATATGCGAATAGGCACACCGTCCGCTATGATCATGTGCCGATACACTAATGTGCTAATGCACACCACAAGGTGTTCAAGCTAAGGCATATGATTTCTTCCAAATATTTTTCAGCCTTTCTAAATTTAGAACAAATTTGATCTATTAGCAAGATGCAGCTTTCACAGTTGGAGGGTGAAACAAATTTGCTAATTTTTGAGGTGCAAGGACAAGGTCGAGTGTTAACCTCCAAATTTTGTCTCAATAATAAAGTGCTTTTTTCGTTTAAAAGGTCTCTCTTTTCTGAACAATTTGATAACAAACTTATGACAATCGAACTTCTGGAAGTGAAGATATGGCTTCTCAAAGTTTGAGGGTCTGGCGATTATGCCCAATCTTAGGGGGACCACAAAAAAGGTCGCAGGGCCCCCCAGGTCTGAAAATTCGATGCCTCCACGTATGAAAATAAATTTCATACCATATGCTAACACTCCTGAAAGTTTGGTGCTTTTATCAAAATTTGCACATTTCCGTGTTTTTTTTTAGTTTAACCACTGCACTATTCTAATTACCACTAAACAACTACTGTAGTTTGTAAACTCTAGGTTGAACCCGAAGCGCCTGCTGGAAAGCAAACATTAATTTAGCTCAACATTGACTGATAAAATTGATTCTTAAGCTGCAGTGCAGGCAATTATTCTTCAAAAGTATAGGTATTTCCACCAAAACATGGAGCGCGCTTTCATGCGAAATGTTAGGGAAACGTTTTTTTTACGTTATTCCTCTACACCGCAAAAATGGCTGTCCTTAAGAAGTGAGTGGTCCATCTAGTCTAGAGCAATGTTGTTCATGGAAATGAACGCTCCAGTAATTATTTTTTATGAACGCTATCTCCCTCAAATAGTGGTTACCGAAAACAAATTTTTGAAATTTTAAGGTTTTTGAGGTGCTGTTTATCGAAGGTAACCCGTGCGTTACGAACTCTAAATACAGCCATTTTACGGTGCCCTCAACAATAAAGATACCATAAAAAGAAGTTTGAAGAAAAATGTGGAAGAGAACTGTTATGCCATAATTATAAAATTCTCTGCCTTATAAAGGTTTTCTGCAGCAAATGACGTCGCTTAATGAACTAAGCGCCAAACTCGTCGTCGGAAGTTTGGAAGTTCAAAGTTCAAACCGTTATGTCACAGGCGGCGTGGCCATGCGGAACCATCGTTTGCTTTCAAGCTCACACGTCGAGTTAAAATATCAGGTTGCGTTGAACGCGATGACTTCCGCGGTCTCTCGTACTCTCCTTTCCTTTTGTATTTAATGGGTTAAAGAAATTTCCATTGCAAGCCACAACCTCATCAAGAAGGAGAAGAAGACTTTGTTGCAATTCTATAAAAAGAAGAAAGAAATGTGGTTTTAGATATTGCAACGAATAAACATTAGTTCTCAGTTGATGTTGTAATCATGCAATATGATTGCTTAAGCGTTAAAAAGCCGTTTACACTGCTCAAGCTGCTTAAAATTTTATTAGGATTAATCTTTGGGAAGGAGTATATAACGAAATTATTCAAATTGTGGTAATTCAATGTGAAGCGAGCGTAGCGATTACTTTAAATTCTCCCTTTTTGAAGGTTTTGCATGAATATTCTTTAAAAATGTGTTTCCAGACAGTTCCGTTGATTGCTTACAAGATCTACTACAAAACTTTAAAACAGGTATTGGGTTACATTAGTTTCGAACATTCCTTCCACCACCGCCATTACAAAACAAAACCTTGCTTGAACTCTGTACCAAAGAGTCACCCCACAAAACGTCAGTAGACACCATTGTTAATTCGGAAACCATAATAAGCAAGCAACAAAAAAAGAAAATCCATCCGCAATGCAAAAGCCGTTATGACGTTCTATAGCAGAGACTTATCAAGAAAGCAAGCAAACAATTAGGAATACAAAATGTGATTAGAGACGGATTGAATGGAGACTCCTCAATATTTCTGGATATAAAGAACGTATTTTTCGCATTGTCTAATCTTTGCGTAATATGTTATTTATTGACGCCGCAACTATTTAATCATTGCAAGCACTAGCGTCAACAAAGATTTGAAGGGGTAAATAAGAATTCTGTCCCATCATTTTTCAACATTGACTTCTACATTCGATTAACAAAAGATAAGACTGTGTCTTAAAATCGGGCAAAACAAATGCTTTCGACAGATGGAATTTTAAAAACAAGGCCTCTTGGTTACAAAAGAATATAAAGATCAATTTCTAGAGGATTTGATTCCAAATGAAAGAAAAAAAGGTAAAAGTAGTGCACAGCAGCCTCTCACCCCCCTCTCGTCTTCTCACCGCCCCTGGTTGTAAGTGCTCGAACCACAATCTTTCCATCATATGCATCATTACAACTAATTGTTGAACGTAAAAAATAAGCACTTTATTTACAGTTATATTTTAAAACTTAATTAATTACCAATAATGTGAGCAATTTACGTTTGTATGAGATCGACTGAACAAATGAGCGCAAACATGTAAAAGTCATATTTTGATCAGTCCTTCATGTACGTGGGAAAGGGCTAATGGCCAAACATCTGAAAAATTCAAAACAAAGGTGCTTGTTAGAACAGTTTAATTTTGATATGGATGAAAACGAATTTTTGTGATGCTTGATGTGGAAATTGTTACGGTCTATTTTTTGGATAAAGCAGCAATTAAAAGTTGTGGTTTAAGTCGTTCACAATGTGAGGCGATAGGACCAGGTTCTTTAACTAACATTTTTGTTGAATCATTAAAATTATCAATAGACGATGGAAGCATTTTGCCTCTCAATTTTTCTTGTTTTTTGTGCCGAATCTTGTAAAGTTTGGAAATTTTGCTTTAAATTCTTGTTTGCTGTGGGACTTTTTAGGAGACATTGACGTCTTAGAAGTCGTAAGAGTAAAGCTTGAATTCTTCCACTATTGAAAAGAACGCTCACTGCGTCTTTCGCTCAACATTCGCTGCATTGGTGTTTGTTGCGATGCTGTGTCAGTAAATCAAGGGTGGCCAACCTGTGGCGCATTGCATCTTTTAGATGACAAGAAAGCAAGCCACTTCTACTCACTAATTTTGGTGATTTTATATTTCTTCGCGTCCTTTGTGGAATTGCTGTTTTTTTCCGATCAATCTGGCTTTTAGTAGTTAAAAATGTATACAGCATATCAGGAGTGTCAAACTCGCGGCCCCCGAGACGATTCTGAAATTACCAATGAACTTCGGCAGTATTGCAACGGATAATTGTCGAAGAAACGCTTGAAGTTCTGATCACAGGTCACACTGGAGAGGTACAAATGTTTGTCATTCAGAGGCAACTTTTCTGATGTTGGAAAGATGATGACCTTTTTTTTTTTTTGGAGATCGACCCAACTTTGGGCTATATTTCAGAGATCGTTGCCCAGAGAGATGGTGATCCCCAAATCCAAAACCACATGCAGCCCTCGGCACGATTACTCACATATGCCATGTGGCCCTCAGCACCATTGCTCCTATATGCAAATTGGCCCCCAGAAGCCCACGAGTTTGAGCAGTATATGATTTTCCTCGCGAGAATGTAGTCCAGTAACTAACATTGTGACGTTTTGACAACCCTTACGTAACAATACGTAACAATTATAACTTCAAAATATGTATATATTACCACACTTTTTAAAGGACTGAAAAGAAATGAATGTTTGTGTGGCGTATCTCAATTGATGGCGAAAAATATTGGCGCATGGAATTAAAAGGTTGGCCACTCCTGCAGTAAATGAATCTGACCGCCCTCGAGCACCCAAAGGCTCGACTTAATAAAAGATAGTTTCTTTTGTCGTTGCTGGCAATAGCAAATTACATTTTCCTTAAGCTCTTCATATTGAATTTCACTTTATTGTATGCAAATGACTTCTATAACATTTCGTTTCCGAAATACAACGGTTTCACCTTCATTAACCTTATCTTCTTTGTTTGATTGATGATGAATGCTTGTTCCATACCTGCGGGTGTAAAGAAATTTTGGCTTCTTTGCAGCCTTACACATTACCAAAAAGGTTTCAGCAACAGCTAGTCGGGGAGTGAAGACGAAAGCAATGTCAAAAGGCTTAGTTGTACTGCAATGGCAAACATCTTATTTATCAACGCTCATTTGTACTATAATGAATAGTAATGGGCTCGCAAGGTTTTTATGTAGTTATGTTCTTTTTAAAGCCACTCTGAGGCAATTTTTCCTGCTTGGTACCAGGCTTATTGTAATAACGCACTGTATCAGCGATGCTGACAACTCAAAATCCGGTCTTAATACAAGTTGTTCTTCGCATAACCCCAAAGGTAACCTTTTTCCACACAATGCAGGATAAAAATAATAATGAAACCAAATCAGTACTTATTTATTTTAGATAAAAAAAACTTTTTCTTTAAGATTGTTTTGAAGTTACCACTGCAAGTGGCAGAGTGCATATGTCTCACAAGAGGTTCAACCATTCAAAAGAAATTGTCGTAAAAAGGCAAAACAACACTATCACGGTCTGTTTTAACAGCAAGGCTACGCGATCATTTTTTTTATGGCTGCTGACTGCTGAAACCGGTCCCCTTTTTGCCATTTACGAAAATAAAGATTAACTTAACAAAATAGAAGGTAGTATTTGAAGATATCCACTATTTCACTGCAAACAGTATTTCCAAATATTTTTGCAACTTATCTCGACAAAAAGTTACGGCAACAGTGCTACATGGCATATGCATTTATATCAGAGCTATGAAATATAAAATCAATAGTTATATTTGAAGCTAAATTCATTGTTAAACTAAAACTATAAAGTAGTTAATAATGTATTTAAAATGTAATCGATAATTCAAGGGGGGATAACGTCATGTTATGTACCTACACTCACTTTATGGCCTCCTCGTGTACCTTAATTCTGCCCCAAAAATCTCCATGTGTAGCAAAGAGTTGAGTAATTTTTATGAAGGGATTCATTTTGTTATTAGTTTATGAGCCCTTCTTTTCAAAAAATCCTCGATACGCTAGTACAAGCCATTTTTAAACTTTTCCAATAATATTCATCAAAATGTAATAAGATAGCTGTTTCAGTATGATATAAGTTGTAGATTTTCGTGATCACCTTACTTTATATCAGATACTTTGACACGAAACACTTGTTCGTAAACTGTTTCCGGCAACATCTCCATTCGGACTCGTGAGTAAAGGTGCAGCCAATCATCAACAAGATGCCACAAGATGCCAAGTATTTTTTCTCAATTTTCTTCTTTTCTTGAGAAGCAGGTTGAAATCATGTTCTTAGAGAGCTTTGGGCATTTGCTTTGCATTACAGCACATCGCAATCTAAAATGGAACTATTTGCTGAGGCTATTTTTTTCACCTGAACTGCTTTCGGAAATCGTTCCCGGCCAGAATAATTAATTACGTGTAGCCTGTTAATTTAACACACAATGCAAAACTTCTTAACAACAGTCAAGTTAGAGCAAGGCGGTGGCGTGTTAAGGGGAAATAAAAGGCGATTCCCCCATTGGTGTTTGTTGCTGTTCCGTGTCAGCAAATGAATCTGACTGATTGGTGTAGCAGAAGCAAACAAATATAAAAGTAAATATCTCTTCTTTTCTGTTTGGAGACCAAACTGGGCAACATTTTTCGCCTGAAGAAGATGATTTACCAAAAAAATGTTTTCACGTCTGCTTAGAGAGCGACTTCGGTGAAATTCTTGCTTTTAAAAGTTGTTCTCCAAAAAAAGTCTTTACCTTTACAAAGTGATCTAACGCACTCCAAAGCTTGTTTCTAAATACGTCATTTTTCAAGGCGACAGAGGTCGGGGTGGTTACCAGGCAGTCCATAGCCGAGTCATTTTAATCTTTGCAATGGCCTAGATCAAAAAGCTCTTTATCTTGACGTAAGGATAGCTTGTACTATAAAATCAAATGATTCCCAAATAGTTCATGTGTCTGTTAAAAATAATATGAGTACATATATTTCGGAAAACTTGCAAATGCAAGTAAGCAAACTTTTATCAACCTCTTATTGATTGTAACGTCCTGGGGCAATGCAATTGTTTAAGCCCAATCCGCAGGAGTATTTTGGCTTATTAACAATGGAGCATTTTGAAGATATTTTAAATTGTTTTACAAGAACGGCAATAAACCCCAACCAATACGCAGAAGTAATCACATATTTTTGTATTAACCACGCAACATAAAACAGACCGGCAGCTAAACGGCAAGGGCGGTTTCGCTGATTGCAAATGCATTAACATGACCGTATATTCACACCTATTTTACGAGTAGAAATAATATCGGCAACGTGGTCAAGTTGGTTGGAGCACCGTTTGTGACACAGACGATCGGGATATTTGAACCTCACGTTATGTAATTCCCTTGCGAAAAGGCACTTGAAGGTTATTTTCTCTGCTTGCGTACTTGCTCGCTCGCTTGCCGTAGAAATGGACAGTGCCAGCAGAGCCGATACACGATTGCGTACAAAATCTATGCGCAATCGCAAAGGCTTTCCCGTAATCGGTAGATAAAAATATGTGACAAAAATCCTCAGATCAATTTTAACTATGGCTGTAACATCGTACATTGATTATGTTTTGCAAGAAAGAAGGGTGCTAGCTCTCGTGAACGCTGGAGTTTAACGTAAAAGCTAGAGTTATTTATTGCTTAATTCTTTCCACTTTGATCACTTTCTAAAGCGTAGCCCGAATTGCCTCATTTAAAAATCTTGCTTGAATTTTAGTTGCTCTCCAATTGTCATCACTATCGCTGAATTGCGTCTGTACAAAATTCATTTAATCAATTCATGATAGATCAGCTGAAAAAGACGCCGGTCCGTTATCACGAGATCATACTCATATATTTTACCACGCTAAAGTGTTATTTAAATGTAAATGCTTTACGGAGACCTAAGAATATAAATACTTGAACAACAAGGAATGCATGCATTGCAGTATTTTGTAGTGAAGTTAGTAAATGGTTCGAGTAGACAATAAATCCAACCAGCGAACTGCACTTGGCCACGGCAAAAGCGAAAAGTCACCAAGGCTGTCTGTATTTATGGGCTTCACCTCCTTAAAATCAGTAAAAAGCTTACTTTTTCAGACAACATAAAGCAGCATAGACTGGCATGCAGATCGAAAATCTATTTCTAGTTACAATAGAACCAAAATATCCGGCTGCAGCTTGGTATTTTTACTGCCCCATCAAGCAAAAGGTCAATTCATCTGTGCTTAACCTAGTTTAATTGTCAAGCTGCTCACCATATATGTTGTAAGAGGCAGCTTTTGTTAGCCACCTATGGCAGTCCGCCTAATAGGTCATGAGGCTATCAGCCAACAAATTGCATTCATTGCTGGTTTAAAATATACCGTCGCTTTTTCTCACTTGAGTTAACTTAGGTTTTAGTTGGTACCTGAAGAACTATTCCGTACCGTGCCTCCATCCAAGGAAAGAGAAGGGGTGAAGAAGAAGACAAACAACAACAAATAATCACTTACCGGTAATACTTATTTTAAATACTTGATCTTTGATTTGACTGACCATCACCAATATCTGCTTACAGTCTTGAGAAACTTGGCTGCATGTTCATGCACAGCCAAAAAACATTTGTAGCACAAATAGTCCGTGGGCTATCTAGGCCCACCATGCAGCCCTCCAACAATAAACAAAACTGTGTTTTTCTGGTAGTTTTTTTTATGTACGTTTTGATATTAAATATGTTAACATTAAATAAACTCTTACGCACTACCCGTTTTGAGCCACTTTATTTGTTGTACCAACAAAACATTTTTCCGATTTTGGGGGGTAATAAACATATGAATGGCAATATGTTTGTATTGAAATATCACAAATACACAAGTAACCACTCAAAATGTTAGTACTGGAGAGCTCTACAATGAAAGGTTTGATTTATTCAAGGAAATATTCAAATTATGCAACTGGAATATATCAAACAAACGCCTATTAATCATTGACAGGTCCTCTTTTTACGTAAATTTTTTGTGTGCTTTGATTTTATTTTTAGTCAGTATCATTGTTTGTTTCAGATTCAGGTTCTTCATCACGTTCATCGTTAGCGGATATTTCGTCTATGCTCCCATCAACTAGTCTATGCTGATTCTTGGTCTCAAGTGCTTTGTACAAAATGTCAGCGAGATGTGCTGGGAGTATATCCCCATCAGACTATTTTGGCTCAATGACTTTATTCACTGAAATCCATCCATTGCTCCCTGTTGGTAATGGAATAACTGGTTTGGAAATACGGGCTCGTTTCCAAATTGCCTCTTGGTAGTTCACTCTTTTTAAGTGTTCTCTTAAGCAGGCTCTAGGGGGTGGAAGGGATGACCATTCGGTGCTCTTCTTTTGATTCAGTTGATTTTCTTTGCCACAGCATTTCTTTAAAACCATTTCATGTCAAAAGTCATCAACAGTTGAATGGCTACCTTTGGGCTGGTATATAGAACACGTGAATTCTTTTAGTTAAGGAAAAAGATCTTCCGACACATACCATGAATTTTTAGGGTTCTTGAAAACAGCCTCATAACGTGGTTTCTTTTGAAGGAGTTTATCGGCTTCACTTTTCCAAATGCGTTTAAAAACACTGGCCGTGTCACATCTTGAAAAAGCATGCAGACCCAGCAGAGCATTGCAGTAAAGAGGCGTGAAGTCATGTGCGAGTTAAAACATATTTGACAACCTTCTCCTGCACCTGGAGCCTGTGTCAAACAGGAGAGTGATGTTTATTTTTGATGCATAATAAAAGAGAATGAAGAAAAAATCACTATCTGCGCTTGTGACTCGAGCATAGTTATATTCTTCATCGACTGCATAGAAGCAATTTTGGCATCCGATAGTATGGTACGAGGTGTGTCAGGAAAGTTCCGAGACTCGGGCAGTAAACATTTTATTTGCAAAAAAATCTACAATCTACGCTCACACGTTTCAAAGTAGTCCCCCTGCTTCTCAACGCAACTCTCCATGCGTCGCTGCCACGATGCCATGCAGTCCTGGAAGACCTGTTCCGGAATGGCCCTCAGTTCCCTTGTCACGGCCTCCTTGATGGCTTCCACGTCCGTGAATCTGATCTCCTGGATGATGCCTTTGAGCCGCGGGAAGAGAAAAAAAATCACATGGGGCTAAATCTGGGCCTTAGGGGGGCTGGTCAAGCACTGGGACGTTTTTTTCGGCCAAAAAATGGGGAAGCGACAGGGCCGAGTGCGCTGGCGCGTTGTCGTGATGGAACAGCCACGTATTCGAATCAAACAAATCGTGCCTGCTTCGGCGAGCAAATTTTTCAGCACACACTGGTAGACATGTTGATTGACGGTTTGTCGTTGAGAGCTCTTCGAATACTGTAATTATCTGCCAAACAGTTTGCCGATCAATTCCTACCTGCTCAGCGATCATCCTGACCGTCAGGCATCGGTCCCCTCGCACTGCCTGTCTCACCGCTTCCACGTTTTCATCAGTTTTTGAAGAGGAAGGTCTTCCAGATCTTGGTTTGTCCTCCACGTCCTCCTCACCCTCCCTGAATCTCCGATGCCATTCGAAAATACGTGCACGAGACATGGCTTGATCTCCGTAGGCTACCATCATCGAATATATTTTCCATCTGGAGCATTACTTCAACATACCTCGATTTTTCGTGGGCTGTACGCGCTCAACGACGGTAAGCTTAATAGCTATTCAGGAGACCAGAAGTGCCGGCACCCCGCCGGCCCGGGCCAGCTTGAGATTTGGCATGTTGCATAAATGCTTCTTCAATGGTTTTATCTACTGCACACCTGTTCGTTGGTATGAATGACCTTGCCACACTTATTGCATCTAATTTCAGTAACTCGGTGGCGGCTATGAGAGTTTTCACAATGTTGACCGAAAACAACAAGAAGTAGCAGAGATATCTGGCATAATTTTGACCATTAAAGCTGAAAAATAGATCCACCATTTTACTTAAACAAGCACCATACAAGCAGTAATCATTGATTTTTACAGCATACAGCAAGGAAAGTGCCAACGAAACATGATTCATCTACCTCAGCCAAAATTGGGCAGTTTTACCCTGGCTTCCGCCACGGACCTGTTGTCTGAACGTAGAATATTCTTCAAGATAATTAGCAAGTGCTTTGTTTTGCATTGCAGCATCCAAGTTTTCTGAAGCTCTCTCATTAATAATATGATTAATATGATCTACTGCTTGTAGCAAATCACCTGGCAAGCCTTTTAAACATCTTGTTGATTAATTTCCGCCTAGTCTCTCCTCAGAAAAGCTTAGGCAAATCCTATCAACAACTGTAGAATCCTTGTCTCGTACTGATAGACTTCAACGGAGTTATACAATTCCAAAAACGTGAGAAATGAATTTAATGACGGAAAATTGATAATTCGGTTTAGTTCCACAAATTATAAAACGATTGATTGAATGAGGAATTTGGGGTTCCGTGCTTTTCTTTATACGTCCTTAAACGTCCTTATAACGTCCTTAAACATCCTTTAACGTCCTTATAACGTCCGTTTCTAAAAATAAAAAACCACAATTACTTAACAGCAAAACAATTACAAAAGACAACTGTCACGTACCAGAACTATTTTCCAGACAAAAATCGAGCAAATGACCACTTGATTTTCTGATTCTGAGTAAGACAACACTTTTCAATTGTATGCACTTATCTCAATTACTTATCAGTTGTCTTACCCTACAAAGACCAATATAAAGATTAATATGTTGACTAATTACTTATGTGACACAAAACTCAATAATGGCAATTTGATACTTTAACTAAACAAACTCTAGCGCCGTTTTCTATTACTTCGCATGCAGGCGCGTTGCATTTGACTGAACAAAAAAGCGAGGATTTTACCGATACTACGCGTTGACTATTGCGTCAGAAAAATGAACCATTAGGGGTAACGAATTCCACAAACTCAACAGAAGGTTACAACAAAAATATTTAACACATCTAGTTTCCAGATATCTGTTAAGAAGCAGTCTTTCCAGGGTTTTAGCCATGACTTTGTGGGCATTTATTGCGCGACTGTAGTTTTTTCCGGATATCACACCATTCATGAAACCAACAGCTATAACCCCAGCTTCCAACAGCACATCAGCTAATCCGCACTCATTCGTTTTTTACCAATCATTTTAGGTATGCTCAGATCAAATGAATAGATCCTATCATTACAATGTGGTCATCACACTCGTAGAAGTCTGGACTCTTCCAAATGATAGTCTAAGTGAGGCTAGTGCGTTTCTTGGGCCTCTTATTTGCCCGATTCATGCAAAATAAACGAAATATAGTGGAACGAAAAAGAATAGCATTTATGAGTTGACATGAACATTTTGGGTATCGGGACTAGCTTGCCGTTAAAGGCTGCAAACATCTGTTTGCATCGGCTACAGAAAAAAACATTCCAAACATTCAAAAGAGCGCTAGGCAGAATTGGCTTCGCTGCACTTCACAATATCTTCGCCATTAACAGTTTCGCATTTTTGTCAATTATCAGTAATTGATGATGCGATAATAAGCACTGTTGTGTTTGATTTCTTATGAATGCAGGTACAGTCAAGGCAAGTTGCCAGATAGGTTAAGAGTTATTGAATCAGGAAAGCTCGTTAACGATCGATCAATTTAAAATTCTAGTAGCATTTCTCGTTGTAGTATTTTATAAACCGCGTATATAATTTGTATTGAATGTTATTTAGAACAAATTTAAGCTAAATCAGTGATTGTCGTACAACCCTGATATGTCGAAATGAAAGTGGAGTGAAAAATACGTTGAATTTGGCTTTACCAAAATAATTGAAAAAGATGGGACAGAAAAGGCGCAATGCATCCTTTGCGATCAGGTTCCTGCAAACTCGAGTTTGAAACCTTCCAAGCTGAAAATACATTTTGTAACACATGGTGGATTAGCAGCTTATGGTGTTGAAGCCCTGAAAACAAAGCGAGCCCGCTACGATCAAAAAGGTACTCTCCCTCAATTGCACAAAGCAACAACAACCGTGCAAAAGCGATCTTGATGGCTTCGTATAGAGCTGCTTACTTGATTGCGAAGAGTAAAAAGGCACACAACATTGGAGAAAACTTTACCAAACCTTGCGTCGTGGAAATGGCAAATATTTTGTTGGGAAACGAAGCAGCAAGGAAAATGAATAAGATCTCTATGTCAGATAACAGTGTAAAAAGGGGTCTACCAACTGTTGATATTTGTACGCTACCTTCAAAAAGCAGAAACAAAACTTGAGCTGGAGAAAGAATTTCTGTGCTATGAGAGTCTCCAAACCACAGCCGCGACAGACGTCATGAATTTATTAAAAGCCTTTTTCAAAAAGCATGATATTCCTCTTGAGAAAACTGGGTTTGTGTGCACTGACGAGGCACCGGCTATTCTTGACTGCAAATCGGGGTTTGTGGTACTGCTAAAAGAGATGAATCCGAACTTAGTCATAATCCATTGAATATTACACCGATATGCATTGATGAGCAAAACATTGCCGGACAACTTGAAAAAAGTGATGGACTCTGCAGTTCATATTGTAAATTTTGTCGGAGGGAAAGCGACAAATCACCGGCTGTTTAAGCGCTTATGCAAAGAGATGGAAACTGAGCATATTGTTTTATTTTTTTATACTAATGTACGATGGCTGAGTCCGGGGAAAGTGTTCAACCAATTGTTTGAACCACGACATGAAGTGCTTGCATTTGTGAAAAATCATGAAAAGAAACCGGTTTATGCCACTGATTTGGAATCTCAACAGTTTTTGCTTCGTTTGGCATATCTTGCAGGCATTTTCTCAGCGCTGAATGATTTGTGCATCTCTTTTCAAGGACGAAGAACGGATGTCATTTCTTCAGTGGAAAAGATCACAGGGTTCAAATGAAAACTCACCTTGTGGTTGAAGTGAGTTCCAAATGGTAGTTTTGATCACTTTACCTCATTTCATCAGTGGAGAAAATCACAGCGTTCAAGTGGAAACTTACCTTGTGGTTAAAGCGAGTTCCAAAGGGTAGTTTTGATCACTTTTCTACATTCAATGAGCTTCGAGAAAGTATAAAAGGAGACAAAAATGTACTGTGCGACATTGAAGATCTTTTGTCATCGCTAAGATCAAAATTTGATTCTATTTTTCCTGCTGAAAAGGTTGCTCCGTCATGGGTTCAAAATCCATTCCTGGTCAGAGTTAATGAAGTGGAGGAGAAACTCCAAGAAGAAATTCTTAATCTGAAGGCATCTGGGGTTGCGGAGATGATGTTCACCGCAAGCAATCTGACTGAATTTTGGCTGTCACAGACTGAAGCTTTTAGAAATCTCGGCAGGATCGCTTTGAACCATCTCCTGCCTTTTGCTACTACATACCTATGCGAACCAGAATTCTCGACGTTGATGCTCATGAAAACCAAAAATCAGTCAATAATCAAATAAGAGTGTGTCTCTCAGGCATTGCTCCTCGCTTTAAATTGTTAGTTGAGAACCATTAGATGCAAGAGAGTCATTAAACATTGTTTGGTAGTGGTAATTTGTGATTTTTAAAATAAATCCTGTTGTATCTAATATATAAAACGCAATTCTGTCTGTCTGTTTTAACTCCTCTGTAACTGCTACCGGTACAAGCATCAAACTTGGCACGATTAATCATCACCCCGTGATGAGGGTCATAAGGGTATTTCTGACGTCACCATGACGTCATAATCAAAAAATTTTTTTAGAAATTGCATTACTTGACAAAGGACAACCGCTTTTTGCTCAAACGAAAACCAGCTCTTGACTTACCACATTTCAAAAATTTCATTTCTTTGGGGTCTAAAATAAAGTCACAATCAACGATTCATTGCACAATTTGTTTTTTGTTCCATCTCAAAAAGTACTCATCGCACAAACGCGATCGAACGTTCTTTTAGATGATATCAATAAGCTCCTTTCGATAAAAGCAACTTTATAACGATTTAAGTTTATTTGACTATGCTACGAGCAATTCTTTATTTGAGCACTTTAAGCTCTCCATGCATTTCTTCTTCTCTTTTTCCCTTGCACGCTTAAACTGGATCTATGACGTCATAATGTATCTCGTACAATAAACACAAATCTATTCTAACGCAGATCATAATATAAAAATGTTTTCAAAAATTGTACCCTTTTTGCAAAATCAGTTTACTAAAAACTGATTTGTGACTTCATTTCTCAATTGATTTTCAAACTTTTTCCAGCAAATCAAAGGTTATTTCAATGCGAGTCCGATAGTATACAATACGTGCAATTAATATTAAATTTCACACTGAAAAAACTGAACTTTAAGACCTATGGTGCAACTTTTTACCTTTTCCGAAAGTGGTGAGCTCAGTAAAAACAGATGACTTTAATGCAAAAGCGGTATAATAAAGTATTAACAATTACTGTTCTTTGAAAGCTCAGGAAATTTCCTTTTCACCAATATGTGACTCCAATTACTTGAAGCTAAGGATCAGTTTATAATGGCTGATCAGAACTTGGTTGCCATACATGACTTTTGATTTCTGGTCGAACAATTATCCTACTAGAGCTAACAAACTTGCAATTGTTAGACAAAGTTAGCTCTCTGGTGCATTTTGATTCCTTTTCCTCACAAACATGGCTATTTTGCATTATCTGTTGACGTTTTCAAACAGATCCATCAAAAACTGAAGTCTCCAAATATTTATGAAATGTATTCTATCGGTTAAAAACACACAAAATTTTAGTGCCTGCATTTCACAAAATTGCAATTTCTAGAAAAACTAAGTCCTTTGGTACATTTTTGGTATTCTTTCTCGATGCATGGATCTTTGGCATCATCAATCAAATTATTCAAAAGACTCAAAGTCTACAAATTTTAACATGTAGCCTACTCCAAGCAAAACACCTGGTCATCACCCAAGAAAAAGACGATGGGATGAAGATGATCCTTTCTTATGGTTTGCAACAAAATGTAAGTGTTGAGCTACATAAAATCTAAATGTTGAAGCAATTTCCTTTGCAATTAGGCAAGGCTATCGCAGCAGCCAGCTGATTCGATGTTCTTAACCTCGACATTATTAATGGGGTCGCTCGCTACTGCTATAACTTAACTGTGAGTGCTTCATTTCAGGTTAGTTTGCTCTTTGAATAGTGGCGTTTATGCCAAGGCCAAGAAACATGCCCGCAGTCAGAGACTTTAGTTCATATTAGTTCGTCCACTGTGACAAAGAAGTAATAAGTAGCGGTCCTAATAATAACGGCTCAAAACGCATTGTGAGGTCATAAAGTTAAGTGACATCTCCACGCTTGCCACTACTTAGTGAAAACAGCAGCAGGCAGCAGGCAACAAAATTATGCACTATCATTTTGATAGCAAACATAAATGGTAAAGCCCATTACTAATATTTCTAATTGCAAGGATAGGCCTATGGGTACAAAACACTAATATTAATTTTTAAGTAGGGAGGTCTGGATTAGGGGCAAAGTTAAATGTATTAAAACCCCAAATTTAAGAAATAGTAATAAAATCCTAAAAGGTAGGGCCCCTTTTCATGCTAAGGCTGAATAAAAGAAAACAGCGCAGGCAAAAATGTTAATGTCACCAATATTTATGCGAAAGCGGGCCCACCAAATTGTCGAACATGCCTACCACCAAACAGCTCATTTCTTTATGAGTCAAAACGATCACCATTTGGGCGACACCATCAATTTTGACTACGTTTCACCTTCCCCACCCCCCCTTACACTTTTAAAAATGACGAACGGTGGTCTGTGTCATCGTTCTTTCTATTTTGAATACTTTCAGTCTTGATTGATAAACCAAGTAATGATCACCATTACATGTACAGAAGCTATGGCTTATATTTAGAATAACATTTCGTTGTGGCTCTAACAAATGTTCGTACGGTTAAACTGGCGCAGCTGCATTAATTGATCCGTTTTAAATTGGCACGGGTGATAGTATGACCTGCCGGGGTAAAATCGCACCATAGTTAGGAGAAACATGTTTTCTGTTTTGCTTGATAATAGCTTTATAGAGCTACCGGAATCAAACCTGAAAATTTGGTTAAAGCAAGAACTTATTTAACTTTTATGAACATGTCTAAGCAAGCAAAAACAAAATGAATCATAATGCGTAGCCAGCAGGCACTTAAGAAAGTTTGGGGCGAAATCAAAATTAACAACGTCACTGTGTTAAATTGCACCACATAAAAAATATTATTGGTATTTTGCTTTAAAATGGCTTTATAGAGCTACCGGGGTCAAACCAAACATTTGAGAAAAAGCAAGGACACTTTAAACTTCCCAGGGCACGTCAAGCAGGGACAAAAGAACATGCTACATAATGCGTAGCCAGCGAGGACTTGAGAAAGTTTAAGGGAAAATTAAAAGAAAACAGCGTCACTGTGTCAAATCGCACCACACCAAAGAAATTTTTGTTCTTTTGTTTTAGAATAGCTTAATATCAGAAATATAATCCCTACTTCCAAACTACGGGAAAAGCAAGACTCCCTTGGGTTCGTGTCAGCAACAAACATAGTACATAAATCTAAGGCATTGCCATGATCTTGAAACGAGATATTCTATCAGGAAAAGGAGCACAAAAAATTGTGAACATCTTATTTGCAGAAAACACATCAACTTTTGGTAACTCTTTATACAAAAACCTGATAGGAAAAGCCGGCTTGGCCGCCTGAACTGACACCCTCCATCCCGACGTCACTAACGGGGCTCTTCAAGTGACGCCGTCATATATAATATAAAGCAAGAATTTTTCTTATGCCGATATGCTGCCTGTTAAGGTATTTATGTCTATACTCTACATCACTGTAATAGAATCCCAAGTTTAAGAAAAAGTCAACATAAAATCACAACCATAACAATTTGTAAAATTGAATATAGTGAGAACAAAAGCCGCTTTTGTCGCTATGCCGGAAACAAGACCAATAGCGCAGCCAAATTAGGAACTTAGCCTAATACCACAAATATAAATAGGAAAGAGGCAGCACCAATTGGCAAAATAGGCTTGCCATTAAATAATTTTTTTTAATTGTAAAAGCAACCACCTTTTTGCCGCTACCATCAGTTTTGATTATGTGAAATCCCTGCTCCCTCACAAGTATTGACGATAATTTGTGGCAAGATTCTTTGTGAGCATTGCCAGTCATGATTAAGAGAATATGATCATCACAATTTCGTGTAGAAGAATTGTGAAAGTGCATAAGATTCACTAACTTTTCGCTACTACTCACACAAGAGCCGGATGGGTAAAGCCGGCTTGGCCGGTTGAACCGAAATACTAAATCCGGACATTACTGATGGAGGGCCTCTCCCGGGAAACCCCAGCAAAGCCGGCTAGCATGTAATAAAGTCCAATGTTAATAACTCTTTTATATATTACAACTTATGTGGAAAGATCGGAGATAGTGATCCAAGGTGATGTAGATTATTTTTGAGTGATCCACGCGCTCAAAAAGGTTGGAAACCACTGTTTTACAGGATCGACTGACCAAATAAATGGAAAATCATAACCTACAAGCACATAGATAGGAAAGTGCTACAAGTCAAAAATCTGAAAAACAAAATTACGACAAGAAACAAAAGTGCAATGACAATCAAACAGTCTCTATTGTATTGCATGTTGAGTATGCCACATACTATCTCTTCAGTCAAAACAGCAATTACGAGTTGTGGTTTTACTTGTTTACAATTTGAGAAAATTAAATCAAATTTAATAAACAGTCACTTAATGCTGGACTAAATCAGATACTTTTGATCTCAGTCTAATTTCTCAGATTTTAACTTCTAAAAACGAAAAAAGCACGAATGGGAATCAAGTTTTTCTTCTGAATCTTTCATTAATGTTTTTGAAATCATTAAGGAAAGATTGAAGCATTTAATTTTTCTCTAAAGTGTATTTTTTTTTACTGCCAAATTTTGCAAAGTTTTGAAATTTCGCTTTGATTCCATGTTTGTAATGAAGCTTTGTGGGAGATGTTGACGGCAGAGCAGTTGTAAAAGGTAAGCTTGTAGCCTTCCACCTTCGAGAAGAATGCCCATTGACTCTTTCCGCTGGCCTTCTTGGCAACGAATTGTGTTGGGATTTTTTGGTAATACTTGAATCCAGCTGCTCTAATGTATCCCAGTGTTTGACAAAGTAAAAAATGGTTTTGTTGTTGTTGTTTGAAATAGCAAATCTCATGTTCTTCAAGCTATCTAAATCGAATTTATTTTTATCTAAAACAAATGACTTCCACAGCATATCATTTCCGATGATAACAGCTTCACCTCCAGTAAACTTATCTTCTTCGTTCATTTGAAGATGAATGCTTGTTCCATATCTGCGTATGTAAACAATGTTTGCTTTCGAGCCTCAAGCTTTTGCAGTGACTGTTGGGAAAGGAGAAAATATCAAGGGACGTAGTTCGACAAAACTGACAAACACACCATTTACCCCAATAATGTTATTCGAAATTTGTACTTTCACAAACAACCATGGGCTTTCATGGCCTTACTATTGCTGTACTCTTAAAAAATCACCATACAGCATTTAGCCTTGCTTGTACCAGGTTTGTGGTAAAAATACTCTGAGCCAGAAGTACTGGCAATCCAAAACAAGGTCTGAACACAATATTTCTTTATGCATAACTGCAAAAGCTTTCCGAGGCCGTAAAACAAAAATATAATGATAATAACCATACAAAAAATCAAATTTGCAATTAGAATTGTTTTTAGTAACGAAACAGTTTTCTGCTTAAGACTATCTTGAAGTCATCAGTGCGGATTGCTGAAGGCATTCTTGCTACCAATCAGGGAAATCGTTGAAAAGAGTCTTTTAAGGAGCATAACAATCCAGCCATGATAAATATTGAAGGCACGATCTCGCAGTTGTCTCTTCCATGGTGGCTGATCCCGGAGACCGGTTTAATTAATTAGCCTAGTGCAAAGAAGAAGATCACATCTATAGAATGGAAGATAGTATTCAAAGATCTTCCTTTTTTACTAAAAAAATATATCTGAATACTTTATTTCAATTGAAGTTATGGCAAGTGTGTCTTATAACATGTTTGTCGGAGCTATATGTTTATTATTATCTAATATATGAAGCGCAATTCTGTTTGTAAGTCTGTGTATCTGTGTGTC
Source organism: Trididemnum clinides (assembly GCA_963675345.1). Lineage (NCBI taxonomy): Eukaryota > Metazoa > Chordata > Ascidiacea > Aplousobranchia > Didemnidae > Trididemnum > Trididemnum clinides. The sequence continues at coordinate 32,798,365 of OY776292.1, read as the reverse complement.
TGTCTTCCTGTCTGTCTGTCTTAACTCCTCGGAAACTGGCAGGCGTACAAACATCAAACTTTGTACGGTTGATCGCCTTTTGGGGTTGAGCGTCATAAGAAGATTGGTGACGTCATAATCAAAGATGATGTTTTTTAAATTGCGTTTTTGGACCAAGAAAAGCAGTTTTTGGCTTAAGTACCCGACTTACCAACTCAAACAAATTTTACTTCTTGGGTACCTCACATAACGTTATGATTAACAATTAATCGTAAAATTTGCTTTCGTAATTTACTCTAAAAATACTGATCGTAGAAACGTGATTAAATGCTTTTTTGGGAGATCTTAGCAAAGTCCTTTCGATAAAAGAAACTCTACAATTAATGCTTATTTGGCAACGCAACAAGAGATTCATTATTTAAGCATTTTAAGCCTTCTAAGCATACCTCTAGCTGTTTTTCTGCATGCTTACAACTCGCTGTATGATGTCATAATGCTAGGTGGTCTTTCAGCTTTTTCCTTGATTAGAACTCATTACAGCAGACCATTTTTGATCTGCATTTTTATTACATGGCATTTGTTTTACGGTTGGATGTATTTCCTACCACCAAACCTCTCTTCGAAGGGAAAACTTGGCCATCTGCTCTCCCTTCGAAGAGAGGTTTGGTGGTAGGAAGGCGCCCCGTTAACCCTATTTGGCCCGGGGGGGGGGGTCGATTCGACCCACAGCAAATTAAAACTGTTGTAACTTAGCGACCGCTTGAGATAAATGTTTGAAATTTTTTGACTTGTCCTAAAATTTATCTGGCTTTTGGTTGGTTATAAACTGACAAAGATATCCTTTGTAGTTTTGACTTAAACATAGCAATTTCGAAACCCACTCGGGCAAATTTCTTTATCGATTGCTTTTGTATAATAAAGAAAAAAAGGAGAAAGAGCGCACACGCAAAACCGTGACGAGCTACGTAAACCGCAGAACTTGTTTGAAGTGACGCATTGACTGTAAAGCTGTACAGTTTCTCAGAAATCTTTCTTCTCAAAACCTTTTCGCTGTGAATAGCAACTCTTAATTTGACAAGCCAAAAACATCAAAGTGCTTTCAGATACAGGGCTATTTTGTAACTTTTAGTTAAATAAATAATACCTTTTTGACGCTAGGCCTTAACTTATCGATAAAGTAATGCTAGAAAATATTTCGTAATTTTGATACTTGACAAATGCAACAATGCAAAAAGAATTGTTTTCAAGCGTAAAAGCCAGAAAATAAATTTGGCGGCGTGATAATATAGTTTGCGCTTTTCATAATGATTTGTAATGTTATTGCCAATTAAAATTGGGGATTGGTTGGTGGGAGACCAACGAGCGCACTTGCAATTTTTATTAGATGGAAAATATGCAGTGGTAGACTAAGGGACTCAGGGGCGACAGACAGCAAAATTTAATTTAGGAGTTTTATAAAACTTGATTTCCGTTGCTTTACGAGTAAGCTGTTAGTACTTAATCAAATACCGAATTGTTATCAGCAAATACACATCCAAAACGCAAGAAGCCAATCGTGAATCACAAAATTAAATTTTTTTTAAGGGGAGAAGGAGCTGTGGAACATCTCCTGAGTTTGTGATCAACACCAAAATTTTTTTCTGTTGACCGCGTGACAAAAGCAATGTGTTTGTATTCTACATCTACACACTTCCAAAAGCAAATAAAGATTTTTTTTCCGTGTTCTTTTATCCACTTTTATAAAAACGCCTCTAGTAAAAGCACTACGTTGCCTGCTGCATGGCCGAGCAGAAAAGCATTTGCATTGAAGTGGACGTTCAAAGTTCAAACTACAGCTTGCGTCAACTGTCACACCATTATAAGATTGAATGCTGACTCAAATATCGTCTTGTCATTTTCATTCTTCTAAACCGGAGATGGGCAAACTTTTTAGTCGGAGGGTAGCATTGACCATTCAAGAGTTACCCGAGGACCAATGCGTAAAATCTTGTAATAGCTGTATGCAATGCAAGAGCTTGCAATAGCTTAAAATCTTGCAATAACTTCTTGTAAAGACGTATCACAGGGCTTTGATAATGATGGCGTTCAAAAACAAAGATCATCACTCTTTATTTGGACGGAAAATGCGTCAGTTCAAACTAAGAATTGCGTAGCGGCTCTTTCAATGATGGCTTCTATCGTTTTTGGCTCTTCAATACCTCAAGTGCGGCCAACCCTTTCTTATTGAATTAAATTCATGGAAGTTTGTATAAGTTTCGAGGACCGCACAAAATGCTCTCGCGGGCCGCATGCGGCCCGCGGTTCGTAGTTTGCCCACCCCTACTCCAAAATACGTTTATGCTGCGATCGATAAGTCAAATTTCCAATTGTTTTACTTCAATACAGGAATAGTTAAGAAATCAAAAGTTTCTTATGACATTGGGAATGCAGCCACTACATTTTAATTCTATGTTTGAAATGATCAAATTGCTCGTTTCCACTAAAATTTAAATATTCTGCCGGTGTATAAGATAGTGATGATTATATGATATTTAACGAATAATTTTCTTCTTTCAGGCATATCAATTTCGCAAACAAAAGTAATAAAAAATAGCCCATGTCAATGTATGACCTGAAAAAGTGTTAAGTAAAATTTTGAATGAAGTATCTGACGAAGAAAACGACGACATTGAAAACACAGCCTCTTTAGCTTCCGGTGACTATAAAATTGTAAGAACCCTATAAATATCACATGACGCCTCCAGAGGGAAACAAAACTGCCGCATTGGTGTTATTATGGGGGAGAGGATAAAAAATAGGCTACGTAGGCGTATTGTTGTAGCACAAACTTGATAATAAAACAAATTAAAGTTTACAATCGTTTGATATAACAGGCTTTTTGTAGCAAATACGAAACTTAAGTTTGCTTGAGGACTTTTTTCATATGACTCGTCATATACACACGCAGACTTGGACAACAAAAGATGTGTAATTCTAGTTGGCTAATTCATTGAATTGCAGCCAAAAGTCGCTAATTCTAATCTAATTTGAAAAACTAAGTCTCTAATTCTAATCTAATTTGAAAAATTCTTAATTCCAATTCTAATCTCATTTCGAAAAAGTTCCTGACCGAAGAGTCGGGTGTGAAAAATAAAAAGATCTTTTATGTTAGGGATCAGAACCACCTTCGGAAGTATTGGCACTGATTGGAATGATTTACATGCGAGGCTTACTAGGACAAGCACATCAAAGCACTAATGCGATGTTCCATGAAATATTTGGCAATCCAGTTTTTAGTGCAGCTAAGTCAAGGAATAGATTTAAATTTTTTGATTGCTCACATATCACTTGATGATCATACAACGCGTTCTACTCCTTAGCAATACGATAGATTTGCAGCTTTTCTTAAAATTTTTGAAGAATTTAACGAAAACTGTGGGAAATTTCTAGTTCCTAATGATTATTTGTCGCTGGATGATACTCTTTATCCTACGAAAACGCAAATCAGTTTCAAACAATTTAATCCGAGCAAACCAGCCAAGTATGAAATGCTGTATAAATCAATCAATTGTAAACCTTGCACCTAATTGGCAAAGCAGCCTACTAGATGCAGCCTTAGGTGCATTAGGTGCAAGGTTTACAATTTTCATATCTTCGCCTACAAAAATCAATCAATGCTTTTCGCTATCCATTTACCTTTTCAACTGCTGTGTATTCTGCTAAGCCAAAAGCAGAGCCGAGATCTTACTACACTCCTGGGACGTCACAAACAGTAAAATACCTAATTCAAAATTTGGAATGCCACACAAATTTAGTGGCAAGAAACATATTATATGACAGATTGTATACTTCAATACCAATGGCGCAGTGGCTGCTTGACCGCGAAAAAACTTCTGTAGGAACTTTACAATCAAATAGAAAAGCAATTCGAGCCGAAATTAGAGAAATCAAAGACCAAGATTTATTGGGAAAAGAATAACGGCATATTAAATCTGCACTCGTATGTAGTAAAAACAAAAAGTTTAGGAAAGCGAAATGCTTTATTATTGTGAACAGTACCACCGCTTCTTGCAACTACAAAAGATGACAACAAAAGTAAGCTTGCTATTTACAAACTATACGACTTTTCAAAAGGCGAAACAGACATCATTGGCCAAAAAATGGGGTCTCCAGCTGTACATCAAAATCAAAGCGCTGGACTATGAATGCATTTTGATACGTTTTGAACACATGTCGAGTGAACGCTAGCACGATATATGCAATGAACAATGATCTGCAGCCTCAAAACATAAAATCCGTAGATTTCGGATTTAAACTAGCTATGTCTTTGATTCGCCCACATATAGCACGACCAAGTTTAATTGGCATAAATTCTTCTGTAGTTCGCAAAATTGAGATAGTACTGGGGAAAAAAATATCCTCCAAACATGTAAAAACATCAAGTGGCTTTTTTCCTCATCAAAGTGAAAAACGAAGGCGATGCGATGCATGTATCAGTAAGATTAAAGGAGAAGGAGCAAAAGAAAAGAAAAACAAAATTTCTAAGCAATTGAGCCAGTGCCAAAAATGCGGAAAGCCTTTGTGTAATAAACATCTTATTCGCATTTGTGGTTCTTGCTTGCAAGACTAAACTGTTGTTAGACTTACACTTAAGGATAAAATTGCATTGCCTTAGTTGTTTTTGAAACATACGAGCGTATTGCTGCTTTGTCGATGATATATGTATTGTTGATATTACCCGTAAATTTAATGTAGCGTTCCCGTATTTTCATATTAGACGATAAATTATAAGCAGAAACAGCATGGCGTGTGACTGCAATACAACAGCTAGTCCAGAAATAGCCCATTTTGTTTCACATTTGTAATGTATTCTGTTAATTGCAAGTGATTTTTTAAATAATAGCTCTAAATTCACTAACGCCTCAAAGCACTAGTAACGAAGATAAAGCTCAAATTGATGACATCATAATTAATCTTGATTGAATATAAAAACTGTAAGGACCGTTTAAATATCATATGACACCTCCAGAGGGAAACAAAACTGCCGTATTGGTGTTATTATGGTGGGAGGAATAAAAGATAGGCTACATAGACCTATCGTTGTAGGACAAACTTGCTATTAAAAAGAATCAAAGTTTACAATCGTTTGACACAGGTTTTTGTAGCAAATTCAAAACTTTAATCTCAAGCTTGTTTGAGTACTTTTTTCATTCAACTCGTCACATACGCAGACTTGGACAACTGATTAATTCTAGCTGGCTAATTCGGTGAAATGCAGCAAAAAGACGCTAATTGTAATCTAATTTGAAAAATTAAAAGTCTCTTATTCTAGTGTAATTTGAAAAATCCCTAATTCCAATTATAATCTAATTTCGGAAAAGTTCCTGACCGAAGAGTCGAATCTGAAAAATGACCAAGACCTTTTTTTATTATTGTCGCAAATACAAAGTGGTTTTGCCAAGATGTTCAAATGGCATCAAAATTTGCTGGGTAGTGAAAATTTCAAACTAATTTTAGAAAAACTGGAAAGCTCTAATTCCAATTCTACTTCAATTTGTGGTAATCAGAAATGCTTTAATTTTATTTTACTTTAATTTAAGAAAAGCATTAATGCTTTAATTCTAAGTGTTATCTAATTTGAAAATGCTAAAAAAATTCTAATCGTCCAAGTGTGCACACAAGGATGGAGAGGCTTAGAAAAACGTCGTATTGCGTCGCATAAGGTAGAAAAAAGAATAAACGAGTCATATGATTCGTGAGCATTCCTTAATTTGAATGAGATCTATGTTTTGATCAATAAAAATATTTATCCGTGATGAACAAGCATAGCTTGCATAATGAAAAGAGTAATAATTTCATAAAGTTAAGAAATTTTTGTCGTTGAAATGCAGTTTTACAGCCTGTTTCACATTTACTAACAATCAATTCAAATTACAAAAATCTATCTAGAGAGTAGACACTTGGTCTAGTCCAGGGGTTCCCACACTTTTCCAGCCTGAGAGCTACTTATGACATGACCAAGTTAAAGAGATCTACCACCTACTAAAAATGCAAAACATATTATTAATAAATAGTAATTGTTCAGTACGTGATGACCTTTTTTGTTTTTTTTGGAGAACGCCACCAATTTGATTGGTATTTGCCAAGTAAAGCCGGGTTGTGATGTCTAACAGTTGTGACGAAATTTTGTAATGTGCATCATTTCAGAGGCGCTGGGCTATATGGTGAGCCTGCTGTTATTTGTAGTATTGAAAGTGCGCCCAGACTGTATAAAGTTTGAGAACTGCTGCCTTACTCTCATGCCTTGCACTTTATGGAATCAGCCAGTGATGCATAGTCCGGATACTTTTTTTAATATTCTTTCAAATTTAATTTTTTTAAATGCCTTGCGATCTACCCACAATGCCTTCGCGATCGACGCAATGGGCACCTCTGGTCTAGTCCAACACAAGAAATGTTATACAAACATCACGGCTGGTAAATTCCTCATAAAAGGCAAAATGGCAAATTAATGATGAAGTGTTGAACTTTTTACCTGGTAGCTGACAATGATAAACTGCGCTTAGCCGATCGCACAACCACAACGTCGAAGAGTAAACAAGACGAAAAAAGAAAATTCGCCGGCCGTTTCTTTATTTTAAATTATAGTCAAAAATCTAAAATCTAATGCTGTGCATTTAATTTGCAATAACTTGAACGCTATTAATCTGATCATAACGAAAAGTATAAAATTAAATTGAAAAATAAATTCTTCATCTATCTGAGCAAACACGGAATCTCTAGTGTGAGCAATTTAAAAGTTATTAGCTGCCAAAGTGCTCGGGTCGAATCGACCCCCCCCCCCCCCCCGGACTTAGAAAGCAAAAAAAAGCCCGGCCTTAATAGGGTTAAGTGCTTTGCCCAAGGACACAACAAGCAAACCTGCCTGCTTGTTCTCCACAACCTCCCGTAAATGCCGAGCGCCTAGCAAGGAAGCTGTAGACACCATTTTTTAAAGTTTTTGATATGACTCGACAAATGGAATGAACCCCAAGTCTACCGACTGCGAAGCCGATGTTCTTACCACTACGCCATCGTGTTGGCTGAGATCACATAATTTGATGATTTTTGAAAAACTGCAACATTTGTACAAAATTAGTTAACTTAAAGACTGATTTGTGGCCTCATTTCTCATACGATTTTCAAACTTTTTTAACATATAAAAGGATATTTCAAGCTAATTCCAATTATACATGATGTCACGAATAAGTAAATTTGCTTTAAAAGAGTAGTTTTTATATGCGTGCAGTTGTTGTAATCTGTTGTTTTATTTTGCAGTGCTCATTTTATTTATAAATCTGAATTGTCTGAAGCCCAAAACTTGCTAAACTGTTTTCGAAAACAAACCTTTTTCCTTTCGCATTTATTAATAGATTTGTAACTCATACGCCATTTCTGACCTCACAATGATTGACTAAGTGACTAAGTTTCAGTGTATTCTGGTGAGTCTTGTTTCTTCTCGAAGATTTTTCTTTTTTTTTAATATTATCGATTACATAATTCATTAACGGTGGATTTTCTGTGTCACGTGATGTTCTAGCATTTTCCAGAAGATCGTACTTTAGTATAAAATACGGCGAGATTTTATGATTCAGAGAGAAAGAAAGAGAGAGAGGGTAGTTAGTAGGCAAAGTAGAGTGTAGTAAAAAGGTGTTGTTTTGTGGTGATTGTTGTGACAGGAATCAAGCGATTATTTTGGTGGTTTTAGTCTTGGTTGGGTCTGATTGTTGTATTAAAGCGCATTGTTCTTTTTTTGGTGTTCGACGAGTGAGGAATTCAAAATCTTAAAGTGGTTTATGAATATATTTGTTCTGTTCTTGATCGAGAAGTGCGTGAGTTGAAGTATCTTAGTGGAAGCCAATCTTTTCCTAGCTATTAAGTTGAAACCAGACTTAATTATTCGAGCGATACTACAAGTCGCCTCAATTTTAAGAACTAAGCTAAAGATTGAGATGGAACAAAAATTCTAATAACGCGCGACACATGACATGTATTTACTATTAGCTTTTACACTAAAAAAGCTGAACTTTAAGACCTGTAGTGTAACTTTTTTCCGACAAAAAGTGATAAGCTGAGGAAAAGCTGGTAAGTAGAATGAACAAAGATTATGATTAAGTACTAACGATCAATGTCGTTTGATAGCTGAAGGAATTTTCTTTCCAGCAATGTGTGACTCCAATTACTTAGAGTTAAGGATTAGTTTATTATCAACAATCAACTAATCAACTATTGGTTACCATAATTCATGCTCATTTTTAGTTGAACAATGATCCTACTAGACCCAACAAGCTTGCAAGTTTTAGACAAAGTTGGTTTTTTGGTACATTTTGACTATTTTTCTAAGAAAGCGTGGTTCTTTGGCATTATCGATCTAAATTTGCAAAAAGATTTATCAAAAAAGGAAGATTTGAAAATTTTTGCAATGTAGCCTACCGGTTAAAATGTCAAAAAATTTTGGTGCCTGGATTTGACAAAAATACAATTTCTAGAAAACTTTAGTCTTTGGTACATTTTTGCTGTTCGTTCTCAAAAGCTTGATTTTCTGCATTATCTATCAACATTTTCAAAAAGATTTATCAAAAATAAAGTTTCTAAGCATTTTAAACAGTAGCCTAATCCAAGCAAACATATTGGTGATCCCACTACAAAAACATGAAGGTAAAGATGTTCCTGTTTAATCTTTTGCAACAAATTTTTAGTACTGAGATACAAATCATTTAAATGTTGAAGCCACTTCCTTTGCAACTGGATGAAGCTGTCGCAGCCGTCTGATTCCACATTCTTAACCTCAAATTTACTAATGGCGGCTGTGGTAATAACTTAACTTTAGGTGCATTAGTTAGGGTTAGTTTGCTCTTTCCCTGATTGCTTTTGTGCCAGAACCAAGCAACCTGCGTGCAGTCAGAAGCTTTAGGTCGCACATTTAGAAATTCAGCTACCAAAAATCGTGAGTAGTAATCCCAATATTTAATAGCTTAATCCTGAAAATCTATACTATAAAGCGCAATAGAAAGGCATCACTCACGAGATCAAACGTCATCAAAATGCGCGTTTGAAAAGAGTGGCTAATTTAGATCGAATTTTAATGGCTTAATTCTGGAAATATATATCAATTACCTTGGCGCCCTCCCACAGCTTAGATATACTTTCAAGCACTTGCTGAATTTAACAAATGAAACTCTGTTTAGTTTAAGAACGCCTAGGGTGAAGAGAGCAGGGCAAATAAGACGTTGCCCGCACGCGATAAACTTGGAAGACATGTGGTGGCTAGGCCTATGCACATCCGCTCATAATGTTTTTTAATCGATTGCTTTTAAACAAGCGTTAATTTTTGCCAAAAGTTATTCTGTAACATCTCATGTTGTATTAAGGTGCATCAAGCGATTATTTATTTAAGTGTTTTTCAAGCATGCATTTTTCTTGTCTTGAATCTTTTTACAAAGCAGTGTTCCGTCACAATGTTAAATGACATCACAATGCTCGGCTCTATATAGTGAAAACAGCAGCAGGCGACATAATTATCCACTATTATTTTGATAGCAAACGTATACAGTAAAGCCCATTACTGATATCTGTGTTAGGCACCTTGTATCGGTACGAAACACTGATCTACATTTAAAAGTTGGGAGGTCTGGATTGCGGGGCAAAATTAACTGTAATAAAATCCTAAGTTTAAGAAAGGATCAAAATTAATATTAATAGCATCAATTAGTAAAATTGGATTTAGAGAGAACGTTTTTGCTTGAAGAGCTTAATAAGCACCTCTTGGAATAGAATGTCACAAATGTAAATACGTAAGGGGGCCCACCAAATCGTCAAATCGTCAATTTGTAAAACTGAATTTGGAGGAAATATTTTGTTTCAAAATAACTTGGCCCAATGGGTTTCTACCCGAATATCGTGAATAAATTTGGGGAAGCCGTAGTCGCTTTTGTCGCTATGCTGGAAACAAGGCAAATAGCTTCGCCAAAGAATTTAATACCACAAGTTTAATAGAAAAGGGGCGGCACCAAATCGAAAACTAGGCTTACCACTAAATAGCTTACTTCTGTATTTGTGAAAATACCCACTATTTGGCCGCCCCCATCACTCCCTCCCACCCTCGCACTTTTTAAAAGTAGTAATGATAGTTTGTGGCAAGATTCTTTCTTTGTAAGCATTAGCAGTCTTGATTCAGGTAATAGCATGATCCCAGTAAATGAATTGTGAAAGTGAATAAAATTTATTAACGTTTTGTTACTGTTTACACAAAAGTCCGATGGGTGAAGCCGGCTTGGCCAGTTAAACCAAAATATTTAACCGTGACATTACTAATGGGGGACCTGCTGGGCGACGCCGGCAAATATATATATAAATCACTTTGGCGCCTCTTCTATCCCATAACTTTGATATTTTACTTCCGCGCACTTTATAAAATGAACAAATAAATTTTTTTGAAATCGTTGGCTGCTTCAGTTGCGGCCAAGTTTAGTTCGTACATACCAAACAAGACAAGATGCAGCCAGGAACTTTAGAAACTTTTGAAACAAAATGTTGGCTATACCCAATCCCTGTAATGTCTACAGAATATTTGATCGATTTCCATTAAAAAACGGTACTTTTGATTTTGGAGCAATAATTAGCTATGTCAACAACAAATTAAGCGTTTTATTTCTGATCTCTCAAATATCGATTTGGTGAAGCCGGCTGAATAGATATTTCTAAAATTGACATTACTGATGGGGACCCTGCTATTATCATAATTTAACCGCAAGTGTTTGATTTCGGATTAGTTTGTTCTTTGCCTGGCGGCGTTTATGTCAGGACCAAGCAACATGCGCCCAGCCAGAGGCGTAAGCTCATACAAATATCCCTACAGCTACAAAAAAGTCGTAAATAGTTGACCAAATATTTAATGGCTTAATCGCAAAAATACGCATTAATTACCGTACTTTAGCGTCCTTGCTTAAGTTTGATATGCTTTCAATTCAAGCCCTTGCTCAATTTAACGATAAAATTTGTAAAATTTAAGCACGCCTATGGCGAAAACAGGGCAAATAAGGCGTTACCACTCGAGAATCTTGAAGTGATGTATTGGCTTTGAGCAACTCCCAGCAAATGCTTTTTTTATCAATTGCGTTTCATAAAACAATGGTATTGTTTCGGAATAACATTTGGCTATGTGAAAAAACAAGCGTTTTGACAACTATCCATTGGGTAAAGCCACCTTGGCTGGCTGAACCGATATTGTTCACCTCGACATTATTGGTTGGGGCATGCTGGACAATGCCGCCAAAGCTTGCTGGTTATAACAATATATTTAGAGAAAATTGTTGTAATGCATTGTTGGAGTTGAGATCTAAATTCAACCAGTCCACCTGGGTGATGATCATAATGCTGAATCAGAAGTTCTTGCCTTGCAAACCTTCAAGCAAAAAAATCAACATTGGTTTAGAGGAAACTATATTTTATCAAATTTACATTATCTCCATTAATTCTTAAACATAAAAACAACAAAATAATTTCATTTAGTCTTCGCTGCGACATTTGACTCTAGGAAAAATTAACGTAAACTGAAAAATAACAACTGTCAAATCTCCGGGTTCAAAGCTCACGTGGGTATAATACAAAAAAGACAAAAATAAAACAAAATATTGTTATGACTAAAATATGAACAATTATTGCATAATAAAACTAGCGGTTAGAATAAACGATGTTACTAAAGCTAGACGTCATTTATAAACAAAGCTATCTAATTTGGGGGATAAAAACATCTTTGATATGATGTGACTATGACATTGGTACGTAATTATGGCATCATGCTGGAGTTTTTATTTATGATTCTGTAGTTTTTGTGCGGCTGGAAAACAAGCCGCCCAAACAAACGCCCCCATAAAAAGGAGAAACCAAGTTTAGTGGGCGACTTTTGTTCCTTCCGCGTGAAAACTACAGAACCATAAATGAAAACACCAGCTTCATGCCAAAATCACATACCAAAAGCCACCTTTACAAACTTTTTTAATCAACCACAAATTCATGTTTTCCGGTTGCATTTTATCTCAACGAAAAATAGTTCGTCAGGATCTTGTAGACTTTAAGCTTTATGAGGACATCACAGAATTCGAAACGCATTTACACAAAATTTTCAACCATAATTATTACTAACGTTGTAACAAATTCAAAATAATATACATCGCCATCTAGCCTACACTGTGGCTATTCATAAACAAATGCAAACGAAACTTTGTGTCAATGGAATGCTTATCCACACGAGTGGAAACAAGATTTAATCAAATCTAACGCTAATAAATCTATCTTACTTTACCGTTAAAGAAAATTTCTTCCGGGTTAAGGTACTTTTTCTGCACAGCCTTTTATCATTCCTTAGCCGGGGGGATTTAAAAAAAGGATTGAGTCAAAAGTATTGCAAGAAAAATAAGCATAACCGCTGTTCTTCTCATCTCGAAATCTTTATGCCTTGAATTAAAAAGTTTATGAGGCACTATTAAAGTATGGGATTGGGAGATAGATTGTTTTCATAAATACAAAAGTAGTATATTAACTGGTAGGCCTATTTATCGATTTCCTGCTCTCTCTTTTGTAATTATATGTTTATCTTCGAGTTCCTGACTACGCTTTTGGTCTATGTGCTCTGTTGCCTGCTTACGCGTATCCAGGGAGCGCTTTCTAGTTATTTTCAAATGAACTTCAAGTGGAAACATTGTCAATTTCCAAAAATCGATCTCAACCAGTATTTAAACGCGCACTTATCATGTAAATGTCTCTTTGCTCAAATTCCATCAAAATATATTTTGCCAAATCAAAACCTTAGACTTTCCCGTCTCACTCCTGTGATCAACAAATTGAAAAACGTTTTGGAACTGTTGAATTTAAGACCAATTGACAAAACAATAAACATAAAACCATCTTTCCGCTTTTATTATAATTATATTTGTGATATTAAGTTCCTTAGCTACGCTTATTTGTCCTGGTTCCAGCATACCGAAAAAAGAGGCGATGTCTTTTCCCGTATGTCTTGCACCCGATCTGTGTACATATATTTAGCAATTTTTAAGCAAAAACTTTCTCTGTAGGTGCAATTTTACAAATTGATAGGCGTCTTATTATTTTTTTTTTTGATTTCCCTTCAAACTTGGATTTTGTTAAATGTAACTATGCCCCTAATTCCAGTCTCCCTATTTTTTAATCAAGACTGGTTTTACAAAAACCCTAGTCAAACTCGGAGTTTAACATCTACAGTTTAGTTGTTACAAAAGGTTATGGATTAAATGGATAAAAAATATAGCAGCCTCTCTAAATTAAATTACATTCTAAACGTTTTTTGGCACCTAAGCCGAAAAAGTTTAGAATTTAAATAATATAATTTAGGAGTTGTAGAAACTTTTAGAATCCACAAAATGATACTGCATAGCAACACTAAACCGCTTTTCATTTTTGGTAGTTATTAACATATTTAGTCACATTCTAAGCTGAACTTTGTCGGCTTACATCAAGTCTGTCAAAGCATCTATAATATCAAGCATTATAATAAATTAAATGTGTGTGTGTGTGTGTGTGTGTGTGTGTGTGTGTGTGTGAATATACATATGCTAATGTGGTATTTTAAGTTTTAATACTTGACATTACAGATGCTTTGACACGGGCTTCATGTAAGCCGAAAACATTCATTTTAGAGTGTGTGTAATTAGGTAAATAAATTACCAAAATGAAAAATTATTTAGAGTTGCTATGCAGTATAGTTAAATAAATATGTTTAATATGTTGAGGTTGCTGTATATCTTAACCATTTAGAGGAGAAAAAGTACCTTTTTACCGAAATTCTATTAAGTGGATAACCTACCGACCAAATTTTTTAGTTAAATAGGCCAATATTTTTTCTCTGGAAGCTGCAGAAGCTCACATCAAATCTTGACATCTTATTCCATTTTGCTACACATGATCAACTCGTCTTAAAGCTTGAGGTTATCAGATATGCGACACGGCTGATCAAAAGTACTCTAACCTAGAGTCTACCTACATTTCAGTGATTTTAACTTACATAATTGCCATTTTTTTAATTCATTTGGCTACTTATGTTAGAAGCATATCATTTTGCTTTAACTGGCACCATACATGTATCAGCAATCGACTTCACTAATTACGTTTCCTTGTAAAATAGCATTGGATAGTAACTGCAGATTTTTCACCAAAATGGCATCAGCCATAATTATGACTTCAGTTATCGTTATGATAAACAACACTGTATATCAAATGTTTCAGAAAATAAGCAAAAATGCGTGCTTAAAATACTCGGCAAAAAATCGTTTGCTGCGTAGCCAATACATCTCATATTGTGGAAAAATCTATTATACTGAAAGTACCTTGTTAAAATCTCCCGAAAAAGCTTTCAATCGGGTTTCTATCGTCCGAAGCTTTTGAGAAGATGACAAAAACAACTTATACAATCAGTCGTTGATTAGGCATTATCCTACCGTCTTAAAAAAATAAAATTTTTGCCAATTGGTAAGTCGCTTGGTGACTGTCGTTTAAGTAGAAAATTGCTTTTCTCTGTTGAAAGACATAAATTTTAAAACACTATTTTCAAATGTGATGTCTTCATTATGTTTCCCACCCCCTTGTGACACCCAACCCAAATAGTGATCAATCATGCTTAGTTTTATGGTTGTACGCCCTTTATGTTCCGTGGAGTAAAAACGAACAAACATACTTACGCAGATACAAAGCGAACTTTGTTTTATAGTAAAAATATTTTTTGTGTTACACAGATGAGCTTTGAACTTTTAAAGATGACGGCTCTATTTTTCAGTTTATAGCATTTTGCTTTAAGATTAAATTTTGCAGCGGACAATACATGAAATTATTTTTATAGAGCTGAAGATGATAATCTAAATATACTAAATCAAATTTTTTACTGGAGTAATGCTGATTGATTGCTTGGAGTTTAGTATAGCAAGACATTTAATGCGATTGGCGTGTTATTTAGTGTTAAATAAAAAAATATGAATTAAATAAAAAAACTGAATAATTTAAAATGCTATAAATTATATAGATGTGGGGAGGGGAACGTTTTGCAATGTTCTTCCGCTCCAAACTTTTAGCTCTTCAACAAAGTTAGTTACCTACTTTGCGACTGTGACCTCAACAAATACTAAATGTCGGTCTGCACCTTAAATTTTCCCCAGAAATCTCCATGTTTGCAAAGTTCCAAAATAAGCCCTAATGTAAGTTTTCTCTGGGTTATTAGTTAATGTTACCCTGTTTTCTAAAATTCTTGATACGCTAGTGTGTATTATGTTTTATATGCTAATGATGATTGACTAAATGTTGCTATATGATTGCTACGTTATGACATAATATCCTAGGCTTTCATAGAATTACCTCAAATTAGGTATTTTGACAAAAAACACTTGTTTGTAAACTGTTTCCGGCAACATCTCCATTCGGACCCTGGACTCTAGATGCTTCCAATCATCAGCAACGTACCACACAATGCCAAATTTATTAGAGCTTTCACATCTTCTTAAAAAGCAAGATGAAACCATATTTTTGGACAGCTTTGGGCATTCGCTTTTCATAACAACACATCGAAATCTGAAATAAAGTTACGTGGTATTGCTATTGGGTCATCTATTAGTTTAGGTGATTGTGAACCAACTGAATGTCTGGTTGTTAGTTTTATGCATAAAACAAAACTCAACAACAATCATTAGGTTGAGCAAAGGCGAAAGATGGAAATCAGCGTAGGCATTAGACAGTCCTTATCCTGGTTGTTTTAATTCCTGCAACGGCCTAGATAACAAGGTCCTATGTTTTCGCAAATATAACTCGAACTGCACAATCCAATGGTTTACAAACAGACCATATTTTATTTGCATATGAGTTGGAAAACTCGCAATTGCAAGTAAACTCACTTCTATCACCCTCTCATTAATTGCAAGTCGTAGAGCAATACAATTATTTAAGCCCTGCTAGCTGGAAAAATAAGATCAAAAAATTTTGAAGTTTTATAAATTGCTTAAAGGCGTCGGCTATAACCACGTATAAAAGAAGCACGCGGCAAGGCAATTGAACAGTGACCGGCAACTAAACGGCGTAAAGAGTGTCACCAATCAATAATTATAAAGGTATTAACGTGACCTCAAATCAATAGCTTGCTATTCAAGTGTTAACAAAATACTTAATCAAGTTTAATACCGCATATCAGTGGTAGCGGTAAGCGTATAAGCCTGTTACATTTCGCATTAAGCTTGGTTCATTCATTGCTTATACCTTCCAAGTTTTTCATTTTCAAATGTGATGCCCAATTTGTCGATGCTCAAAAATCTAGCTTTGACCTCCACTGTCTTCCAATTGCCGTCACCATCGTTCAATTGAGTCTACGCAACAATCATTTAATCAAGTTATAAGAGCTCAGATCGGCAACCAGCTGACTCCTAACCACAAGGTCACGCTCACACACTGAACAAACCAAAATTACTCATTTAAGATGAAATGCTTTTCCGAGACCATAGAAAAATTAACATTTGTCTGCTAATCAGATTTGATTGCACGAACATATTGAAGTTCTGTTTATAAGTGGTTAACAATAAATCCAGCGAACCACCTGTGTTTGTCCGTGGCAAAGGTAAAATAAAAAGGCATCAATGCTGTATTCAAAAGGGCTTAACTCTTCAAATGGCTGTAAAGCTATATCTATTCAGAAATATATAGAGTATATAAATTGGCAGCGGAAAACAGATCTATTCCTAATTACCATAGAACAGAAATGTTATATTTTCTCTGAGGGTTTTTATTGGATGATCCAGCAAATCACCAATTTAGTTGTGCTTCATGGAATTGAGATAGTTAAGTTGCTCACCCATAATCCTGAAAAAGGCGAATTAATTTTGCTTGCCTACCCAAGGTAATCCGCTTTGTTGGTGGTGGGGCCAACGGCCTGCATTATGTCTTCATGACTAATTTGAAATATAACCTACTGCCGCTTTTAATACCCCAGTCTTGATTAGCTTTGAAGTATGAACTTGGAAAACTGTTTGATATCGTGCCTCCATCCGAAAGAAAAGGAGGGGTAAACAAGATCAACAATAATGACCACTAACCGGTGCGCTTAATACTTTTTATAGATTTGCTGTTTGATTTGACAACCAGCGTCAATATCCGCTTACGGCATTTAAAGTCTAGGTGTCATGAAGGATTGGGCATACTCAGAAAAAAATCTTAAGGGTAAAAATTTGACTAGAAAGTTTTGATATTAGAAAAAACAAGGCTTGATGAACAACTTAGCTTGATATTACATTTCACCATTTTGTTGTTCTCCAAGTAATTTTTGGTTTTTCTTGTTCTTAGTTGCGTAAAACAACTTTGACTAAACTTATAATTGAGCCAAAAAACAAAAATAAATAGCAAGACAGGTCTAAAGTTAATATAATTTAAAGTTTGAGCAAATAGCAATAGTTTGTAAAAAATAATATTTGGACTTCGATCCAGACAGAAGCGGGAAAACTTAATATCCTATTTTTGTTTTTTTGGTGTGGCTGTAGGATGCGAAAAACTTGAAAAGGAACCTTGGCACTGTCTTATTCCAATGTGGGAAAACAATTTTCATGGATAAGTGGGGCTAGACCTCGTATTGAAAATAGCCCACTTATTAGGCGATTTTAAAATACTGCTGAGCAAACCTTTTCATATACCTACCGTTATTTGAGCCGAATTGTCGTCATCAATTGAAAAATAACAAGTAGGCATTGAGACAGAATAAGGTCTCATCAATTTACCTTCACATTTAATTTCAATTTCTGGACTTACAATGATTCCATTGTCACAGGTGACCTGCCCAAAAAAAAAAATGCTGGTAACATTCGAAGTCATTGCCTTACTGCAAGGAAACATATTTATGTAGGTTATAGGAAACGAAAACCAAATTATCTATGTTTACTTTTCCTTTCTCTTGATTTCGCAAAGAGAATTCTTCGAAAAACTAGCTTTTGAGTGAGTGACTTCTGTTTTCTACGGATATTGCATTACACCCACACACAAATACCGAATTATGTTGCTTAAATTTGATATGTGTGCATCAGTTGTAATTCCATCGAAACTTGGTCACAAAAAAACTGAAAGAGCAATAAGACTGTGATGCCACAAAATTCCAGCAAAATAATCCCTTTTTCAAAGAGTTTCTCAAAGCTGTGACAACATACTGTGCGTATTTGCTGCAGAGATGAGTGTGTGCGTATTCACGAGCTATAAATCATGCTTTTTGGAGAATCAGTAAATGATTTTTAGCATTATTTATACCAGGGTCGCTGCTACGAAGGACTGACAAGCAATTTCTCTCCAAAACTTTATTTTGATTCTTCTAAATAATTTTGGTGTATATGCAGTGTCCGTTATAACATGCAAAGGTATTTGCATCTGGATATAACCGCTTTTTAGATTTACTTGGTGCTAGCATTCTTGCAAATTTCTCATACAGTACCGTCTCGGCAATACGATTTAGATACCGGTCATCGCACGTACCGAAGACTGACGTTTTTGGCGCAGCGATTTTTGACGATCATTATCGACAGGTTGAAACAAGTAGCTATGATTAGAAAAGACCACAACTGACTACACTAATGAAAATAATGGAAGTGTGAGCACCGCACTAACACGTCTGAATCGATGCTCTTGTGCATAATCCATGCTTTGTTTTCCCACAAAAAAAGAAAAAATTACCAGCAAGCGATGAAAGGAATGCATGCAGTGAGGTCAAGTAAAGCTGGAAACTACAGTGTTTGCGATAGTGTTTGCGTTTTTGCATCTATTTAATCAAAGCAGTTTTTGGTTGCATTGAGTTTGATAACTATGGTTTTGGAAACAAGATCTTAGTAATTTCATGTTGCGTAAATTAAAAAAAAAGAACTGAAAGAAAATATTACCTATTATGATTACAGCGAATTGCAAAAACAAGGCATCAAAATTGTCAAAATGTATGTTTTTTCGACACTTTCGACATTCGCCGTTTGAGAGGACATAGCTTTCTTGACATATTGTCGTTGATTACCCTGACTTCGTCTGTTAGCCACAATTATGTTGCTATGGAAGAAAGCATGTTGTCCCTGCTGCAGCAAGTCGGAGATTAGGTCTCGGCAGAGCTGCGTTGCAGAGTTGCTGGTAAAATGAAACTGGTAGAAGTTTGCATTCTTTCTGTAGGGTAATAAAATTTTGGTTCCATCTCTGTAATATTTTGCAAACTTGAGGTGACAAAATGTATCGCTCCAACAATTTGCAAACTCTTCTGAAACTTTGCTATTTTGGTAAAAAAGAACCAACCTACCAAGTATAGAGCAAACTACTTCTTGTACGAAACAACAAGAAATGTAATTACAAGAAAACTTAACCAACTGCTTTACAACAATAACTAGCAATTCCCCTTGATTTTTACGGCTTCTAACAACGACCAATCCCACGCCAAGTAGACTAGCACAGATACACGTCTACACAACCTATCTCTTTCTCTCTATCTATCATCAAAGATTTTTGGTTATACGAGTATACAAATACTAAGTTTAGAATACTTTAAATGTTCTAGATCGGGGGTGGCTAGCTGGTTGATCGCCGAGCCTCAACTGGTAGATCACGTCTAATTGTAAGCTGACTTGCCAAGACTTCTAGAAAAAGCATTTTCTATTAATTTTCTTGAAAGAAGAGAAAAATTGCCCATCAACTCGGATAACTTCAAATAGCGCTTTAGAGGGTATAAAACCGAAATATTTGCTGCGCAAGCTTGCTGAAAGCATATTATGATGTAACAAGTAGCTTACAAGCTTCTGCTGGCCGGTGAGTGCCCATTTCCTAGTGTTTTTAAAACTCTCAAAAAAGCCAATTCGAGGGCGATAAGGTCAGAAACAACGTTGAGACGGCTATTGATTGGTGAGGAATCGAACGCTGAGCCGCGTAACATCGGTTGCATTTCGTCGTTTCTTACATCATTTTTCCTATCAGCCGTTTTCATCACCCCTGCCGGTCACCCCGACACATTTTGACATGTCCCCTTATGAACGGGTTTTTATTTGCTGTTCTCCTTGTTTATTTCAGGATCGGCTAGACTCAAAGTAAAATCAAAAGTTACCAAAAGTTTTTGGAGAAACTTTTTAGTCACCCTCAACTCACTTTATCTTCTTTCTCCCTCAGGGACTTTTTATTTACTTGCTTGTTCCTTTTTTCTTCTTTGAAATCTACATTTTCTTAGCATGGTGCTTACTATTTCCTCTTCTTGTACTTTGAATCTAACCTTTCTCTGTTTTATTGAGATCCTGTTCTTGCTCACGGTGACTCCCTTCCAAATCAGGGTGTTGTAATGAAGTAATGGTGTTGTTCTTTCTTTTTTCAGATAGGGAGGATCTAGCATGTTTACCCATTGCAGCACTGAAATTGTTTTTTAGCAAGCTCAGCTTACTTTATTTTTCCGCTACATTTTAGCTTTGCCCTGGCCATTTTGCAAGTTCTTCGCCGGTCGGCCGCACCAAGCCATTTGCAAATTCTCTTTTTATTTTTTCAAATGCAGTAGAACCTCTACTTACGAAATTAATTCGTTCCGGAAGCCCTTTCGTAAGCCGAAAATTTCGTAAGTAGAAACGCATTTACCCTATAAATACCCTGATCCGTTCCAAGCCCCCCAAAACACGGACAAAATACTTGTACATGTATACAATATAAATAATGGTTAAAACCTGTAACAAATGCATGTTAGAATTAGATTACTGTATACTAAATAGAAAAAGTACACATGGAAAGAAGAAAGAACAATTTTCGGCGTTTCGTAACTAGAACATTCTTTCGTTATTCGAAACATAATTTCTACAAAAAGACGTTTCGTAAGTTGGAAATTTCGTATCTGGAGTCTTTCGTTAGTAGAGGTTCTACTGTACATGTATCATTAATAAAATGTAACACAATAACTTACTTGTAATGGAAAGAAACAACTTAGCTTCACCTCCACAGCCGTTTGAAATGAGCCTTTCGGAAAATCCAGTTTGCATCCAGCAATATATATTGCACCTTCTTTGTCCACTAATGATGTTTCTGAAATATCCGATGTTTTTTCGATGTTCTTGTTCTCATTTTTATCAAGTATTTGTCGAAGCATTGTGGATTGTGCTACAGATGCATCTCTTAAACCAATGATTACAGATGATATGTCAAGTGACGTGGCATGGTAGGGAAAAAACCGAGAATGATCTCTAAATAATACATGACATGATGTTCGTCGCGTTGAAGAACACTTAAAACAACACTGTTATAAGGTAGCATCACTAAACACAGCTTTTGCATGCGATTCAAACCCATGAAACAAATCAGCTTCTTGGGGTGTAGCCTTAAGCTTTTGATTGTGAGATAGTCTACCAAACAACACAACCTTAGACTCTTGATTGTCAAAAGTTCACCAGCTATTTCAGTGAATTAGTAGTAAAAAGAATATACTTTAACTAAATAGGATATATTGCATAAAATCTTTTAACCACTATAAAGTAAAAGATTGCTGGTTTCATCAGCGAGCAACACGGATCAATTTTTAGAAAAGAATGGAGGGGATATGTTCCCGATAACCTTTGGAGACATGGTGCATTTCAAACAGGTAATCGATGTCAATCCGTGTATGTTGTAGATAAATTTGGTAAAATGCCGTAGCACACAAATTTTTGTTTCCTGCGAGGCTTTCTAGCAATCTAGGCCCTGGTTAGTAATACTTGTCTTAATAAGACTGCAATATGCTTCCTGGCACATCAAGCTAATAACTACTGAATGTTTTATTGCAGATAAAATGAATTATGATTTTCAAATAGGTAATGCGATTGAAACATAGTCGTTGAAAAACTAAACTTTTGTGATATGCTGTCTAAACATGACAAATAAGAATCACCGCACCTTTTCCAATTGATGAGTGTCGGGTAAAGAAATTGGTTGCAGATATCTTCATCACATGCAGAGCTTGATGCACTGCTCACTGTAGACAATATAGAGGATGCAGTAAATGTGCGAAAACGTGTTTTTGTAATAAAAGTTGTGTTTTCATTGCTTTGCCAACTAGAACTTTGCGAACGGTTACTACCGCTGTTATCATAATTTTCCACTTTACTTGCAAGATTAGAAACACTTAAAAGTTTATTATTTTCTTCGCATTTTTTTCTTGTTTCACAGTTGTGTGCAGAGCTTATTGCAGCTTTTTGTATATCTAATTCCTTAAAACTTTCACTTTTCTTTATTGTTGGCTTTGCAGCTAAACATTCTTCGGAAATGGATGCTTCATTGATTCGTTCATGTTTCGTGTCCGCCTGGATTAATTTTTTGACGTTGTTTTCTTTACGTGAATGATTGACTATATCCGCAAGATTGCTATGATTAAAGTCAGTGGAGTTAGATTGAGAGCCAAGGTTTACATTTGTTTGTTGCTGTAGCATTGACAATTTTTCATACGTGCATTACTATACAAAGAAAACTTACTAATTTTGTTGTGTGCTCTATCTAATTTTACTGCAACTGTTTAAAAAAACGAAAACGATTAATAAGCAAAAGCAAGCAACCATAATATTTTGCTCATTTATTTATCCATAAACAAATGTTTTCGGCTTAACATGAGCACTCGTCAGATTTTAAAAATAATAACAGCTAATTCACCTTTACATAAGTTATTTATCACACAGCACACATTATTAGGAGTTATCAGATGCTACTAAGCTATGCTTTCAGTTAACAGTGCGCAAACGTCAAAGAGTTTTGAAATATTCAAACTATGGCGTAACAATACCATACAAAATGAATTAATATGAATTGAAGTTAGGCTAAACCGCACAATCTCTATCTTGCAAGCAATCAGTCTGCATTTTAATAATACAAAATGATCAATCAGCATAGTAAGCCGCAAAGCAAATAACAAATGTTTCACGAACGACCGGCATAAAACAAAATAAAAACAACTGAAGCAGAAAAAGACTCACGTTCAGCATAAAGTTGCCGGTCAAAACTAAAAGTATGTTTCTTCCTTAACAAGGCTTCGTGAATTTTAGTGTGATAATCAGACTCACATTTCCAAATAATATCAAAAAGATTTAGTAAACATAAAATGAGGCGAGATTTCCATTTCATAGGACATAATGCACTAATGCCTCATTTTATGTTTGCTAAATCGCGCTAAGCGTATTTGCTCTGATAATTTATGGCTTGATCAAAAAGTAATTGAATTGAAAAGAATATTCGTTGACAATGATTATCCCCACTATTTTTTTGATAAAATAGTGTGAAGATTTTTCAATTTCATTCCCATTATCAAGAATTGTGACAACAGCTCTAATGATGACTATAGTTATTATATAACCATACTTTGCTTTGGAAAGGAATCACAAAAGTTTGCACAATACATTACAAGATTGATAAAAGTAATTTCGGCATGAAAGTAAGTCCTATCTACGAAATGTTCAAGATAAAGTAAATGAATATTTTCAATGGAAATCGAGAAATCCATTGGCTTTGTGTTCACGTGTCGTACACAAATTTACTTGTTCGTGTGATACGAAGCAGACACACATCGGTATGTCCTCTAGGCATTTGAGTACCAGGTTTAGGGAGCATCTCAATTTCAATAGTTTACAAAATATCGTAAAGAACGCATTATGACATGCAGTAGTTCTTCCGAAATAAGATTTGGGTTGGACAACTTTGGTATTATTTGGAAATGTGAGTCTGATTATCACACTAAAATTCACGAAGCCTTGTTAATAAAGAAACATACAGTCAAACCTCGGTTCTCGAACACAATTCTTTCCAGAAAGCTGTTCGAAAACCGAATCATTAGAAATAATGGAAAAGAGATTAATTCGTTCTGTATACCAAAAGAATGACTTATTTACCTGGTTGCACTACACCCTGTAGATCAGTGGTGGGGAACTTGCAGCCCCTGACAGGATTTTGTGCGGCCCGCGAACTCTTTTTAAATGACAGGATACCCGTGCGACCAACGAAAAGCTCTGTATGCGACAAATAAAGAGGCATTTGTTTGCTGGCCAGGACGCATTTTCCGCCGATGAAGAGCGTGATGACCTTTTTTTTTGAGATCATCGCCATCACGGCCCAGAACACGATCATGCGATATGTCCAAGTCTGGAGTTGTTCGACAATCGAATATTTGTTCGAGGATCGAGTGATTTTCATCTTGAATGATCCGTTTGAAGACCAAATTGTTGGCACAGTGAGACGTTCGAACACCGAAGTTTGACTCTAGGAGTGTTTCTTCTGTCGTCTATCTCTTTGGTTCAGGTTAATCTTGCTCTTGAGTTGTTCGAGAATCGAATTTTCGTTCGAGAACCAAATGGTTATTATCTCGAATTTTTTGTTCGAAAACCGAATTGTTCGAACTCCGAAACGTTCGAAAACCGAGGTCTGACTGTACTTCTAGTTTTGACCGATAACTTTATGCTGAACGTGAGTCTTTTTCTGCTTCAGTTGTTTTTATTTTGTTTTATGCCGGTCGTTCGTGAAACATTTGTTATTTGCTTTGCGGCTTACTATGCTGATTGATCATTTTGTATTATTAAAATGCGGACTGTTTGCTTAAAGCTTGCAACGTGAGAGATTGTGCAAATAATGGTGAAAACTTTATGATGGAACAAACTTTCCTATAACCAAGGTAAAATTTGCAAAAAATTTGCAAATTTGCGAAAAAGTTTTGTAAGTTTTTCCTATAATGATGGCACAGATTTTCCTACTGTTTGTAGTGTGTTTACCGCCGTTAAATGATGTCTTATGTACCTTATAGCACTTTGTACTTGTGTCCACCCCTGTTTCTATAATGTAATAATGTTTTTGTTGTTACTTAATTGCCTGGCTTGTTAGTATTAATTTTTAATGTTTAATAATACAGGTTGTCTTGATATTTTTGTGTTTAACAGTTTATGTGTTACGTTGGCAATAATATCTACCGTTTTCTGAGGAAGCTCTCCAGTTACTAAGGGGAGCGAAACGTCAAGTTTTAAAAATAAATTGTTGAAAGAAAGAATCTGTTTGTTCATACGATAAAATATTGTGCATTTAATCAATCTTCAATCTACAGTGGGTCCAAAAAGTCCCTACCGTTCAAATTTTGTCAGTTTTAAATTCTTTATCTAGAAATAAATTTCGACGTTATTTGCATTATTGCCTATTGAGGCAGTGCTAAGAATGTATGCATCGATTTTCTAAATTCATTACCTAGATATCTAACATTTTAAATTCACAGCAACTTCTCATTTCCCATGCACATAATTGATTTTTCATATTTCGCAGTTTATTCAGTAAAGATGGTTGATACAAGTGACTACATGCCGAATACGTCCCTGTGTTACTTTGAGAGGACTTCAGGTAGATCCCTACGACAAATAAAATAAAAGAATGTTGTTTAGTCATTTATGTTGTCATTTAATCCATTTGAACATGCAACCCATTTTAACCCTCACATTCTTTGTTAAACAAATCCAATACATAAAGCTCAATTCTGTCTGTCTGTCTGTCTGTCTGTTTTAACTCCTCTGAAACTGCTATAGGTACAAGCATCAAACTCGCTACGATTGATCACCACCCCGTGGTGAGTGTCATAAAAGTGTTGGTGACGTCATAATCAAAACTTTTTTTTTAATTTGCGTTACTTGACAGCGGGCCATTACTTTTTGCTCAAAAGAAATCACCTTTCGATTTACTACATTACCAAAACTTTTATTTGCTTGGGGTCTAAAATGACGTCACAATCAACGATTTATTGCACAATCTGTATTTTGTTCATTTTCAAAAAATACTCATCGCAGAAACGCGATTAAACGTTTTTTCAAAAGATATTAATAAGGTTCTTTAGCCAAAAACAATTTTACAAAAATTATTGCTTAGTTGGCAATGCTGCGAGCTCTTCAGAACTTTAAGAACTCTTCAGAACTTCAGCTTTTAAGAACTTCAAGCCATACAAGCATTTTTGTTCTCTATTTCGTTTGCGCGCTTAAAACCGGCTTTATGATATCATAAAAAGTCCTGTACGATTAACACAAATTTTTGGCTACCGCAGATCATAATATAAAGATGTTTTTAAAAATTGCAACCTTTTTGCAAAATCAGTTTATTAAAAAACTGACTTGTGACCTCATTTCTTAACCGATTTTCAAACTTTTTTTAACATATTAACGGTTATTTCAATGCGATTCCGGTAGTGTATAATATGGACAATCAATATTTGTTGTTCTACTGAAAAACTTAATTCAAGACATGTGGTGTAACTTTTTACCTCTCCCAAAAAGTGGTAAGCTCAGTAAAAACAGATAACTTTAATACAACAACGTTGTAGTAAGGTACTAACAATTGCTGTTTTTTGAAAGCTTAGGAAATTTGCTTTCCAGCAATATGTGACTCCAATTACTTAGAATTAAGGATTAGTTTATAGTGTGCGATCAAAAATTGGTTGCCATACACCATGTTTCATTTTTAGTTGAACAAATACAGGGGGTCCTCGACTTACGACGTTGATCCGTTCTTAAGACATGGTGTAACCCGAATTTCAATGTAAGTCGGAACATCATAAATAAATTCTCTATACATACTGTACTGTAAAGTATTGTACTATAATAAAAGATAAAAAATAATGTAAAAAAAGTACTTTTTCAGAAAAAGAGAAGACAATTCCATACCACATGGATTAAAGTAAATATTAATAAGATGGTGGAAAAGCTGGAATAGTAGAGGCAGCTGAGGTAGACGGTAAAGGCTCTGTAGCAATAGAGGCAGGTGATGTAAAGGATTATTTCCTGTAATGCCATAGCAGTTGTTCTTCTGAGGTAGTAGGCCTTGAACGAAGCAATTACTCCTAGGTCCATAGGCTGTAAAAAGGCCGTGGTATTAGGTGGAAGATGAACCACCTTGACATTAGGGTAAAAGTCTTCCAGTTGGGCAGGGTGTCCAGGGGCATTTTCCATTTTATGGTGCGCGTTCGTAACCTCGAAACAGCGTAAGTCGGGACCGTCGTAACCCGAGGACTCCCTGTATCCTACTTGACCAAACAAACTTGCAATTGTTAAGCCAAAGTTAGTTCTTTGGTACATTTTGACTACTTTTCCTCACAAACGTGGTTCTTTTGCATTATCTGTCGCCGTTTTCAAAAACAATCAACAAAAACTGAAGTCTGTAAATGTTTATGAAATGTATTCTACCGGTCAAAAAAACGCAAAATTTTGTTGCCTACATTTCACAAAATTCCAATTCCTGGAAAAACTAAGTCCTTTAGCCCGGGATTCTTAACCGAGGGTACCTGTACCCCTTGTGGGTACGAAACACCAAAGCAGGGGTTACGAGATGAGGCGTCAGAATAATGGTTATTTTAAACTGTAGGGCAGTGGCTCCTAAACTTTCTTGTCTGCTGGCACGGGAAAGTGGTTGACCACCGTTCGCGGCACACCGACCAGTGAAACGTAGTTTTAGCGATGGCGAGTGGCATCACGGGCGTCTGCGAGACTAGTAATGAACTTTTTTTTTGGAGGTCATTTTCTCGATATTGGTAGAAAAATGGTATCAACAGAAGCCACATTAAAAAAACTCGCGGCGCACAGTTTGGGAAACACTGGTCTAGAAGTACAAAAACATTTCACAAAATTTTAAGGGGTACAAGCGCCAAAAAGGTTAAGAAACACTGCTTTAGTACATCTTGGCTCTCCTTTCTCGATACCATGGATCTTTGGCGTTATCAATCAAAATATTCACAAAGATTCATAGAAAAATAAACTCTTCAAACTTTAATATGTAGCCAACTCCAAGCAAAACACTTGGTCATCACCCAAGAAAAAACCGAGAGAATAAAGATGGTCCTTTCTTATGGTTTGCAACTAAATGTAAGTGTCGAGCAACATATGATCTAAATGTTGAAGCAATTTCCTTTGCAATTGGGCGAGGCTGCCACAGCATCCAGCTGATTTGATGTTCTTAACCTCGACATTATTAATGGGGAGCCCCGCTACTGCTATAACTCAACTGTAAGTGCTTGATTTCGAATTAGTTTGCTCTTTGCATGTTGGCGTTTATGCCAGGGTCAAGGAACATGCACTTAGTCAGAGACGTTAGTTCATATTAATTTGCCTACAGTACCGAAAAAGTGGTAAGTAGCGATCCTTGTAATAATGGCTCAAAACGGATTGTGAAGTCATAATGTTATATGCCATCGCAATTCTTGCCATTACATAGTGATAACAGCAGTAGGTAGCAAAATTATTCATATCATTTTAATAGCAAACATAAATGGTAAAGCCCATTACTGATATTTGTAATTGCAAGGATATCGGTACAAAACACTAATCTTCATTTAGAAGTAGGGAGGTCTGGATTAGGGGAAAGTTAAATGTAATGAAGTGCCAAATTTAAGAAAAGATCAAAATTAAACAATAATAGCATCATCAATCTGTAACACTGGATTGAGAGGGAATGTTTTGTTGGAAAAGACCGTAATAAGCACCTATTGCAATAGATCGTATGACTTAAAGGAAAGTCATAGCCCTTTTTCATGCTATGGCCGAATTAAAGCAAACAGTGCAGACAAAAATCTTAATGTCACAAACATTAATCCAAAAAAGGGAATGCTGCAAAATTATTTCGTTGTTGCTCTCATAAATGTTTGTACTGCGAAACTGGCGCAGCTGCATTAATTGATACGTTTTAAATTGGCACGGGTGATAATGTGCCCTGCCGGGGTAAAATCGCACCATAAGTAGAAGAAAAATGTTTTCTATTTTGCTTGGTAACAGCTTTATAGAGCTACCGAAATCAAAGCTGAAAATTTGGGAAAAGCAAGGGCTTATTTAACTTCTATGAGCATAACTAAGCAAGGAAAAACGAATATGAATCATAATGCGTAGCTAGCAGGGACTTGAGAAAGTTTGGGGCGAAATTAAAATTAACAACGTTACTGTGTTAA
Source organism: Trididemnum clinides (assembly GCA_963675345.1). Lineage (NCBI taxonomy): Eukaryota > Metazoa > Chordata > Ascidiacea > Aplousobranchia > Didemnidae > Trididemnum > Trididemnum clinides. The sequence goes on along the minus strand of OY776292.1, from coordinate 32,769,420 downwards.
ATCGCACCACATTGGAGATATTATTGGTATTTTGTTTTATGATAGCTTTATAGAGCTACCGGGAGCAAACCAAACATTTGGGGAAAAGCAAGGACTCTTTTAACTCCCCAGGTCACGTCAAGCAGGGAGAAAAGAACATGCTACATAACGCCTAGCCAGCGACTGTGTTAAATTGCACAGCACAAAAGACATTTTTTTATTTTGCTTTAGATTAGCTTAGTATCAGAAATGTGCTTCCTACTTCCAAACTACGGAAAACGCAAGGTTTCCTTGGGTACGTGTCAGCAATGAACAGAGCTCATAGACCTAAGCCACAGCCAGGATCTTGAAACGAGATATTCTATTAGGAAACGGAGCACAAAAAGTCGTAAAAATCTAATGTGCAGAAAACACATAAACTTTTGGTAACTCTTCACACAAGTGCATGATAGGAGGAGCCGGCTTGGCCGGCTGAACCGACACTCTCAATCCCGACGTTACTGATTGAGGCTCCTCGGGCGACGCCGTTGTATATACTATAAAGCAAGGATTTTTTCTTGTGCTGATATGCTACGTGTTAAGGTATTTATGTCATTTTTGTCCTTACTCTACAGCATTGCAATAAAATCCCAAGTTTCAGAAAAAGTCAACATAAAACCATAATCAGAACATTTTGTAAAGCTGAATATAGAGAATGCAAGAGCCGCTTTTGTCGCTATGCCGCAAATAAGACAAAGAGCGCAGCCAAATTAGGAACTTAATATCACGAATATAAATAGGAAAGCGGCAGCACCACATCGGAAAATAGGATTACCAATGAATAGTTTTTTCTATAATTGTGAAAGCAACCACCATTTTGTCGCTACAATCAGTTTCAATATGTACAATACCTTCTCTCTCTCAAGTATTAAAATTAACAACCATTTAAGGCACAATTCTTTGTGAACATTGCCAGTCATGATTAACACATTGACTGCCATGTCAGTTATTTTTGCCTGACAGTTGTGTTGCCACTACAGCCACGTCAGTCATATTTAACTGACACGGAGAATTTTATTGCAGACTGCGTCAGTTACTAATGCTTGACACTACATTCATTTTCGATAGACATTTCAAAGCGTGGCCTGCTGCGAAATTTTGTGGTTAAATTTGTGGTTGACCAAGACATTTGCGCTATATGTGTTTGTTTGTTTGCCTTATTTTCGAGCTCTTTCACGACTAAATTTTTTTTATTTTGTTGTAACACTAACTACAATATCTTCGAATCGATTTTCCGTTGGAATTGACCCTTTCTACAATATCATGATTTGTACTCATTTCCATTGAATGAGTTTTGTTACTCACAATCTGCAATACGCAACTTCAGCAAACCATCAGTCAAGTTTTTTGAATTACGAATTTTGGTTTTCTTCTTAGATGCTTTCTTGTGTAAAATTCATGCGTTTACTGCAACAATACCTTAAATTAGCTCAATTTGCTAATTTGCGATACCATTTCACTCCTTTTCAAAGAAATATGGCATATGATGCCATTTAATCCGATAAGTCAATGCCAGGTTTCTCTTTGTTGTATGATAAAATCGCTAAAGGTTTTTCTATTTCCCTTCGAGACCGACGTTGCCTAACTCTGAAAGTATTATCAACTGTTGACGTTTGTAGAGGCTGATCGTTGACAACTGATATCGAAGGTGGTAGTGCACATGTCTATTGTTGTGCAGATTTTGATGACGGTGTAAACGGAAACAGTTGTGTGGGTGTAAATGACTGTGATCGTGTTGATATTGGTGCTATAATTGGTGGATGCTTGGTTGACAACATGCGAACATCCGGCGTATCTTTCCATTTGAGTATTACAATACCTTTTTGGTTTTATTTGGCAATTACGTTTGATTTGGTCTGAAGAATCGACTGAATTGACAATAAAAATTAGGAAAACCGGAAAATTACTAAACAGAAGATCAGAAGCTGCCACCCACTGCTCTTTGCTTGGCTTAAAATCAATTATCTGGCGGGAAAAATAAAACTGCATAACTAGCAATCAGGCAACTGAATCAACCATAAGAAATCTAGCAATCGCAAAATTATCGTTTATAAATGAAGGTTTGCATTGCAGATCACAACACAGATAGAAAAAACGAACACAATTATCAAAATTAATAAAAAAATTTTCCGTGTGGCCACGTCAGTTATATTTAACTGACAATAGAAATATAAAATATTTCAAAAAATATGTCTCCAAATTTATGTTGGTTAGTTTAAAACATGATTTTGAGATAATATAAACATAAACAAGCAATTTGCTTCACTTGGCCCAAATGATAATTTTTTTAAATTTGCTTGGCAGTCAATGTGTAAAGAGAATATGATGATCGCAATTTTGTGTGCAAGAATTTTGAAAGTGCATAAATATCATTTCACTTTTTGCTACTGCTCACACAAAAGCCCCATGCGTGAAGCCGGCGCATCCGGTTGAACCAAAATGCTAAACCCCGTCATTACTGATGGAGGGCCCCTGCCGGGCGACGCCGGCAGAGCCAGCTAGTGGTATATAATACTTGGATTTTTGAACAGTAGCGACTTTTTAGTCACACTGTACTTTAATTCATTTTGTATGGTATTGTTACGCCATAGTTTGAATATTTCAAAACTCTTTGACGTTTGCGCACTGTTAACTGAAAGCATAGCTTAGTAGCATCTGATAACTCCTAATAATGTGTGCTGTGTGATAAATAACTTATGTAAAGGTGAATTAGCTGTTATTATTTTTGAAATCTGACGAGTGCTCATGTTAAGACGAAAACGTTTGTTCATGGATTAATAAATGAGTAAAAAACTACCCTAGATTACTTAACTTTCTTAAACCACTAAATCCCTTTTTAGCTTTTTTTAAAAGTGTTATAAGCCTTCACAACACAGTAATCACTATGCAAATTGTTTAGCTTACGCCACTTTGTCATGCAGTAAATAGAAGCGCAAGAAAATAGCCTATTGTAATGTCAGAGACACGCAAAAGCAATCTTATCACAGAAGTTGACGCACTCCCTATTGCTGCGTAAGTTTACACCTACGCTACAAGCTGATGCAGTCAAAAAAACAAACACCTTTCAACAAAACTTGATAAGTGAAACTTATACCTCAAAGTACATGTTCATTTCTAGAAATTTATTTTTCACGTAATCGAGATCCTTTGGTAAAGAAATACTTTTAAAATCATAATTATTTCTACCTCTTAAATTCGTGGTATTTGAAATGCATCGATACAATTTTTAGAAATTGAGGCGAAGCTTGTGGAGATGTTATTCAGCAATACAAAACACAAACAGAAGTGTAAAATTTTTACGAAAGGAAAATTGAGCAAGAATTTGGCGTCGGTTTAATCAGAATGGGAAGATACCGGTGATTATATAAACGAAAAAAGTTATAGAAAGTAATATAATGCTTAGAAATAAGATTGTTAGTTTACACGCTTTACACAACACCCAACCAATGTAATTGAGCGACAAAGTTTAAAGATAGATCACAAAATGACGTAACAACCCCAATCTAATTAAGCAAGTTTTTGAATAAATTGACTAAAACAGCAAATGCTTTGTGCAAGCGAGATTTTATAGTTCACTGATTAAAAATACGTACTGTTGTTTTGGCAAGCAAAGTTGATACATTAAATCATAAATTTCAAACGTTTTCAACTTTCATAAAACCCTTTTCAAGAATTGAGATCTGTAAATGTGACGTAATAAATTGAAATAATCGCTGATAATTACAAATAATACCCATATTTAATAAACAAACCGCAATTCTGTCTGTACGTATATATATACGTATATATATACGCACGTTTTAACTTCTCTGATACTAGTAAGAGTACAAACATCAAACTTGGTTCGATTAATCATACCTATGGGTAAGTGTCGTAAGGGTATTCGTGATGTCATGATGACATCATAATCAAAGATAATTTTTTGAAACTGACATTTTTTGACAAAGCATAATCGTTTTGCGCTCAAACAAAAGCCAACACCCAATCTATCACTTTACAAAAACTTTCATTCTTTTGAAGTTTAAGATGACGTCACAATCAACGCTTGATTGCACCATTTGTTAACTGTATTTTCTCAAAAACTACTGATTGTAAAAACGCGATTGAACGCATTTTCAAGAGATATTAATAAGGTGCTTTCGATAAAAACAACTTCACAAAAATTTTAGACTCATTTGGCAATGCAACGACCAATTCTTTGCATAGGTATTTTTTAGTCTTTTAAGCATGCTTTTTTACTTTTTCTCTCACACGCTTAAAACTTGCTCTATGATGTCATAATACCGCCTGGTACGATTGACACAATGTTTCACTGCCACAGATCATGACATGTGATGTTTCCAATTACTGCAACATTTTTACAAAATCAGTTTACTACAAACCTGATTAGTGACCTCATTTACAACTGATTTTCTCTATTTTTTTAACAAATTTAAAGCTATTTCAATGTAATTTAGATAGTATGTGACATGTGTCTTTAGTATTATATTTTATACTAAATAAGCTAAACTTTAACACCGGTAGGGAAATTTTATTCCCCTTCCAAAAATGGAAATCTGAGTAAAATCAGGTAAATTTCAGAGGAGGGGTAAAAATGGTCCTGTGTTGTCTTTTGCAACAAAATATTGGTCTCAAACTACATATGATTTAAATGTTTAAGCCATTTCCTTTGCAATGAGGTGAGGTCGGCGCAGCCAGCTGATTTAATAATCTTGACCTCGACGTTATTTATGGAAGCCCTGCTATTGTAATAACTTAACTGTTAGTGCTTCATTTCGGGTTAGTTTGCTTTTTACTGGCTTTTTGCTTTTTGCTGGGACCAAGCAACATGTGCGTAGTCACAGACTTTAGCTCATACAAATTTGCCTACAGTAAAAAAAAAAGTTGTTTGTCGTGGTCTTAACATTTATTGGCTTTACCCTGGAAATATCTATCAATTGTCTTGGTGCCCTCCCACAGCTTTCACACGCTTCAAGCACTTGCTCAATTTGATGGGTAGAAGTCTGTTTAGTTTAAGAACGCTTCTGGTGATACAGGGCAAATAAGACGTTGCCCACAGACGACAAACTTGATAGACTTGTTGTAGCTATTCAAACCAGTCCATACTTTTGTTTTTAATGGATTACGTTCCAAGAAACGCTGATTGTTGCCAAACACAATTCTATAACATTTTACGCTGTATAAAAATGCAATAAGCGATTATTAAATTAAGTGTTTTTTATGCTATTTTCTTCGGTCTTAAATCTTTTTCAAAGCAATGTTCCGTCACAATCTTAAATGACATCACAGTTCTCGCCGCTATATAGTAAGAACAGCAGCAGGCGGCATAACTATTCACTACTAGCCAGCTTTTTCGGCGTTGCCCGGTAGGGGCCCTCCATCAGTAATGACGGGGTTTAGCATTTTGGTTCAACCGGATGCGCCGGCTTCACGCATGGGGCTTTTGTGTGAGCAGTACCGAAAAGTGAAATGATTTTTATGCACTTTCACAATTCTTGCACACAAAATTGCGATCATCATATTCTCTTAATCATGACTGGCAATGTTCACAAAGAATCGTGCCTTAAATGGTTGTTAATTTTAATACTTGAGAGAGAGAAGGTATTGTACATATTGAAACTGATTGTAGCGACAAAATGGTGGTTGCTTTCACAATTATAGAAAAAACTATTCATTGGTAATCCTATTTTCCGATGTGGTGCTGCCGCTTTCCTATTTATATTCGTGATATTAAGTTCCTAATTTGGCTGCGCTCTTTGTCTTATTTCCGGCATAGCGACAAAAGCGGCTCTTGCATTCTCTATATTCAGCTTTACAAAATGTTCTGATTATGGTTTTATGTTGACTTTTTCTGAAACTTGGGATTTTATTGCAATGCTGTAGAGTAAGGACAAAAATGACATAAATACCTTAACACGTAGCATATCAGCACAAGAAAAAATCCTTGCTTTATAATATATACAACGGCGTCGCCCGAGGAGCCTCAATCAGTAACGTCGGAATAGAGAGTGTCGGTTCAGCCGGCCAAGCCGGCTCCTCCTATCAGGCACTTTCTTATGCTCATAGAAGTTAAATAAGCCCTTGCTTTTCCCAAATTTTCAGCTTTGATTCCGGTAGCTCTATAAAGCTGTTACCAAGCAAAATAGAAAGCATTTTTTTTCTACGTATGGTGCGATTTTACCCCGGCAGGGCACATTATCACCCGTGCCAATTTAAAACGTATCAATTAATGCAGCTGCGCCAGTTTCGCAGTACAAACATTTATGAGAGCAACAACGAAATAATTTTGTAGCATTCCCTTTTTTGGATTAATGTTTGTGACATTAAGATTTTTGTCTGCACTGTTTGCTTTAATTCGGCCATAGCATGAAAAGGGGCTATGGCTTTCCTTTAAGTCATATAATCTATTGCAATAGGTGCTTATTACGGTCTTTTCCAACCAACACATTCCCTCTTAATCCAGTGTTACAGATTGATGCTACTATTGTTTAACTAGCTGGCATTGCCGACGTCGCCCGGCAGAGGCCCTCCATCTGTAACGTCGGGATTGGGAGTGTCAGTTTAGGCGGCCAAACCGGCTTCACCTATTAGGCTTTTGTGTGAAGAGTTACCAAACGTTTATGTGTTTTTTTCACATAGGATGTTCATGATTTTTTGTGCTCCTTTTCCTAATGGAATATCTTATTTCAAGATCCCGGCGATGGCTTAGTTCTACGTGCTCTATTTATTGCTGACACGAACCCAAGGGAGCCTTGCGTTTCCTTGGAAGTAGGGGACACATTTCTGATATGAAGCTATTCTAAAGCAAAAGGGCAAAAATGTCTTTCGTATGGTACGATTTGACACAGCGACGCTGTTTATTTTTATTTCCCTTTAAACTTTCTCAAGTCCTCGCTGGCTACGCATTATGTAGCATGGTTACAGACTGCATCAACATTATCAAAAAAAGATACCTAAAGAACTGCATATTCAAGTAAGTTCTCAAAGACGTTGATGTTGACTATGGCGACCTTTTTTATTTCTGTGCTGTTTGTTGAACGATTTGTGGGAAAATGCTGGGACACTTTTATTCTCTTCTGCCAGAAATCATCGAATTTACAAATTTGAAGAAGCGTCCTCTCACTGAGCAAGAAGATGAAAACTGATAGCGCGACTTAGGATTTACGGCAGATATCACCAAATATTTAAACGACTTGAATGTGCAACTTCAAGAACCAGACCAACTGCTGCACTCGATGTTTTTCAAGACCAAATTCTTCATTTTAATGCTGAGACTCTGAAAAAACACAGTCCGACTTTTTGTGCTCTGCATGCTTTGGAATGTTCCAGTCTCTGGGAAAGCTTTGATGCAACATTTCAGGACATTAAAAGCAAGCAGCTAGAACTTGCTGTCTTTTCTGTTCCCTTTAATGTTACACCCGCTTCTGCAACCCCTGAGCTACAACTCGAACTCATAAAACTACTGAATGATGACACGCTGAAAACAATAGATTATAACAAGCCACTGCTTGAATTCTATTGTGTTTATATATCACAGGAAGAGTTTCTAAACTTGAGACCTCACGCTCTCAAATGTTCATCAGTTTTCGGAAGTACGTATCTATGCGAGCAATTTTTTTTTTAAATAAACATTACAAAAAGTCGTTCCAGGTCAAGGCTGACTTACGACAATCTTAGTATGCAGTTGTGAGTTGCCACATCATCAGTTTGACCTAACATTAAGCGCTTAGTGAAGCAAAAAAGTTTCCAAAAATCTCACTATGGGTCATATCGGTAAAACTAGTTTAAATTTTCATTAAATGCTTCTTTGTTACTTTTTATTGTTTCATGTCTCAATACCACATTAAATAACTTCTGGACTTTTTGGACTATAGGACTGTTTTTTTGGACTCTTCTGTGTATATTTTTGTAATTTTGATTTCTTGCATTTTACCCAGGGTCTTTGTAGAGTGGCGGTTTTAGGTAACAAACTGGGTTTTTATTGTTTTTGTTTGTTGTTCGTTACTGTTGTTTAACATTTTTTTGTTTTTAAAGGATTTATAATTTTGCGTTACAAATCTTTTGTTGAGTGGGTTCTTTGCTTTTTAACGAGCTTTTATTTCTAATACAAATTAAACTTTTAACCGTATATTTGGTGTGGTAAAGTTTTTATCAAGATTGTTTTATTTTATCTCATGTCCCGTACTTTTAAATAACCAGTAAGGACGTTTTTTGCTTTTTAAATTGTAGAAAAAAAGTTTTATAGTATGACTAAAAACTTCTGCGGCCCGCTTACTTAGCTGGAACTGGCGAAGCGGCCTTCGACAGCGAATAGGTTGGTCACCTTTGATCTAAACAAATATCTAACTGCTTTGATAATGTAATGATTAAGGCGACAGCCTCGAGTGGACTAGCTTGGCGGTTCCAACCTCAATTGCTGTAACCAAAAGATTTTTCAAAAAATACAATTCACAGCTTTTTGCTAGACTCTCCACACTTAAAATGTAGTGAGGAGAAAAAGCCGCCAAGTTTGCTTTATGTTCTTTGGATTAGCTTCTATACCAAATTCCTCCATTTTTACCTGTCAAAGAGCCTGAGACATGCAATGGGATCAAACAGTCTTAGTTGTGATGGCTAATCTAAATAAATACCTGTAGCATACTAGCAAAAAAAGCATGGAATTGTACCTACTAATAGACAGCTGCTGCCCAATATAGACCAACATTTGATGAAATGTGATTGTGCTGCTGTGCATTATATTTATTTATCGGATGCTTGTGTAACCTACTCTAATTGTATCAATAGTTTATGTATAGTTTTTAACCCGTTAGAGTCCAATTTTTTTTTTTTTAGTTTTATATGATAAAAATGATCTTTTTAAATCAATATACAATACAAAATGTATAATAGAACTTTTATTGCAGTATTTTACAAAATATATGTATTTTAATTTTGGTCCTTTTTTTAGGACCATGGGCACTTGCACGACTCATATTCAATAAAATGTCAATTTTTTAATGAGAGTGTATACTTCTAAAGGGTAATGAAAGAATGGCTAAATTTAAACTATTTCTTAATCCAAAAGAATTACAGAGCTATTACAAAAGTTTGAGGTGGAAAAATGCATAATTTTATTGATAAAATGCAACATAATATCACTTTGTATGCCACCTTCTAAAACACTCCCCAATATGAAGGCCAACATTACATTTCGCACATTGTTTTGAAACTTTTTTCTTGCAAAATGCACATTTTCGTTGTTTTCCTCCCTCTGTCCTATCTAGAATATGTCCATCTGTAGAAAATTTGATGTCTGGTAATACTTTAGAAGAAAATACCTTTGGTCGTCCACAGGTTTTTGGATCAGAATCTGAGGATAGCTGCAGATAAGCTCTTGTCACTGACCTCCTAAAATCAAGTAATTTCATATTGTTTCCATTTACAATACAATATATTATCCATGAATTAACCATAACGGTATCAAGAAAACTTGTAAATAAACTAAAATACCATTTCTTGGATCTGATGGAAATACGATACTTTTGTATAAGCCAATCTAAATGATCAACTCCTCCCATATATTTGTTATATTGGGATATCAGAAATGGCTGAGAAACAAATATTTCCTTGCCACTCTTGCTTGACCATCTTCTTGCATTTCCGACTGGATCGACAGATTGGTGGTTACTTCCAATAGTGAAAATACTGTTATCATGCCATTTCAGGAAAAAAAGTTCCTCATTTTCTTCATATCTGTAGTCATATGATCCACGATCTTTCTTTTGAAGAGATTTGTCAGTCTCCAGGGGGCATTTGGATGTTCTATTTGACCGAATTGTTCCTGTGATTCTGATTTTTAGGGATTTCATCTGAACAAAAAGACCAAAGCTTGAGAAAAAATTATCCACATAAACTTCATGATCTTGTGGATCCTCAAGGTGACTGACCATTGATAATACCACTCTTGACCCTAGACTGTCATTTTTCTTAGCAGAGGTTGTAGAATTCTTCTGCTTTCCTTGATATAGATCCATTTGATAACAATATCCACTAGTTCCACAACATAGCATCCACTGTTTGAACCCAAATCGTATAGGTTTACCTCTTATAAATTGCTTCAAGGAGCTTCTCCCATAATATCTTACAATCTGTTCATCAATAGAGAGTTCCTTAGAAAATATACCAAACTGCTTGAACTTCTGATTTAAAGCATCTGCTAAAGACCTAATTTTAAAACCTTTATCATCTTTGCTATTTTCTGCGTTTTCATTGTTTACAAAATGTAGATACCTTTTGATGCTTAGAAATCTGTTTCTTGGCATTGTTTTACGAATAATTTGAGTATCAAAATCCTCGTCCAAACTCCAGTAATTTCGTTCACTAGGAAGTCTGTAGTACCCTGAGAAAAATAAAATGCAAAAAAAATTCCTCAAACAGTTTGTTGACAAACTAAAATCATGTACATTTTTTTGTGCAGAATACGTAACTGATTCTTTACATATTTCCTTTAGTAATTCATCATCAAGGAAGAGCTCAAACATATCAACTGGGGACTTTCCTAATAATTCATCTTTCATTGACTTCATTCTATCATTAGCCCCATTAGTAGTAGGTGAAACAAATTTAGAAAAACTGGGCTCTATTTTCTCCCAAGATAAATCAGGACTCTTCTTTCTTTTGCATTGTGGTTGAGTTGGCTCTTCATTATCATACCTATGAAGTTCAACAGATCCTGGCACATCTTGCAAGATGAAACTTTCATCTCTTTCTTCATCATCAAGAATTTCATCATCAAAGTCTTCTTCGTCAGTTAGTTCATTTACTGGTGGAGGGATTTCAACCATATCAATGAAGTTTTCATCATCATCAGGCTCATGTTCTTCTGCATAATTGATTGCATCACGAACTGAATAGAAGGATTTTACTGGATGATTGAAGGACATGGTGGAGCATCTGAAATTAGAAATGAAAAGAATTAGTCAATAAGGAATATGCAGTATAATTTATAGTACTTACATCATTCTCTATGAATATATATTTCATAATAAACAAGCTTCCCTAAGCAAGTAAGTTTTCTCTAATACAGTTATCATAGAAAACGGAAAAAATGTAGTCCATGTGCCCATGGTCCTATTTTAAGGACCAGACTTTAGAGTTTGCTATTTCTAAACTGATATGACTTTTGAAGATATATCTTACTTCTTGGAAAACTTACAACATTTATCTATCACATATGTAAATATAACTTTGATACAATAGACACATACCTGAAAAATGATGATTGGAAGATTGCTGAAATTGAGTTTATCCTTCACACTAAGTTATTATCACTTTACTGAAAATGGTGAAAGCAGTGTTGCCAACATCCAACAACAAGTAGTAGTAGTAGTTGAAAGACACTTCAATCTCTGTAATCAATTCAAAAAATAGCAGGAAAATACAGTGGTGTGTTAAATATTGCTCAATATGTTTGTGGTCCTAAAAAAAGGACCATGGGCTATAATGGGTTAATACGTGGCATGAAACTGCGTCTTTTGTTCACTGGCGATTTAACTTGTATCGATTTCAAGCAGCTGAATTCTGGTAAGTTTTGTTTTGATATGTAATTAACGACTAAAATTACCGGTTGTGTCTTTTTGATTTTGGTTCTTAAAAAGTAAAGTTACAGAGTTGGTTTGACTTCAAGTTTTCGACTTTCAAAATGTCAAATGTTTACCTATTTTATCATGAGAAGTTTAATAAGTACTGAAGTTTCAAATGAAGCTCAGAAAGTTGGCTGCCTTCGTGGTTTTGCTCCAGCTTCCTTCCCACTTTGGAAGGACCATTACTGCAAAGAAGTATGCTTAAGCATTCATATCAGAGTCGTAACGAGTCCAGCAATTGAAGGACTCAAGTCAGTCCGAATCCAACAACCTTCGAGCTCGAGTCCACCAAAGTTCAAGATCTTTTGAGTCCAAGTCTATCAAATCTCAAATCGCAGCCCCTAAACCTCGAATTTACAAAAATTTTGTTTAGATCTACTTCACTTCTCCATTACATATAGGCCTACTAAGTTATGGCCCGCAACAATAGTTTACAGTGGCGGTAATTGTAAACCGCTCTGCGCACATGTCTGCAAGCAATTAAATCTTTCGAAATAATGGCAAGCTATTTAGAAAATATGATAAACATATGGCTGAGTTGGCCTACTAAGTACCTCAAATGCGCGTCTCATCTACTTCTTTTCATCACCGAAGTGTAGGAACGCCCAGAGTAGAAATATCAATCTTCCACTCAGGTTAGTGTGAAACAGTGTGGGAACGCCGTTTCCCTACCTTCCATTATCACTGCATCTTGGTTTATAACCAAATTAAAAAACGCTGCTCATCCTTTGTACAGTAAGCTAGAGCTCTTTGCTTCAGTCGGTTGCTATTTTTCGTGACATTTAAATGTAGTATAACCGAAGGATTTTATAAGTCAAAAACATTTTGGCCTAAAAGCACCAGTTGTTAAATCAAAAAACTTCAATTATCGCTTAACTGGTTAAAACCTCAAGGAATGTCCAGCTGCTTGCATAAAATAGGAGCCATAGGGAAAAGCTCAAACAAAGAAATAGAATAATAGTGTAAAAGCTACAATAATTTCCAACTTTTTATCTGTCTATGTCCAGGCTCTAGCCATTTCACAAGTTGCATTTATTACATTTTAAAAACCCAAAATCAGAAAACAGTTTATCTGACAACCGTGGACGATGTGACCTCGCAGTGAGTCCACCATGACGGAAAACTTTCCCCACCGGCGCATTGGAAGTAGGTACTGAGAGGACTAGTTTTGCCAGTGAAAAGGGTTTAGGAAATTATAGAGTTAAGTCGCTAAAAACGGAGAATGGAAAGAATTTAGAGTATTGATATGAAGTCCAAGAGTTTGCGTTGGCAGCCTTGTAATGACAATTTAAAGTAAGATGACATGCATTTACAACATTCCTGCATTGACCTTGCGCTACCAAGCTTTATGCTAGCATTTGTGCAGTGTGGATTTTGATAGCCCAGTGATTCCCAACCTTTTTCAGCCTGTGGACCACTAAAAGATAATTAACGCCGCCTAGGACCACTATCTCCAATTTCCTGTCATATAAGCTGCGGCATTTCAAAAAGTCATTGACATTGAGTAGCTAATTTAACTTGGGCTGCAATGCCTAAGCAGACTTTGAGTGTAGCGTGCAATAAAATTTTGTTTCTATCTCAGCGTTAATTTTTTATTAAAATTGAGGCGACTTATAGTATCGCTCGAATAATTAGTTCGGACTTCAACTTAACAGCTAGGAAAAGATTGACTTCTATGGAGAACTTGACCATGATACTTGAACCACGCTTTTCTCGATCAAGAACAAAACAGATATATTCACAAAATACTTGAAACTTTTAAATTCCTTCGCTCGTCGATCATAGAAACTAATGCACTTTACTAATAACGATCAAGAAACAGCCAAAGCTAAATCCACCAAATAAGAGCTTGATTCTTGTCATACTAATAATTCGCTACAATTCACCACAGAACAACTCACTTTTACTACTCTCTCTTCTCTGCCACCTTCTAAATGCGTAAAAATCTCGCCGCGTTTTATATGAATGGAAAATAAATCTGAAATTGTCAAAACAACATCACATGACGCAGAAAAAAAGCACCGCAAATAAATTACGTTGTCGGCAATCAAAAATCTTCGAAAAGAAACAAAATTCACTCGATTATTCTGGAACTTAACAACGTAATCAACCATTATGACGTAAGAAGAGGCGAGTGCGCTAGAAATCTGAATGTGAAGGAAAAAAGGTCTTTTGCGAACAACAGCCGAGATATAAAAACGAAATTTAGACTTAAGTCAAATCAGATTTACGAATAAAATAATCACGGCAGAACAAAAGCAACAGATTACAAAAACTACACACATATATAAAAATTATTCCTACAACTCAAATTTACTTGTTCGTGACATTGAGGTTTAACAAGAATTGGATCTTTTGTAGAAAGCTCCCCCACTTGCGATACGCACCTATTAAATGTACACTGGAGGGGGAGGCCTGGTATGTGAATGTACAGTGGAGTGTACACTGGGGATGCAATTATCAAGAACTGCTTGCCTTACCGAAAACCCCTCCAGTGTACACTTAATAGGCGCCTATTGCAAGTGACGGAGGCTTTCTACAAAAGATCCTAGCATTTTAGGGATTTAGATTATCGATCACACGTGATAAAGTATATATTAAAAACAATTCATTAATTTTGTTAAAAAATGCGTTTTCTTATTAGCTGTGTGTAAATACTTTACGTGAGTTTACTACAGAGATGAGTGTGTGCGTATTCACGAGCATTAAATCATGCTTTTTGTAGTATCAGTAAATGATTTTTGGCACTATTTATACCAGGGAATTAAGCAAGAGGTAGAGGAGAGTGCCCAAGATAGCCCCAGAAGCCTACAGTGTGCCACCTTTAATTTACTACTATGCCTTTCCATATACCTTCCCACTTGAAAAGCACTAGTAGCAGCAATCTTTAAGTCAAGGAGCGGTTCTCAGTATTTAAGCAGAAATGAAAATCTGGTTTCAAGATAAAAGAATTAAAAAACCAGCTCAGTTAATTCCCTGGTGATTTAAGCTTTGAGTAATATTTTTGAAACACGTTGAAACTTGTTTTTCTGTTAACAAAGGCCGCATTGCCAGCTTAGCATTTCTGTATTTACGACTGTGATCAGGACGGTAGACACTATGCTGTCTGACCAGCCCGTGATGGCAACAGTGCTCCATTTCAAATTTTCAACAAGAGCAAAGCCTGAATAATTTGCTTATGGGGCTTGGTATACAATTGGTTTATCTTTTATAAAGAGCGCGCTAAAGGTGTAGTTTTCTAAGAGTTCATGGCTCTTGTTCGTGTATAGCCTATTGTTTCTATGCTGGCAGAGTTATCAAAATCCTAACCCGTGACATCTTTAGATGACTGGTCAATAAATCAATTGTTGTGATTGAAAACGTTTTTGCAGTTTTTTCATTTAGTTTTAATTTTCAAAACTTGAAAATTTGAAATAGCTATTGTGTATAGTAAGCGATACAAAGACACTCAGCTAGTTAACAAACCACATAGGGTATGGACAGTGTTGTAATCACCGTGGACACTGTAGGACACCGCGGCCAGCAATGCCCCAATTTGACTTGAAGCTTTCACTATATTATTGCAGAAAAAGTAAGAGCTACACATAATACATTTTATGTTCAATTACCAGAAAATACATAATATTTTAATGCCAGAAAAAATTTTAAAAATCATTAAGTTTTGGTGGAAGCATGCTATTTTGTAAAAATCAGGGCATAGTTGGGCACTTTCCTCTTCTAGAATTCTAATTTAATCGATTCTTACAACCATGACAAGTAGCCCAGTTTGTAAGCTCTAAGCCTAAATAGCAGCAAGCCTTAACTGTGAGAGAGTGTTGTAAAAAGAAACGTAGTAATATCAAATAATGTTAATTGACAGAAACTTACGTAGAATCTTCAGAATATGCATATTTTGGTAAAAAATTCGTTTTCATGGTAAGTCCTCTCGGTGGACCACTTCAGAAGCCGCACGGACCATATGGTAATCCATGGACCACCGGTTGGGAATCACTGGGCTAGCCTATTTTTAGTAAAACCAAACACCATGTTTAGTGCAATGGCTTTGACCTTTTTCTACGTTATAAATTATAACAACAATAACCTACAGCCCAATACGACGGTCATGAAACAAAAAAGGACATTGTTTTCAACACTAGATAGGCAGTAAAATGTGAAAAAATACGTTTGACAATGACAGTACCACAACCTGTCTGAACCTTTTTCCGAGTATCTGATGAAGCAAATACACTGCTCGCACCTCCAAATCACTCGCCGTACTCAAGTAAAAACCGCTTCTTGGTGGCGTTGGTACCGGTGCGCCGGAGTGTCTTGTCGCTTAAGTTTTGTTTACAGTTTTCACTTGCGAAAATTTTGTTTGGTCACAGTGGTTGAATCTTTTATAAAACATGAGTGCGTTTTTGCTTATGCGTATGAGCTCATGCTCGGTTTCAATGTCTTTTGACAGACTGGGCCATCACGACGGGTAGACTGCTTGGCCCCGCAATTTGTCTGCCACATGAAGATGGAGGCATCCCGTAAAGTTCCTTGCCCAAGAACACAACAAGCAAGCTTGTTCTCTACACTATCCCTATGTGCTGAGCGCCAAGCAAGGAAGCTGTGAATACCATTTTTTAAAGTCTCTTGGTATGACTCGACTTGGGAAATGAACCCTAGGTCTACCGACTGCGAAGCGGACGTTCTAACCACTACGCCATCGCGCCGGTTAAAGTGAGTGTGTGATTGGATTATATTTCCGCGAATGGGGTTCAGCAAAAAAATTTATATTGACACGACTCATTTTTTAACAACTCGAGTTGAATCCAAGTTCTTTGTAGTGAAGACTCAGTTCGAGTTCAAGTCATCTAAGATATTTACCTGTGGATACGAGTCAAAACAACTCTCATTTACACTACATCAATACAGACCTTGACAAGATACCATCTGATAAATACGAGGCAAGAGCTTGAGGTGAAAGCTGCTTCTCGGTTCCAGGGCCGTTAACCCCGATTAGAAGGTCGAGATACTGCTACACCTACAGCATATTTATACGGCCACAATGAATTATAGTTGCTGACTGTTAAATAATGTCTTTTTACTTCCTGTACTTCAATTTCTAAATTATTTTTAAAAAGCATTCGATCGATTGTTATAAGTGACATTCACAATTGGTATTCTTTGTCTTATTAATCTTCTTCGGGCAAACAAAGCTATTTGAAATCTAATATTACTGTTGATTCCTGCAGTCACGCAATAACGAGTGATGAGCACGCAAGCAGAAAAATGGGACGCCGCTTGGGAAATAACTTTCCAGTAATATTGCTCGGGAAAATTGTTCTTTATTAAGCGCAACTTTTTGCAAGTGCACAGGCGTAGCACCGGTGCACTGCGCCTGCTTAGCACTACCACCTAATTATGCTTTCTCACGGTAGCATGATAAAATACTGGCGACTTGACAATATCTATGGGCCATAAATAGGTCAGTAATAGTCAAGTGTGACAGATTGACTTACAAACATAAAAAGCGATTGTCAGGCATATAAACATAAAGGTGATGGCTGAATGACTACTTGTAAAACCAGTTGGAGAAACAAGTACCGTAAACCGGGGTTACTTTGTACACTTTTTGCCTTTGCTGAAACTTAGCACTCTAACGCAACCTCTTGACAAGTTTTTTTTTAGCTGAACTTGGCACCTCAGAAGCATGCTGTCTAAACTTGAATTTATTTTTTAACACTAACTTCAAGGATGGCCGGGAAGATCATATTTTGTTACGTACAAAGTTACCCCAATATTGGGGCAACTTTGTACATTTCTTTAATCTCGATTAGCAATGTATTTTCAACACTAAAGTGAACAAACTTCCTTTTTAAAAGGGGCTATTTTGTACACTTTATTTCAATATAGAAAAAGAGTTCCCAAATTAAAAAAACAGTAAAACAGTGGGTAGATTTCAGAAGGCATTGATAGGGAGATAGGTTGTCCTCACGAATGGTCAGGTTTTGCGAAATAAAAATTATCTCCAGATTTAATTGACGTGAAATGGAAGTACAATCAAACTTAAACATGTTTTTGTGTCTGGAAATGCGACTTAGCAAGTTAGTTGTTTAAACATATGCTCCCTCGTCATGCTCGCACTGTCCTCTCTCGTCTTCGCTGCAATGGACACAGCCTTCTTTTAGCTTCTTATCTTTCCAGGATTGGCAGAATCGGGAATCCTTCTTGCAGCGACTGTGGACACTTGTCCCAGGACACCTCTCATCTCATTCTGCACTGTCCAGCTACGGACTCTTTGCGCCGCTCACTCTTTGGCGACTCTCTGTCTCTCTACGACCTCTGGTCCAGACCCTGGGGAGTTGCCCGGCTTCTGGGGCTCCATGGTCTTCTGCCATGCCCCCATCCCTCGGAAGGAGTCGGGTAAACAACAACAACAAAAATGTGTTTTGAAAAAGCGTTCAAAGTTACCCCATGGTGTTCAAAATTACCCCGGTGTACAAAGTAACCCCAGTTTACGGTAGCTAATTCTAGCATCAGAAAATAAGTCTGATCGAGACGTAACCTCTCCTAGTCTGACAGATAACAATTTCTCAGAAAGCCTATATCACACTTCATACCATTAGCTTGGGATTCTATTATTAAGCTATATTTCAGTCGCAATGAAATTAAAATGCTAGCTATGAATAAAAAAAAATGTAAATTGCAAAAGGCATTCTCTTTAGACTTTAGTTGTTTTCTAATTCTCTAGTAACGATGCCAATTGCCGTTGCTATGCAAACCATGTGCACAAAAGAACCTCAAGACGCTTTTTTATGTCTAGATAATTTTGTTTAGTAAGGCAAAGTATGCAAAGTTACTGCGACGTATTTTCGTGTTCACCTAATATTTAAAACCATTGCGCAGCAAAGCAAAGCATAGACAAAATAGTGGGCCTAAGCATATTTATAAAAAATCTAAACGTTTTCAGCAATTCATGTTGCTCTCCTCAGAGAAATTGTTTTGATCTTTTCTGTATCAGCAAATTTTACAAATGAAAAGCAGTGTACGAATTCCAAAGTTAGACGTTTTTTTGACTCACAAAACAACAAGTATCATACAACAAAAGTTTACAAAAATAGATGAGGACAAAATAGGCTAAATAACTACAGAGTAGGTACTTATAGTAAAAACTTCTCATAATGTTATTCGGTAATGTAAATTATGTTCGCTATTAGTCTTGTAACGCATTTTCACGTTCACATAATTTTGTGCTGTCAAAAAAATTATAGCAAAGAAAAGTTACTTGTTTTATGTGCCCATGCAAAAAGAAGCGCGCTGAAATTTTAACAATGTTCCCGAGCAAAAACGCTGAAAAGTTATTTTCCATACTGCGTCCCATATAAAGGCAGCCCAATGCGTATTTTCTCTTTTTTTTTCACGTAAAATTTGCAAGTCTATGCATCAGATTTCAGGAATTCTAGGACCACAGAAAGGATTCGCATAACGTTGTGCTCAATAGTAGTGAGCGATATGGTATTATTATTTGTAGTTGCCGGTACTGTAGATGAGAAATGGGTAACCCGAAGACAGCAAAATCTGAATGAATTGAAGAGTCGTTTTATGACATCAATTATCTTGTGATTGAAAGCTAGAATCTTATGACAATTGCGTGTTGTTGCATTCTCGGTAAAGCATTGTACATGTATGGTAAATTTTCTGCTTCGTTGAGTTGTTTGTAATGCCAATATACTAGCAGAACTGAACACTTTTTAGTACGTCTCTTAGTTTGTGACGTTTTAGTTTGCTCAGAAACGATAAAATTGAACACGACAGTGTAAGAACACTTACAAACATTATCGACACAAACTGTGTACCGTTTTCTTCACATTACAATTACAACACTACACTTTTGCGATGCTGCATGAATAACAAATTAAAACCACAACACATCTTTAACCGGCTAGAACAGATCTTCACAAATATTCAGCGCGACCACTTTTTACTACATACGAACAATATGATTAGTATGTTATCAAGCAAGGCAATTTCAACAATGCTTTTAGCCTATATTAAGTTTTGATAATATTCAGAAAAGCTATGTCAAGAGAAAGATTTATTGCAAAGTGAAATTTTGTTCCACAGAATGTATAACCAAAAGAGTTTCAGCGACTTCATAATTGAAACAGAATGACACTACTCATTTAAGCCTAGAATCTAACCCGTAAAGTCGAAGTCACATAAAATCAAGAAGAGTTGAAATAAATTGCCCGCGCAAGTCATTGAGCGACTAGATTTCAGTTAGTGTTAGAAATGAAGCGCTGGCATTGCAAGGCATTTGTAGTTAATGGGCAAAAGCAATTATTTATTGCTTAGTTTCTAAATGACATTGAACTGAGCAATTTGCAGCTGCTATTTAGTTGGTACGAAGTACGAAGTTTTATATCACATCATTTATGTTTTACAGCTTAATGGTGCAGAGTGCTGTAGCCTATGCTACAAGCAGATACTGATCAGTCCGTCCAGCATTACGTCTTTATATAATTTATTACAATTTGCCGTATCACGCATTACTGTTTCATAAGTAGTTCTTAACCTTTTTCCTTTTAACCCGTTTTCCGATACAAATTATTACATTTACTGCCAAAACACTTAATTGTTAGTAATTTTTATAAGTATAATATATAGTTAGGAATTACAATATTTTTGAAAAGTCAAACAAAGAAATTAACTTCCAAACGTAAATTTACCCCAGGTTAAGAAATGCAGAATTAGACAATTAATCATCGGATCAAACTTTAACTCCAACTACTTCCAGCACAAAAACAATGCTAGGTATCGCGCTACTAGCATTGTTTTAACAAGATCTAAAAGTAGGCTAAATCTTATTGTTAATTCTCTAGATACAGTGATAATTTCAGTTTATTTTTTTAAAAAATATGCTAGAGATACACCTTTGAGAATCACAGACCATTTAAGTTTAAACACACAATGATTATAGCTTCAACAAAAGCTGTATTCATGAATTAATTTTGAAATAGGGTGACTTTAAAAGTATTTATAAGTATTTTCTTTTACCAAAATAAAGATTGTCAGTCATCAAATACATGCAGGCCATAAAATAGAGTACGCACCGAACCAGACACCGTTAAATTGTTGACACGCTATATATCTAAATTTGCACTCAAGCGAAAATAACAACTTTTTAACAACTAGCTTAACTACAAGTAAAGCGTGAATCTCATGTCAGCGTAAACACCAAGTTATCAAAAGCTTAAAAAAACACTGATGTGATGATTCTGTTTTTGAGAACAATTCCCATTCGAATGTTTTTCTGATTTTTTTGTGGCAATATTTTTTTGCCTGCATAAGGAACATGGCCGTCACTTTGTGCCGACTATTTGTAATAAATGTGTAAAGTCATAGAAAAAATGTAAACAACCACGTATTTAGGCCATATCAAACAATTTGTATCTAGTGGAAGATGATTTGGGGTGAGAGTTCAACCAGGTTCAACTACGCCCTTTTTCTCCTATAAACAGGGCATTCAGAGATTGTATTTTGAAAGACAATCTTAACCTCGTTATTTTGAAAATTAAAATCTATTTCAATCACTGTCACAGGTCGCCCTAGATCACTATGTTACAAAAAATTCTGCGACGGACCAGCACTGACCCTTCATTAAATTCATCACAGGCGAAGGTTTCATCCGATATGCCTTTCGTGGAATCATATTTTCCTTTGCCTCCGAAACTCTTATCCCTTTTTTAGCTTTGACTAGAGCAACTTTTCAGGATGGACCTTTTTTCAGACGTTTATGACATGAAGGTCTTAAAAATGAAGCCTGAAACTTCGGCCTCGCCATTTTAATGCTTATTGCAGTGGTCTTTAGAGTGGAGTCCGTAAAGCAGATTCAGGGGTCCGCAAAAGAAAAGTTTTAGTCTTTCTTATTCGATAATAATAGATACTTTTTTGAAACAAATTATTTGAAGCTTTTAAAATTTGTAATAGGAAACAGCAAATTATTAAAAAAGTTGCAAGAGGCCGATCGTGCAAAACTTTTCAAAAAGTTTGGAACCGTTGGTCTACTGCCTTTTGTATTCAACTTTCACCCAACTGAGGGTGCTGGAAATTTATGTTGATCATTGAGCCCCGTTGTTCTTACGCATCATATGGCTGGACGTGGTCATAAATGAGTTTGTTATGATTGTCAGTAATTGCAAATCTAATTTTCTTCAAATTTTTGACATCGAATTTTATTTTCGTCAACAAGAATGATTTCCACAACGTTTCGTTTCCAAAGACAACTGTTTTTCCTCTCGAAAATTTACCTCCTTCGTTTATTGAAAGATGAATGCTTGTTCCGAATCTGCATGTGAAATATTTATTGATACAGATTTAATGTTTTGCGGCTGCGTACTCAGGCCATTTGAAACCAATTCCACCCTTTTAATCACGACTGAGTAAACTCAGTTTTAAAACGTCATTTTTGCGTCGTACCCATAGTTCAGAACCAAGCAGAAGATCAGTGAATAGCGTACCATTTTTAAAGCGTTTGGTATGACTCTACGAGAAAATTGAATCCAAATCTACCGATTGCAAAGCAAGCGTTTCAACCACTATACTAATGCATATTTTGTTGATACCGGCACTCGCTTTGTCGGAGGATATTTTTTTGGTATCAGTGCAATAAGCGAAACAAATACAAAAAATTTTTCTAACAAACAAAAGACTTCTATTCGCCGGGCAGAGCTCTGGTTAAAAGTTCCAAGTAATCGAATCAATCTTGTACTCAATAAAAGGGATTGCAAGCACTCTTCAAAAGAAGACTATTAAGTTATATGTAAAAATGCCAACATTTTGGTTTTTGCATTAAATCATTACAAAATAAACCTGTATTCTTCGGATAGCAAGCTATGTCAGAACCAAGTTACAGAATAAAGTGTCAACTACAGAAAAAGCCTGCATTCTTCTGATAGCAAGCTACGTCAAGACTAAATTACAGAATAGGTGTTGTACTAAAGCATGTTCACAATAACCTTTACCAATGACATTTACTGTAGTTATGTCGATGTCACTTTTTTACATAATTTTATTGATACTTTTAAAAGACGATTTTGTAAGCCTCAGGTCACTTATTAATGAGTTAAAAACGATAATGTCATTATATACTTAACGATTTTGAATTTTTGTATATTACTGCTTAATAGCTGCATTACAGCACTTAGGAATTGTCGCAAATTCATTTCATCAGGTTTCAAATCTGTTACGATACAAAACTTACTTTACATCGGATAAGTTCACAAAAAAAATATGTTCATAAACTGTTTCCGGCGACATTTCCAATCTCACTCTTGACTCTAAATGTTGCCAATCGTCAGCAAGGTACCAAACAATGCCAAATCGATCTGAGTCTTCACTTCTTTTTAAAAAGCACATTGAAAACATCTCCTTGGATAGCTTTAGGTATTCTCTGTCCATTACAACACATCGAAATCTGTCAAGAAATTATTTTTTAACGCTTTGCAACATCATCGATGAAGCGTGGAAGGATAAATTGTGCAAGGGTTGAAGTATGCCTCACCGTGTTTTAAACCTCACCGTGTTTTACCTGGTTAGAATTGTGAAGCTGCTCACCCAGCATGTCGTAAGAGGCGACTCTCGGGTGTTCAACGATGGCAGTTTGCCTTATTGGTGGTAGGGCTACCAGTCGGCAATTTGCATTCATGACTGTTTCAAAATGGGCTGCCACTTTTCCCCAGCTTAATTCAATTAGGTTGACGGCGTGAAGTTGGATTGCAGTTCGCGACAAACCTCCATCCCAAGGAAGAGGGGTAAACCAACCCACCAAAGGGTTAAAGTGTGCGAGCTTAGCGCTGCAAATATGACGTAATAGACCACATTGTTGAGCGATTTCACTCAGGTTTTGGTTTACAACTACGGTTACAACAAGTTACATTTTTGACGTTTGCACCAAACTTTGAGGCCAAATCGTAACGCCTTTGTTACTATCTATGTCCAGGCTAGAAATATGGAAAATATCCGGCTCTGCCGGCCTTGCCCACAGATCCCGCCATCAGTAACGTCGGGATTAATACAGGTTCACCCGGCCAAGCCGGCTTCATTTATCGGGCAATTGTATAAACAGTAAGAAAAGTTAATGCTTTTTTGCACATACAATTTTCACTTGGTGCTCTCCTTTTCCTGACAAAAACTGTCATTTCAAGGTCCTGGCTACGTTTTAGGAACGGATCATTACTATGTGGATAGTTGAAACGTAATTTTTGATATTAAAGTTAAAGCTGAATTGTCGCCTGCATTTAGAATTATGTGAAGAAGTTCTGTTCATAGTAATGTTTTTAACTAAGAAAAA
This sequence comes from Trididemnum clinides, assembly GCA_963675345.1. Classification (NCBI taxonomy): domain Eukaryota; kingdom Metazoa; phylum Chordata; class Ascidiacea; order Aplousobranchia; family Didemnidae; genus Trididemnum; species Trididemnum clinides. The sequence goes on along the minus strand of OY776292.1, from coordinate 32,745,459 downwards.
ATTCATAAAGATGTCACAAACCTGAGTTTAGGGTTTGCATTGAACATATAAAACAAAATTCTGCATGAACGTATGGGGTGCCAATTGTAAAGTACGTAGTACAATAAAATTTTGCAAAGTTTGAGGCAAATCATACAGTAACGAAACAATATCATACAGCAACGAATAATCTTTCCTTGTTCACTGCAAAATAACGCTACTTGTAAAATAGTGTGCTTCATGCGAATATGTTCGGAAACGTTTGTGGTAATTCGGAAGCGGCGAGAATTGGTTTACAGAAAAAGATGCTGGTTTTTCATGGGTAGGCCTAGGCTTTGTTTTGCTGTTAATCGAATCTCGTCGCTTTTGAATTACCATTAACGTTTTGGAACATATTTTGCACAGAGCGCTATTTTACAAGTAGCCTTATTTTACAGTGGTTACTTCACCATGTTTTCGCTGCTGTATAATTTGTCTTTGGAAAAGTTGCTGTAAAATACAGTATGTCTTCACAAAGGAAAAATTGCTTTGTTGTTGTACGATTTGTCTTTGAAAAGAAAAAACGTTATGGTTGTACGATTCCTGCTAATTCTGAAAAATTTTACTTTACCTCGTACTTTACAATTGGCACTCCATACGAGCATGTCACTCTGTTTTAACATAAAATCATGAAATTAGGCAGCACTGACTATTACTCCGAGGTGAATAACGCAAAGGGATTAGTGACGTTATCATAACGTCATTGTTAACATATAAAGTTTTGGAAGCAAATTTTAACTAAAACAAATCTAGCAACTCGCAAAAAGTGTTTCTCCATCGGGAATCAAATGACGTCGTAATAAACGATTCTTGGCTAAATTTTTTCCTTTTTTTCTCAAAAAACTCATAACGTAGAAAGGTGATTGAATGCTTTCACAGGATATATCAAAAAGCAGTTTCTTGGCAAAATTCTATTGCTTCGATTATTATGAACAATTGAATGCTGACTGTAACTGCGCATAACCGTAACTTTTTTGTAGACGTAGCTGCGTCCTAACCGAACACTTTTCAAACACACTCACGCTTTTGCTTCGGACTTTAACAACAGTATCCGCCCGCCACAACAACGTTATTGGCTGTTAACTCAAAAGCACGACCCGATTTCGCGAATCTTTCAAAATCTATCTGCGTCTCTGTTGATGAGCTGAGTAAATTCCCAATTTTAAATTAGGTGAATAAATTCTTATTTCGTTAAAACAATCATGCAAGTTCGGAATTCCAACTCCGGTAGGTAAAACGAGATTTAAATCATCTGAATTTTTTTTAATTGTTTGTCTTTCGAAATAGACCTGAAGTAATCAGTGACAGCCAACATCGCCCGGTGTTTAAACGTGGAGTTTCAATTGTCTGTTGTCAGTTGCAAACTATCAGAAGTCGTAAAAGAATAAAGCGTTTAACAGTTTAGCCAAACTCATGTGTAGTACTACCTTCCAGGTTTATTGGTTTCAAATTTAATGACCCTGTTCAATAGACTTGCTTTGACGTCAACTATTCTCCATTCCCCATCAGCATTGTAGAGTTGTGTCTACACAAAAATTGTTTCAATCATCCAAAATCGTAGCATAATAAATCGTGAACAAGAAGTCAAGTTGGTACAAATGGAGCTTTACTTTCCGTATTGCGCTTTAGGAAACGCACTACTTGAAGTTATATACGAGCAACAGTTGAGCATTTGATGGCAAGCATTGAAATTGTGGTCTTGTTCCTCAGACAGCAGCTGGCGTTAGACCATTGAAGGGTTTTAAAAGTTGTAAATTTCATTATTGCGTATCGTCAAAAACAGAGTTAAACTATTAGTTCATAAATGCCTTTGTGATTCGGCTAACCTAAGACAGTTAGTTTGTCAAGTAAGACTTGCCCAGTAAAACTTGGTGCGATGTTGCAAACCAGATAGTTTGCATGTTACGAAATCGATGCTACGAAATCAGATGTTTCACCATGGAACCGGCCAATCGAAACCACAACCAGGGGCTCGCAGGTGGAGCTTCAGAACGGTACAGCCGAAAAAATGAAAAGCTCCCATTGTCGAAACTTTAAAATAAATGATAGAAACAATAGTCTGAAGTAAACGTGCAACATCTTTTAGCTACGATACCGTTATCTGAGCTGCATTGTCGTAATCAGTTGAAGAATAACAAGTCGGCATTGTGATGGAAAAAGGCTTCATCAATTCATCAGCAAACGCAACCTCGATTTCAGGGCTAATTATAATTCCATCGTCATAACTGGCCTGCAAAACAAAGTGGAAGTAGTTTTATCATTTAAAACGCGTTTCTCTAACCAAGAATCGGAAAGATCGGACGAATAGGTTACGTGAACACTTGGCGCATGAACTATTCAATTTGTTTGTATAGTTGTCTACTGTATATAGGTCGCAGTTGAAAATCACTTAGAAATGCTGACTAAATGACTTTACTTAAAGCTGATTCTATAGGATGGAAGGACTGCTTTTACCCATTTTACTTGCAGTCTATTTCCATCAGGCAGATCAATCCTCAGAAAAATGGGTACTTGGGATGAAAAACTATCGATCTGCTAAACGCACCTACAAACCTGAGATGTGGAAACGATTATTTTTCAAACGCTTCCGCTTCCACACCTATCGCTTCCGCTTCCACCAACAAAAACGAAAAAACGATCGTTGACAATTTTTTAAACTTTTGTGGGTCTGTAGCCTGCCTTCTCCTACACTTTATCATTTTGAGAAGACAAAAACCTTCATTTATTGCTCTTACTTTACCTACTTCGCTTGAGCTTATTGTTTTGAACTACTCTGAGTTTGTTTTTCTTAGATATTAGAACTCGTGTTGAATGTAGAACAGTGCTTTTCAATCTTTTGGTCATCGCGGAGCCCTTAATGTACTTTTGCGTTTGTCACGGAACTCCCACTAACAAAAATTTAGAAATCACGAATTGCTTGCAAGAAAATCAAATATTTCGTTACTACAATTCAAAAAATAATTAAACACTTCAACAAATAGACAGTTATTACAAGTTCCTTCACTACTTACAACTACTTTTACAACAGTTAACCTAATGCTTCTCAGATCTAAATCGTATGACCACATATCACAGCTCTCGACAATAATCTGTCGTCACAACAACAAATTACACAGTATAGCGTTGATTTTCCCTCTTTGTTCTTAACTAACTCTGACTTTGAGATAACTTTAACTCTAATCATCATTACGAACCTTCTGTCCGCCCTCAAAACACGTATTGACTCCGATCTTTTTTGATAGTGAAGTGCGAAATTTCTGTCCTATATATAGTATGTACATGTAAAGCGAGCAAAATTGAACTGCACCAATCAACAGTCGCCTCAACGTGGTGGTGCAGTCCCCGACCCGTTTGGGTTGGGTCAAAATGGCTGTTGGCCTTCCTGAGGGTCCCAGTTACCCTGGGCACTCCTCTCACACGAACCATTTTTTCGCCGTGCAGCCCCCTGAACTACCGCAGAAGGGTAGCACGCAGCCTCTTTAAAATTGGCCTGTCTTCTCTTTACTCCTGCCTTTCTCTTGACTGCCTTCTCATTCTTCTCCTTCTCCTGATGAGTGGCAACGTTCATCCTAACCCTTGCCCTGTCTTTCCTTGCTTAGTGTGCGATGGAAATGTGACCTGGCCGGGTAGGTCAGTGCAATGTTGCACATGCTCTAATTAAGTTCATTTAAAGTGCTCACTACTCTCCTTTTCTAGATTCAGAACTCTTGGAAGCTCTCACGTCTGGAGCTGCCTCCCTGCTTTTTTTGGAGATTCTACACCTACCAGCAGTGTGACTTCCTCCTCGAACTCCTCCAGCTAGTATACCTCCACTGCTCAATCTGGCCCTCTTCCGCTAATGCAGCACTCGCACCCCACCCTCACTTTCAAACTTCTTATCCTTTTTCCGCCCACTTTGTATCTTCTCCCTCTGCACCCTCACGACCGCCTCATGCTCCTGGCTGTTTCTCTTTACCTCCTGCTTTCTCTTCCCCTCCATAACTCTCTTAGGGTTCTTCAATGGAATGCTGGGGATCTCCGAGCCAGGAGCACTAAACTACTACACTTTATTTCGTCTCATCCCGTTGACCCCTATTTATATCCAGGAATTTAATGTAAATTTATCTTCCTCTTTTCGGATCCCTGGATTCTCTGCTCTGCAATCCCATGGCACCCACTCTCGAACTGGTATTTTTTCTACCGATGTCGCAGACGCTAGTGGCAGCGTCATCATTTTCGTCAAGCAAGGAATATTCTTCTCTGAGCTTTCTACCTCTTCTCTTTCTTTGCTTGACCCCTACTCTGATTATGTAGAGGTCAACATCTCTCTAAACGACTTCTCCTCGCTGTCATTTCTTAATGTTTATGTTCCCCCTATTCGTTCTTCTACGAAGGATAGCAGAACCAATTTCTTTTCTTTCTCCATTCTTCCCTCCTATGCGGAAGCGGTAGATTTTTCGCACTTCCGCTTCCGCAGAAAAAGTACCGCTTCCACCGCTTCCGCTTCCAGCTTCCGCTTCCGCTTCCACATCCCGGCTACAAACCCATTTTCACAGCGCAGGCAAGCTTGCAGTTTAGCGGCTAAGCGGTGATGGAGCTTTGCCGTCTTTGTAATGCCTAGTAGGCGACGGTTTTGAAAACATGGGACAATTGTGAATTTTGCTGCTTTTTGGACAAAACTGCATGTTTTAGTAAAGCTGCAGTAAAAATAATGAAAAACCAAGGGTATAAAACAAAACTTAATTACTACACCCAATACAGTTATTGGATGAAGCCTAAAAGTTGATTTTCTCAGAATTTCAAAAAGCTTTTTACTAGGCTTTTGCAAAGGTCAGGAGATTGAACGCCTACCATCTAAACATTAATTGAAATTTGCTATCTTGTTTCAATTAGTCTCCATACCTTCTTGTGAAGGTACCAATTAACAAAATAATGTTTTGATACCATTGTCGATCGCATATTCACCCTAGAAATGGCTAAGAAATCGAGTGGTCTACAGCAAAATTGCTGTGGTACTAATTCAATAATTTGGCATGAGGATAATGGCGTATATAACCAAGTTTAGTCCGCCATGATAAAAAAAAATATGCGAATGGTGCCAAAAAACATTTTAGTAAAAAATATTCTTTATCCGTTCATCGCTGCAGTGTACCCAATCTAATTAATTTTGTTTCACCATCATTTTTAATGAGCATATTGTTCAAGTGTTTCTAAAGTTTTCTCAAGCTTGTTATAAGAAATGACAACTGGTACAATTGGCGGCAAGTTCAAAAAAAGAAAATGTAACTGCACACATACACACACACACACACACGCAAGCACAAACACAAAAACACGCACACAAAATTTATGAATAAATTTTGTTTTGACATATTTTGATGAAATGTTACATGTTACATGCAGGCTTACTTGTAACGGATAAAAGCAACTGAGCTTGGCGACAACATCTGTTTGAAACGAGCCCTCGGGGAAGTCCAATTCGCATCCAGCAATATATATCGCTCCTTTTTTGTCCAATAGCGATGTTTCTGAAATACCCGCTGCCTCCACATTGTTCACGTTTCCATTCATGCCTAGTACGCACTGCTGCATTTGTTGAAGCATAATTGAATGTGCTTCAGTTGTTTTTCTTAAATAAATAATTAATTGAAGAATGTAGAAAACCGAGAGCACATAATGTATGTTTCGAAATAACGTAATGCTGTTTTTAATGGCAAGGAATTAAATGTACCTGACGACAAGCAACATTATAAAACAGATTTTGGGAGATTCGAACTCATGATCTGTATCAGCTTTCTGAGGCATGAACGCAAGCTTTTGATAATGAGCGAGATGTTTTAACCGAGAACATTACTTAGACACTAATCTACCAACAAAGTAGATCACCAATCTAAGCGTATTCGATAAAATAGCCGTAAGACCAAGGTTTGGTGCTCTCTACCTAATGGATCTTTTATATAGCACCTTCTAGTTGCAACAGAGCAACAGAGTGACGTGGTTACGTATTTGATCAGCCAGTAATATTCTCATTGGCTGATCAAGCAAATACCCACTTTATTCTTTATTGCAGATGAAGCAAATGCTGCTCTGCACTGTGATACTGATTTAATCGCAAAATAAAGCATTTTGCTAAAACAGTTTAAACTGGACAAATAGATACAAACACACCTTTTGCAGTTGATCAGCTCAGAGTAAAGAAATTGGTTTCGTATATCTTCTTCACACGCAGAGCTTGACGCACTGCTCATTGCAGACACTGTCGACGATGCAGGGATTGAATATGAAGAGAATTTGCCAAATAAGATGGACTTTCTTTTTTTTGGCATACTAGCAGCAAGCCAATGGTTGGAACCATTGCTGTAACAACTTCTATTTTCGACTGCAGGATAAAATGGTTTTTGAGATTGATCACCTCTAGGAAACTCATCTGCTGAGCTTGCTACCACGGCTTCAAAGCTTGGTTTGTATTCATCACCTCCAGATATCAAATCAAAAAAAAGAAAATTGATAAGAACTTTTTCCTCGCATCGACTACTTATTGTAGACAGTGTTGACGATTCATCGTTAAGACGTAGCGATAAACTTCTACATATCCTTTTCTTATCACTTTGCCGACAAAGAAGTTTACGCGGATGCTTGGAAGTAACCATGTTGTAACACTGCTTTTTTATTGCATGACCGAGGACCTGGCAATGCAGATCAGTTGCCAGAAAACCAATTGTTGATCCTGCTGCTACCTCTTTAACTTTCAACTTTGGCTTGTTGTTATCATCTGCCGATGTCAGACCAGGATAAAGAAAATTGTTAAGAATTTCCTCCTGGTACCCTTCTTCCTGGTAACCGCTGCTTATTGTGGATACAGTTGATGATGCATTGTTTAAACGTGAAGATGATCTAACGAATAAACCGTCGAAACCGCTTTGTTGCCAGAGAAATTTACGCAGATGCTTGTAAATACCACTGTCAAAAGTTTCCTCTGTAATTGCATGATAGAAAGGCTTCTGATGTAGATTAATTTCCGGAAACTTTTTTGTTGAGCTTATAGTCACTTTTTTAAAGTTAGACTTCGGCTTGTTTTCATTACCTGCAGATGTCAGCTTTGGGTAAAGAAATTTGTTAAGAATTCCTTCCTCACATCCATTGCTTATAGTGGTCACCGTAGATGACGCGTCGTTAAAACGAAAAGATGATCGTCCAAATAAACTTGTTTTCGCAAGTTTTTTGCCTACAAAGTTTGCAAAGATGGATAGAACTATTGTTGTCATAATGCCATTCCTTGATTACTCGATGAAATTGTTTTCGAAATAGATTAACTCTCGGAATGCACAATTACAAAGATCGATGCCACTTTTTCAACGTGTAGCGTCAGGATGTGTTTGTCATATTTGCAGGGCATCTCAAGGTAAAGAAATTGACTGAAAATTCTTCTTACTCAATGTCTTGAGACATCAAACAATCAATATACTACCAGATTGTCTGGTGATCAAAGCAGTTGACAACTTATTTAGCTCATAATATCAGTTTGTAAACAGAACGCTGATTAAAATGAATGCAAGAATAATGTCGCCAGATTTTGAAAACAGTTATAGCCAAATTTCATTCAAAAATCAACCAAATTTGAAACACAAAGTAAAACTTGAAAATACACAATAGGCAATCAACTCTCGCATGATTACCAATTTTTTTAAAGACAAATTTATCAAGTTACTATGCTGGTAACACATGATAGTTCATGGAGTGGTATTACGCTGATATTTATTTTTTTTTAGAAGCTCAATGGCTATTCAAATCTGTGGCTGAGTAGATATGCTCTGGTTGGTAACTTGCAGATCCATGCTTTGATCTAACTTCTTTTTCCATCTATCAGCTCAGTTCTCTTTAACCGTTTTGTTATCATGGAACCCCTGATGCACTTTCGCGTTTGTCACGGAACCCCCACTAACAAAAATTTAGAAATCACGAACTGCTTGTAAGAAAAATCATGTATTTCGGTACTACCCTTCAAAAAATAATTGAACACATCAACCAATAAACAGTTATTACAAGTTCCCTCACTACTTACGGTCACTTTTACAACAGTTAACAAATGACTCTCAGACCTAAACCGTATGACTACATATTACAACTCTCGACAATAACCTGTCGCCACAACAACAAATTACAACGATATAGCGCAGATCTTCCCTCTCTATCCTCAACTAATTCTGACTTTGAGTTAACTTTAACTCTAGTCATCAAATTCTGTCCGTCCCCACAGCACGTATTGACTCTTTGATCTTTCCTAATAGTAAAGTGAAATTTTGGTCGTATATACAGTACATAAAGCAAGCAAAATTGAAATTACAGATGCACTATTAAGGCTGATTTCCATCAGGCGTAATTTGCAGGCGTAGCGTGAAAAATTCTTTGTTTCTTTATTTAGTTTTCTTTTTTTGTTTGCTTGTTTTGTATAGTGCCCAGTGATACCTATAACTCTCTATTCTCGTACAAATTGTACGATTCTCTTTAAAAACGTGGCTGCCTTAAACCACTCTGCAGAAAGCTGATGTTTCGCATAAGTGGCAGAGTTAATTGATCAAATATCGCTTTTAAAATAGTGGCTTGTGCGGCTATATGTCTTCCCTCTGCAAGGTTTTGTCTGCCCTCTACAACTCTTACTCACTTTCAAGAGCATAACAAATTTTGATAACTGTTTTACTTCAACCAGATAGTCCAGTCCAGATTTCTACCAACAAGTGGTCTGAGCGACGAGTGGTTTTTCACAGGAAAATCGAAATCCAGAGCGAACCCCGAATACTCGCGAAAAACCAGCTTTGCTTTTGCTAACACTGCTTGGTCTTGCTTTATATTTTTAGGGTCTGAGGGGGGCATTGCACAGTGGCCTCCCCCCTCGGTACGCCAAGGTGTAGGAGCATTGGCATTGATGGAGAATTAAAGCTGCCGTTTTAATTTTTGTTTTTGAATTTTAACTTGCTTACAAGTAACTGTAAAAACGGGGCTAAACGTAAACTGATATTCTGCCAAATTGTTTCAAAAATATCAAAAAACGCCATCGTGCAAAAGCAATTTTATCCGATTAAGTAGTGTAGGCCTACAATTCAGTTTCCTATTAGCCAATTTACCATTTTTAAACTAGAAACAATTACTATAAATTAAAAAAATAGCACGGCCCTGGGCTTACGACACGTATTTTGGGAAATCAACCCAAAATTTGAACATACTGTACTAGACATTATGGAGTAGCTTTGGTTTAAAATATTCAGTACCTATTTGCGTCTTTCAGTTACTACTTAACGATTCATACACATATTGCAATTCAATTCACACCTAAACGCAGGTTCAAGCGATTGCTGGAGAAAGCACAGACCTTATCTCGCTTTTTTGCTTTAAAACCTTGTCTGGATACTGTAAAACCACTCATGCGTTACTACTTTACCCACAATTTTCACTGATTTGTGCGCAATAGCGGCTCGCAAGTAAGCGTGAGAAAACCTCAGTACCGACATAAGATTTCGTATGTAAAACAAGCCTAAAATAAGAGGCTGAATTGCTGCAGCAGCCTTAGACTGTTTTTAGTGTAGCGAACGATATTCTGTCGCAGTCCATTAATTGTTCTATCACGTCACGACTGTGACTAAGCAGTTATAAACCACCGAACATTATTATCCGTTCTTTACGACAACACACGCAGTTCATGAAACAACCGATGCGTGCTTTATCGCCAGCAGATAGAAAGACCGTTACGCGACAAGCTTCCGCCTGAGTATTGTCAACCGCACAAAAAATTAAAAAACTGGTAAAATATTCGCGATCTGTCCAGTCTGAATTTGAAAACGAAAATAAGAGAAAAGTCTCTCTGAACAATCTGATCTCCGAAAAAATTGGTTTCATCTGGTTAGAAGAGGAAATAGAATAAAATTTGAAAACAGTTGTAAAATAGCTTCCCAATGAATACTAGCCACGACCCGCCACCGCATGCCCAAACCAAATTATGATGATGAGCCTAGCTTCGTTGTGGCATCATTCGCAAGTATAGTTGCATTCATGAAGGTACCGGTAGGTTACCGGTATCTATTTTATTCATTCATTGAGCTGTCTATTCCTAAGTTACCGAAAACACCTGTTACCGGTCAAACTGAAACATCGTAAAGTTCAGGCCTGTGCAAAAAATCCATGATAAAACCTCAGTCTATTTATGCACATACTGCCGTAATCAGAAAATTTAGAAAAGAGCTCCAACAATTATGACGTCACAATCCTGATCGATCCGCTTTCAACAGAACTAACTGCATTAATGCCTGCAGCAACTGTGGGAGCGATCGTTACGCTGGCGTGACTAATGACTAATGTGTGAAACATGTGCAGGCCAGCACCTCTTTTGCTCTACCGGTCTCACTCAGCCACATGTGAACATCATTAAAGCTTTCTTCTCCCCAAAGCCACAGCCTTTCGCAGCTTCGTTGTTACTCGGTCATCCCTAAAACTTTCTCACCATTTCGGCGAATAGATACCAATAGCTTTTGTTTCTGTTTCCTGTATCTTTCTTGACCAAATGTAAAACCGCTCTTTCAAATGTTAGTGAAATCTAACTTCAAAAAACTCAGGAAATGAATCTGGGTTTTTTTTGAGGGAAATCCCTTTCAAACTTTACCTCGAATAGCAAACCAAACGCAGGCTTCCATTTATGCAGCACAGCTCTTCTAAAAGCTTGAGGACGGATGACGTATATATACGCGCATGTAAATTTTTGCCGCCCAAAAGACGGATGACGTATATATACGCGTTTTTAGTCTTGGCAAACAGACGGATGCCATTTATATACGCTAAGGTTCTAAATGAAGTTTTACTTGATTTTGGGAAACACCAAAGCAGGGGTTTTTGACCGGGGGGGGGGGGAAAGGAATATTCGACTAAAGGGGAAAAGGGGGAAAAGAATACCGTCCGCAATTGGTTAAATTAGCATTGTTTAAGTTAGATCCTGATAAAAGGCCGAACAATTTTTAATGACAAACGCTAAATCAGAAGCTTAACTGTAATATTATGTTGGTTTTTGGCACTTTTAAAATGCGATCGTGTTTTTAGTGCCAAGATATACTTCAATCACGACAGAGTAAAATTGTGCTCTTAAAGTTTCACCCACCACGTTAACTCCTGCTAAGTCTCAGGCAAAAATCTGTGAACACCACTTTAAAAATCTTTGTTGTGACTGGACATGGAAATGATCTACAGTCTACCAACTGCAAAGCGCACGCTCAAACAACACCACAATTGCTCCGTCTAAAGATTTAAGTTTCCTACGCAGTGTTTTTATTTGCTCTTGCTGAAGAAAAACTAAAAACCTGCGCGAACTGATAGAAACTCGCCCAAGGACAATATAAAGTTTTGCATGTAAAACAGAAAATACCGTACGCTATAGATTCCACAACTATTTCTCCCTACAACCCTTTTAAAAATGTCAAAAATTTTCACAAACTCTTAGATTTACGCCACTTGTCGGAGAGACTGAATTACAGCATAAAAGGCGGTACTATCTTCCTTACTCAACATGTAATTGGTGACCAATAGTTAAGCGATTACACAAGGCCAAAAGATAAAAAGTTTTCTTCAGGGTAACTCAATGGCACACATCACACAGGAGATTATTTGTCTAAACCAGGGGTGGGCAAACTTTTTAGCCGGAGGGCCGCATTGACCATTTCGAGGGTGGTCGAGGGCCAGGGCTTGTTGTCTCGTACAGCTGCATGCTATAGAAGAATTTGCATTAGCTCACAATTTTGCGAAATGTTCTGCCAATGTGGTATCTCAGCGCGCAAAAACGTCATCTCAGCGCGTAAAAAAAAAAAAAGGTCATCACCTTTTCGTAGACGGTAAATGCGTGATTGGGGGCAATTGTAGGCTCTGACGCATTTTCCGTCTAAGAAAGAGGCGATTACCTTTTTTTAACGACACCGTCGCTTTTGCGCCTTGTCAATCCCCTTGTCGTATTTATTTCAAAATGGCAAAGTTTCAAAGAGTGTTCGCGGGCCGCACAGAATGCTCTCGAGGACCGCATGCGGCCCGCGGGCCGTAGTTTGCCCACCCCTGGTCTAAACTATTAAAACAAATATACAAGTTACCGTTTTCTCAAGGTACCAGTCACTCCCACTAAAAAAAAGTCAATAAATAATGTCCGAACGATGTCTACTCTACACGAGGATAATGTTGTTGATGTATTGTCGCAAACATTAAACGGCAACACATAAAGACGTCGTTTTACGAGAGAGCCAGAGAACTTATTTTATAGCCTATTTGCTATACAGCTATAGGTAGTAGCGGGTTGACGGTAGGGGGAATAAAAAGCGATGGCCTTCCTCAAATGATGTAACAACGGCAAAAAATGTAAAAAACCACTGTAGAGAAGTTCGTCTCTAAAAGAAAAGCTGCCAATTTGTTTAGACATAAATGAGTAAAACTCCCGCTTAACAAACAAATATTCTCCAACTTGAGGCAAAAATATCGATTTTAAACCGCGGTCTATGGAAAAATTTTCTGATGTTGATCGCAATACGAATGCAAATGCCACACTTTAAAGTGCATCAGCAGCCATAGGCCTTACAGCATCTAGTTGGCATGTTGTCTTTTCTACAACTGAAGGCCCGAATTCTAAAAGTAGCAAAATTGTCAGTTTTGAGAAAATATGTTAAAGAGACAGACTCTACTGAAATATTTTCAGAATGAAAATTTTCAACACTGCATGACAAGTACATCGGTAAAACAGGCGTTTTCATTTTCAGCAACTTTCTAACTTTACAAATCTTGTCCAAGAGGAGCGCTTGAACCTTGCCGCTGGAAGAGTATGTAGGTAAAATCGAACTGTATTTGATAGAGCAACAAATTTTGAAACAGCAAAAATAACTGAAAATTACCCAAATTTAATTTTTAATTTAATTAAAGAAAATAGACGTCCATTCTTCAGCCAACATAAATCCGAGTAAACCTTTTAAAATTTTACTAAATCTAATCCTGAAGTGCTCAGTGCGCCACAAACAATTACCAACAAATGTGCAGGTCGCTGATTGCTTGCAGTACGACTGAGCCGAGAGCACATGGTTACGTAAGCAGAAAACGTGAACCGGTATGACAATGCAATTTAGGTTTACTAACAAAGGTTCGAAACTAACACCTGCCAAACCAACAATTAGAGACGATGTTGCAACAACAAGACTTAAGTACTTTTTCCCGGGCTAATATTTTGTCAGATGGTTGACACAAACGCGTCCACCATTTGAAGAGTCAACTGAACTTAGATCAAAATGTAACTTAGGTACCTTGAAAACTCAGCTCTTCAATAAGCTTAAACTTGTTTTACATTTAAAAAATGATTTACGAATACCTCGGATGAACTTGCGCATTTCCAAGGAGTTCATGCTTCTCAGTTTGAAAAATCCTACCATACGCTAATCAAAACGCAATAATCTTAATCAAACGGATAAAAGCGGCGACACAATTACAAGCGTTTTCAAATTATTACCTATCATCACCATGTAGGTAAGCTTTTTTACTAGTTTTAACAAAATCAGCTTTTATAAACAGCATGTTTTTAATGTCATCACTACATTATGAGCTGCCATTTGTAAACTAGAACACTTAGCAATTTTGTCTGCAAAATTTTTGACACCGAATTTCGTGACCGAGTTGTTTTGCAGACCGGAAGATTACAAAAAGGAAAACTTACTTCAATGAAGTATGGAGTAAACTGCGGAGTTCAAAGAAGTCTTAAGAGAGTTCGACTTATGCCAGTGCAAATTAATGTAAACATCAACTGGATAGTAGTTCGTGTTGGACTTAAAACGTTGCCACTACCAAACACAAAAAAGTTTTTTTCATCAATGCCACAATTTACAACTGAATGGCTGCAAAATCGCAAAAAAACTGGGTATATTTTACCATTTATTTTACTTGGGCGAGCTATACACATTTTAAGTCTACCTCTAAACAAATATCTGCAAACGATCAACAATGATAGTATAATTGACTTATGTCAATGCCAAACTCAAAAATTATTGATTTCAGAAGAGATTGACCTAATCAAAAGAAATACTTTTCATTATCGACCAAAAACGTGAAAATCACTACACATAGTAAAGTTTTTCACACTTGGGTTAGAGGTTCTAGTAGCAGTGTTGCGGCAGGTTATAAGTTAATTCGATTTGGTGTTTTATGTGCGGAGTTGAGCTTTCATTAAAGATCATTAGTTGTGGTATGTTAGTTCTCATTATATAGATCATTGGTTCTCATTACGTTGAGTATTTTTTAATTCTTTCTTTTGGGCGGCAGGCGGTGGTTTTGGGCGGCAGGCGGCGTCTCGTTTTCTGCATATTTTTAAATAATCTGTTGACTATGAAATGAAACGCAGCGTTCTAACAATAGCAAATTAATCATGTCTTTTTCCATGATGAATTTGCTACTGTTAGAATGCTGTATTAATTGTCGCTAACTAGGATTATTTTTATCTAAATCTAGATTACTTTTATGAAATTTGGATGTAAAAAATACCGATCTAGGTCGCAGATTATTTTTTAGATTATTGGTTATATTTTTTGGATCAGCTTTTGGTCGGCTCTTCCGGCCTCACCCGCAAAACAACCATCAGTAACATCGAGGTTAAGCATATCGTTCAGTTGGCCTCACCCAACGAGTGGTTTGTGTACACAGTAGTGGAAAGATGTTTTTCAAGCACTTTCAATTGTCTTTCTTAAATCAAGTACACCTGAAAAAGTGATCATATCAAAAGCAATATGATCAGGATAGGTATACTTTTTATTCCCATGTTAACGATCCTTTTTTTCTTTTGCATCAGTAACCAAAGGGTGCAAAAGATAAGTGAAAGTGGGGAGCCAGCGACACCAGAGTGGAGATAGTTTTCAAAACTGCAAAGAGTGGATACTAAACAATAGGCGTTAAATATGAAACTGGTAGGGATTTTCTTGACCCAGGTGGTACAAATTTATTTTCTTCGCCGCTTGACCGGTTCTTTTGTGACAACTTTTTTTTGTTATATTTCTAATGAGTATCTGACTTTAAACACACAAAACAATTTTAATCTGAAAGCAAAACGTTATAAAACTTTGCTTTTGTTTCTAAAATGGTCTTTTTGTCAATTTGATTTTAAGTACAGTTGATGAACATCTTAACAGTAAAGGCGACTGTGGAAAAGACCGGCGCAATGGTGTAGTGGTTAGAGCGTCAGCTTCGCAGTCGGTAGACCTTGAGTTCATTCCCTAAGTTGAGTCATACCAAAAGACTTTAAAAAGTCGTATAAAAAATACGATTAATAAATAAAAAAATTAATTAAATAAAAAATTTGGTTGGCGCTCAGCATAAAAAGGGATAGTGTGGAAAACAAGCCGGCACGCTTGCTTGTTGTGTCCTTGCGCAAGGTACTTAGCGGCACGCCCCCCACCTTTATGTGGCAGACAGGTGGTTTACCCCTACTTCACCGGGTTACAATTATGAAGTTGCAAACCCAGCATGTTGTAAAAGACGACTCTTAAGTACCCACCAATGGCAGTCAGCCTTGTTGATGGTGGGGCTACCAGTCACTCATGACTGGTTCGAAATGGGCTGCCATCTTTCCCCTAATCTAATTTCAGTTAGGTTAACGGCATGAACCTGAATTGCTGTTCATGCCGTACCTCCACCCGAGGAAGAGAAGGAGTAATTACAACAACTCTGGAAAAGACTACGCGACTGTGCCGAATGGATTCAGCGTTTCAACCACTCAGCCTACTTGCCAATATCAACCAAAATTTTGAGAAGTGTTGACACCAACGCTTATTATTTTAAAAAGTAGTGATCTTGGTCCAAAATATTAACGAGAGTTCAAAGCGAATTTACGACGGTGGAAAGAGGTTTTTGATCGTTTTTTTTAACCTTTCAGGAATCTCGATTACACCCGACTGGCAATCGGCGCAGGTCGACCCGATTGACTTTTTGAAGTGAAATTGTCAAATTACCACTACACTGAGTCATTTCCGTCATTTCAAAAGCCTTTTCTGATTAATCAATTTTTCTTCAGTAGTCATTGTCTGTTTACTAGCGATATCTTCCTACTGCAAAGCAGACCTTCTCAAACTCTGTCCCATGGCACACTGGTGTGCCGCGAATATTTCATGTTTTGACAAAATGCTTGCGAATAGTTTGGTCTGCGTCACATTGCCTTGCATTTAATCTTTCCATGCTAACGTCTGTTTCACTACGAAGCAATGTTGCCAGATTCTTGCTACTGCATTTCCCAACAAAGTTTCAAAATTTCCCCGATTCACATCAAAATTTCTCCAAACACAGATACATGCACAAATTACCTAGTCAACAAAGTAAAAGGTCCGTTGTAACAGCGATTAGTGGATGATGACCTTTTTTTCCTTTTTTGGAGATCACTCTCATGTAATCCCGAAGAAAGTATGCGTGCCGCGGACAAATCAGAATTTATTAGCGTGCTGTATCAAAACAAAGTTTGAGTATCACTGGTGTAGAGCGTTCTCTTTGAATCTGCTTTATTACTTGAAACTTGTTCTAATAGTGTGTATGTATACAGGTAGTTTTCAGTATACGCTATTTCTTGTGAAATAAAGCCCTTTAATAAGCATGTAAGAGTGATTTTACAACAGTTTTCAAATGTGGTTAGTCGTATTTTACGACTTGACGCGTTCTTTTTTGTAATTAGATTTGTGACTTCAAGGTCTTGGCTAGGCCATAGATGTATGTGCTTTGCTTATTGCGTAGGCGTGACAAAAGAAGCCTTGCGTTTCCCATAATTTGGAAGTATGACAGATATTTCTGCTATTTAGCAAATTTGATGCAAAATAGCAAAAATGTCTTCCATATAGTAGAGCAATTTCTCGAGGGGATGTAGTTAACTTTTGATTTCTATTAAAACTTTCTCAAGTCCCTGCTGGTTACCCTTTATGTCCAATGATTTCTTTCCCTGCATTGCCGTACCCGTGTCAGTTAAAAAAATACCTTGCTATTTATCCAATAGAGACCATATATTCCTAAATACGTACCCTTATGGTGATCGTTTTAGTTTATTAAATCCATACTGGTAATATTCATTAACAAAGTATGTTTTTACAAACTATCTATCGTAGTCTAATTTCTAAAAGTGTGCGGTGAGTTGGTGGGAACACAGTCAAAAATGATGATTGCTCCAAGATGGTGATCGTTTGCAAAATTAAAGTAATATTTGGTGATAGGCATATTTTTGAATTTGGTCCTCCCCTTTGGCATTTGTAGGCTACATATAATTGTAAGTTCTACGGCCGCGCAAAGTAATTTCATTCCGCCACAGAAGGAATATATTTTAGATTTAGATTTCAGTTGTGACAAAGGGTTAAGCTACGTAATCGATTTGTATTGAATGGTAACAGCTTATCGCCATCAGTTATGCTTGGATAGCGCCTCGAAGGATAAATGCAAAAAAGCGTGCTCAATGCAGAATGTTTCATAAATATCACGTGATTGCGTTTTAAATTAGGCCAAAATTATTGTCAAACTTACTTTATTAAAACTACCTTGTTGGAACCTCCCGAAAAAGCTTTTAACCCCATTTCTACGGTCAGTTTTTACTGAGAAAATAAAGAAAACAAATTCTACATACAAGTGTGTGATTGTGACGCCATCTTCACCCTTAAAAAGATAAAATTTCTGCCATGTGATAAGATGGAGACTGGCTTTTGTTAAGGCAAAAATCGTTTCTCTCAGTCACAAGAGATACAAATTTAAAAACAAATGAATCTTGTCATGACGTCATCAACTTTTTAGCACTTACCGCAAGGCGATGATCAATGGCGCAAAGTTTGATGTTTGTACGCCCAACATGTTTGGAGGAGTTAAAGCCACACAGGCTCGCACAGACAGAAGTTTGCTAAAAAGTAAGTAATCACCACATTTTCCTTTTACTACCTCAAGCAGTGACTAATGGCAATGACGGTGTTCCTCAGGGGCTGCAGATATCAGATTTGGTCGCTCTTCTTTTTGATCTTAAATGACCTGTTTTCCATGACCTCCAAGTAGCTGTGGTAGACAGGGATTTCTTACGGTTCAAGTGAAGCAAATGCTCAAAATTTTGCTAGAAATTTATTGCAAAAGAGTCTCCTTCAAACGTCTCGTAAAAACAAAATGATCTTACTCCTTGCTCTTATTTCATTATCTAGACCAAATCAAAGTTCTGCCTGCTGAAATGCTTACACAAAAATTTCAATTAAATAAATGTACAGTTACATATGGACTTTTTAGTTCACATTTAGCTGCACTACATGACAAAATCCCAAAGCTTATTATGAGGTTATGACATGCTATAGGCCAAATCTGGGCATACGCCGCGTGCTCTTGCTTAAAACTCGCTTGGTTAACGATTTGTGGACGTAACCCTAAAACATAAAATAACAAACAATGCGCTCACGAGAACGGATCTAAATACTAATTAACTCAAAGACTAACTACTTACAAAAGTGACGAGCTGAAATAAAGCCAGAAACTCGATAGCAATAAGCAGGATATCCCAGGTTTAAATGGATATAACTTTCGGCCAAAGTTACCAATCATTAACTACTTAAATCTAAATACATATAAAATGTCATTAGTTCCAATACAAACTTTTGCTAATAATACTATAAATATTTTCTGTAAGCTATAAGTAATTTTAAACAAGTGCCTAGCTTCTTTATCAATGAAATTACAAGTGATAAGGTGCAATAGGTAGCTATGCAAAGAAAGATTGATTGCGTAAATGAATTGCAGCGTGCAACCAAGCGTGCAAAATCAGTGAAACAATTTGCTAAAACAAACTTGCATACAATAACGAAATATTATTAAGTACTAGCGCTAATATTCAATAGGCTATTCCTGAAAGTACATGTAGTTTGGCACCTACCCTAAACTTTGAGCTCATGCTTTCATGCACTTCACGAATCAACAAATACAACTTTTTGAAATCTTTCGCTGCTTTAATTGTGAGCAAGTCCGGTTCCTATGTTCAAAACAGTCAAAACAAGAAGTAGTCACGAACTCCAGTTAAATTGGAAAAAACAAAGCGACCATGCGCAACCCCCTCTATGTTTCTCAGGCTTTATTTATTTCCTTTGAATAAAAGATCCTTTTGATTACGGAACAAGAATAGGCTCTGTCAACAACACATTAAATCTTCATTGATATTCTCACAAAAATCGATCGGGTGAACCCAGGAAGTCGGCTAAACCGAAACTGTTAACCTCGACATTACTGAAGGGAGCCCTGCTATTGTAATAACTTACCTGCGACATTTGATTTAAGGTTAGTTTGCTCTTCGCTTGGCTGCGTTTATGCCAGGACGAAGCAATACACCCGCAACTAGAGGTCTTAGCCCATAAAAATACGCCTATAGTTACTAAAAATCATAAATAGTGGGCCTGATATTTATTGCCTTAATCCTGAAAATACATATCAATTCTTTTGTCGCCCTTCCACAACTTTGATACGTTTTGAACTACTTGTTAAATTCAACGAACAAAAGTTTGTTTAGAAACGTTTGTTTTGTTTCAAAGCGAGAATTGGTTATATGAAAAGACATAAACTTTTGCTAGGGTTTTCTCTACTATCCATTTGGGGGGAGCTGGCTTAGGCGGTTAAATCAATTTTTTTAACATCGACATCACTGATTGGGGAGAGCATGCTGGCGACGCCAGCAGGGCCGGCAAGTAACTTTACAAGTGCAATCTTGTCTTCTTCAATAATTATAAAATTTTACACTTAGTGTTAGAAACTGGATCACTGTTCAATAAAGCAACAATTGATTAATGAAACTGTGAAGTGGTTAACGAATTGTGGTGTACCCTTTTTTTGTACTGTGTAGCTCTGCAGTTTTGCAGTTATGTCCAGGCTAATTATTCTGCTCTGATAAGCGCACAGCAATAAGTTCGAACTGATTGAGGCCAAACACACTTTGAAATCTCAAGTTTTCACTCAACAATTGGTCACATTGCTTTGCTCCACTTATAAAAACAAATCTCATAAACAACACATCGATTCAGGACCAAATCTAATTGACTTGAGAATTGAAATAGTTGCTCTCTAGGGCAATTCAATGAACCGTGATCTCTCGAGCTTGATGATTGTTTTTTCAATCTTGTAAATGAAGTTGAAAATGTATTAGAAAAAATCATTAAAACTAAAAAAAATAGAGTTGTAGTCTTGTCCAACATTTAAACTGTTTCTACCGTAATGGTTAAAGTATTTAGTGATAAAAATTGCGTAATTAGTCTAGTATACTCAACCATAACAAGGCTTCCCACGAACTAAGCTATCTATAGTTAAAGCGTGCGCAACTGCTCAAGCACCCTCATACAGAACCACAAGATTTGAATTATAGAAATTTGGCTAATTTGGCTGCTATCTTAAACTTTCGGCTATTTTAGTTAATCCTTAAATTCATGAAATGGATCCCCGGGAACTCAGCTTTTGGTTTTCCTGCAGTACCACACGTGTACTCGGGTTAGAGAACTGTAATTCCTCGTATTTACAACACAATATGTGCGGTAAGATATCACAACTTTTTAGGCCTATAGCTCGATTGAAAAATAAATTATAGCAACGAGTATTATTGCAAACACACGACTACATGCTGAGTCTCTCAGTGATCCATATCATGCTTTGCCAGTTTTTTAGTAAAGCACATTAATTGTAGAAAATTTTCTCTGAAGCTTGCATTATCCCTTGTTTTGATGGTAAACAAACCCTTGAGCATGAAACGACAAGAGTTGTCAGCTTCTAAAGTTACTGGGAAAATAGAGAATTGGCTGGGAAAAACATCATATGATAAGAAAGAATTGGATGTAGGGTATTCAAGTGTGAAAACAAAAATCTACACAATAATCCAATTAAAGTGCGTGAAAGTGACACCAATTTATGATGCCAATAGACTCGATGTGTCAGGTGATGTGGATGTTGCAATAGAAGATCAAGAAAATGCGTCCAATAAACATCTGCCTGATGGAGACATCACTGATATCTGCTCTGAAATACATACGAGTGAATTCCGAAGATAATGGTAAACAATTTTGTGTTTTGAATATGTCCCAATTATTATTATTGCGGGTGGGAAAATGTGGATCCAAAAAAATTCTCCAAACTAAATTAAAGTGCATTCAGTTTGTTTTCCTGACGAGTTGCTGCAAAAAATTTTGAAGTTTACCAACTCACATAAAGCTGCTGATTTCAGATGATATTTGGTTGCGTGGAATCTAGGCGACCTAACTAAAATACATACATTTATTTGTCTGTTGTACTTGCTTAGTATTTCTGAGGAAAATCACGAAAACGATAGAAAGTTAAGGCTGGTTTCCATTGGGCCTAGATCGTGGTAGTGGCGTGAAAAATTCTTTGTTTCTCTATTTAGTTTTACGCGCCGAGCGAACGCCTACGAACTACGCCTAATGGAAACCACCCGTTATGGAGCGACGGTCAATTGTTAATACCAGTGCTGAAAGCCAGTATGTTCGTAACCACATTTAGATTTGAGGTAATTCTGTGTTATCTTACATATGATATGTGAGCGCTTAAACAAATGTTATTTTATTACAAAAAGTGTTTTGGCGAGGTACCTTACTTTTGTGACAAATTTCACCAGTTTTTGAGGTTGAACATTTTTTACTGCATGTTATTTCTGAACGTTTTGCCCACGAACATTTCTTACTGCTAATAATTATTATACAGCTGAAAGCAACCTAAGCCCTAATTGAAATCCTAACTCTAACACTTAGCTGCTAAAATCAACCCTAACTCTAAAGTAGCCCCAATCCTAAATGCAGACGCATTAAGTAGATTGCAATGTTACCATTATTTTTGAATTCTTAAGGTTAATCTCATTTGTAGGCCTAACCCTAATTCTAACCTAATACCGCCCTAAACGCACAGACTTTAATCTACTAATAGCCAATTTTTTAAATAATATACACAGGATAAATAGAAAATTTGCTCAAAAACGGTCACCCATATCACATTGTACCACACAACAACTTGTTACATGTCACTAATCCGAGACGGATTTCAACATTATCGGGTATCATCAGGCGGGTGCAAAAGACACGCAATGATAAAAATGCTTAATATGCAACAAATTTACCATTGTGTACAAAAAACGATGCAATACAAAATAATATAATGCAGCAATACATACATCAAGGGGGTCTCATTTAAGGGCAAGCACACATGATATGGACAAAAAGTCACATCGGTATTTCCTAACAAGGGTACGAAATCATTTTGAAGAGTCAATCATTTTACAAAATATAGAGGCTGCTATAGTTGCGAGTTAGCAATCTTTAGGCGAATTTCGTATTCAGAGGGGTCTCCCTCCTGTATTACTCTAAAAGTTTTTAACGTAGAGTAGGCCTATTCAATCTAAACATATTGTTGCTTTTTTCTTTCCGCTGAGACCAATAGCCTATTTTACCACTTTAATTAAAAAATACCACGGCAAAATTTTAGCTTTTTAAGCGGTGTCTTCAGAAAGCGGAAATTTTTGAAAAGGATTTTGTTCTCTTTCATAATCGCACCTTTGATAAAAAACGTTTCAAGAGCTCAACAACTACCACTCAAGCTGGTATTGTGATCAAAATTTGCCTTTCAGCATCATATCAAAAAGCACCAAGAATGATTTGCAAGATAATATCTGCATTGCCTCTGCGATATTGTGCTCTTGATTTGTTGTGCTTAAGAACTGTAAAATGAAGCGAGTGCAGTAAAGCGGAAGTTGTAACCTTCATTGTTAAGATCCGAGAGCTGCCTACAAAGACCACGCTTTCGATCTTTGAATCGGCTTTTGTTCCCTCTCATCTGCGATCGATGTTTTCGTATGAGCTATCTCTTTTTGGCCCGGGTATATGAAGTGATGCTCTGTTTGTCAGACTTTAGTTAAATTAGGCGATAGCGGCTGATAGAGAGCTTGGTCCGACCATCTGGCCGCCACATAAAGATGAGAAGTCCTGTTAAGCACACTAACCAAAGTCAAAATAAGCAAACTTGTCAGCTTTTTCTTCATACTATTGCCTTCCTGTTAAGCACCAAGCAGGCAGTGCCGTAAAAACCAACCCCGTACCTCTGGCTGGAAAATCCCCAGCCACGTCTAGAAATCCTGTCTTAAAAACGCAATGCATTTTTAATCCCTCAAAAGTGTGCTTTCTATGTTCAGGGGGGGTCGATTCGACCCTAGCACTTTGGCAGCGAGTAACTTTTAAACCGCTTACAATAGCGATTCCGTATTTGCTCAGATAGATGCAGAACTTATTTCTTAATCTAATTATATACATTTGGTAAATATTAAAAGTGTTCAAGTTATTGCTAATAAAATGCATGTCATTAGTTTTTCGATTTTTGACTGTAATTTAAAATAGAGAAACAGTCCGCAAATTTTCTTTTTTCGTAGTGTTTACACATCGACGTTGTGGTTTTGCGATCGCCTTTGCGCAATTTATCACTGACAGCTACCAAGTAAAAAGTTCAACAATTTGCCATTTTCCCTTTTACGAGGAATCTAAACAGCTGTGGTGTTTTTTACAATATTCCTTATGTTAGACTAAGTCTTGCTTCATGTTGTCTAGTTGTTTGTAATTTGTCTACTGTCTAGCTTTATGTAATTTGAATTGATTGTTTGTAAATTTGAAACACCGTGGGAAATCGCATTTCAACAACAAAACATTCTTTATAAAGTGATTACTCTTTTTCACTTAGAAAAAAATGCAAACCATGCTTGTTCATCACGGACAAATACTTTTTTTGATCAAGATATAAAACTCATTTAAATCAGGGAATGCTTACAAATCATATGAACCTTTTTTATTTTTTTCACTCTCCCATGCAACGCGGTACTACGTTTTTGTAAGCCCCTTTATCCTTTTGTGCAGACTTGGACATTTAGAATTTTTTTAGCGTTTTCAAAATTAGATAAAAATTGGAATTAGAGCATTCATGCTTTTTTCAAATTAGAGCATTTCTGCTTTTCACAAATTAAAGTAAAAGTGGAATTAGAGCTTTTCAGTTTTTCTGAAATTAGTTAGAAATTTAAATTACCAAACGAATTTTGATACCCTTTCAACATCTTCGCAAAACCGCTTTGTATTTGCGAGAATTCTAAGACTTTTGTATTTTTGCCCCCAAATTATTGTGAAGATCTTTTTTTTGGAGATCACCTAATTTCGATTCTGATTTTTGGCCTAACTTTTTGCAAACACAGATGCAAAGCCGGCGGAACTGTCCCCCATACCCCCGGTTTGGGGGCCCCAACCTGAACGACAAAACGTTAATTTCTAAGAAATACCGATACACTCTCCGACTTAAACACCCAAAACTTTAAGTAGACTACTAACTTAACTGTTTTCCTAAGAGGAAGGGGGAGGATGGTGTGGTCAAAATGACAATTGATCTCATCATGATCTAAATTCTAAACGGCCATGATTGAGACGCAAACAAAGCATTGAAACGTGAACGTGACTCTACACTTTTTCGCCTTGTTTGAACTTATTTGATTGATTCAATTTATTTCTTGACTAGCTGGTGTCGCCCGGCAGGGGCCCTCCATCGTAATGACGGGGTTTAGCATTTTGGTTCAACTGACTGCGCCGGCTTCACGCATGGGACTTTTGTGTGAGCAGTAGCAAAAAGTGAAATGATTTTTATGCACTTTCAAAATTCTTGCACACAAAATTGCGATCATCATATTCTCTCAATCATGATCGGCAATGCTCACAAAGAATCACAAAGAAATCTAGTTAATAAAATCCAAATATCGTGATTCGTTGACTTTTTTGATGAATTCAACTCCAGAACATAGTTGGACTGGCACATCTGCATTTTAACCATTTCTCAAAATGAGTGCTGTAGCTCAAAACTTTTACATAGTTTGAACTAAGTACTCGGAGTAACTACATTTTAGCAAAAATCAGTCAATTATTGTATCATTTACTTATTTTGGGGGCGGCAAAGCAGATAGATTGTTGTTCTGCACAGCATATACACTAACCATGCGTACTGATTTACTGCTATCGGTTATATTAATTGGAAATTGAAATCCTGTTTAAGGCGGGTCTACAGAAGTTAATTGATCAGTGTTTTCAATAGCGCTTGATGATGGCTTGTTTGCTGAAGTGAGTAATGATGATTGATTTTTCTTAGGCATTGATGAGAATAAAGGAAATCAAGGTTTTCTTTCTGATGCGTTGTGAGAATCAGCAGCAGGGGTGTATTGAAATTCGAAGTTACCTCTAGGAAATTTTCTACCTGCTTTGTTGCTTCCTCAGGCATTTCATTTCAAAACGATCAAATTGAGCATTTTTTTCGCTTGGCAATGGGCTTTCCCACAGCAATATTACAGGCTTCAAGGTGCCTACATGACTTTAAAGAGCCACTGGGGCATTTTTCTGGATTCAGTTGGACTGTATACAGTCGATTGTTTAGCCTCGTACAAGTAAGCAATGCATAGCTGTATCCAGACTGACTCGCTGTTGCGAGAAAAAGTACTTTGCCATTCCTTCCACAGAGTGCGATTCCTCTATAACTTCAGAAGGTAACTTTTTCTTCTCAATTTTAACATATGCAGCAATTTGATCTGGAGTAACAGCATCCGATGGAAATTCAACATCTTCAATATTACGAGCAAGTTTGGGATCCATCACGTGCCAGTCGCCCATGCCACAGTATTCACGCAACATTTCACGGAGCTCAAAGTTTTGAAGAAAATAAACAGTCAGCATAAAAGCACACAGCTTCGTTTCTGAATGCCCAATCGCTCTTTTTAATTAACCATTAAGACTTCCTACAAAGTTTGTGGTCACTCCACAACTTGTACTGTAAATATTTACTTTTTCCAGCAGCCATTGACCGGATCGTTTATTTATTGAGCTTTTTAAGTGAGTTTCATAGTAATCGCAACATGCTCTGTTCCGTGTATCTTCAAGTTGTCTTTCCAAATCATTAAATTTTTCGTATGGAGCGCAATTAAGAAGTGACCAGATGTGATTTCAATGAACCAAAAGATCGTCACTTGTAGCATTGTGGTGGTGTACCCAAAATTTTACGTCATTTAAAAGGTGATTCCAATAGTTAAAATGTTTCCAAGTGGGACAAATTTTCGCAATAGCATTTCAATTGAAACTTGACGGTCCGTAATCAATGTGGCAGTAGAAAACTGAAAAAATATTTTTTAACTGCTGAAAAAATGCTTCGTGTATCTCCTGTCGCTTGATATAGCGAACCATCATTAAGAGTGGCACGATAGGCTTTTCTATCAATTCGATTTAACGATATCATATAGTACTGACAAAAAAGTTGCCACAATTAAATATCGTGTCACAACAAAAGTAAAATCCTTTACTCCGGTATAGCTTTTTTGCCAGCTGCATTTGTTGCGGTATGCCAAATACTATGTAGGTCGGAAAAAGTTTAAAATCCAACACAAAATCGGTTAGTGTATGCGCTATTTCATACGCTCCGTAAAGACATCATGGCTTACGCTACCTGTTTCACCTTGATAGCGTTTCTTGTCTGCAACTTGTTTTGTTGATCTGGAATCCTTCACTGGATTTTAAAGTTGACGACATGGTCTTTACGCGAGTTCGTTCTAAAAACTGCTTACGATTATTATGCGGTATACTATGTTGTATTGCATAAGCATCTCTCCAATAATGTACTATTACAAGAAGACTTTTCTTACGAGCAAAAAAATGCTTTCTTATTAAAAGATTCATTTTTATAGGCAACTCTGTTATATCGCTTTTTCATCACATCTTTCTTTGTTTAAAATGTTTTGCTACCGGTACAGCGCCATGAAATGCCGTCACAGTACCAATCTTCGTGGTGATCATCCGGTGAAATTTGGTATTGGAAAAAATACATTTCTCTGTATTGTGGTTTTACTGGTGGATCTTTTGAAAAGTCTTTATCCTTGGCTGTTCTGAGCAATGTAACCGCATCATAACCCGTAGAAACGATATCGAAGTGTTTTTTTAATTTTCTTATTCTAACCAAAAAAGGTAAATTTTGGTGGTAGCTAAGTTTATTGTTAGTCTCAGTTTGAATAAACTTATGCGTTTACGCAAATTTTTGAGGCATCAGATAGACATTCTCACTTTTTCATTTCCTGTAATTTCCTGACTCATGGATTGACAAATGCAATGAAATCCATGTTTACAAACTGATTGTTTTGGTTTCCGGAGAGATCGTCAGATGAGAGAAAAAGTTCTTCAAAAGAGAACAGTTAGGTGCAAACTACAAAATGAAACTTTGTACTCTTTGAGATCCCTAGTAACCCTTACTTGCAATTACGATCAAAATTCGAAACAGAGGTTTTTTAATTTAATTTGGAAATAGCATCGACATATTTTACCGATTACAGTAGTAAAATATGTGTCCTAAATGATATTGCAATCGCAGACAGTCTTCATTGCTTCAAGTACTGCTGCTGTTTACACAGCAAAAATAAAGAGAGCTACCGCTAGGTTGGCAATGCATTTTGTTTGCTCGAAATGTAAAGGAATAATGGAAGAAACGATGGATTCGATCGAGAAGTTGTGCGATGAAGTGGAAACAGTGAATGGATTTTGTTATTTGGGAGACAGACTAAATGCTAGTGGTGGTTGGGAAGCAGCAGTTACAGCAAGAGTAAGAATCGGTTGGGTAAGATTCAGGGAATGTGGAGAATTGTTGCTTGGTAATAGGTATCCTCTGAAGATGAAAGGTAAAGTCTATTGTTGTTGTGTAAGATCAGCAATGCTGTATGGAAGTGAGACATGGTGTTTAAAAGAAAATGAAAAAGCAAATTTGAGAAGAACAGAGAGAGCTATGGTGAGAGCCATGTGCGATCAGAAAGTTTTTGACAGGAAGACGACTGAAGAACAGATAGATATGTTGGGGTTGAAGGAAACTATAGACCGGTTAGCAACAATGAATGGAGTTAGATGGTATGGACATGTGCTGAGGAGGGATGACGATAGTGTTTTGAGGGTTGCTCTGAATCTTGAAGTGAGTGGCAAGAGAAAGCGAGGACGACCGAAGAAGACCTGGAAGAAGCAAGTGGAAGAGGAGACAGAGAAGATTGGTTTGAAGAAGGAGGATGCCCTGAGACGAGACAAGTGGAGGGACGGAGTGCGAGCAATTGCAGAAGGAATGGGGTAAATCCGGCCATCTCTGTTAAAGGGACAACACCGGATAAAAACTGAATCACTACTACTTACATAAAAATTACAACAAAGATTCGTTTTGAGCAGACAACAAAGCAGTTTTATACAAGTAATCAATCTCGAGACTTTGCAATGATTTTTTAGGAAGTGCTTTGGTTTCAACGATCTTTGTTTTTTTATTTTCTCAAGAACATCAAACAGTAAGTTGCTTTTTAAACAGCTTTTTGCTAAGTGACCACATCGGTTTAAAATTACATGGTGAGCAAAAGATTTAAATGCTGTAAAAAATAAAGAAAATTAATACGAAGCTCGCTTTAAACCTTTTTAGTGCTAGCAGCAGAAATGTTGTAATCATTGCGGAGAATTTTTGAATTTTCTTTTCTTTGGATAGACTCTTCATCACATCTTGTTGATTAAAATGGCCGAAACTCTTCATCATCACTGGACAGTACAAACATTTTTGGAGAATTACTGACCATTGTGTGGTTTTCACCGATGGATTACGAAAAATAGCGATTTGAAACAACAATCTAATCCATTTTTATTGTTAAGATAATAGCTTTGAGTGATGAATATTTGTAAGTTGTTCTCTTACCTCGACTGCAACCTCCACGTTTTATTTTTTTTGGCTTGTTGAGACAGAAAGGTGACATTACACTCATTTGAGAACATTGCTTTTTTTTCTTTTGTCTCCCTCTGGCAGGTCGTCATCAAACAAACACCCCGAATTAGAAAACTCATCGTTATTTTTTTGGCATAATTGTGATTGATATGGGGGCAAGCTCTTCATCAACACTTGACGGCACAGGGATTTTGGAAATTTTTTTGTTTACTATGTGATTTTGGCTGATCAATTTCTGAAAATACCCATGTGATCCTATAATTGCATCTAATATATCTTTGAAATATGTCAAAACTTTACCTCAAGTATAAGAAACGACACGTAGCTACATCCAAACGGCTGTCTGCCTCGTCGGCGGTAAGCTGCCCACCATACGACTATTGCATTACAGAGCAGCGACTTAACCCACTCTATCATATCACCGACAATAATTAGGCTTGGTACCGTGATATCCAAACTGTGGGTCGCTTACCAATTTGTGATGGCCACCTGTAGATCCAACAAAAACTTCATATTGTGCGTGGGGGCGAAAATAGCAAAAATGTCACTTCGAAAAACTTGATCCCAAAAAAAAGTTTCAATTTTGTCTGGAGGCAATACACCTACCGACATGGCCAAAAAATGTTTGCACTCTTTAAATTTTATCAAAATTGGAGTTGCCTAAAATAAAGTTTCGCTACCAACGACAACATAAGTTCACGGTACCTGCCACTCCAAGTGAACTGCACATTTGCACTTTTCAAAGACCTTTTTCACGCGAAAACACCCTGTTTTTCGGTTGCGAGAGCAGTTTTTTCTGAGTTTGCTTTGCATATTTCCTTCTAAATTCCCTATTCATCTGCAGCATAGAAATTTTGAAGAACATCATTAAATTGTAAATTCGTTGCGTTATTATTTTTGCGATACTTTTTACCACGACCTCAATTTATTGCGGAAAAATGCAAAGACCTTTTTCAGCTTATTAGAAAGTTCTTGAATTTCCACTAACTCTTAGAACGTGATTTACACGCTGCAACTAAAATCACTAAAAAACAGAATATAGCAGATCATTTGTTTTGCAGTTGTACGCACCCTTGAGAAGCAGCTCCTGTCACATTCCAACTAAAACCATTACGTCGGCAAACAAAACAAAATGACAGCATAGCGCGTCCAATCATAATTTGATTTTGAACAAACGACAATATAGCAATGGTTAACGGGACTTCGGGGCGTAGCTAGGATTCTAACAAGACAGGGAGCAGACCAAAACTACAATCGTCTTTTTTGTGCAAAGTTGTTCGGCTTCTCGAATGTAAAGAATTCTTTTACTTTTTCCGGTAAGGTAGCTTGCCAAGAAGACTAAAAATGCTTCAGCCTTCCTGGTTATATCTTTGCGGCTAACTACATATAATCTAATAGCTCAAAACTAACTTTGGCTACAAACCTACAGCCTAACAATCATACCCTTTGACTTACACGTTTTTCTGTAGATAATATTCTCTTTCCAAAACTATTTTTGTCGAAATTGATCCAACCATACTGATTTCTAAATAAAGATTGATGATTGTATTGGGAAATTTAGAAATTTACTCAACTGGTGGGAGTATAAAATATTTGCGATTAAGTTTTTTTGCAAAGGGCTATTTGTGCCGTTACTATTTTACAGGTCTTTTTAACCACAAACACGCAATATGAGTGGAGAATACTTTCAGCCACACTGTGGCCTTAGTTTTAATATGCAAGAATTATTTATGTATCTACGCAAGTAGAAATCATTCGTAAAAATGGACGTTACGTATCGTGTTATTAAAAGGTAAGGATAGGCCTATTCTAGTATTTCTTCGTAAGATAAGCTAAAGTCAAATTTTCTGGTTCACTTGTTGGACATTCAGGGAAAAATCTTTGTCGGAAAGAAGTCAGTTGTTCCACTAGCCTTTGCAGTTTTCCTGCAAAACCACAACTGCGGTTGCTTTATAGCGCTTGTACAAAACACACATTACCGAAATCGTTCGAAGAAGAAAAATTTTCCAGAAAGTTTTTGCAAAATAAATTGTCAAAAATTACATTCGCAAGATAAAAAAGCGCAGTTTATTCGTTTTATTAAAGCCTTCAGTGACGTCATAGTAAAGGATATAAGTTTGGCCCGTTGTGCCAGCTTCAATCATACTAGTAGCAGTCGTGAGATCAATAATAAAAAGTTGATGGTTCTTCTACATAACTAACTTCTGTTCCAAAATCAAGTGAACTTTAAAAGGGTATAGAGTTAATAACATTTTGATCGGAAAATATATTCCCCGTTTTCCTCATTTATATTATTTTATTGTTCCTACCATCATCAAACAACTCAATTCCTGATTTATTAGGGTAAAATTATCATTTTGGCCCTTTGATCCATTCATAAGCAACAGAATAAAAGAAAACTTTATTTGTAAATCCAATGATTAAAGTAAAAAATAAATCACGTGGCACTTCAGTTAGGTTTAGACCTAAAAGCAGTATTCGAAAGAATTATTGTTTCAATTTTCTCTAAAACTTTGAATTCTATAATTTGCCGTCGTCAAAACAACTGAATTCTTAATTTATTTGAGTAAAGTCAGCTAGCTTGTCTGTAAGTTATCATAATTTTGGTCCATCAAACCATTCATTCATTCATTCATTCATTCATTAGCTGCGGGGTGAATGAAAACTTTGCACACGAATCCCGGAGGCTGGGACAAGTTATTTAAAAAGTGCCTTTTAGTTTTTGTTACAAGCTATCGAAATTATAATTCTATAACTTTCCAGAAAACATTCGTGAACATAGGCTACTAAACAAATTAACAGAAAAAATTTTAAACAAGTGTTTTAAGCGATGGTTATCAATTGTCTAAGAAAATTAGTTCAAACCAACTTTTTGAACGTGATTTCTGTTCTCCTACTATCACTCTTGAAAAAAGAAAGTTTTGTAACGACATGGCATGTTACTTGTGCATGCACAAGCCGTCGCATGGATCAAAATCAGGAATAGTTTGCATTTGGACAAGTATGTTTTCAACACTAAATGTTAATTGAGTATGTTTTGTTGTCATAGCAAGAATTTGTGCACGATTTTCAACGCTGTTTTCTGGTACTCTATTGACTGTGCTATGATATGTGATGTTGCTTGTACGTGCACAACCCGTCACATGAACGCTGTTTTTCGGTTCTCCAACGACTGTACTATGAGATGTGATGTTGATTATGCGTGCACAAGCCGTCACATGGATCGAAATTAGGAGAAGTTTGGATCTGAACAAAGGTGTTTTGAACATAAAAATGTTAATTAAGTATGTTTTGTTGCCATAACAACGGCTTATGCTCGAACTTAAACGCCGTTTTTCGGTACTCCGTCGACGGTGCTATTACATTTGATGTTGATTGCGCGTGTACAAGCCGTTATATGGATCAAAATCAGGAGGAATTTGCATCTGAACAAGTGTGTTTTGAACCCTAAAATGTCAATTCATTACGTTTTGTTACCATAGCAATGTCTTGTGCACAATTTTAAACGCTGTTTTCCAGTACTGCGTCGACTGTGCTATTACATGCGATGTTAATTATGCGTGCACAAGCCGTTACACGGATCGAAATCAGGAAGAATTTGCATCCAAATAGGTATTTCTTCGACAAACAAACTATAATTTAGAATGTTTTGTTGCCATAGTTATGGCTTGTGCACGATCGTAAACGCTGCTTTTCGGTACTCCATCGACGGTGCTATTACGTTAGATGTTGATTATGCATGCATACGCCGTCACATGAATTCAATTGAAAAATGTTTTTCATTTAGGAGAACAACATCTGTTGCATTGAACTAGCATGTTTTGTTGTCATAGCAACAGTTTGCGCGTGTTATCGTAGATCAGTGGTTCTCAAACTGTGCGTCGCGACGCCCCGGTGCGTCGTTTCAATTCTCCAAAGGTGTCGCGGATAATTTTGGTTTTGTGCCATTAAGTCTAGGTTTTATTGCGTCAAAAGAACTCTGATCGTAGTTCCTTTCTTACTTTCTTCTGACATTTTCACAATAGTGTTTTTAATACACAATTGTAACGGTTGACTTGTTATTCAAGAATCAAATTGCAGAAGTTTAACTTTAATGACGAAAAATATATAAAGAATATAGCATTCAGTTGTATGTCGGACGAAAATAGGAAAGATGAGTTACAAACTTAGAAGAGCGTAATTTTACGATTGAAGATGACGGAGCAATTCAAAATTTCGGGAGCATAGGGGCAGTTATTTGTGTAGATTATGGGTCACATTTATCTCGCAGTACGGCAAACTAAACTGCAGGATGCTGTCTGGTGCGTCACAAAGTCTCGAAAGCTTTTTTCAATGCGTCGCATCGCAAAAAGTTTGAGAACCACTGTCGTAGATATAGGTCGTTTTTCTCAAACGATTGTTTGCTTTCTCAAGGAATTTGAATTTGGCAAAACTTTATTTGATTGAGTTAACTTTATTTTGTTTATACTGTTGATTTAAGCTTTTTTTCCGCAAACCATTTTGGCAAAGCTCTTTTCTGCGGACTCAAATAGTCCGCGGACTATTTCAGTCCGCGATTTTGTTAGTCCAGCTGAAGTGAAGCAGCAAATCTAGTACGTACTGTACAGAAGGCATCGGTGTCATTTACTGCGCTATTTCGAAACTCGCAAAATATCATCTAAAACGGGTTTTTAAACCATATATTTGTTTCTGAGAAGGAGAAACTGGAGAAAAGCACTCTGTGCGAGCAATGTAAATCAAACAAAATTGTACGTTTGCAGATCTGCCATTTATATACCGTAAAACGGGGTAAACAGGAGCATTTTCAGCATATTTTTTAGTGGCATTTTCAAGATATTGATAAAATCTATAAAGTTTGTGTTTAATATTGTTTGGAATCCTGATTCGAAGAGATGACAAAAAATTTTTGTTTTCCTTCTTTTTCCTTTTTTGAAGCTATTAGCGAAAATGTCATGTTTTTATTCACTCCCAATTTTGGAGTCAATAGGAACAGCTCTATTTAAGCAGTGCTTATTTCTCATCTACCTGATATATAAATAAACAGGAACGAGTTTAACTATTTCTGATCAACACAACAATGCTAATAGCATAACAGGCTGGAAAGTAGCAAGCAAAAATTTGTTTGTACGAAACAAAATATTTATTTTTTAAATAAATGGCAAAGAAGAAAACACCCCAGTAACAAATCAAAGTCAATAAACAGCGTTCAGATCCCCCCGAAAAATTTCCTTTATCACAACTTAAATCCCCCCTCGTCAACCATTTCTGAAACAGAAAAAAAACCTTGTTTCTTTGGCACTGAGGAGCAATTTTGGTTTTAATATCTGAAAATGGAAAATGCATGACGTCTTCATGTTGGGGTCACCTCCAATTGAAACCATTTCTAGTCATGGAGTTTATCATACAGTGCAATCACTATCATTTGCAGATATTATCTGGCCTGAAAAACATTTACCTTCATCACAAATTTCACAAAGTTTCCAACAAAATATCTGGAATCATTTAATTCATTGTCATCAAGATCTTCTTTGTTGTTAGCTTTGCTTTTTTCTTCAAGATTCTTTTCAGTAGAAGTAGATGGAAAGTCGGCCAATACAACGCTCTTTCCTGGCTCAACGTTTAGCTTTTTCCGTTTTGAAACTTTTGATTTTGAGGCATCACCGCAACGCATTCCTTGCAAAACTGAAATTAAGCTATCATCCATTGCTAATGTAGAACTGAGATCGCTTTCAAGTGTGTTGTCTCCATTAGCAATCTGAGGAAGCATTGCAACAGGTTTCTCCATATTTAGGAGAAACAAACCATATTTTTTAAAGCCTGCTTTTATGTTGGATGCGGCATTGAAGTACAGTTCTTTGTATTGTAGCGGGTTAATTCGCTATCTTATATCTCCGAGTAGATAATAAACCACAAAAATAGTTTTGGAACAATATTTTATTAAGTCTTTGCCAGCTACAAACTCTTTTTTAAACAACCGAATGTCCAGAAAAGTTTCAAAGCTCAAAAGACGCAAATCTCCAATTGATTAAAAAAATGCAAAACTAAACTACATCACCTACTAATTTGCTGACGGTGCACAAAAACTGCGAAGTGATTAAAAAGGCAAAATAATCAAAAAGGTAAATTAAAATGAGGTGATGTAACGCAACTTAAAGGTAAAATACAACATTAACGCATGAAAGAATTTAAACAAAACATCCGATAAATTATCAATGAGCAAACAATCCAAGTAAGTGGTTCCGACTGTATAAACGTTTTAGGAGGAGAGGAAAAGTGTCTTTCGCAAGATTACAAGGTTTCCCGTGGCAGCTTCATTTCTTGCCCTCAAGTTTTTTGCAACAAGATCTTTTCAAGGGACGAAAAAAAGACATCCAGCGGTTGCAAGATGTGAGTCGAAGATGGCGGCAAAAAGACAAACAAGATATTGTTCTGCTCACATTTTTTGATAACCTCTACAGATAAATAGGAGCTGAGATTGTCGCCGATCAAAACTTTTTTTCCTTGAAGTCTCAAGAAATATGGCAATGCAATAATCTCAAACCAATCTTCCAAGGTTTGCTATTCGAACCAAACAGACGCCGAGCGATTGTATCTGGTTCCAGGAGGTCCACCAACTGTCCAAGACTCATATAAAGGGGCAGCTTTGTAGCATAAATGAGGAGGAAGTAACGTTCCATCTGCGCAAGCAGCAAACATTACTGATACTGCAGATTTGCTAAAGTCCATCACTCGTTCTGGGTATTTGATGCCTCGTTTTGATGTCACTTTCTTTTTCCCCCCCCGGATCATCTTGCAAGTTAGTTTCATCATAGCTCATTATGTTTGATGAGGAAACGTCTCTAAGGGTTTGCGCAATATTGGAAATAAAGTCTTTTACGGTAGATGGTGACAATGATGCCCTTGTTGACTTTATGTTTCGACATATTCTATGAGAAATTATTTCTTGGTTTCTCCTTACAAAAGAATTGACCCAGTCTTTACTCGGCATATTGCTTTTAAACTTTGACATGACCAAGCCACGTTTATTAAGGAATCCTTTAAACAAATAACGAATATCAGTACTGTCAAGTGGAAAGTTCAATGTAGCTGAGCTTGCGACTTTTTTGGCCATAAATTTCTCTGTATCTTTACTTAAAACGGATTGGCCCCGTTGGGGTTTCATATGTGGATTACGTGCCCTGCAACATAGGACTGCTATTGGAATTCCATGCTTTCTAGAGCATGCCGGAAAAGACATACCACGTCGATGATCCGCCAAAGCACTATTAATGGCCTCTGGAGTGTGTTTTAGATATTTCTTTCCTCTGGGATCTGGTTTGTATGTCCGAGCCATTGCGTTCCTTTTCACCCCTAAAAATTCTAAACCTGATGTGAGATTCCAATATTTTATGCTCATACCATGCATAATTGAATCTTGTCAAAACAAAACGTAAGAAAGCGAACTACTTACCACACTGAAGTCTTTAGTAATAAGCCGATGTTCTAAGTCACGTGACTACTTCTGGGAAAGACAAGTTTGTTTCAGTTTGTAAAATTGCCCCCTCACAAGCTTTTCAAACACCCCTGATACTTAACAATAGCAAAGCAATTACAAATACAATGTTACTACTTGTTAAGACCCTATAGTGTACCTAAATGAAATATCGTGTGATTAATGTAAAACAATGCAAACGAAAATATATATTTAAAAAAAAATTCATTTCGAAAGTTTTTTGCTATTTATTTCCATGTTCCTATTCACCTCTTTTTACCAACAGGAGTAGAATGAAAATTCGCACCGCACCGGTGCGATGTTCGCAACCGCACCATGCGATGTTCGCAACCGCACCGGTGCGATAAAAAATCGCATCGGTGCGGTGCAGAAATTCTGATTTCACCCCGCCTCTGCGTGCACCCAACTTAAAAGCTTTTTTTTTTCATAAAATTATTTTTGCTTTTGTCAAAGTAAAAGTTGTAGTTTTTTAATCTGTTTCGTCATGGTTACTAAACCAGGGATGCAATAGTTGTTCCAATGGGGTGCATAAATGCTGAATCATCTGATCATTAAGGCTAGTTTTATGAGTACCTTCACTAAGGCGTTATAAGTTTTATGAATATTATCATGTTGCAGAATTTAATTTTACAAATGAAAGATTACGGAATTGTATTTTCACCTTGGAAATATACAGTACCAATGTGTCAAATGAATTCTAAAAGGAAGTGCAAAAATAGGATGGTGATTTTAAAAGGGTGAAACAAGGAAAAAGTTTTAAAAACCAATGCCCTAGATGCCTTAAAATGAATAATAAAAACTTTATCTGTGCTTGACATAGGAAAGTTGGTGACTACAAAAATTGGGTGTGTCAGAATATCAACTGATCAATTTGCTGAAAAACGGTATAGTATGGTTAAGCATAACTGTCACTTTTAGCTATATCACTCTATCACTTATCAACTCAGAGTTGACCTAGCAATATTAGTCCAGTGTTGTATCGTGATTATTTATTCTGTAGGTTCACTGATGCCATTGTGTATGGTATACTGTGTACAGCTGATACACTTGAAAAGACTCATAGCTTTGGCTAATATCAATAAACTTGTTAGTTATCATGAGCTTAGTAGTTTGGGAAATTGTTGATGGCCTGAATGCTTCATGGATTCCGTTTCCACCAGAAGACTGTGTTGATATTGAACATGCTTATCAAAAATATTTGCAAAATAGTGGAAAATATTCGGATAAGCATAAAACTGGATATCAGTGTCGTATTTGTTTTTCAACAATGGAAGAACTAAATGATGCATCAGGTTAGTCCTAGTAAAATTACTAACAACAAGGAAATGGCTATTTTGCTTTTAACTGCATTTTACCCTTGGAGGTTATTTTGTCAGAACCATTCATGTGCATTTATATAGCCATAATTGCTATAAATCTGGCTGTGGCATGTGGATAGTGAAGCTGCCTTGAAATACAATGGTTACTGGTTGGCAGGACACTTCAAGAAAAGGTAGTGTACACTGGAGGGGGAGCACAGTATGTGAATGTATGAGGTAGTGTACACTCGGGGTTCAAATTTTTTTTATTTAATCATTAAAATTGACCAATTACAAATGTCTCAAGCAAAATAACTTTCTGGGATAAAATGCTATCTATGGCAAAATAGCCACTGCCTAATAATAATGCTTGAGCTGCAGTTGTTTTTTTTTTGCATTTTTAACTGCAATTATTTTAAGGAACAGCACTATATTACAGAAATTCGGGTTTACAGAAATATATATTCAAATAGGCTACGAAATTATCCATACTGTATTACTGAAGCTGTGAAGTACAAAAAGTCATACTAGAACATAAGTTGGTGGAAATACAGAAATTCATTTTCAAATAAGAAATTACAGAAATATGTAGAAACTACCGCACCTACTGGTACTAAAAGAGAACAGATGTTGGCAATTTACAAGAGCTACTAAAAACTTTAAATACAACCACCTAATTAAATAAAATTTGAGTAGGTCTCTGGAATTAAGTTAAACTGGACGTTTTCATAATTTTTGGCATTTTTCCTGTTTCTGTAAGAAAAGGTAATGTATCAGATGTAACCTATAGGTTGAGCCAACCTCAACAACATGTTAAGACTGATGGTGAGGTCATTTTGCAGTTTCTCAGACTTTCCATTTCTCTCATTTTGTCAAATTCTCTTGCAACACCAGAAAATCTTTTTGGGTGCTTAACAATTTTTGCGGCATAACATTAAAACGTGGAAATCCAGATTTACAAAATTTTATGGAAATGTAGAAAACACCAATGAAATTGCAGAAATTTGAAAATTCATATTAAACATAAAATCATAAAAATACAGAAATTCATTCTGAAAAAGGTGTCACTAACTTGGTGAAATTCTACTATTGGTTTTTCAAAAGCTTTTGACATTGTCTGGCACCCCGCTCTTTTCCACAAACTCATTTCAGCAGGCCCCTTCCTTGCTTTTCTTGTTGGAATCAATATTTTCTTTCTGATAGGCATGCTTGCATGGTATATCAAAATCACAAAAGTCACTTCATTTGAGTCTGTTGAGGTGTTTTGCAACCATCCATTCTTGACCCTGTACAGGTTGACCATCACTAATCTGGCAATCAATTATCCGGCAATAATTAGACCTAGAAAACAGTGCCTGTACTCTGTACTGTAATGTCAATTTTATACTAAACTGAATTAATTTTGTACTCTACTGTACCTGTTCCAATTATTTTACCTGCATTTCACTAACATTTCACTTATCTTTTCTTTATTAACCACCTTGTGCTGATTTAAAAGATATTTAAATTTTAAGATGAGGTGGTTAGCAACTGGGTTTGTGTACTTTAAGAAAATAAATGGTTAGTCTAGCACAGCCTCGGTTCCGATGATTCCAGATTAGTGATGGCCAACCTGTACTTTTCTCTCTTTTGATCAATAATTTCCTTGCTTCCCTGTCTTCTTCCATCAGCTGCTCTCTTTATGCTGACGATCTGGGTATTTGGTCCTCCTCACCCTCAGTCCCTACCGTGGTGGAGGCCACGCCAGAAGCTCTGATTCAATTGGAGCAATGATCTGAGTACTGGTGTGTCTTTCTTTCAATCCCAACAAATATGAGGTTTCCATGTCAGTGGATCCCCACCAAGCTAACCTTCAGCCCAGCCTCCTTTTAATCAACTCCTGCCTCCATTTTAATCCCACTGCAACTTTTCTTGGGATCACCTTTGACCACACTTTTTCCTATGCTAAACATGTATCTTCACTTAAGCCAAATTCTTCCTCATCTCAAGGTCTTATGCTGTATCTCAGCTTCCTCTTGGGGGCCCCTCTAAGGAGTCCCACTCTCTTTTGTGTAAAGCTTTTCTTCAGCCCCTTCTCACATATGGTTCACCCAAATAGTTTCCTTTAATGCTACCAATATCACTAAATTGGAATGCCTTCACCGAGCTGCTTGTTGCACCATCTCCGACTGCCTCTTGTCTTCCCCTATCCCACTTCTCTTCTCCAAGGCTTCTTTACCTCCCCTACAAGTCACTCAGACTCATTTCACTCTTTCACCTTATGAGTGGGCTCTTTATCTCCCAACTTCTTTTTTCATTTTAGGTCTGGCCAGACTTGGAGTGAAACCAAGATTCTGCAGATCATCTTGGAGTTTTTGCGCCCACTGATCCACTCATGCTTCCTTATATTTCTCCTAGGGAGTTCCTCTTTGCTTGCCCTCCTTCACTTCCTTGAAACCAGTCTTCCTTTCATGTGGAGTCCACCTTTTCCTCTCCATGCTTCCACTCTGATCCCCCTCTCTTTTGCCAAGTTGTGGCTCTCACTTGCCTGACTCTCTCCCACCATACGATTCAGTACTTTGGACGTATCGCTTTGTTCCTTTTGTCAAATGCATCTCTAGCGCTCTGGCAAACTGCTCTCTCTGTGGCACTGAAGCCACTCTTTCCTTTTCAGCAGGCCCAGTTTGCTCAAGTTTTTTTGCTGAAGCCTGCACCATTCTGCAAGCCCTTTGCTGGTCTTGGCAGCACCAACAAGTCTGCTACTTCTTATCTCTTTTATCTAAATCTTGCTATGTCCTTGCTACCTTGTCCTCTCATCCATCTTTCCTTTTACCTCAATTTCTCTGGCAGATCTGGCAGAAACTGTCTTCTATTTCCTCCTGTTCTATTAAGCTACAATAGATCCTCATACATTTGTTTCTCCCAATGAACAACACAGCTGATGAGTTGGTTAGATTGGGAGTGCTACTAGTGCCCTCTGCAATCGCTTGTAACCTCTCTCTTATCTCTCGTATCTACTCTTTTCTTGGACTGGAGCCATACTGTCTCATCTAAATTTTTTGACACACAGGTTTCCTTGATTTCCACCAAGAAAGTTGTGCTCCCTTGTCACGCTTGCTGTGTTTTCTCTCACCTTTGCTGCAACAAATGCAGCCTACTTTTAAGCTTTTATCTCTCCAGGATTGGCAGAATCGAGAATTCTTCTTGCAGTGCCTGTGGTCAATTGTCCCAGGACACCTCTCATGTCATTCTGCACTGCCAGCTATAGACTCATCTCACCGCTCGCTCTTTGGTGACTTTCTGTCTTTGTACAACCTCTGGTCCAGGCCCTGGAAAGTTGCTTGGTTTTTGGAGCTCCATGGTTTTCCACTGTCCCCCCAACACTTGGAAGGGGTCAGGTAACAACAACAACAGCTTATGTTTAAGTTATAGTTGCTATTAACTGTTGTCAAATTTCAGGTGTTAGCAAACCAGTACGACGATTGACCTTTCCACATTCTTCTCCACTATCGCAAAACATTACATGGCAATGGAATGCAAGTACTAATTCGCATCCCTATTGGATACCTTATCCAGCTGATGTGACAGAATTTATAGAGGAACATTATCAGAACTACCCAAATGTGCCACTTGATCTAAACAAAAAGTTTGCAGATTTAAATTATACTGTGCACCTCACTCGGAACATGCAGGTTTGTTTTTTCACCTTGATTTCGTTAATTAGTAAATAGGCTAAACAACAAGATTAAGTTTAATACAAATGTAGACTCCTAAAAATAATTGCTATTTTTTTTACATATTTTTATGTTTTTTTTGTTTGTATTTAGCTTGCCTAAACGCACTTATTTGACATCATTTGCATTGAATTAAATTCAAAATGTAGTAGTAGTGATAGTAGTATTAGTAGTAGTTATTCAGTTTATATCCAATATTGTCCCCTTAGCAGAAACGGCTGGATTCACCTCATTCCTTCTGCAATTGTAGGCACTCCATCTCTCTGTTTTGCTCAATTCAGGGCATCCTCCTTCTTCATACCAATCTTCTCTGTCTTCTCCTTCACTTGCTTCTTCCAGGTCTTCACTTGTCCTCACTTTCTTTTGCCACTCACTACAAGATCCAGAGCAACCCTCACAACACTATTGTCATCCCTTCTCAGTACATGTCCATACCATCTAACTCCATTCATTGTTGCTAGCTGGTCTATATTTTCCTTTTACCCCTCGTGTCCATGTGTTTTTCATTCATTTTTTTGTCTACAACTTTCTCTCGTATATAGCTCTCACCATAGCTTTCTCCGTTCTCAAAATTGCTTTTTCATTTCCTTTTGAACACCATGCCATACAGTATTGCTGATCTTACACAACAACATCAAACTTTACCTTTTATCCTCAGAGGATACCTATTTCCAAGCATTAACTCTCCACATTTCATGAATCTTTTCCAATCGATTTTTACTCTTGCTGTGACTGTCACTTCACAACCACCACTAGAATTTAGTCTGTCTCCCAAATAACAAAATCCGTTCACTGTCTCCAGTTCATCGCACAACTTCTTGATCAATTCCATCGTCCCTTCCATTATTCCTCTACAACTTAGCAAACAAAATGCATTGCCAACTTAGCATTAACTCTTATTATTTTTGCACATCTGCCATGAACCCAGTTTCCACATTCTGTGCAAAACACTAAATTGACCATTAGTCTCTTCCCACAAACTCCACATGGGTCTATCTTGCTTTTGAACAGTTCTCCTTCCAATCAGCTTACCATCACTTTTGTTTTTCTGGTGTTGACCTTTAAACCCTTTCCAGTTCATCCTTCTAATTCCAAAATTTTTTCTATATGTCTTCCATTGTTTTGCTCATGAGAGCAAGGTCATCTGTGTACAGTAATTCATTAACCACACCTTTTCTGGCTTTTTATATAATGACGGTCACAATTATTGCAAACAGTAGTGGTGACAGTACAGATCCTTGATGTACACCAACTTTTACTTCGAATTCATCTAAACATGTAGATCCCACCCTCACTCTTGCCCTTACACCATCATACAAGCTCATAACTTCCCCAACCATTACTTCTGATAAACCCTTCTTTTTCA
This sequence comes from Trididemnum clinides, assembly GCA_963675345.1. Taxonomy (NCBI): domain Eukaryota; kingdom Metazoa; phylum Chordata; class Ascidiacea; order Aplousobranchia; family Didemnidae; genus Trididemnum; species Trididemnum clinides. The sequence continues at coordinate 32,702,784 of OY776292.1, read as the reverse complement.
TGGCCCCCTCCATCACTTTTCTTGGCACTCTATCAAAAGCTTTTTCCATGTCAACAAAACCTATATGCAACTTCTTGTCCTTTTGATATTCCTCCTGCAGTCTTTCCACAATAAATATCGCATCCACTGTTCCCATTCCTGGTATAAATTCAAACTGCATTTTATTGAAATTAATTAGTGTTTGCATTTTCCTCTCTAGTACTCTTTCAACAATTTTCATAGCATGTTCTAGCAGTTTCACTCCTCTGTATGATCCACAGCTCATCACATCACCCTTTCCTTTAAAGATAGGTTTAATCACACTAGTTTTCCATTCATCAGGCATCCCTCTACCACCCAATACATGCTGACACAGTTCCATCATCACTTTAACTTCAATTTTGCCACTTGCAACTATCATCTCCACACTTACTTCAGATGGTCTAGTTGCCTTTTCCGATTTCATCTTTTGCATTGTTTCCACAATTTCATTGCAAGCCTCTTTTTCCACTGGTCCTACTACATTAGTTTTCACCATGTGGTCCCATTTGTTCTCTTTATTCATAATCTTTTCTATGTGTTCCTTCCAAATTTTTGTCCTGTCTTCAATAAAACCGAACCGTCCATCTCTTCATCTTAAGCATCTTTCTCTTTCCAGATCCTTCCCTTTTTCATTCTAAGGAAGCAGAAAAAACTGTTGGAATTATGATATAAATTATTCAACTCCTGATTATTACTTTCTCATAGCTCTAGCCACAATTTTTCTCGTTTGATTTCTTAAACATTTGTATTGGGTCTCATTTTCTTCTGATGGTGACCTACACAGCTCTTCAAATGCCGCCTTCTTTCTTTATGTAGCATTCTTTACCTCCTCATTCCACCACCACATGTCTCCTCGATCTCTCCTAGACTTCTGCTTTCCACACACTCTTACTCTTGTTTGGGTTTCATTCAGCTTCCAAATTTTTCTTCTAATGATCCCTTCCTTTCTCACAACCTTTTTTAGAATCTTTTTATCCAGATTTACAACCACCAGCCTGTACTGAAGTTCCTATGGAATCACTTTTACATACCTTACATACTTTCTGTATTTTCCCCCACAAGCGCAAAATCAATTTGATTTACATCCACCAGTGATTTAAGTGGTTTTCCTTTTGTCTACCTTATAAAACCAAGTGTTTGCCAAGCACAGCTCTTTCATCACAGAACTCCAGGAATCTTCTTCCTTCTGCATTTGATTTCTCAATACCATTACTCCCATGTATGTCTTCAAAACCCTCAGCACATTTCCCCACATATCCATTGAAATTCCCCAAAGAAACAATGATTTCACTAGATACTAGAATTTCTAAAGTCCAACTCACTTGCCAATGCATCATAAAAACGCATTTTCTCTGTGTTTGGTCTTCTGCTTTGTGGCCCATAAGCACATATTCCTGTCACTTCTCTACCTAAAGTTAGTACAATTGCCCTTAAGTACTCTGTCGCTTTTTCTTCTAACTTCCACAGCGTTTCCAGATATTTCTTTTTTCACTAAGATTCCAACCCCTTCAAATCCTGCACCATTTCCTGACCAACACAGTTGATGCCTTCACCCCAAAGTACTCACAAAACAAGCTCCTTGGCCTTTCCATCTTACTTCCTGCATTCAGCACACATCAACCCTTCTCTTTCTCAGTTCTTTACCCACTTCTGTTTTCCTTCCTCAAAAACTTCCCACATTTAAAGTACCAATTCTTATCTCACGACATTTAGGTTTAAACTTGGAGTTGCTTCACACCCCCTGCCCATTTAAGAGCTGCTGGGGACCTTTTTATTTTTTCTTCTCACATGGATATGGTGGAACAAAATTCTTCTACAGGGAGCATGTCCTTGCTTACCCCCAACCTCACTTTTCTGACATAGGTTGTCCAGTTAAGCAATTAAGCAGGCAACCCCATCATTAACAGCCAGACTGCCATTGGTAGGTACCCAATAGTCGCCTCTTACGACATGCTAGGTAAACTGCTTTACTATTCTTTAAAACTGGTGAAGCACGATGCTCGTATATCAATTTCAATTAACTTACTAGCTATCTGTTTTTGTACAAGGAGGCAAAACCTTTTACAAAAATTGACAATTTAAATGTACAATGCATAAGGAAAGCCACTTAACATAAAGTTATGGAATATTCCAAAAGCTGATGATTTTGAGAACATTTACTACTGACTAGGCTTATCAATCATGGGTGATCTGCCATATCAAATAGACAAGTAATACCTGATGTAACACATCGCAATAATGCTACAGGAAAAAAGCTCTGCCAACTTTTATACCATATTGTTTTAATTAACTTGAAGATGTTTTGTAGTATTTGTGGTAAGTTTTTTAATTGTAAAGTTAATTAAAATTTGGGTAACAGACACCGCCAGGATTGTAATTTTGAAATATATTTTAGAGGATTGTGAATCAGAAATTTCTCACAGCAGATTTATGTTTCAGACAAACAATGTTACTCACTATACTCGATCTATTCAACGAATTGTTATGAACCATTGTTATCCAGTGGCCACTAATCCCCCTACCAACCCATCTGTAAATAGCAACCATCTGGCTAATTTTCCTTCACATCAGTGGTCCTCTAGTGCTGGCCTTCGGACAAATGGAGCTGCTTTAAATACAGTAAGTGTTAATAAATCCTAATAAGAGTCACTTATATCTCAATGTAGCCAAACTTCCTCTAGTATGTTATAATACTTGTAACACTTAACCAGAATGGCATCTAGAAAGTGTTTTCAAGGAAATTATGAGTGACAATTAGTATTATATCGTGTCGAAGTTTATTCAGTAATTAACGAGCTTCCTTCGTTCCTTATCTATTTTATATTTCAGGCAAATGTTGTTTCTCTCATTCCTGGATTTGCTCCACCAAATCCTTTAAACAATGGCAATCCACTAAACAATAACGCTGCTCCTAGTCCCAAACTACGTAAAAGTAAACGGAAGCAGGCGGACTCGACATCTAGTAGACGTTCCTCTGGTGATAGTCCTTCAACTAGTGGAACTAGCCAAAACTCTGTGAGCTAAAATACATGCATTTATTAAAAATTAACTTCTGCAGTAAAGGGAAAGTGGATTTTTTTACTAAATAACTTAGATACGGCAATGATCGACAGCAACAGAATCTTTAAGTAGGTTGTGTGATATTATACAATATTAATGCTGAGCTATGTTTTGTGATAAATATTTAACTGCACCACTGCGGTGGAGGCCACACAAGGAGCTCTGTTTCGATTGGAGCGCTGGTCTGAGTACTGGTGTCTTCCTCTCAATCCGAGCAAATGTGAGGCCTCCTTCTTTTCAGTGGATCCCCGCCAGGCTAACCTCCAGCCCAACCTCCTCCTACTCGGCTCCCGCCTCCGTTTTAATCCCACTCCAACTTTTCTTGGGGTCACCTTCGACCGCACTCTTTCCTTTTCTAAGCATGTATCTTTGCTGAAGGCCAAGTTTTTCCCACGTCTCAAGGCCTTACGCTGTATCTCTGCTTCCTCATGGGGCCCCTCTAAGGAGTCCCTCTCTGTTCTGTATAAATCTTTTCTTCGGTCCCTTCTCACTTACGCTTCACCTGGATGGTTTCCTTTCCTAAGCGCTACCAATATCACCAAATTGGAACGCCTTCACCAAGCGGCCAGTCGCGCCATCACCGGCTGCCTCTCGTCCTCCCCTATCCCTCTACTACTCACCAAGGCTTCTCTACCTTCCCTACGAGTCACTCTGACTCACTTCACTCTTTTTTCTCATGAGCGGGCTCTTTGTCTCCCAACCTCCTTTTCCATCTCAGGTTTGGCCAGACTTGGAGTGAAACCAAGACTCTGCAGATCGTCCTGGAGAGCTTTTGCGTCCACTCACCCGCTCATGCTTCCTTCTACTTGTTCTAGGGAGGCTCTTGTTGCTTGCCCTCCCTGTCCTCCTTGGAATCTTCCTTCGTTCACGGTCAAGTCCACCCTTTCCTCTCCATGCTCTCGCTCTGATACCCCTCACTCTCGCCAAGGTGTGGCTCTCGCCCACCTTGACTCTCTCCCCCCTCATGATCTGGTACTCTGGACAGACGGCTCTGTTCCTTTTCCTTTTGGCAAGGGCGGCTCCGGCGTTCTTGCCAACTGCTCTCTCTGTGGCACTGAGACCACTCTTTCCTTTTTGGCAGGCCCAGTTTGTTCCAGTTTTTCCGCTGAAGCCTGCGCCATTCTGCATGCTCTTTGCTGGTCTCGGCAACACCATAAAGTCTGCCATTTTTCTTCTCTTCTTCTCCTGTCTGACTCTCGTTCTGTCCTTGCCACCCTGTCCTCTCCTCCACCTTTCCTGTTATCTCAAACTCTGTGGCAGATCTGGCAGAAACTGTCCTTCTTCTCCTCCTGTTCTATCAGGCTACAATGGGTCCTCGGACACTCGTTTCTCCCGGGGAATGACACAGCTGATGAGCTTGCCAGACGGGGAGCGCTGCTTGCGCCCTCCGCAATCCCTTGTAGTCTCTCTCCTCTTATCTCTCGTATCCACTCTCGTCTTATCTCGGACTGGAGGCGTACTGTCTCTTCAAAGTATTTTGACACACAGGTTCCCTCAACTTCCACTGAGGAACTTGTGCTCCCTCGTCATGCTCGCTGTGTTCTCTCTCGTCTTCGCTGCAATGGACACAGCCTTCTTTTAGGTTCCTATCTCTCCAAGATTGGCAGAATCGAGAATTCTTCTTGCAGCGCCTGTGGACACTCGTCCCAGGACATCTCTCATCTCATTCTGCACTGTCCAGCTACGGACTCTTTGCGCCGCTCACTCTTTGGCGACTCTTTGTCTCTTTATGACCTCTGGTCCAGACCCTGGGGAGTTGCCCGGCTTCTGGGGCTCCATGGTCTTCCGCCATGCCCCCATCCCTCGGAAGGGGTCGGGTAAACAACAACAACAACATGTTTTGTGATTCAGATGTTTAATTGGTTTTTCACTTAGTTATTTAGTGATCCAATGTGCCCTGAAGAAGGAAATAGTATTTAAAAAGATTTGGTGATTTTTTGTCGAATAAAATCTTAAGTTGAAAAGGGATTCGTTGCTGCTTGATGTCGACTGTAAAAGCGTTCAAGGTGTCTTTGATTAGTAATTACTGCAAAAACAATGTGTTTTTAATTAATGATTTCACATGAGTTAAGTGTTGATGCAGCCCAATCTTGTATTCGGTCAAGAATTCAACCTGTTTTTTATCTGCTTATTTGGCTCCGGCTCTTGGTTGCTATAAATCATCCATCACATATTTTTATTCTTCACGACCTTCTGCAGCAATGTTTATACCAGTATCATTCTTTATTGTATCCAACCATTCAAGTGTGCGTGGGCCTTTCTTGCTTTTTCCACTAATCTTTTGTGTTCTTTTGTAGTGTTTTGCTTCTTGTGCCTGAAATCTGACTGTTTTTGTTTGACCGTTCTTGCTTTGAAATATGTGTAAGATGTGGTAAGATCCAGAATTACTTTATTTTTTATTTCAATGTATCTTGTGTTCAATGCGATAATGTCTCGTTTGTTGTGACAACGCAACTGGTGAGATATCACAAAGAGCTATTTTTAGTCAAACAGCTTTTTTATCCTTTTTCAGATGAATATGTTTTTGTCTTTATTGTTAATAATTTATTTTATCAAAGGGCAATTCGGTATTCGTCAGTTTGTCTGTTGCTCCAGATTTGCAGAGTTTTGCGATTGCTGTTGCTTCTCCATCCAATGACTCTTGTTCAATCTGCTTGATTCCATTGGATGAAAACTCTGGTTTTTCTCAAGGAACATCAGGTTATATGCAAACTTCTATAAAATAAAGCTTGCCTCTGCTTGTTTTACTGGTGATGTTACAACCCAAGAGTGCCTAATCTGCTGCCCACAGGCCAAGTGTTGCCTGCGACGTGAAATTTTTGTGGCTCATGGAAGAAATTTTGAAATTGTGGCACCTTTGAAGCTATAAAATTTTGGTAAAATATTGATCTCCAAAAGATAAAAAAATGGTGATTAGTGACCAAGTTGGGGAATTTTGGCAAATTAACAGCTGTAAAAACTGTAATCTTCGAAAAAAGTCTTCACTTCCATATCCCATAAATACTGTCACTTGTCAATGCTGCTGTGTTTAATTAAACCAGATATAAACTTCAACTGGTTTGCGAAATATTCAGTCACATATTGACTGGCCTGCAAAAAAGGATGCATATCCTTGTTATAACCAATTAAATTAATTTGGTGATGTTGTGTGGGTTTTGGCTCACTTGCAGAATGCTGAGAGGTATGATGTTTGTCAGTGCCTGATGATGAGGGAGGGTATATTTTCGAAATCCGGTTTTGTCTTTATTAATGGGAAGTGGCAAGATTCATTTCATCTTCCTTGCGGTTACAGAAGTGCGTTGAACTTTTTTTGATCACAAAATATATTGCATGCTTTATGTTGCGTGGGGTCAAGTTCCCTTAACTCAGGGGTGGGCAAACTTTTTAGCCAGAGGGCCGCATTGACCATTTCGAGGGTGGTCGAGGGCCAGGGCTTGTTGTCTCGTACAGCTGCATGCTATAGAAGAATTTGCATTAGCTCACAATTTTGCAAAATGTTCTGCCAGTGTGGTATCTCAGCGCGCAAAATCGGTGGTGTCTCTAAAAAAAAAAAAAGAAAAAAGATCTTCACCTTTTCGTAGACGGTAACTGCCTGATTGGGGGCAATTGTAGGCTCTGACGCATTTTTCGTCTAAGGTACAGGCGATTACCATTTTTTTAAGGACACCGTCGCTTTTGCGCCTTGTCAATCCCCTTGTCGTATTTATTTCCAAATGGCAAAGTTTCAAAAAGTGTTCGAGGGCCGCATGCGGCCCGCGGGCCGTAGTTTGCCCACCCCTGCCTTAACTGTTGAAGAGGATAACATTAGCTGCGTTTCCATAGCCAATTTTGCGACTTAACTTTTATTTTAAATAATGTGTTAACGTCATCCGCTTCATACTGTTATAACACAGATGACTTTTGTGACTTCACAACTGTCTTAAAAGCCTAAGGATAAACTCACTTTCAAAATTTTGGGACTTAACCGTGTTTGATGAGAATTGTAGCTGAACTAGTAGATGCTTTTGCAAATTTTGAATGGTTTATGTACTTGAACTCGCCTAGTATAATTATTATATCTCACTTTCTGTACACTGCACTAAAGGTGATTGATTATGTATAGGAATCTAATTGATGTTTTAAGCTTATTGCTAAAGCGCTCAATCTTAAATCAGATTTGCTATACAATTAGACAACAACTTTTATTCTGTTGTCTTAACTTTTTTGCAAGCCAAGTTACTGCATATCAAAACGATGTCTTTAACTTACTGTGTGTATATGTAATTTGGAGTTTCTGCTCATGGTCAAGGTTTAATGTGGTGTCGCATCTCTCTGTACAATTGTCGCACTCTGGTGATAAATGAAGTCTAAAATCTGTCTGTTATTCTACCAGTGAGCAGTAACTACACCAATTTCTTTGGTGATGCCTTTGAGATAACACTTAAAAAATTTGTGTGGCTGCTATTCACTGGTACAACGATAGAGAGGATTTAGTTTCTGTTTCTGATAGAGAGGATTTAGTTTACAATAGACGCCTATTGAATAATTCATCAACTATTTGTGGTAATGTCTGACCAGTTCAATTGAATATTGCTTATACAGTGAAGCGTGGATAAGCCCGCTGACCATGGCGCTGCAGCGGAATGGTTTTTGCTAGGTGGCTGTAGGAAACAAACTTCAATGTCTTTCAATGATTAAACAAACAGTTGCTGCTGCGTCAGGTGTTCTTAAATAAGGCATGGGGTCGTGTGAATCGTAGTTTTATTAGTGACAGATCAGGAAATATATACAAGGGACCTTCCTTCTGCTCATCGCTCAGGAGTAAAACAGTAAATGGTCAACCTAGTGTAGTGTGTTAGAATGCGGTTTGTAGTGGTAATGTTCGTGTCGTTGGGATAGTTTCGATGTTACCTTCGCGACAGTTACGATGTCCTTTGGAAAGACATTTTTTGACAATGTTTTTTGCCTTGAGTGTTTATGACAGAAGCGCACTGTGTTGGTGATACTGCTAACTACGAAGTGGGTTTGGATACAAAGATATTTCTATTGTAATCGATAAAAGGTTTTCTCGTTGTAGGTAAATAAAGAATTATAACAAAAAATGTTTAAAACATTCGTTTTAGGTTCGTTACCATCGTTCAATTACGCTCCAGTTGTTCGATTAAAGAATTGCAAACACGATTTTCATTCAGAATGTTTATCAGCGGCAGTAAAAAGTGACAGAACGGTTTGTGACTTTTATTTTCATGTTCTTAAATCTTCAAATCTCTTGACATAGACATTCGTCTTTTAAATCTGCCTATTCTTTTGATCCGGCTTAGCCCCTAAGCCTCCCAAGATTCGTTGCATTCTCCGACTGCAGTTGCCAACCCAGTTGCTGACATACTAAATTACGATGCTCGAATCATTCTTTGTTTATGTTGCAGAAATCTAGTATGACCTGTCCTACGTGCAAGACCATATACGGAGTCAAGACTGGCACTCAGCCAAACGGCTCAATGACTTATCGCACCATGCGTTCGTCCTTGCCAGGTGATTTTTTATTAGATAAAATTTGAAGTTTCATGAGGTAAAATTGCTATTAAAATCTTTACTAGATAAAAACAAAAGTAATCTGTTTGCAACCGTTCTATTCCTTAAATTACAGTAAAAAGTTGGGAAACTGAAACTAGAGAAGATTTCAAATAGTGACGTCTCTACTACGGATCACATTTTATAGATTTTAATTCATTCTATCTTAGATTTCGTGTATTTATTATTAATTGCAAGAAACTGACTGACCATGTGTTTAATTCAGTCTGGTCAATTTCCTTTTTTTTTGGTCACTGGCAACACATACTCGAACGTTGCTCTTTTTTGTTGTAAACCGCTTTGCAGTTAACCAGTGCTGTTAGCTCATTGCACTTCTGGTTTTTATCAAAACAGCAAAATCGACGTTATGTGGCTTAAGGTACTGGAAACTCTTACGAGCAATGGACAATGTTGTTTACTCTTCTCTTCTGTGGAATGGCGCCATGACCAGAAACAGTCATTCAAGTTTACATTGTAAACCCAATCTGAATTTGATTAGATAAGAGTGGCGACTTGTGTCGAACCAGTCATGAATACAGATCGCAGACTGGTAAACCCACCATAATCGCGCCAAACAGCCATTGTTTCGTGCCCCAAAGTTTTCTCTACGATACGCTGGACGAGAAGCTTCACTATTTTACCTGGTAAAGCACTGTAAGCATTTAACTTTGGTGTACGAGACTACAGGCTTATGGTAGGTGATCAAGAACTTTTGTTTCTACGGATCAACTAAATAAAGTTGCTTTCAAGGTCATCCTGGATGTGGTACGATTGTTATTACTTATAACTTTCGTAGCGGAACTCAAGGTGCAGACCATCCCAACCCTGGGCAGCCTTATCACGCTTACTCCTTCCCCAGAATAGCTTATCTTCCTGACAGCAGAGAAGGACGGAAGGTAAGGGATTGCGTTTGAATTGCTTCAATCAGCAATACAGTAGCTGTATTTCATTTTTGGTCGTGGGCTTGGAGTCTCGTTGCTTACTCATGCTGACCTTAGATTTATTTTTAACCATCAAATACCTTTTCATAAAACTTCAAGCCTGTGGTCTAATGATGTTTTTAGAAATCATGCCAACAGGCTATAACGATTCATTAGCGGGCATCCTCTTAACGTTTCGAACTACGTACCCACTGAAGTTATGTTGGCGCAGTTTTGAATTCCTTGATGAAACGTAAAGTTTGCGCCTCCTAAAAATCTTAGCATTTCTAAAGCCTAGCAGTTATTCTTTAAGAGAATATTCACCACTTTATTGGTCCATGCTATGTCAACATTAAGTTTCTTCGGTACTGTGTGCGTACCACGATTGCCGAACGGCAGTTGTGATACACTCAAAGAACACACTATCTGGGATGTTTTATTATTGCGCTTCTACAACTTGCTCGGTTAAGTATAACAGAAATGATTTTCTTCGGGCGTACGGTGGTTCCCCTCTAATGAAACTTAACTCTCATTTACGTCATAGCTTGTTTGAAAACTCGGGCAAACCGCCCAGCTAAACAATTTGGCAATTTGGCAATTCGGCATTTAGTGTTTGTGGTAGATTACAAAGCAAAGCGTCGTTCAATGTTTTATAAGCTTACTAGCGGGTTCTGTCGGCGTCGCCTGCAGGGCATCCATCAGTAATGTCAAGATTTAATGATATCGTTTCAGCCGGCTTCACCCAAACGATAGTTGTGAGAACAGAAAAAAAAGTTTATTTGATATAGCCACATTTCGTTCAGAAACAAAACTACCGATTTTTGAACGGGAATTGATGAAAAAGCATGGCTGGTTGTGCATAGCCGCTACACGTTAACCAAGTTTCTCTAGTTTTTGGCAACGTCTTAATTCGCTCTGATTTCACTATGGGCGTCCTTAAACTTAACAAACTAATATCTGTGAGATTAAGCTAGTGCTTAAAAGCATGTCAATGTTGTGGAAGGGCGCAAAGGTAATTGATGTGTATTTTCAGGATTAAGCCATTAAATATTAGACCCAGTACTTAAGTATTTTTGTAACTGTAGACGTTTTTGTATGAACTACCGTCTCTGGCTATGGAAATGCTGATTCGTCTTGACACGAACGTAGCTAGGAAAGAGGATATTAACTCGAAATCAACCACTCACAGTTAGGTTATCGCAATAGCAGGGCTCCCATCAATAATGTTGAGGTTAAATTTGTCTAATTAGACTGCTACGACGGCTTCATCCATTCATAGTTGTAAAGCAGTAATAAAAAATTACCGTGTTGTTAACTTTGACGATTTTCGCTCCACAATCAAATCGATTAAAAATACATTTAAGGGGGTTGCGCATAGCTTTTTTCTCAATTTTTCCAGTCCTAGGCAGCGCCCCGAGTGCCTTGTTTCTAACATAGGTGCGATTAAGTACTGGACTCGCTCACAATTGAAACAGCCAACGATTTCATAAACTTCTAGGCGTTTATTTTAGCGGTCCCCAACATTTTTGGTACTCGACCAAATTCGCGATTATATCAGCGTCTGCGGGTCGGAGTATCATGTGTATTGAAAACAAATAAATAATAGCATAGCATTCGTTTTGTTTATATACTGATATTTAATTCCTTTGCTTGGAAACCTGTTTACTGTGTGACCCAATGAAACTGCTTCTTTTTTTGCATAATAGTAGTAATATTTGGTTCCATGCTTGATGCTGTAGTATGGAGAGCACCGTACAAATAAGCACCTGAATTTCAATACAGCTTTTGTGAGGGCAGAATTTACATTCGCGGAAAATGTTTTCGCTTTTGCTAGTGCCTCTCATTGATCTGAGGCTAAGAATATCCTCTGTGACCTTCAGCTCACCATCAATGTTTCTCACAAACAAACACAACAGTGAAAATGTCTGTATCTTATCCAACGCTAGGAAAGCGCTTCAAAGTTTCCTCCCCCACGATGCAACTGTTCCTTGTGATTGCTGGATAAGTCATGAACTCTTCTAGTGATTGTATCACAGTTGTAATGAATCCAGCAATTAAAAAACAAGGTCAGTCTGAGTCCAGATCCACCAAATCTCGAGTTTTTTTAAGTCCAATTTCTCGAAAGCTCAAATTTATAAAAATTTAATCAAATTAATCCAGTTCGTCTCTACATGGGATATAGGTCTATCAAGTTATAACACTCAAAAATAGTCTATAATGGTAGTACAGTAATTGTAAACCCCTCTGCACATGCCAACGAATAGTTAATTCATCCAAAATAATGGTAAGCTATTCAGAAAATATGATAAATAAATGGCTGAGTGGTATTTACCTCATATGTGCGTCTCAAGAATGGTCAGGCCTCACCACAATTGCCGGTACCAACCAAACATAAAACTCATAACGGACAAAGTTTAGAGCGACCTGTTTTAGATTTCACAAACGTAAAACCAAATTACAGTAAGGTTGCTTATCCCTCATGCAGTATGCTAGAGGTTTTTTTATTTCAATGTGAAGCTATTTTTTTTGACATTTGATACTAGTGCAACTCACACTAACTAGGTTTTCGTTTCTTGCATGTGGTTCAGCAAAAGAGAAAGTTTAAGTTATTGACTCGAGTCATTGTTTAACTGGACTCAAATCGAAATCTAATCCATTCTAATGAAGACTGAAGTCGGGTCCAAATCCTTCCAAGATTTTTACGAGTAGACAAATCTTTTGAAAACTGGACTCGATTCATCACAATTCTTGATTGTGTCGTGACTTAGTATTACGGAGTTATAAACACACTCTTTCTCTCTAAACCAGTGGTTCTCAAACTTTTGAAAAAATTTTACTTTGCGGTCCCCTTTCAATTTTTTCAACCACTCTCGGTCCCATCTAAATTTAAACATAAATTCTGGCTCAGTTGTAAGGACATTTATCGTAAAATACTATGTGTATTAGGCAAACAGCTATTTATTCTGAAAAGAAAAAAGTAAATATCTGTCAACAATTTTACAAGCACAGTTTAATGGGATGGGTGCCCTTGCTTGTCTTCCAGCAATTCCTCTATGTTGGGCAGTGTGTTGGCTAGGGCAACTCTCATGTCATGGGTCACATCCATCCTGTTTCGAGATTTTGTTTTGATAGTAACAAGAGTGGAAAACGCTTTTTCGCATTCGTAGGTGGTAGGAAATGGAATCAACAATTTTAGAGCCATCTTTGCGACAGCAGGGTATGGCTCTGCCATTTGAATCCAAAAATCACTGCAACACATTTCACGAAAAACAAATTTTGAATCCCCATCATTTACCAAATCAATAAATTGCTCCTGAACCAAGTTGTCCTCTGAAGGCGGATCGCTAACGGAGAGTACAAATGGGTTGTTGATGAAGCGGTAATATTTTTCAAATTCCAGTAGATCGGGAAAGTATCGCGATATTTCTTCTCTAAGAATTGAAACATGGCGCTTCATCACTTCAAGGATATCGTCACCCACGTGAAGTGCGTTTTCATCAAGAAATGTATTTAACTGTGGAAATGGGGCAAAGTTCTTGTTATCCAGTATTGAATTTCATAATGCTAACTTCATTTCAAAAGCAGTCAATTTTTCATGACAATGGAGAACGGTGATTTCCCTTCCTTGTAAGGCCAGATTGAGAGAACTCACGTATTCGAAGATGTCTACCAAAAACGACAGGCATGTCAGAAAGCGGTTGTCCGTGAATTTTTCGGACATTACTTGTTTAGCTGTAGCTTCATGCAGAAATTCGTGTATTTCTTTTCGTAGAACAAAAACTCTTTTCAGTACTTTTCTCTTTGAAAGCCATCTCACATGCGAGTACAATAAAAGTGTTTCAAATTCGGAATCACTTTCTTTGCATAAATCACGAAACAGGCGTGAGTTGAGTGCGTTTGCTTTAATGAAATTCACTGCCTTAATCACATCGTTCAGAACACATTTCAACTCCTCAGGCATTGTTTTTACCATAAGTGCTTGGCGATGAATAGTGCAGTGCGTACGAATCACATCTGGGCACTTTTCCTTTACCAAGGTCTGAAAACCGGAACGGCAGCCAATCATCGCTGGAGCACCGTCGGTGCAGACCCCAATAACATGCTCCCACTTGATAGCATGCGCCTCAAAAAATCTGTCCACTTTGTCAAATGTTTCCCTGGCGGTTGTTTTAGTGCTTAGGGTTTCGCAAAACAAGAATTCGTCTTCCAGATGCTGATTATAAACATAACGTACAAAGACGCAAAGTTGGGCTAAGTTAGCTACATCCGTAGTTTCATCAATCTGGATCGCGAAATAGTTAAAAATTGAATTCTGAATCTTCAAGACTACCTGTGACAGTATGTTATCAGACAGCTCAGTTATTCGCCTTCTGACGGTATCATTTGACAAAGATACGTATTTTAGCTTCTGAAGCTCAGAACTTCCCAGCACATTCGATATGATGTCTCGGCAGCAAGACAATATTTTAAGTCTTCTCCAATGTTGTGGGTTTTTTTGGAGGCAGCTATTTTTCGTGAAACCTCATAGGAGGCTCTTAGACCACTCTTAGTGTCTTTCCAAAACATTCCTGATTGATCCAGCCTGGACTTGATCAACGTTTCAGTTTTTCGTTTGAAGAAATTTAAATCCTTGTTTGATGAATCAGGATGATGTGTTTCTAAATGTCTTTTTAGTTTGCTGGGTTTAAGTGAAGTAGATGCCAACACTGCGCAGCATAAAACACACTGCGGTTTCTCTTCTCCGTCACATTTTATCGCTGTAAAACCAAATTTTAAATACGAATCGTCATATCTTATTTTCTTTTTTGGAGGCATGGTGAAAGCAAATTTTCAATAGTAGCTTAGCCAATTTTTGAAGTATAAAGTTCTGAAACTCAAAAATTATAATTATAACTGCAAGCTAGTCTGCACTAAAGCTAAGACCTCGACAAACACTTTTTAGGAAAAAGCTGGCTTACGCTTTTATATGTCCGCGTTAAATTTGATTTGTCTTAAAATTAAATTTAAGTTGCTACTTTTCATCCAAACACGCATACTTGCTTTAATTTGTACTCAACTTCTTCTTTCTTATGAATATTCAAGACTTATATTTTTTAAACAGCATGATTGAGAAAAAGAACTATTACGTAATAATTGACTCTCAGTCGTACAATGCCCCATTGTGTATTGATACCACCTCTAATAACAGATTCATTGAGCAGTGAGCTGCATCGATTACAGATCCAGCTAAATTTCTCACCTTGATTCATGCTGCCACTTTATATACGGCGCATCAGAGACCCCTCGCGGTCCCCCTGAAATTGCGTCGCGGACCCCTAAGGGACCGCGGTCCCCAGTTTGAGAACCACGGCTCTAAACATACTATCTGCACTACTGCATTGAGTGCATTCAAACTACTTATTCTGCATCAGTAAAAGGTTTCATTCTTTTCGTAATTATATGCGAAATTACATAACTGGCTTTTGTTGCTTTCTACGGTGCTGAATCCATTTTCACAAATATGCTTTGTTGCGAAATGAGATTTTGTTTCAAGTCATTAGCTTTATCTTGCAAAGTCTTAAATTTTAAAGCTTATTTTAAGTTAAAATGTTTAATACTGTTTACTTTTACTACACCAATAGTTTTCATAGCATTGAGGCACAAACGTTTTCGATTATTCTCCACAAAAGAGTAATCATTTGTCCACTTGTCTTTAGATCCAGGGTTTTCCATATCAACTCTTCTTTTTTCTCAGTCAGGGTCAGCAGAACTTTCACATAAAAATAGGACAGCGCAACAATAACAGAACACGCTAATTTTTCTGTAAATAGGAGAAGTTTATCAGAGTTATGATTTGACCTCTAATGTAGTCCGCCTAACAAAATTTTAGCACATCCAATATGTTAGGTTTGAACGCAAGTTTTCCCGTACGTTTAAGGAACATTTTCTCATATTCCAGTCAACCCGCAGATTGATTTTGCATTGCCAATAACTTTGTTGTTAATATTTACTTGGCCTACCCTTTCTTCTCTACGGTACATCAGGGCTCCTCAACCTTTTTCGTTGTGGTACCTATTTCTACGATTTTCAAAAACCTTGTTTTGCGCATCAATAACAAGACCAGACGGGAATCATGTGCTTATACCAGGGATGTGGAAGCGGTTATTTTTCAAACGCTTCCGCTTCCACACCTATCGCTTCCGCTTCCACCAACAAAAAACGAAAAAATGACCGTTGACAATTTTTTTAACTTTTGTGGGTCTGTAGCCTGCCTTCTCCCACACTTTATCATTTTGAGAAGACAAAAGCTTCATTTATTGTTATTACTTTACCCACTTCGCTTGAGCTTATTGTTTCGAAGTACTCTGTGTTTGTTTTTCTTAGATATCAGAACTCGTGTTAAATGTTGAACAGTGCTTTTCAATCTTTTTGTCATCGTGGAGCCCCTAATGTACTTTCGCGTTTGTCACGGAACTCCCACTAACAAAAATTTAGAAATCACGAATTGCTTGCAAGAAAATCAAATATTTCGTTACTACAATTCAAAAATCAATTAAACACTTCAACAAATAGACAGTTATTACAAGTTCCTTCACTACTTACAACTACTTTTACAACAGTTAATCTAATGCTTCTCAGATCTAAACCGTATGATTCCATATTACAGCTCTCGACAATAACCTGTCGTCACAACAACAAATTACACTGTATAGCGTTGATTTTCCCTCTCTATCCTCAACTAACTCTGACTTTGAGTTAACTTTAACTCTAATCATCATTACGGAGACCTTCTGTCCGTCCTCAAAACACGTATTTACTTCGATCTTTTTGCATAGTGAAGTGCGAAATTTCTGTCGTATATATAGTATGTACATGTACGAGGTGTGGCTAAAAAGAAACGGGACTATTGAATTTAGAAGTTTATTTGGATGCATATCATACAATGTCCACATTGTCTAACACATACAAGTCTTAAGTCATCTCTACTTGTCTTCTTCGAAATATTCCCCATTGGCTTTGATGCACTTTTCCATTCTTTTTTGACCACGCTTTGAAGCACTGTGAAAATTCTTCTTTTGTGATGGTTTTGAGGTGTCTCGTCACGCTGGTCTTGATATCCTCGACTTCTTGGAAGCGTGTCCCCTTGAGAATCCCTTTCAGCTTTGGAAAAAGAAAGAAATCGCAAGGGGCTAAGTCCGGCGAATAAGGTGAATGATGCAACGTGGTGATTTCTTTCGAGACCAAGAACTGTTTCACGCTGAGGGCTGTGTGGGCAGGAGCATTGTCGTGATGCAAGATCCAAGTTTTTCGTGCCCAGGAAGCTCTTCGTTTTTGACGAATTTTGTTGACAAGACGAGTCAGAACTTTCTTGTAAAAATTTTGGTTAACTGTTTGCCCTTGAGGAACAAACTCATGATGCACCATTTCCTGATGGTCAAAGAAGGTGATCAGCATCACTTTCACTTGTGAACGTTGCATGCGGGATTTCTTTGGTCTGGGCGAGGACACACTTTTCCATTCACGACTCTGTCATTTTGTTTCCATATCATATTGAAAGACCCATGACTCGTCTCCTGTGATGACGTTTTCCAATAATTTTTCGTCTGCTTCCATCTGCTAAAGGATGTCTCGGCATGCATTCAATCGTTGAGCTTTCTGCTCCTTAGTCAAGAGCCTTGGCACCATTTTGGCACACACCTTCCGCATGCCTAAAGTGTCAACCAAAATGGTGCGGACCGTTTCTTTGTCCATCCCAAGTTCGTTGGCAATGACGCGAATTGTTACGCGACGGTCACTGCGAACCAACTGTCGAACCTTTTCGATGTTGGTATCAGTTGTGGAAGTGCAAGGCCTCCCTGACTTCGGATCGTCCTCCACATCCTCCCTGCCTTTCACAAATCGCTTGTGCCATTCAAAAACTCTTGTTCTGGACATGGAAGAATCTCCATAAACATCACGCAACATCTTCAAAGTCTCAGTCGCCGTTTTTCCAAGATTGACACAAAATTTAATGTTAATTCTTTGCTCAATCATCATTCTGCAATTGAACTCCCTATCGCCAAAAAACTCAATCAGATCTCGCACAGCAATTTTTTTCAACAAGTAATTAATCACATTCATCTATGGCTCCGAAAAAGCAAAAATAATTGCGATATTGTGTCAAAACAGCTGTTAAACAAAGAACACATGTTACGCCACAGTGTAAAAGATTTGATTACCGATGGTAAATCGTGTTGCGCAATCTGTGACATCAGTCCCGTTTCTTTTTAGCCATACCCGTCCTCAAAACACATATTGACTCCGATCTTTTTGGATAGTGAAGTGCGAAATTTCTGTCGTATATATAGTATGTACATGTAAAGCGAGCAAAATTATCCCTGCACCAATCAACAGTCGCCTCAACGTGGTGGTGCGGTTCCCGACCCGTTTGGGTTGGGTCAAAATGGCTGTTGGCCTTCCTGAGGGTCCCAGTTACCTTGGGCACTCCCCACACACAAACCATTTTTTCGCCGTGCAGCCCCCTGAACTACCGCAGAAGGGTAGCACGCAGCCTCTTTAAAATTGGCCTGTCTTCTCTTTACTCCTGCCTTTCTCTTGACTGTCTTCTCATTCTTCTCCTTTTCCTGATGAGTGGCAACGTTTATCCTAACCCTTGCTCCGTCTTTCTCTGTTCAGTGTGCGCTGGGAATGTGACCTGGCGGGTAGGTCAGTGCAATGTTGCACATGCTCTAATTAAGTTCATTTAAAGTGCTCACTACTCTCCTTTTCTAGATTCAGAACTCTTGGCAGCTCTCACTCCTGGAGCTTCCCTCCCTGCTTTTTTTCGGAAATCCCACACCTACCAGCAGTGTGACTTCTTCCTCGGACTCCTCCATCTGGTATACCTTCACTGCTCAATCTGGCCCTCTTCCGCTAATGCAGCACTCGCACCCCATCCTCGCCTTCAAACTTCTTATCCTTTTTCCGCCCACTTTGTATCTTCTCCCTCTGCACCCTCACGACCGCCTCATGCTCCTGGCTGTTTCTCTTTACCTCCTGCTTTCTCTTCCCCTCCATAACTCTCTTAGGGTTCTTCAATGGAATGCTGGGGATCTCCGAGCCAGGAGCACTAAACTACTACACTTTATTTCGTCTCATCCCGTTGACCTTATTTATATCCAGGAATTTAATGTAAATTTATCTTCCTCTTTTCGGATCCCTGGATTCTCTGCTCTGCAATCCCATGGCACCCACTCCCGATCTGGTATTTTTTCTACTGATGTCGCAGACGCTAGTGGCGGTGTCATCATTTTCGTCAAGCAGGGCTTATTCTTCTGTGAGCTTTCTATCTCTTCTCTTTCTTTGCTTGGCCCCTACTCTGATTATGTAAAGGTCAACGTCTCCCTAAACGACTTCTCCTCGCTGTCATTTCTTAATGTTTATGTTCCCCCTATTCGTTCTTCTACAAAAGATAGCAGAACCAATTTCTTTTCTTTCTCCATTCTTCCCTCCTATGCGGAAGCGGTAGATTTTTCGCGCTTCCGCTTCCGCAGAAAAAGTACCGCTTCCAGCTTCCGCTTCCGCTTCCACATCCCTGGCTTATACCCAACAAACTCGCTTGCAACTAGCACCTAATACTCGTTAAATAATAATCTATGAGCTGCCAGATAACGCTTAGGTTTCAAACTCGAAATGCCTACAACAGTTTACAAATCTTACACCACTTATCTATTCTATACGTCTTTCTGTCTGTGTCTCTGTCTGTTTTAAATCCTCTAAAACTGCTAGAGGACAAGAAACAAACTTGTAACGATTGATCACCACCCCGTGGTGAGTATCATAAGGAGGTTGGTGACGTCATGATCAAAACTTTTTTTTTAATTTGAATTACTTGAAAGAGGACAACTGCTTTTTGCTCAAACGAAAACCAGCTTTTGACTTACCACATTACAAGAGCTTTCATTTGTTTGTAGTCTAAAATGACGTCACGATCAATGATTGATTAAACAATCTGTTTTTTTTTTTTCTCAAAAAGTACTGATCGCAGAAAGTACGTCGGGATTGAGACTTGAGAGTGTCGGTTCAGCCGGCCAAGCCGGCTTCACCTATCAGGCTCTTATGTGAACAGTTACCAAACATTTATGTGTTTTTTGCACATGAGATTTTCACGACTTTTTGTGCTCTTTTTCCTAATAGAATATCTCATCTCAAGATCCTGGCTGTGCTCAGTGTCTACGTCATGGTCTATGTGTTCTGTTTATTTCTTTCTCAGAAAGTACAAACGCGATTAAACGCGGTTTCAGAAGATATTAATAAACTGCTTTTGATCAAAGCAACTTTACGACAATTAAAGCTTATTGGACTAAGCTACGAGCAATTTTTTATTTAAGCGTTTTAAGCCCTTTAAGCATTTTTCTTCTCTTTTTTTCTTGCACGTTTAAAACTGGCTCTATGATGTCATAATATATCTCGTACGATTAACACAAATCGTTTGATGCTGCAGATCATAATATCAAGATGTTTTCAAAAATTGTAACCTTTTTGCAAAATCAGTTTATTTAAAACTAATTTGTGACCTCATTTCTCAATTGATTTTTAAGCTTTCTTCAACAAATTAAAGGTTATTTCAAGGTGATTCCGATAATGAATAATATGTACAATTAATAACAGTTTTTATACTGAAAAAACTAAACTTTAAGACCTGTGTGTAATTACTTAAGGCTAGGAATTAATTTATAATGACTGATCAAAAATTGGTTGCCGTACATCATGTTTTATTTGTAGTTGAACAGTGATACTACTTCACCTAACAAACTCGCAATTGTTAAACCAAAGTTAATTTCTTTGGTACATTTTGAGTACTTTTCCTCACAAGCATGATTCTTTTGCATTATCTGTCAACGTTTTCAAAAAGATCCATCAAAAACTGAAGTGTGTAAATGTTTATGAAATGTAGTCTACCGGTCAAAAACACGCAAAATTTTGGTTCCTGCACTTCATACAAATGCATTTTCTAAAAAAACTAAGTGCTTTGGTACATTTTCACCACTCTTTCTCGAAGCATGGATCTTTAGGATTGTCCATCAGAATATTTAAAAAGATTCATCGACAAATGAAGTCTACAAATTTTGATATGTAGCCTACTCCAAGCAAAACACTTTGCGATCACCTAAGAAAAAGACAATGGGGTGAAGGTGGTCCTTTCTTATCTTTTGCAACAAAATGTAAGTGTCGAGCTACATATGATCTAAATGTTGAAGCAATTTTCTTTGCAATTGGGCAATGCTGATGTTCTTAACCTCGACATCATTAATCGGGGCCCCCGCTACTGCTATAACTCAACTGTGACTACTTCATTTCTGGTTAGTTTGCTTTTTGCATGGCGGCGTTTATGCCAGGGCTAAGGAACATGCACGCAGTCAGAGACGTTAGTTTATATTAATTCGCCTACCCTCACCAAAAAGTAGTAGGTAGCAATCCTATTAATTATTTACTGGCTTAAAACGTACTGATAGGTCATAATCTTAAATGACATCACAATTCTTGCCACTATTTAGTGAATACAGCAGCAGGCAGCAAAATTATCGCTATCATTTTGATAGCGAACATAAATGGTAAAGCCCATTACTGATATTTGTAATTGCAAGGCTATCGGTACTAAACACTAATCTTCATTTAGAAGTAGGGAGGTCTGGATTAGGGGCAAAGTTAAATGTAGTAAAATCCCAAATTTAAGAAAAGATCAAAATTACACAATAATAGCAACAATTTGTATCAGTGGATTAAAGGGGAATGTTTTTGTTGGAAAAGAGCTTAATAGGCACCTATTGCAATAGATCGTATGACTTGAAGGAAAGGCATGGCCCTTTTTTATGCTAAGGCCAAATTAAATCAAACAGCGCCGGCAAAAATCGTAATGTCACAAACGTTTTGTTTGAAAAGAGATTTGTAGGCGCCTATTGCAATAGGTTATATGACTTAGGGGAAAGGCAGGGCCTTTTTTCATGCTATGGCCGAATTAAAGCAAACAGCGCAGCCAAAGATCTTAATGTCACAAATATTGATACGAAGCGGGCCCAACAAATCGTCAAATAGGCTTACCATTAAACATCTCATTTCTTTAATTGTCTAAACGACCACCATTTGGGCGACGCCATCAATTTTGACCATGTTTCACCCGCCCTCCTTACACTTTTAAAAGTTACGAATGGTAGTTTGTGACATCATTCTTTCGTTTTGAATACTTCCAGATCCAGTTTTGACTAGTAGGCCAACATGATCTTCATTACATGTACAGGAACTATGGCTTATATTTACCAAAACATTTCGTTTTTGGTCTCACAAATGTTCGTACGGTGAAGCTTGCGCCGCTACATTAATTGATACGTTTTAAATCGGAACGGGTGATAGTATACTCTGCCGGGGTAAAATCGCACCATACTTAAGAGAAACATTTTTCTATTTTGCTTGATAATAGCTTTATAGAGCTACCGGGATCAAACATGAAAATTTGGGAAAAGCAAGAACTCTTTTAACCGCTATGAGCATACCTAAGCAAGGAAAACGAATATGAATCAAAACGCGTAGCATCAGGGACTTAAGAATGTTGAGGGGAAATCAAAATTAGTAACGTCAATGTGTAGAATCGCACCACATGGAAGATATTGTTGATATTTTGCTTTATAATAGCTTTATAGAGCTACTGGGGTCAAACCAAACATTTGAGGAAAAGCAAGGACTCTTTTAGCTCCCCAGGACACGTCAAGCAGGTAGAAAAGAACATGCTACATAATGCGTAGCCAGCGAGGACTTGAAAAAGTGTAAAGAGAAATCAAAAGAAAACAGCGTCACTGTGCGAAATTGCACCACACGAAAGACAGTATTTTGCTATTTTGCTTGAAAATAGCTGAATATGAGGAATGTGTTCCCTACTTCCAAACTACGGAAAACGCAAGGTACCCTTAGGTTTGTGTCAGCAATTAACAGAACACATAAGACCATGACGTAGACACTGAGCACAGCCAGGATCTTGAAATAAGATATTCTATTAGGAAAAAGAATACAAAAAGTCGTGAAAATCTCATGTGCAGAAAACACATAAACGTTTGGTAACTGTTCACACAAGAGCCTGATAGGTGAAGCCGGCTTGGCCGGCTGAACTGACACTCTCAAGTCTCAATCCCGACGTTATTGATGGGGACTCTTCGGGTGATGTCGTTGTACATACTATAAAGCAAGGATTTTTTCTCGTTGTGATAGGCTGCCTGTTAAGGTATTTATGTCTATACTCTACGGCAGGGGTTGCCAAACTACGGCCCGCGGAGCCCTTTTTTATTAATTGAAAAACAAATGTATAGCGCAGTGCTTCCTCGATAGAGCCATTTTGATCTACGGTAATCGTTTCGACAGCGAAAAGCATAATGTGTGACAGCCAGAGAGGTGATGACCTTTTTTTTGAAGATCACATAAGTTATTTTTCGGGTAATATTACACGACCTTCGGCGTTACTGACCGTTACTTTTTGCCTACTTTGAGTTAAATTTGGCCCACGGGCCTTGAATGTATCGGCCATGTGGCCCTCCATGGAAAAAGTTTGGAGACCCCTGCTCTACGGCATTGTAATAAAATTCCTAGTGTAGGAAAAAATCAATATAAAACCATAACCCTAACAATTTATGAAACTAAATTTAGAGAAAATATTTGTTTGAAAATAACTCAGCCTAATGTGCACCTACTAAAATATGGTGAATGATTTCGGGAAACCATAGCCGCTTTTGTCGCTATGCCGGAAACAAGGCAAATAGTGCAGCCAAAAGAACTAAATACATCACATCGAAAAATAGGCGTACCACTAAATATTTTATTTCTGTAATTGTGAAAGCAACCACCATTTCGCCGCAACCATCAGTTTTCACTGTGTTTCAATCCCTCCTCCCTTACAAGTATTAACAAAAATTTGTGGCAACATTCTTTGTGAGCATTACCAGTCATGATAAAGAAAATATGATGATCACAATTTCGTGTACAAGAATTGCGAAAGTGCATAAAATTTATTAACTTTTCGCTACTGCTCATACAAGAGCCTGATGAGTGAAGCTGATGCATCTCGTTGAACCGAAATACTAAATTACGACGTTTCCGATGGAGGGCCACTGTCAAGCGACGCCGGAAATGCCGGCTAGTACTAGCTAATACAGAGGCTGCAGTAGTCTAGGCCCTAGGCACATGTATTATATTACGTGTGTGCTGCGCAGTAACTTCTAAAGGAAAAGCAATTTTTTGCAATAATTGTCTGGGTTTACGTTAACTTGTCTGGGTTGTTTAAAGCAGGGATGAGTTACTTTTTTTTTGCAGACTGGCCAATTTTACTCTAGTAGAAGACTTTGAGTGAACAGTGGCGTAAGATTTTGTAATGTATTAGGCTGACAGAGAGAAAATCTTTTTTCGGTGGGAGGAAAAATTAACTCGCCAATCTCTGTTTCGAAGCAAACTTGTTTCTTCTTGTTATCAACTTTTCCAGGTATTTGATTCTTTCGGCACCCCGCTCTTTTCACGAGCTTAATTCTTCTGGTCTATCCTTGCCTTGTTCTGTGCATTCCATTTTTCCTTTTTGTCAGGTGCGCATGTGTGGTGTTAAAAATCATAAAATTCGTTCTTTTGCGTTTCCCGTGGTGTTCTGCAACGATCTTTTCTCTCCTTAAAAATTTTTCTCCTTTGTCTATATCTTTCTCCAATAATTGCTCTTTTTATGTTGACACCCTGGTCATCTGGTCCTCCTGCTTTGTATCTACTGCTGCGGGCTGCTGGCGCCAAAGGGATTGTAGTGTAATTTCTTAAGTAATCTATTCAACATTTGCCATATGCTGCAAATGACTTTGTAATGGCATGCCTATTTAAATGACCTAGAATCTCTGGCTGCGCGTATGTTGCCAGGTCCTTGCACAATCGCAGCTGGGGTAAATTACAAACTAACCCGAAGTCAAGTACTTGCGGTTGAGTTATTACAACAGGTTAAGTTGTAATTAATGAATACAATGCATCAATCAGGTTATTGTGGTACAGATGCGGATAAATGATGTGATTCCAGTAATTTTTGACGTGTTTGACTTTGGTAGATTTGCCTTAAGGCAAAATTAGTCGGGCTTGCGAAACGACTGCATAAGAGTATTTCACTTTGCCATTGATTTACTTATTAGATTACGCGTATGAGCTCATGCTCTGTTTGCATGTCTTTCGTCAGACTAGGCCACCACGACGGGTAGACTGCTTGGCCCCACCATCTGTCTGCCACATAAAGACGGAGGCGTCCCGTTAAGTGCCTTGCCCAAGGACACAACAAGCAAGCTTGCCGGCTTGTTCTCCACACTATCCCTCATGTGCTGAGCGCCAAGCAGGGAAGCTGTGAATACCATTTTTAAAAGTCTTTTGGTATGACTCGACAAGGGAAATGAACCCCAGGTCTACCGATCGCGAAGCGGACGCTCTAACCACTACACCATCGCGCCGGTATTGATTTACTAAAAAGCTGTAGATGTTTTGACCAGCCACTTTGTTAATACTGTAATGCAGGGGTCGGCAACCTTTTGAATGCAGTGTGCCAGTTTACGAATAATATCAAGATGTAAGCAACTTCGCGTGCCAAACATTTTTTTGTGTTTGGTTTGCTCACTCATTTACCTGATTTGTATAGTAAACGGATAAGAGACAAATTTATTTAATTAATTTTATTGGATAAGGTCGAATACAGTCAAAAGAGTCGCTTTTTAATAAGATCCTTGTCTTTGCTTTTCCTTGCTCAGCTCAGCAATATTGGGACTAAATTTGAATACTTTCAGTTGAACACATAAAGTTTGATCTTTCGAAAGTCTGCTGCGATGGGGACTGAGAATAAACTTCATGTGTGAAAATATTTGTTCACACAAATAAATGGATCCAAATGCAGACAGCAAAGTTATTGCCATCTTCTTTAGACAGCAAAATTTCTCCGGCAAAGATTCCCAACTCGTTAAAATGTTTTTTTGCTCGTTTTAAATCGTTTCCAGCGATATCCTCAAATCAACAAATTTTAATGTCCACAATAAAGATGCTTTGACATTGATCAGCTGCATTTGGAAGTCTTTAATATCCATCCATTGAAATGTAGATAATTCAAGTCTTTGCTGCTCTTCGGCTTGATGAGAAAAAACAATGAACTAAAATGTTAATCTTGAAATCTATTGCAAAATTGAGACGTTAGGTCCCTCATGTACATATCAATTTCAACTGCATTAACTTGGTGATCCACTGAGAAAGCTTTCAGGTATTTAAAGTAGCGAAAAGTGGCGGTTCAGATGTCCCGTGTGTAGACATCCAGCTTAGATACAAATCCTTTCCATATCTCAAAAAGACACATCACTGTTTGTCCTGTGCCCTGCAGACGAAGATTAAGTTCGTTAAGATGCTGGTAATGTCCACAAGAAAGATCAGTTTTACAAGCCACTTTTCATTCTTCAGTTTGGGGTAGGCCATTCCTTGTCCTATCAAAAAGGCTCTTATCTCAACTAGACATTCGACGAACCTCAAGAAAGCCTTATCGCGACTTAACCATCTGACGCTGCAGTGCAGCGGCACATCATGGTATGCATTTTCCATTTCTTCAAACAAAGATCAAAACTGTCCGTGTGTTGTAGCAGAGTGTGCGACAAGGAAACTCACTATTTTCGTTACTCTTGACATTACGTCATTAAGAGCAGAATTTGAAATTTTCGCACAAAGATTTTCTTGATGAATAATCCAATGTAACTTCACAACAGGGTGCCCGATCTTTCGCTCAACAAGAGTAGCAAATCCACGGTGTTGTCCCATCATAGTAGGCGCGCCGTCTGTTGTAAATGAGAATATCTTCTATGTATCACTCCTTCTTTACTCCAAATTCTTGGTAAAGGTGTCAAGTATATCTTTTTTTAGTACTGCCTTAAAAAAGGTTTCAAGCAACAAAGCTCTTCATGTACCTTGCCGTTACTGCAGCACCTAGCTACAATTGCTAAACGTGGATTATCGTTTATATCTATGCTTTCATTAAGAGCTACGCTGAAAACATTCGCAGGTTTTACGCAACAGTTTGCTGCTCAGTTACATCGGTAGCCATGTCCACGATACGTCTCTCAACTGTCCGAGGAGAAATAGGCATATCCTTGATCCTCGAAATTATGATGCATTTGTTTGGCAAATCATCAAACAACACTTTAGCACAATTAACAAAGGCCTCCTTTACAAACACCCCATAAGTAAATGGTTTTGCATTTTTAGCAATAATCTCCGCGACTCGTAGCTACCTTCGATTGTTTGATTCGTAATACGAATCACTTTCTTGAAAATGCTGCTTTGCTTTTCGTAGCGAGATAGTGCTTTTTCAAGAGATTCAATTTTCTCTGCATCGTCCTTGAAGAATTTCTCGAGCTTCGTTTCAAAATGTCGTTTTTTGCTTCATGTTCGGAAAACGACATTTTGACAGCAAAGAGCACACACAGCTTGGTTGTCTGGAGAAACGAATCCAAAATCTGTCGTCTAGAATTCTTGAAAAGATCTCACACCTAATTTAAGTTTCTTAGAAGATGCCATTAAGTCTGATTTCATAAGCCTAAATTTGTAAATTTTTAGGCAGGGAGGTTGATTTTAAAAATCAATTAGCAAACAACAATAAGCAGGCAAACATTTATTAAAAACTATTAAAACGCTGTCAGCCAGACATTCAGCCCTCATCAGGAATATACATAACTAACACAACTGTTCAGCAATAACAGTAGGTATAACGAGCATTGCTACAACTATTTTACAACTCGATATCACGAAAGTTAAGACGTGTTTACACCACAATTTTATTTATTCTTGCACCTTAGGGCATCTTTGTTTATTCTAATTTGTTTGTGCTTATGGGAACTCGAATGAACTAGATTGCCTTGAGCCAATTCTTTTGCTCTCACAGCGAGCCAGTTGTGAATGTGACTATTAATAGACATCGCCGACACAGAAATTGTCAAGTAAAATGCAAGCTTGACTAATTTTGAGGCTGTTGATTTCGTGCAGTGTAGACAGTTTGAGCTTGTGAGTTTAGATTTCGCGTGCGCGTCATATCACTTGGCGTGCCATGAAAAATCATTTCGCGTGCCATTTGTGGCACGCGTGCCAGGGGTTGCCGACCCCTGCTGTAATGTATCATTCTCCTGTTACAGGCAGAACATCAGCATTTTGCTTTCGAAATAACAGTGAATAAAATCTTTGCACGTATCTGCTGGCTGCTGCTTTTTTCCTGTAGTGGTACCAGATAACATTATAACATAATAGAGGCAGTTTAATGCGTTTAAGAAAAAAAAGAAGTATGTTTTGAAGGCTTAAAAGGGAATCTGTTGTTATATCATCAATTGACCTTAAATCGCTGCACATTTTTTTTTAGCGAAAGCGCCTTGTTAATATCTCTCAAAAAAGCTTTCAATCGTGTTTATACGATTAGTTTTTGTGAGAAAATACGGAAAGTTGGGGCTGGCTTTCGTTTAAGGTGTTTTTCTCGCAAGAATTGCAAATCAAAATAGTGGTCTTTATGACGTCACGAACTCTCATTTTGTGCCTGATCCCGGGGCGTTGATCAATCGTGCCAAGTTTGATGTTTGCTGACCAGTGGTTTCGGAGGAGTTGGGGCCAACGTAGATACGTACATGCAAACAGAATTTTGCTTCATATATTTGAAATCAAATACTTTAGTAATCATCAGTTGTTATTACTCTGGAACATAGGCTGCGAGTGGATTATTTTGTGCAGCATAATATGTAACTAAAGCTGTATTGCTTTTAATGCCGAATAGCATACCTACGTTTGCAATGATGTCACTTCATTTTTGGTGCCAAAAAAGGCTAGATGATTCGAACTATGGTGGTGGTCCTGATAACTTTGCTTCAAACTAAAACAAAAAAAATTCTTCAAAACAACGACTCGTTATAAACTGGAAGGGTTTTGTGTCTTTGGCGCAGCTTAAAATCGTCAGCAGGTACAACCTTGCTTCTTAACTTGAAATCACACCACAGGTTTTGTTTAGTCACCGCAAAATTCTAAATTGTTGGTAATTCAGTCGCCCTCGTATTGTAGAGATAGTTTCTCGTTTTGAACGAAAGGTTTGAAATTCGAAACTTCATCATCATTGCTATTTGTTAGCAAGGGCGTATAGAAATTAGGATGTTGCATTGATCTAATAAAAATCCGCGAGCGTGCAATTCAGCACTTCTCAGCCTCCAAAAGATGCGGTAGCAAAGAACATAAAATTGACCTAGGAAATGAAATTGTTCTCTTTTCATCACCCGACTGTAGAAAAGGCTCATTCATTTAGTGTTCTTACAACTAGTGTTCGGAGTAACCGGTTTCGCAGACAAAATGTAGTTCGACGGTACTTGGTGTAAAACGTGACAATATCGTTTAAATGAATATTTTTCGTGTAGTCTAGTATTATATTGAATTTCTTGTGAAATCAGTCCAATTTATTAAAATTGATTTTGGTAAATTTGGCTGATTCTTGAGAAATCTCCAGGCATTATTATACATTTTGTGACTAATCGTCAGAAAAGTGTTAATCTACCTGGATTTAGTTTCACTGAAATTTGACATGAGCCAGGCAGAACTTTAACCCATAACCTTACGATTGTGATTTTATAACGCCGTGAGTTATCAACCTGTTGCTTTAGGTTTTGGCCTTGCTTAAAGTGGCTTGGGATCGTCGTTTGATCTTCACGATTGGGCAATCAGTAACGACGGGATCAAACAATGTAATAACCTGGAATGAAATTCATCACAAAACTGAGACCGGCCCCCACCACAGTGGGCATGGCTACCCTGATCCAAATTATCTCACAAATGTAACTGATGAATTAAAACAGCAGGGAGTGACCGAGGCCGACTTGCAGCAGAATTAAATAGAACTGTAGCGTCTTGATGATTGTAGTAGGTTGTAAAGTGTTCCGTTATCGACGTCTAGTGCAGGAATCGAGAAAAACTTACATTTTGAAGAATTAGTTTCAATATTCGCTTGAAACCCCGCAAAATGCTGAATCAATGAAGCATGTTGGCGCTAGGTGAAACCACCAATACAATGCATTATTATTTAGAAATTGATTGATTTTAATTCCCTGCGGTGGCGTTGATAAGTTTGGATCGTTTTATCACTTACCATTTATCATAGTTTTATGGTGCTGTCAGCAGTGATGTTCGATGGGGGATATCATCCATAACTATTTTTGTTATCGTAAAGATCAGTGGTCGGAAACAGAGCTGCCCATCGTTTTAGTTGTTAAGGCTTACAATAGGTTGATTGAAACCAGTAATTTACCTCCATGTTCAGCATAAAAGCTCGAAAAAGATCGCAGTTGTTTCATTTTAGACTTTACTGAAAGTAATGAATGAAAAAAAATGAAACAATTGCAATAATTTTTGTATTCACGATCAATTAATCACGTTTGCGTTTCAATTTCCTTATTACATTGTATTCTCATTCCAATGCAAATGTGCCAAACGGAGAACAATGGTATTGGAGTATGATTTAGCAATCAATTTTTGTGAGTTCAGAGTAAAAGACCTTTCGAGTTTTTAAAGACCACTTAAAACCTCTAAAACGGAATAAACGTGCATTATGAAAACAAAGCCTCAAGTTAAACTAGGCTGTAAACTTTTGAACTACTAGCTGAATGTTTGGTACAGTGCTTCATTAGACTAGCCGTCTTTATTATAAAAGGTGTAATGCTGTGTGAAGGGCCGTGTTTGTAAAGTTTATTTGGCGAAGAGGGTAAAAAAAAGTTGGGTGATTCTGTGGAAAAAGACAAGATTGTTGCACTTTTCAAATCTTTTGCCACCCTGAAAACATTGGTATTTGAAAAGTCGTGTATAAGCACACTTAAAAAAGTGTATTGTATCAATTGACAAAACATTTTAAAATGTTGGTTTAGGGCAGGGGTGTCAAACTCATTTCTGTTCCGGGGGCCGCATGACATAAAAATTTATACAAGGTGGGCCGCTGACATAAAAACATAAAACACTGGTACATTTACTGGTATTATTAAGACAGAATTGCTATATGCTTCCATTGTGATAAAACTGTACAAAAACTACAAAACATTTAAAAGTTAAAGTTACCAGATTAGCTTTTGCAACAAGTACAATTAGGAGGTTTTCTTTTGAAAAATTACAATAAAAATTGACAGTCACTACTATGGAAAGTTCTAAGTTTAACTTGTGTAAAAGGAGTAACACCATCTTAGTTTGACCCAGACACTTGGCACCTTTTTTCTTTGACAAGTGTATCAATGTTAGGTGATAGTTCTTGTGAAGCAGCCACTTTAAGAATGTCATTTAGATTCTTGTTTGTCAGCCTTGAACGAAGCTTATTTTTGTTGATGGCCATCACTGAAAACAATTGCTCACACAGGTAAGTAGTTCCAAACATGCACAAAATTTTGGCAGCTAGGTCTCTCAGTTTAGGGTACCCAGGAAAAAGGTACTTATAGATATCCAGGCCAACAATGGTAAACTTTTCTTTTAAATTTGAGTCACACTGCAAATCAATTATTTCCATTTGCAATTCTGTTGGTACATCAGAAGATGACACAGTAAATGGGCTGCAAAAAATTTTGAACTCTTGCTCCAGTTCAGAAAACACTTGAAAGCGACGCTCAAATTCCTGAAGCAAACTGGAAATGCTTTCTTTGTACCGGCCCAATTCAGTAACCGTTCCTGTGTTGTACAACTCTTTCAGAAATGGGAAATGAACAGGACTATTCTTTGAAAACTGCATTTCCCACAACACAAGTTTAGACTTGAATGCCCTTATGTTGTCATAGTACTGTGTGACAACCTTATTACGACCTTGCAACATTTTATTGAGGCAATTTAAGTGGTCAGTTATGTCCACCATAAATGCAAGGTCTTGCAGCCATTCCGGGGACTGTAGCTGTTCCACAGGCTTCCCTTTCATGTCCATGAAGTCAGCAATCTCCTTTCTTAGTTCAAAAAAACGTTTCAGCACAACTCCACGCCTTAGCCATCTTACCTCAGTGTGGTATGGTAAACCATGACTGATATCACCATCATTAAGAAGTTGATCGAACTGACGATGGTTAAGACCTCTTGCTCGAATAAAGTTAACCGTGTTAAAAACAACTTCCATAACATGCTTCATTTTTAGTGTCTTGCAGCATAATGCCTCTTGGTGGATGATGCAATGAAAAGTATGAAAGTCATGACCTCCATTTGCAGCATTTACCTTTTGTTTTAACTTAGCAACCACACCAGCCCTTTTCCCAGTCATGGAAGGAGCACCATCTGTGGCAATGCTGACAGCACGAGCCCAGTCAACTCCAATGTTGTCCAGTGCACCAACCAAAGAACTAAAGATGTCTTCACCCGTTGTTGTGCCAGTCATTGGTACTAATTTAATAAATTCTTCAGTAACTGTTAAACTAGCATCAACACCACGGATGAAAACAGCAAGCTGGGCAATATCAGTCACGTCGGTACTCTCATCAATAGCAATTGAAAATGCCACAAATGAAGCAACTTTTTCTTTCAATTGGTTATCTACACTGGCAGATAGATCTGAAATACGGTCAGCAATAGTGTTCCTTGTCAAGCTAATGTTGGCAAAAGCCTGACGTTTTTCTGGGCACACAACTTCTGCAGCTTTTAACATACAGTTTTTCACAAATTCTCCGTCAGAAAACGGCTTGGATGCCACTGCAATTTCTTTAGCAATAAGATAGCTGGCTTTCACTGCAGCGTCACTAACTTCCTTGGTATGAGTGAAGACTGACTGTTGTTTTTTTAGTCCAGACAACAGTTCCTTCACTTTATCTGTCCTAGATTTACCTTGAATGCTTTTGAATTTCCCGCTGTGTTGAGTTTCATAGTGCCGGCGAACATTGTATTCTTTCAACACAGAAACTTGTTGCTGGCATACTAAGCACACAGCCTTTCCATTCACATTGGTGAAAAAGTAACATTCCGTCCATTTATCTTGAAACACTCTGCATTCTGCATCAATCTTTCGTTTTTTTGATAAAGACATGTTGAAGGCTAAAGTATACTGAAAAGTTCACAGAAAATTTTTACTTTCAAAATGACGCCTAGATCTATCACAGTATCAGTTTTTGTTAATCTTCAAAATATAAAAATATTAAAAGTTAGCAACCCCTTGAGGGGCCACATTCAAGCACTTGGCGGGCCGCATGCGGCCCGCGGGCCGTATGTTTGACACCCCTGGTTTAGGGTTAACATCAATTTAATGTACCCCTTCACCCATGAAAGAAAAACTTGTGTGTTACCGCTTTGAATGCTTCCTCTTTCACACCTCCAAAATGCGGTCTTGGGTGAAATGTGGAAGTCAAGCTAGCCACTGCATTTACAGTATTAGTAAACTATTTTTTTTTGTGAATTTCTATGTGTCGTTCTTTCGCTTAGTAATTTTTATTCATTGTGCAGTCGTAGGTCTGATGCTTTTATCAAATATACCATAAACTTAATGTAAAGCTGTGATCGCCTGAGACCGTGCGAGTAGATGTTAATTGGCCCATCTAAATGGATGTGGATCAAAACTAACTTGACTCACGTTGCACATGCATCAAAAAAAAGTATTTTTGTAATTTATACTTGCATTTTCTTTGCGTAAGGTGTTCTCAAGAAAGTCAGTACCTTACTCTGGTACAGCTTGTTCATGAAATAAGTATCCTCTCGTGAGAGATTTAGCTTAAATGTTTGTAGACTACAGTTTTACATGTTTCAAAATCGAAAATTTTCTTTATCAACCGTAGTCTTAAGTTTTAAAAGCATTTCAAGCCGTAGTGTCGAGCAAACTTGTGTTAAGCAGGAATAAATGGAAGTCTAGGTTATTTCCTAGAGGAATCGGTGCTAATAGCCAATCTTGATCTGCAGCTTTTCAGCAAATGTTCAAGTAACTTAAATACTACGGGTCCAACAAACTCAAATCACAAAACAACTTCCAAACTTTGAAGGCCAAATCTTTCCCCTTTATTTTTGGCGATTTGATTTGCTTGGCGTATGTGCAATTTGGTTGTGAGCAAGGACGGCAAAATCAATTCGCATGTGTTAAAAAATTGCTTAAAATCTGAAAACATATTCGAAGCTGTTGAAGACTGAAAGCAAAAACAACTCGTGAAGAAATTGTTACTTTTATCCGATAAACATGTAATTGCTCGTCCATGTGTTTTGCCCAAGATTTCTCAAAGCAGGGTTGGCAAGTAGGCCTATATCAGGGCTGCAAACTCGAACTTGAACTCGAAACCCAAAATTTTGTCGAACTCGAAAGTTTCTAAGTCAGCCTTTTGTAAGTCACCATTGGAGATGGCTTAAATCCCTACTTAAGTACGCAATGAGGCAAAACCCTTGTTATTGTGTTGCTCTTGCTAAATTTGGGCAATGGGCTTCAGGTAGCTTAAAACAGTGACTTGGTTATGTTGCAAGCAGTAACACTTATTCTAACCGCTTTAACCAAATCTTTTTGCAAAACAGCAACTTCCATTTGTATCGCACCATAATAATGTACAGCATGCCACCTGCCAATATGACGCCACAAAATGTATTATATTTAACGGTAACGTCATAATCCCTTCACATGTGGCGTTTTCAATAACGGTAACGTCATAATAAATTAAGCCGGACTTTCAAAAGTCTCGTTGGAGTTTAGTTTCTGCATACCACCAAGCCTCCCTTTGTAAGTCCGTCTTGCGCAAGCTCGGCTTAGGCTCGTCGTCGTTTGGTCAGGCACCCAAACTCAATCCGGGCCAGCAGAAATCAAGGCTGAGGGTCTATCCTGTTACCGCCCTGGCCTGCTGTGCTGCCCACATCAGATGCTGGGAGTGGTGGTGTT
This sequence comes from Trididemnum clinides, assembly GCA_963675345.1. Taxonomy (NCBI): domain Eukaryota; kingdom Metazoa; phylum Chordata; class Ascidiacea; order Aplousobranchia; family Didemnidae; genus Trididemnum; species Trididemnum clinides. Next base: position 32,668,380 of record OY776292.1, on the reverse strand, counting down.
AAGCCAACATCGAGTTGCATCATCCAAAACCTACAGATCTCTTGTTCCTCTTGGTACATGATGTATGAAACAAGAAGATACGACGTGATATGCAGTTTGTTCAGTAGCACCACATTCGCAATTTGGTGATGGAGCAAGACCCCATTTGTAGATGGACGAGTGAAAACGTCCTACACCAGTCCGCAGGCGATTGAGCCTTACCCCAGATGTTCTGGGCAGACTAATTCCAAGTGGTCTTGAGCTGGCCCTGGGAATGAAAGCACGGACCCTTGAAGTACTCTCCAAGTAGTCCGTGTTCCATTTATGTTTTGTCCACTGCTTCACGCAGATGTCCAGTTCAGACAAACTATCTAATAGTTTCCACGCAGCAGGTACAAATGGGCGTCTTGATCTAAGTCTTTCCAGGTGCGCATTCTGCTGCCCAACCAACTGTCCGTGCACTAGATGGTCGGGGTCATGGATAGCACGATTCGCCAAGGGGAGTGTCGCTCCTAACGGCGGAGCTCGGCTGGCTGGATGCCGGCGAGGACAGGCAAGCATCCAGTGACAATGCACAAAGCATCATTGAGAATGCTGTCAATGAGGCGAGTATGCGCACTACCTCACTAAACTGGTGCGCAGTACTCAGCGGTGGAGTAGACCAAGAAAAGAGCAGAGATGCGCAATATCTTGGCACTTGCACCCCATCCAGATCCCACAAGTCGCCTCAACAGCGAAACTCGGGTGGAGAGTTTCTTGAGCAAAGCCTCGAGGTAGTGACGGAAAGTGAGCGACCTGTCCAGCTTTACCCCAAGATACGTTGGGACTGGACAGGGTGGCAATAGGTTGCCATTGTTGTAAACATTGAGCTCATGTTTGGCTTCTCTGTTGTTAAGATGAAAGGTCATCGCCACCGTTTTCGTATTGCTGAGCTTTTGCGTCCAAGTCTGGAGATTAGCTGAAAGTGTAGTCATGTCTTGGCTTAGAGTGCTTTCCACAGCTTTCCAATCTCGAGAAGCATACAGCAATACTAAGTCATCAGCATATGCATACTTTTAAGAAGTCATGGAAATAAGATCGTAAGTGTAGATGTTGAAAAGGAGGGGCCAAGGCCGATTCCTGTGGAAGGTCGTTTCGGCAAACGTCTTAACCTGCTTTGCTTGCTGTCACCAGTAGTGAGCGTGAAGCTTCTATTCCAGACAAGCTCCATGATCATCCGGACCATGTGCTTATCCGGTAGAAGCCTAAGCAACTTCTTAGCCTCAAACGAATCCTCGATGTTTTGAGTAAGCAAAACAGTCTGATCCACAGTTGGCCCTCCCCGTTGGCACCCAGCCTGCTCCCAAGGGAGAAGTGGGTCAACAAGCGGTTCAACAAGAGCGTGCATGAGCCTCTCCAGGATCTTGTAGGGAATGCAAAGCAAGGAGATGAAACGATGGCCTTTCGGGTCCTCTACATGCTTCTTGGGTTTAGGAATCGCCACTACCAGTGCTCTTCTCCAGACTTTTGGAATTGTGAGGTGGCGCAGGCAGGAAGAAAGGAAGCCACACAACCAGGACTTCAGTGCAGTTCCAGCATGGATTATTAGCTTCGGGCGAATAGAATCTAGGCCTGGAGCTTTTCCTGGTTTCAGATGTTTGAGGGCAGCAGCGAACTTCTGAGAAGTAAAACTTTTAGGGATGTTCACTGGACTTGCTGGAGTGGCCCTCCAAAGATCTGACATTTCTTGCAAGATGAGTCGAGATGACTCATGGTCAATACCCTCGTACCTGCCATTTCTAATCAGCTGGGACGCAACAGCCTTAGTTGAGACCGTACAGTGACGAGGGGAGCGCCGTGATCTACCAGTTACGTTGTTCAATATACTCCATGCTTTTTGGCTAGAGTGCGAAAAGTCGATAGTCTGAACTGCCCCAGACCATCGATTTCTGCATTTCTTGTCGAGCCTGAGGAGCAGGGCAGTGGCAGCCCCGTTAGAGTTGCTTCCTTCAGGCGACTGCAGAAATGTGCGGTAGAGGTTCTTGCACTCAAAATCCCAACACGATACGTGGTTATTTCGACGACCGCGTGGGATAGAACTTTTGGCTGCTGTTCTGATGACCTTGCAGAAGTCCTGGTAGGCCAGATCTACATCCGGTGAATCTGGTGGCAACAAACCCTAGGCAAGTTTGTTGGTCAATGCATTGTAGTAGCTCCAATTGGCCAAGCAAAAGTTCCATCACTTAGCAGGCTTGCTCGGAACAGGCAGAGCAAGTCTTGGTTGAACAATAAGCGAGGGTCGATGTTGTGACCTAGAGAACTTCTCTAAGATACGTCTGTGAGGTACACAGCTGTCTGGGCCAACACTGACAAATGTCAGGTCAGGGTTGGTGCCAGCGTTTCAGCGGCCAGAATAAAAGGTGGCCACATCTTTTGAATCGTGGAGAGGGGCAAGGCCGTTAAGGCTTACCCAAGCAACAAACACTTTCCATCGGCACTGCTGGTTCTATAATCCCAGTTGACATGTGGACAATTAAAATCGCCAGCATAGAGAACGGGGTGAGGGAACACTGGGAGATCAGACGCCTGCAGTCGCGTAGATGGAGGTTTGTAGACATTGACGATTCTATAACCAACGTCCACGCACAATCACTCGGTCTCTGATGTTGCTAAGAGTGGTCAACAAAGGTCCATTTTAGCCGGTCATGGACAAATGTGGCAAGGTCATGCTTCCTACTTAAAGAAGACCCAGCTAGTGCAAAGCCTGGTATTGTTAGCTTATCTGCACAAGTGCAGTGGGTCTACTGAAAGAGAATGACAAGTGCCTCATACTGCACGGCGAGATGATGAAGTGCATTCGTCTTGCTTGCAGTGAGGCCTTGGATGTTCAACTGCAAGACTGCTGGCCTTCGGAGCTTGTTGACGGTGTGCCATGACAGGGGCACATCGCCCCGCCCTGAAAAGGGTGCGAGTAGTAGGCCCTGGCTAAACATCGGGGTGAGGAGTTGCCCTTCCAGGTTGGCAGGTTCGGTTTCTGTCTGACATTTTCGGAAGACCTAACGGGCCAGGCTGCGAGAAAGCACCTGCCATCTGTGCCGGCTTAGGCTTAAGCTCGACGTAAACTAAGTCTGCTTTCTACATAAAACCCTAAATGTTTTATAAAAACATCAAGGACACTGAAAAAAACGCTATAATTAGATTTTACAGCTTCGCAATGGAAACAGTCACAGTAGAGAATGGGTGACCTAATTAACATTTTACTTTTTCTTCGTAAAACATGAATCGCAGATATAGCCTTTGTTTTGATCAAAAGCGCATAATCAGGGAACCTACTATGATTCAATTGTGAGTTATTTTTCAGTTTTCTCTTTCAATGCAAATTCACAATACACATATTGCCTGGGTTATGGCAACGACATTTGGTTATTAAAACAGATATTTGAATATAAGTTTGAACGCGCAATTTTGCTGCAAACGTGCTTAGGCTAAGTTAATCACTTTATTTTCTGAACTCGAAAAACTTGATAAATTTTCACAGGACTCGAACTCGAACTTGAACTCGCAAAAATGAAAATGATGAACTCGAACTCGTACAACAATCTGAACTCTAACTCAAACTTAAACTCGATATAAAAATCGACCGAGTTCGTAACCCTGACCTATATGTTGCGAAATTGATACAAAAGTCAATTTTATAAAATTGTTCTTTTAAACAGAAAAAAAAACTCAAATCTCTACGATTAGTAATGGCACAAACATAGATTTTTGTAACCTACTTAGATAGAACCGTATTTTAAGCAAAAGCCAGAAGCACAAGATAGCAGTTTATCACTAGCTAAGTCCAGTTCTTAACTTATGATAACTAGCTTACCGGTTGGTCGGAACACTTAGTGTATAACCTGCATTAAATAGATTTGCCTATTTTGGGCATTTTATGCCTCATTAAGCTCACACTTACAAAAATTTGTCTTGTATGCGGTTTGCTTGGCACTTTACAGACCTTAATGCTCCGGAAAGTGGAATTGCTTGCAGTCCTTTTTGCACTTCAGTGACGAGCGGTCACTGCTCTCCTTGATACCTGGAGCTTCTTTGGTTGAGAGCAGCTTTTATACAAAGGTGCTTTCCTCAATGTAGCATGGCACAATATCTCACTAGTGAAACAACAAATTCCTCCATTGATAAGGGGTAAAAGTGGTCGATTGTCGCTATTTATAGCGGTAATGATTTTAAATGTAGACTTCAAAAAGGCCGTGTTATCGCGTAGTTATGGAAGAGTCTTCATCACAATTTTCTTTGCTTGTAGTGTGAATATTTCTGCAAAAGCAGACCTAGATCTGTGGGTGGCAGTAAAGCGGCTCCGAACTGATCTTCTGCGACCAAAAATAACATCGCAGACTACAAAATAAGCTCAACTCAAACGCGAATGTAGAGCACTGAAGCAATATTAGTGACACATAAAAACAGATCTACAGCGAGAATCAAGGCGTTTCCCTCCTCTGCATTTTTTTAAATTGAGTTCAAACTTTTGGATTCAGCAAGCAAGCAAAACTTCTATCTTCTGTTTCACGTCATCTCATCTTTACCCACTCTTTCACGCTTTGTTGTGAAGGCCTACGTGTACAGAGTATTGTTTCATGCCACATCTTTAGTTGAGCGTGATGATATTTACAATTTAGGGCCGGTGAGGAGATTTCCAAAACTACTGAGGTGCGACCTACCCGGTTTCAGACAAGATTCAAGCGTTTTCATATGACCCAAGTAGCATACTATGGCATAGTAGAAATGGGAGAATTTAGCTGAAAGGAATGTTCTGTCATGTCTTGGAGGAGCTTTGCTGAAGATCTCTCTCCTAAGTCTCAATCTTTTTCGAGTGATTTCATAATACTAGTCTGGAAAGTCAATGCGGAAATCATGCGAGATTGGTGTCGTTGGATGTTCTCTAGTGTCTATTAGTGGTTGCGTTGAGCTTTTTAGCCTGGAACGAGGTAATCTGTGTTGCCAGTTCCGCGGTTTTTCCGCGGAATTGGGCTAGTTTGAATTAGGCGTTGCGGGAAAAATTTCGCAGGAGTTGGTTGCGGTTTTTTGGGTTGTTTTTTGCCATTTCGTTCCGTTATTTTTGTCTAGTTTATGGAGTGACAACAATTATAACAGTATAAGACAATGGTGTCTCATATTGAGGTTGTTACCGTCGCCAGCGTATTTTTGTAAAAACGGTACAAAAATAGGCTCACCCTATATCAAAACCGCCGCAACCGGCCGAAGAACCCTCAACCTTAATTGAATTGACCTCGTTTGAAATGTGTCAACGTTTTTTATTTTGGAGGTCAACATCAGGCTGACGGCAAACTCGCCCACACGGTGATATAAACCGACCACGGCAGTAGCGTTGACCTGTTCTTCGTGGAAGTCATGCTGAAGCATCGGCTAACTTGTCTGTGGTTATCGATGGGAAACCAATTACTGTGCTGATGTCGGGGATTGACTGTTTTCTCAAGGGCTCTGTATGGACCAACTTTGCAATTTCTGGGCTATTTTCCCACAGGCAAGCTTTTGGCTATTTTGGGCTAGTTTCAACATACCATTTGGGCTGGAAAATTAAAGAGAATCTGGCACCAACGCAGGCTATTAAGATTTATTTGCAGGAATCATCTGCATACGCTTCGAACTACGTACCACCGTGTGGTTATGTTGACGCAGTTTTGAATTCCCTGATGAAACGTAAAGATTGCGTCTCATTAAAACCTTGCAGTTATTATTTAAGAGAATATTCACCACTTTATTGGTCCATGCTATGTCAACATTAAGTTTCGGCGGTACTGTGTGCATACCACGATTGCCGTTTTATTATTGCGCTTTTACAACTCGTTCGATTAAGTATAACAGAAATGATTCTATGCGGGGTGGTTCTCCTTTCATGAAACTTAACTCTCATTTACGTCATAGCTTGTTTGAAAACTCGGGCAAACCGCCCAGCTAAACAATCTGGCAATTCGGCGTTTTGGTGTTTGTGGTAGATTACGAAGCAAAGCGTTGTTCAATATTTTATAAGCTTACTAGCGGGTTCTGTCGGCGTCGCCTGCAGGGCATCCATCAGTAATGTCAAGATTTAATGATATCGTTTCAGCCGGCTTCACCCAAACGATAGTTGTGAGAACAGAAAAAAAAGTTTATTTGATATAGCCACATTTCGTTCAGAAACAAAACTACCGATTTTTGAACGGGAATTGATGAAAAAGCATGGCTGGTTGTGCATAGCCGTTACACGTTAACCGAGTTTCTCTAGTTTTGGCAACGTCTTAATTCGCTCTGATTTCACTATGGGCGTACTTAAACTTAACAAACTAATATCTGTGAAATTCAGCACGTGGTTTAAAGCATGTCAATGTTGTGGAAGGGCGCTAAGGTAATTGATATGTATTTTCAGGATTAAGCCATTAAATATTAGGCCCAGTACTTAAGATTTTTTGTAACTATAGGCGTATTTGTATGAGCTTACCCTTCTGGCTATGGGAATGTTGATTCGTCTTGACATGAACGTAGCTAGGAAAGAGGATATTAACTCGAAATCACTCACTCACAATTAGGTTATCGCAATAGCAAGGTTCCGATCAACCCTCTATTGACCAACTCAACAAATATGTCACGTTTCGATTTTGTTTGTTTTTGGTTAACAAAAAATCAAATTTTTGATTTGCAGCCCATATCAAATGATTTGTTACATTTGAGAGGATAACTCAGAGGTTGAAAACCCTGAAAACTTCTACTGGTGTGATTTTAAGACGGTACTGTTTTTTGGCTAGGTCACATATAGATGAATGCGACGATTTGCAGATTTAGTGGAGTCCTTCAACAGGTTTAAAAAGCTAGATGAAAGGCGAAAAAAATTTTATAGGATCGCTACCTGGCTATGGTCAGTGTATAAGTGACAGTTTATAGCAATTTTGTCATTGACAGATAATATCAGCGTTTTTTTAAACGTATCCAATTGGTGCATCTGGTCATTTATGTGGCCTTACAGTCTGACAGTGCCATTGTGTGCAAAGACAATTTTCAGTTAACTTACCAAGTCAAAATCATATTCTTTCTAGTAGACTATAAACACTTCCCAACAACTTAAACTACAGCATTGTTTGCAGTGCATAAATATTGTTTTTTTATTCATAAAACAAAATTATTCTAGCTATTTTGCTGTTGTTCCCTGGGCAAAAAGATGCAAAGGTTCGTTTTATGTGGTGGTTATAAATAGGCATAGTAGGCATAATACAGGCACAGTAGTAGGCATAGTACCGGTACAAAGATAGTTGGGGAGGTGTGCGACCGAAAACCAGTCGCACCAATATAAAAAGTCTTACCTCTTTCCTTCAAAAAAAAATTACTTTTATGAGTTTAGATTTAAGCATTGAGGGGGTGCAATGAGAGTTTACATTACAAGCTCAAGTTATCATCACTATGCCTGTACTATGCCTACTATGCCTGTACTATGCCTGTACTATGCTTATTTATAACTACCGCGTTTTATGTGGCAAGATCAAATGATCTTATTTATTTTCAGCATTGGATCAGTACTAGAGAAAGCTGTGCTCACGCTTGCTTTTTTTATTTCCTTCTACTGTATTATCTTCAATGTTTGTTGATTCATTTCTCTCGTTGAACGCAGTGTTTGGGTTTGTTGTGTAATTACTGTATTATCTCGTTCGTATGTTTGATTTTTCTGCTGTATTTTTAACATTTTCTGTATTTTTCGATTTTTCAACTTTCTGTTAGCTCTTGCATGTTACAATGGCTTTTTTCTGCAAAAATACATTCTTTTGATTCATTCTGTTTCCAAAACTGCTTTGATTTCGAGGGTAGAGTTTTGCTGATTTTCGAAGCACCATGGACCAATTATACAAATTCGTAATGTTTGAAAAAATGGGGGAAAACAAAAAATTTCTGCAAAGATTTTTTACAGTACACTTGTGATACAGAATTCAACAGGAAAAAAACGACCACATATTTTTTGTGCCAAAAAAAATGTGGACGTTAGAAGGTTAATGTCAAGGTTAAATTTGTCGGATCAGACTGCTACGACGGCTTCACCCATTTCATTGTTGAAAAGCAGTAATAAAAAATTACCGTGTTGTTAACATAGGCAATTTTCGCTCCACAATCAAATCGATTAAAAATACATTTAAGGGGGTTGCGCATAGCTTTTTTCTCAATTTTTCCAGTCCTAGGCAGCGCCCCGAGTGCCTTGTTTCCAACATAGGTGCGATTAAGTACTGGACTCGCTCACAATTGAAACAGCCAACGATTTCATAAACTTCTAGGCGTTTATTTTAGCGGTCCCCAACATTTTTGGTACTCGACCAAATTCGCGATTATATCAGCGTCTGCGGGTCGGAGTATCATGTGTATTGAAAAAAAATAATAGCATAGCATTCGTTTTGTTTATATACTGGTATTTAATTCCTTTGCTTGGAAACCTGTTTACTGTGTTACTTAATGAAACTGCTTCTTTTATTGTATAATAGTAGTAATATTTGGTTCCATGCTTGATGCTGCATTATCGAGAGTATCGTATAAATAAGCATCTGAATTAAATACAGCTTTTGTAAGGGCAGATTTACATTTGCGGAAAATGTTTTTTGCTTATGCCAGTACCTCTCTTTGACCTGAGGCTAAAAAGATCCCCTGTGACCTTCAGCTCAGCATCAATGCCTCGCACAAGTATACGCAAAAGTAAAATGTCGAAAATGTTTGTATCCTATCCAACACTGGGGAGGCGCCTCAAAGTATCGTGCCGAACGATGCAACTGTTCCTTGTAATTGTTGGATAAGCCATCCACTCTTTTAGTGATTGTATCACAGTTCTAATGAATCCAGCACTGGAAAAACAAGGTCAGCCTGAGTCCAACAACCTTCGAGTCCAGTTCCACCAAATCTCGAGTTTTTTTAAGTCCAATTTCTCGAAAGCTCAAATGTACAAAAATTTAATCAAATTAATCCAGTTCGTTTCTGCATGGGATATAGACCTATCAAGTTATAACACTCAAAAATAGTCTATAATGATAGTACAGTAATTGTAAACCTCTCTGCACATGCCAACGAATAGTTAATTCATCCAAAATAGTGGTAAGCTATTCAGAAAATATGATAAATAAATGGCTGTGTGGTATTTATCCCAGATGTGCGTCTCAAGAATGGCCAGGCCTCACCACAATTGCCAGTACCAACCAAACATAAAACTCATAACGGACAAAGTTTAGAGCGACCTGTTTTAGATTTAACAAACGTAAAACCAAATTACAGTAAGGTCGTTTATCCCTCATGCAGTATGCTAGAGATTTTTTTATTTCAATGTGATGCTATTTTTTTTGACATTTGATACTAGTGCAACTCACTCTAGGTTTTCGTTTCTTGCATGTGGTTCAGCAAAAACGAAAGTTTAAGTTGTTTACTCGAGTCATTGTTTAACTGGACTCAAATCAAAATCTAGTCCGTTCTAATGACGACTGGAGTCGAGTCCAAATCCTTCCAAGATTTTTACGAGTAGACAAATCATTTGAAAACTGGACTCGAATCATCACAACTCTTGATTGTATCGTGACTTAGTATTACGGAGTTATAAGCACACTCTTTCTCTCTAAACATATTATCTTCACTACTGCATTCAAACACTCCTTTACGTATTCTGCATCAGTAAAAGGTTTCATTCTTTTCGCAATTATATGCGAAATTACATAACTGGCCTTAGTTGCTTACTCGGGTGCTGAATCCATTTTCACAAATAAGTTTTGTTGCGAAATGAGATTTTGTTTCGACTCGTTAGCTTTATCTTGCAAAGTCTTAAATTGTAAAGCTTATTTTGAGTTAAAATGTTCAATATTGTTCACTTGTACTACAGCAATAGGTTCCACGCAATTGAGGCACAGACTTTTTCGATTATTCTCCACAAAAGAGTAATCATTTGTCCACTTGTCTTTAAACGCAGGGTTTTCCATATCAACTCTTCTTTTTTCTCAGTCAGGGTTAGCAGAAATTTCACATAAAATAGGACAGTACATCAACAGCAAAACACGCTAATTTTTCTGTAAATAGGAGAAGTTTATCACGGGTATGATCTAATCTCTAATGTAGTCCTCATAAACGAAAATTTTAGCACATCACATATGTTAGGTTTGAACGCAAGTTTTCCCCTACGGTTACAGAACATTTCCTCATAATCCAGTCAACTCGCAGATTGATTTTGCATTGCTAATAACTTTGTTGTTAATATTTACTTGGCCTACCCTCTCTTCTCTACGGTACATCAGGGCTCCTCAACCTTTTTCGTTGGGGTACCTATTTCTACGATTTTCAAAAACCTTGTTTAGCGTACCAATAGCTAGACCAGATGGGAATCATGCACGTTTACTCAACAAACTCGCTTGAAACTATTACTCAACATTTCTATTAAACAATTTACAAGCTGACAGATAACGCTCATGCTTCAAACTGCTTATGCCCATAACAATTTACAAATTTCGCACCACTTATACCAGCTATACAGAGCTACAGTAGTCTTGGTGCCAATCACATGTATCATATTACAGTGCTGGTGTGCTACGCAGTAACTAAAAAAAGAAAAGCAGTTTTTCCCAATTATGGTTTGTGTTTACGTAAACTTGTTTGGCTCGTATGAAGCAGGGGTGGGCAAACTTTTTCGCAGATGGGTCAATTTCACTCTAGTGGAAGACTCCGTGGGCCAGTCAGAGTTTTTGAAGTGAACATCAGTGTAAGATTGTGTAATGTATAAGACTGCCAGACAGAAAACGTATTTTTTGGGGAGGGAGCCAACGTTTTGACAGTAATTATTTTGCTAATCTCTGTTTCGAAGCAAACCTGATTCTTGTTATTAACAACTTTTCCTAGGTGTTAGGTTCTGACCCCGCTCTTTTTCACAAGCTTAATTCTGCTGGCCTCTATCTTTTGTTCAGTGCATTTCATTTTCCTTTCTGATAAATGGGCATGTATGCTGTTCAAAATTACAAAAGTTAGTTGTTCCTTTTGCGTTTGCGAGGTGCTCTGCAACGATATTATCTCCGCCCGATTCTTTTTTCTCTTCACGAATGCTCTTCCTGCGTCTGTATCTTTCTCCAATAGGCGCTTTTTTATGCTGACAACGTGGTCATCTGGTCGTCCTGCTTTGTATCTACTGCTGCAGAGGCAATACAAAGAGCCCTGGTAGAACTGGAACGCTAGTCGAAGCACTAGTGTCTTCCTTTCAATGTGGGAAAATGTGCGTCTTCCTTGTTTTTGGTGGATCCCCGATAGGCTAAACTTTATTCCTTTCTATCCCTGTTTAACTTCCCTCTGCACTTTAATTCCACTTTCTTCCTTTTCTTGCAGTCACCATTGATGGCACTATTTGTATTTTTAATCATTTATATCGTCGCTAAAAGACAAATTTGTCTCATGTCTAAGGCCTTACCTTATATCTTTGCTTTCTGATAGGGTTCCAAGAAGTTCCCATTACTTTTGTACCGGTACTAATCTTTTTTCAGTGCAAACGAATCAACCAAACTGTTTGGAAAACAGTGCAACTTATTTTAAAAACGAAGCAACTTCTTAATAGCTCCTGAGAGGCGGTACTTCCAGAAGCATTACATGCCGTACGCTCACTCTTATGCACTTCAACTAACGCCATTCCGCATGAGCGATTCTTTTTCTTTCCTCGTCGGAGTATGATTGGCAAAAGCTTGCCCTGTTGGCTGATACAACCTGGCCCGGTTCTTCTACGGCGTTTTGTGAGAAACAAGAATGAACCATTGGTCGACGAAGTCGAGCTCATGGAAGCAAATTCCAACTTTGCTCGCATTCGCTTCCCAGATGGCCGGGAGTCCACAGTATCAGTTACTGATCTGGCACCGTGCTCTTCCAAAACAACTACCTTTCGGGAATCTAATACTTATCATGATAAAATTAGGGGTGATGAGCAGCCAACCACTACCTCTGATAGTTCTCCTCTTCGTAACTGTCAAAGATATGAATCTATTTCATCAGACACAGTTAATAATTCTCTCCCTACTGTTACCACATCCCCAGACCACTCTACTAGACCTAACTCTTCTGACTCTACTTTCTCAGCCTCTTGTCCTACGCCGATCTTCTAGAAATACCCGCCCCCCTAATAGGTTTGGAAACAATATATATGATATTTAACAATAGCGAAATTAATGTTTAGGAGGGAAGAATGACATGACCTGCAATCAATTGTTACGCGCCGCGTGCTTCTGTGCTTTAAACTACATGTGCTCTGAATCATTGCCTTGAACTGCGCAATTAACTTTAACTCTATTGCTCCCGCGTGAATAGCGAAAAAAAATGTCCGTAAGGTGGCAGTGCGAAAAACTGTCATAATTTGTCATAATCAATCATAATTAATCATCATAAAATACCCTAAGTTTGTTTGTAAATCATTACTCATCTGTTTACTTCTACATTCAGTGTTATATATCGTTGAAATCTACATTTCTTGAGGATTTCAAATATAATAAAAAAAAATTTTTTTGAATATGCAAATTAACCCCCCAACTGGGGCTGAGTTGTCTTCGAAATTAAAGTAGTACCCTCACCTCAAAGATCACTACAGATTTTATTTTCTACCAATTTCTTTAGAAATGGTCGCAAGATGATGCTAAGGAAATAAGCTTTCAAGGTACATCACTCAAAACTTACCTAAACGCCTAGGTTTTCTACAGTTTGCAATTTTCTGAGGCACATGACCTTTTTGTTGACCGGTACCGACCGGTACTAAATTTTGGTAGTTCAATTTAGTACCTAAAATATGATCAGTTATTATCTGCTAGAGGTCAGCCTAAACCATGTAACATTATGTATTTTTGAACAGGGTTTTCTTCAAGATTCAGAAAATATCAAGTTTAAATAGAATATGCTGTCACTGACAATGAAGCAGCCGCTTGTTTACACCCTTCCCATTTCTTGAGAAACAAGGGGGATACAGCAAACTTTGATTTAGAGAAGCCAAACTTCTGCTAGCTTTTAAACTTGTATTTCAGTCTTTGTCTCCTTGGAAACTTGAAGCGAAATGACAACTTTAGTGGTGAAATATCTGCAATTTATTTCATCTTTTTATAGGGTGTAGTTTTTCTAAAAATTATAATTTAGTGAAGATAAGTCAAAAAATTATGGGGGTTTGAACTGATATGATGTACAGTATTCATTTTTGATCAGTAAATATCATATACCACTTAGTCTAAACTATTTAAAGTTATATATTGCTGGAAAGCAAATTTCCTAAGCTTTCAAAATGAGACCAATATTTAGCAACATATCATATTTTTTACGCACTAAATTTACTTTTATCTACTTATCACTCAAATTTGTTTGGGGGGGTTTTGAGACCCCTAAAAAATTTGGAAATTTAAAAACGTAAAATTTATTATTATCGCTTGAAATTTTGTCAAATGATGCCCCCAAAAAGTAGTTTTTAGACTGTGTCAATGATAAAGGGTTTGGTTATGTGGTAAAGATGTAATCTCAATTTGATTTTAGCGTAGTTGGCACGTGCTGAGAATTTGTCCGATTTTGTCGTCTGCAAGTGGGTTGTTGGTCTTTTTAACCCTTTTTGGGTATAAAAATTCACGAATTAGGGCACAAATCATACACCTTCCGATGCGTGTGGAAATAAGCGTGATCGTTTGAAAATTTTATGAAAATCGGATGTAAAATAAAGTCACAAATCGTTTTTTTAGTAAACTAATTTTGTAACTCAATTTAGAAAAATTTGAGGGAAACACTGAAAACATGAGATCATCAATCGATGATCGCGGGAGCGAAAGAGTTAAGCAGTTCGCTGATCCAACGCATTAGTAGCTATGCGCTCGTTGTGCTGTGTTGCATGCATTGTAACTGTAGTTTTGCATTAGCAACTCGTATATCAGGATTCGTGTTTTTTTACAGATGTAATTTGTAATTGTGTTGCTGAGTTTTAAGTGAATAAAAGCCTAAGTTTGGTTCTTACAATAAAGCTCTTGAAGACTGAAAGCAAAAACATAACTTGTCAAGAAATTGTCAATTTTATCTGATGGACAAATGATTGTCGACCTATATGTTTTGCCCAAGGTTTCTCAAAGCAGGAGTGGCAAGTAGGCCCCTGGTAGCCTATATGTTGCGAAATTAATACAAAAGTCAATTTCATAAAATTGATCTCCGAAATAAAAAGAAATTAAATTTTTACGATTAGTAAGGGTATAAACATAGATTTTCATAGCTTACGTAGAACCGCATTTTGAGCAAAAGCCAAAGGTACAAGATAGCGGTACATCACCAGCAAAGTTTAGTTATTAGCTTACGATACGTAGCTTACTTGTAAGTCGGAACACTTAATGTTTAGCCTGCATTAAATAGATTTGCCTATTTTGGGCATTTTCTGCCTTATTGAGCTCACGTTTACAAAAATTTGTCTTGTTCTCGGCTCGCTTAGCACTTTACAGACCTTATTGATCCGGGAAGTTGAATAGGTTACAGCCTTCTTTGCACTTGAGTGATGAGCGGTTACGGCTCTCCTTGATACCTGGAGCTCCTTTGGTTGCGAGCAGTTTTTATACAAAGGTGCCTTCCTCAATGTAGCATGGCACAATATCTCACTAGTGAAACAACAAATTCCTCCATTGATAAGGGGTGAAAGTGGCCAATCGGGTTTGAGTGCTATCTACAACGGCAATGATAGTGAATTCAAATGTTAAAGAGGGCAGTTTTATCGCTTATTGGTGGAAGAGTCTTCACCACAGTTTTTTTACTTGGGTGTAAATATTTCTGCAAAAGTAGACTTTGGTCTGTTGGCCACACTGACACGGATCCGAACTGATTTCCCGCGACCAAAAATAACACCACAAGCTATGTAGCGTACTGAAGCAATATTGTTGGCATATAGAAACAGATCTACAGCAAGGAACAAAGCGTTCCCTTCCTCTGCATTTTTTAAAGTAAGTCAAATTTTTGAATTCAACAAACAAGCAAAATTTATTTTATTTTCAGTTACATGTCATCTAATCTTTTCCCGCTCTTTTACGCTTTGTTGTGTAGGCCTATCAGTACAAAATTGTTTGATGCTACATCTTTAGTTGAGGGTGATGATATTCATAATTTAGAGCCGGTGAGAAAAGAACAGATGTGTAGTCCCATTTCTTTAAAACTACTTTGGTGCGACCTAGCTAGTTTCAGACGAGATTCAAGCATTTTTATACGACCCAAATAGCATATTATGGTATGGTGGGAAGGAGAGAATTCAACTGAAAGGAATGTTATGTCATGTCTAGAAGGATTTTAGTCGAACATCTTTCTCCAAAGTCTTAGTCTTTCTTCGAGTAATTTCATCATAGTCATTAAATTACTGGTCTGGAAAGTCAATTCAAAAATCATGCGAAGTTGGTGTCGTTGGATGTTCTCTAGCGTCTATTTGTGGTAACATTGAGCTTTTCAGCCTGGAACAAGGTTTGGGAATTCAGTATAAATAAAAGTGACAGTAATTTACCACTATGAGAAGTATGAATATTGATCTTGCTTTAGATCAGGGCCGTAACTACCGCCGATGCAGTCGGTGCAATGCACCGCGGCTCCAGTTCGAGATGGCCTCGCATTGCTACATTTTATTGTAAAATACTTTTGTTAAAAGCTCAAGTAAACTTATTATTATTAAATGTCACACTTCATCTATAATTTTAATTTGTATTAAACCATCTAATTTATTTGAACTATTTATTAATATATTTAAAATTTCGATTTTGACGTATTCATGACGTAATCGGTACGCTACCCTCACTCAAGTCTGTTTATTACAATACGTTTAAGCTATAATGATCATATAGCATCATATTTATCTGCTTTATTTTACCTTGTAATTGCTAATAAGTTTTACTTTATGACGTAATCTTCCGTAATGATAGGTGATGGTTTCGAGATAATTCTACAATTTTTCACCATAGTACAGTAACTTAATAGCATCACATATTACATAACTTTTTTACCTTGGTGCTTTGTGACGTAACAGCAACTGTCTGACTGGCTTATATCGTCGTAAAATAATAATTAATTAAGAAAATATGGTACCTCCTCAAAGTTGTTAATTTTTTCTGCTAAATTTTGCCGCTTTATAAAAAAAGGCTTGCTTCATATAAAGCGTTTTGCTGTGTTACTGTTTTGCCTGTGGGGCAGGAGTTAGAGTTTTAAGAGTTAGTGAGATCTAACGCTTTAGTTTGAGAGAATAGTGATTATTTTGTTTGAATGAGCTACATAGATTTAGTTTAATCGTCTGGGTGCTAGACGTCATTCTGTTAGCCAGTGATCAGATTTGTGATTTCTGTTAACAAATTTCTTTCATTGAAAGAAGTTGTGACTTGAGTGATTGAAAAGTCAGATTTGAGCTTTTTATTTGAATCCTTTTTGCTCGGCATATCCTAATCCTTACGCTCGCAGTACTACTATTTCGTGAGCAGGAAAAACAGTAACAAAAAAAGTTTGTTACATTAAACTTTACTAAAGGTCGTCTACATTTTAATAAAACTTTTGCGGTTTTGAGTAACAACATTGTAAAACTCTAGCCGACAGCAATTTAGAATGAAAAGGAATTATCAAAGCTGAGCACAAAAGACACAAGCTAAGAGGAGAAAAATAGCTTAGGCAGCCAGAAACTTTCACCTACTGAGTTCGTGGCTAACTCAACCAGAAACATCCAAAGCGGATGAGCAAGATATCAGCATTCGTGAGACAGAATCTACTCCCAACTTGTCGACGTCAGCATTCGTGAGATAGAAAAATCCGATACTACTAAAGATAGATCAGATGCAAGCAAAAATGACGGCTTTCCCACCATTATTGTAAACTCAGAGATCAAGAAAGCAATTATTGCAGCAGGTCCCAAACAACCCGAAGGACCTTTCCCTAAAGATTCGCTTCAAAGCGGTTGTTTATTTTCAACAAATTATTACCATTTTGTCACACAATCACGTCTAAAACTACGAAGATATTGGTTATATTATTCATCAAGCATGGATCGTGTTTACTGCCAGCCCTGCTGATTATTTTCTCGTGGCAATGTCTCTCCAGGGACTTCTACGCACTTCAAAATCCATGGGGTACAACAGGTTTAAATAACTGGAGGTATTCATTGCAGCGAATTCGAAGCCATGAAAGCTTTACACATCATGCGGAGGCGTGTGTCATATATGAGCAATGGAGAAGCAGAGGGGAAATAGAAAAAGCGTTGCACGAGCTTTTGCTGGAAAAAACAAACTTTTGGCAAAATGATTTGGAAAGACTAGTGAATGTTACGTTAATGTTAGCAAAGTGCAACTTACCTTTTCGCGGATCCAGTGAAGAAGTTTCGAAGGTAACAAGGGCAATTTTCTCTCTATCATACAGCTTCTTGCCAAATGCGACACTGTTTTAGACAAACTTTTGCTACTACCTAAAGGTTCTCCAAAATATTTAAGTCCTTTGATACAAAATGAACTAATATCAGTACTAGCTGAAAAAGTTCTTCGTGATATAAAAAGCAAACTACAAAGCGCTCCTTTTTTTGCCATTATTCTTGATATCATTCATGATGTCAGCAAAAAAGACCATTTAAATGAAATATTTCGTTTCGTCAAAATCGATTATCACCATAATGGAAAGCCATCAGAACTGAAAGTTGTTGAAGTGTTTACCTCATTTATTGAAGTTGAGGATTCATCTGCCATTGAATTACACAAACTGATAACAAATTCCATTCAGCAGAAAGGGCTTGACATAAAAAACTGCCGCGGACAAGGATATGATGGCGCTGCAGTGATGAGCTGGAAGTACTCCGGCTTGCATAAGAAGATCCAAGATGTGGCTCCACATGCTTTCTATGTGCATTGTGCTTTGCACAATTAAAACTTGGTGTTAAAAAAAATGTCATGAAATGCCATGTCATGAAAGCAATGACTGAGACCCGTGAATTTTACGACACCACTGAGTCGGTACATAATTTTTTCGGACATAGTACTGCATTGTGCGGTGGCAAAAGCTTCAGAATGTCTATGACCGTTCTTGCTTAAATCCTACATTGAAAGCGTTAAATCCAACTCGGTGGTCTGGTCGATATGATGCTGTCTGTGCTTTGAAGAAAAGATTTTGTCACGTTGTGAAATGCTTGACTCACATGATACTTACCAGCGCAAAGCAAAGGAAAGAGATGAAGCTATGGCGATAAAGAAACACGTAGTCGGTCGATTTGACAATAGAGAGCTCAATGATTGAGTCAGAGCAATAAAATGAAATTTATTTCTAGCTAAAAACAGATAGAAAACTTTGACTTTGTATGCATGCTGGTTCTGCAATGCAAGATTATACAGATCGTCAGCATTTCTTCGAAAGCTATGCAATGTAAAACAATTGACTTAATTTCTGCACATAAACTGCTGCTGACGACATTGTTTAACCTTCCTGGACGCAAAATGGGGTTAGAAATGACCCCAGAGCGTGAAATTTTGCAATAATTCTTAAACTACCGCTTAAACTTCTGCAAAATTATAATTTTCTTTCTGAAATAAAGGTAAAACATTGAGAGAAAGTTCCAATAAAATTACGGTCTTATTTTACTAGTTATGACGTTTTTAATTGCTTGGGGTCATTTATGACCCCATTTTGTGATGGAGCGGTAGTTTAATAATTATTGCATAATTTCAGGCTCTGGGGTCATTTAGGAAAAAGAAATCGCTGTGCATTTTGCCAAAGATCAAAAGACCCCAAATATAGTGCTAAGTATTTGTTATGCTCTGCATACGTTTGCCCTGAACATACAGAATTTAATGTAACAACTTGTGTGAGCTGTCATGTTAAATTTTTTGTAGCCACCATGTTATGTTCTCTGAAAGTTTGTTTTTCTTTTCATAAATACAAGTTTTGGTGCATGGGTATTTCTAAATAAAGCTTTAAAAGTTTCAGAGTAGAATTATTATTCATTATTTTGATTTAATAACTATAATTAGATGTTTAAGGACAAAAATGATTTGGGTCAAATATGACCCCATTTTGGTAATCTGTGTATTATGAGATGTTTTGGGTAGAGAAACGTTAACTCAGAAAGAGTTTTGACGCACTACTAAATGAAGCTTCTGTTATTGCTTCTACATGGAGTTTGCCAAGACAGTTTTTGAACAACAGAGCAAAGAAAAAAACGCCTACTTTAATGAAATATCCAAAGGAATAACGTTAAGCGATTTTGCGTAACTGTGTTTCTTCCAATCATGGACATACTTTCTTGCCAACTAATTAATCGCTTTGAAGAAATAAAATTACTGGTGACGTCATATCAAGTTTAGGAACCAAGCTTTCTATCAAATGATTTTCATCTGGATCTTGAGGTTGAAGCAAGAGAATTTTCTAACAAATTTTCTGATAACATCTCTCCGTTGTTTTCTAACCAAATGCTCTCCATCAAAACGTCGTTTAGAGAAAAAATTGCCCGTTTAAAATCTGCTAAAGTAAGGACTTCTGTTTTGATTGTTGAAAATGCATCACTTGCGTCAACTTATCCTGACGTTTATACGGCATGCATGATGTATATGACAGTGCCTGTAGGAGTTGCTACAGCATAGACGTCTTTTTCTAAACTCAAACTGATCAAAAACTTTTTTCGAAGCTCCATATCTCAAGAGAAACTTAGCGGTTTGGCTCTGCTATTGATAGAAAATAAACAAGCTAAAAATTTAGAATTTAGAAAAGTTATCCAGCAGTTCACTAATGCAAAAGCAAGACGGAAAAATTTCAAGTTTCCAACCATCCGCAAGCAAATTACGGTAGCCTCTTAATTGGCCCCAACGTATTGCCTTTTATTAGTTTGTGTCCTTTTTGATGACATCAGTGTACTGTACGTAAAATCTTTTTGGGTTAAACAATTTATCGGCATTGCATAGCACATCCCCACTTTTCTGAAACATCGTTAATAGGGCTCACAAAGCACCTTACCTCAAAAGATTGCACGAAATTTTTTTTGTCATCGTAAAACGATTTTTGTTTGCGACATTTATTTGATTAAACTTTTATTAAACAATCAAAAAATTGTTGCTGCAGCCTGCCCCCAACGAAATCCTTGCTACGCCATTATTTCGATTTGAATACATTGCAATCACAAAAGTTATGTTGAACCCGTGCAACCTTGGTGAAATTTTATTTCAATTAAAGCCTTTCATTTTTAGGCTCAGTAAACTTAGCTTTAGCCCCTTTTTCCTGTTCAGCTCAATGCTTTTTTGTCTCATTGTTTTACTTGAAAAATCTTTTTACAACGCGGAGTCGTCAATGATTTCTGTGTTAGGAAAAGTAACTCAATCGACTATTAAGTACAGAAAGCAATGGGGGCCCCATAATAGATGTTTGCACTGGGGCCCCAGCTGACGAAGTTGCGGTCCTGGTTTAAACGATGAACCGGCTTGTAAAAGTTTGTCATTTGTTCACAAGGCGACGTTGCATATATAAAGAAAATAAAAAGAATGGTACCAAACAGACATAGTACAGGTAAATTCCGAAAGTCAGGCAAATTTTACGAACCAGCCCTTAGCCTACCCTAATTGCAATCCTAACTCCGACCCTTACTCTAACCCTAACCTCTACTTTAAACCTATGTCCTATGCCAGTTTAGTACTACCAAAAATTCTCCACTGTCACCTGGTATTGTATTCAAAACAGCTTGGTACTCGGTATTCGTTTCAAAAAGGACCAAATTACTTTGACGGGGTTAGGTACCGGTACTTTTTTGATTTTGTCCAAAAAAAAGCGAAATCCAACTATTGTATGCAGTAAAAAATTCCTTTAATGACCATCCTATTTTGTGTTTTCTTTATCTTGTGGATGTGCTTTGCATTTGCCACTGGTTTGGATTTACATATATCTTCTGTGTTGCCAAAATAAAAAAAAAACGTAAAAACAAAATGACTGACAAAGAGGACTAAATCATTCATCCCTATCATGACTTCATTTGAAAGTGATGACGTTGTCGTCGCAATATTGTAAATTAAAAAAAAGTGATTATAAGCGGAGCTAATATGTCAAAAATCAGTTTTCTATTTACTCATTTATCCTGATGATAAATGAGTGAGACCTGAACTTTGATGCCTTTGAATTTACTCATTTAGATTAGAATGGAGTTAAACAAAATATCGGTCCTTTTTGCTTTGAATCAAAAAACAGAAAGTAACTGTAACTTGTAACTTCGACATTGTCTATTGATGACTAGTTACGATACAAACTTCGTTAGAGTACTTTGGCAAAAAAGAACAAAGTTAGTTACAGTTCTAAAACAGTAACTAGTTACAATAACTAGTAACGACAGTAACTGGTTACTGTCCACCACTGGTTATAACAGAGGTAAATCGGCACCGGTAGTTAATCGCTACTCATTGTTAAATATTGATTGCCGCTATCAGTACTCAAAAAGTAATTCGTTGCTATCCATTTTTGTTCAAATATAAACTTAAGTAATTTCGCCACATGTTACGAGAGACGAGGTCTGGGATGAAATTATCTGAATTCCTGATTTGCATCGCTGTGAACTTTATAGGTTTAAATATTAGCGTGAAAACATTATTTTGGTATTGTTCTACAGGGGCAGCTCGTGCATTTTCATCGGGAGAAGATTCTAAATTAACCTACCATTAATGCTAACGTAACTTTATTAGGCTATTGGTAAACCATGAACTTTGAAAAATTTCATTATCGTCCCTGGTCCTATGAGCTTTTACATTGCTGTATTTATAACCACCAAGCAAAGTATTTTTTTTTAGTTACAATATATTTCTGCAGCTTTCCTTTTTACATTAAAAATCTTTAAAGAGAAAAAGGCATTCCTCTTTCGGCATAAGCTTCCTTCAATGCTTCAAGAATTCTTTGCTCAAACAATTTGAAATCGTACCCGATATCATCCCAAAACGAGCAATAAAGATCCAAAGGCTCTTGTTCCACCTTCGGCTGAGGGGTAATCAGTTTGGAGCTCTTCCAGCCGCTTAAGGAGTCATAAACCGGCCATTCCACAAATTTACCAAGATTTTCCTGATGGTCCTCAGGCAAACCTTTGTTGACATTTCCGCTGTGAACGAAGTTACCTAACAACGTAACAATTAATTTGTAAATTTTGTCCAAAGTCCATAGCCGCAGAAATGGAAAAACTGAGTAAGTATTTATTATTTTTAATAAAGCATACACTAAATCCAGGATTACTTGGCATAAAAATCAAATACCACAAAGCATCATGCTTCATAGAAGTCGACTTCACAATCATTCCTAATAAAATATTACAGGGGTGTGTAACTTGTCGCCCGCGATCCAAATGCGGCCCGCGGAAGAATGTGACTAGTGTTCCTTGACCAATGAATGCATTTTTAGATCGATTTCTTTGAAATTCGGTTCTGTTGAGGCAGACCCCATAAGTTAATCTTTCAAATGAAAAATCTAAAATACTTCACTCGTACTTTTGAAAGCATTCAATACCACATCAATGCCTTCAAATTGGCGTGCACGTCTCTGCCATTTGAACTTGGACGAGAACACCGGTATTGACATGTTACACTAAAAGTTGTTATTTTGACCAGATTTGGCTGAAATAAGAATCATAGCCGACTGCTACAACATCAGTTTGTTAACATTTTCTCTAGTTTAGGGGATGTGCTTCATTGTTTTTTATCAGTAAATTTTTCAAAAATAGTCATTTTTTGTTTATGGATGCGAAGTCTCAAGCTACATATTAACATTTAACAAACTAATTTAATTGGATGGCAAAATTGCTCTAAAATCTCACAATTGTTAATTTTTTCTCAAACTAAGACTGAAGAATGAGTTTCCTCCCGACTACTGTTTTTGTTTGGGGAGGCACAGTTACTTATTGGGGAGGAAGCAATAAATTGGATTGCCTCTTACTGGCGTAGCAACTGAGGCTATATCTATATGAAACAAAAGCAGATTATATTGTTGGTACCAAAGTGCAGCATTTGTAGGAACATAAAATTTAATTGAGGGTATAATCATTTCCAAATCCCAAAATTGTTTGCTTTTTCCACTGACTACGGAGGTTTATTGCTTTTTTCGGGGCACTGCTTTTGTAAGGGAGTACAACCACTCCAATTGGGGTGGAAAGCTTTGGGTTGACTTGGTGTGGTATTTTGGAACTGAGCGTACACAAAAAATTTTGTCGTGATTCACCAGGCGACATAAATAAAACAATACACGATTACAACTTCGCAAAAGCAAAGCAATCATATTGACCAATGATTTTTAATCTGGGGTCACTGAGATAATTTCAGGGGTTCCGCAAGGCTTTGGTGAATTTTGATAAAGTTTAAAACAATCGATTTCCTTAATAGTTTGTTGAATTTTCAATGGCATTTTTAATGGTCTGCTTATTTCATTTACTATCGTGGTTTCCAAGCGCTATGTGGAGTCGCTTGTCTAAAAAAGTTGATCCCCCCCAAAAAGGTGTTCATATCCATCGTCCAAAGATAGATAGTTGATCCAAATGCTAAAAAAGTCCTCCAAAAAGATCTTAGCATCCATCTGTCAAAGAAAGTTCATTGCAGCAGCTTTGAAAAAGCATTTAGCCCTGGGTTCGCAGAACTTAAAAGTTCTTTAAAAGGAACGTAATTACAAAAGAAATGAGAGCTGCTGATATAAGCTAATGGATAACAAGGGTACTTGGAAACCTTGGGGTATCCAGGTTATGCCGATACCTGCAGATACAGATCATAATCTTTCACCAATGTTCACTTTAAAAACTTTGACTGGCCGGCGTAATCTTCTACTACAGTGATATTGCCCCGTCTGCAAAAAAGTTTGCACACCCTTACAATACAGTAGTATATTCATTGTCCAGCAAACTTACCTAGGTAACTACTCCAAGCATCAACAATCACCTTCTCTTGTAACATATAATTGTGACCAACTAACGGCCCACTTCTCCAGAAATACGAAAGCTCTGATGAATGATAGCAATAGCCGCACAGCTTCTACAAACGATTCCACTGTTGCGTTAGTAAAATCAGAAAAAAATTTTTTACAGTATGCTACAACCACAATAACTCTCTTTAAAGTTTAAAAAATGAGAACAAACTATGTTTTGATACAAAAATACGTTAAAGATACATGTACACCGATAAAGAGTATTCATACCTTAGCATTGCCAAGAAACTCTGGGCAATCAGGGCCGGATATTGGATGGTAATTGGTGAAGTAATAAACATTGGATGTCTCTTTCTTTGTCGTCGCTCCAGACCGTGCAATATGACGCGATGAACAAGTAAAAGCAAAGTGTGTCAACATATCACCCCAGGCATCTCTGGAAAAAGTTAAACCGTTGCGTAATTGCATTGCTACAATGATCGTGATGTTGTTCCTTAGACTTTCCAGTTACTTGTTTTGCTGCTTGGCAGTTTTAATGAGAAAGATATCGAAAGTACAATATGGTTGTCCTAAACAATCAAATCATAAAATTCGAAAGTCAGTAGACAAGGACAAGTAGCAGATTAAACATTGTTTAGAAAACTGCATATACCGTAGACAAATAATGCAACTAACTACTTTTTGGATACAAATGTAGTCATCTCCAAAACAAACCTATAATCAGAGAGTGTAGGATCGGGTGCGTAAAGGTTGGTGACATTTGTTGATATCCCTGGCCAGGTTTTCTCATTCATTTTTGAAAACATCTGAAACAACAGAATAAGCTCTGTATTGTCTAGGCAAATATACAATTACCTTTAAATTTGACGCTTTTTCTTTGATAGGAATGTTACGGCTTAATGGATTTGACTTATGTTTAATTCGATAATTTATAAATTTTCTACGGATAATTACATTTTGGTTCATTATTTACTTTGTATGGTATTGGAAATGGAATCATACGAGAAACCATGTACATTTCTTGAAAATTTGATCCGATCATAAAACTTTTATTCGTGTTCCAATTTCCATTCTAAATATAAATGCACTTTAATTCGAAATAGTTTCTCTGAAATTATTTTGCATCAAAAAATTGATCAAAATTACTTTGAATGCATCCACTTGTTGCTGAGTAAATTCTTCTCCATCCAAGATAGGAGCAAACGGTTCAAGAAAAGAATAAAGATCCAATTTTATGGCGTTTCCAAACATTACTCTCAGAAAGGCACGGATGATTTTTTTTGAAGATTTCTTACTAAAAATTTTAAATAACAAGTTTTCTAATCTTATTATTTTATATTTTTGGCACAAAATATTTGAAACACCCAAGTTGTTAGAGGTGCTTCCCAACAATACAGATTAATTCTTGACTTTTCAACAATTTTTTTTGTCGGAGATGTTATTATTGTGAAGTTGCGAAACCCGAAAGTGATCAAAGTTTTTTGCATTTTAAATGTTTGTTTGTCGTAAAAGAAAGGCTTAGTCAATTCTAGCAGCAGTGAATTTATAAGCAACAACAGAAAAAAATAAAGTAGAGATCAGAAAACTGAAAATGCTGAAGCGGTTTTTTACCATGCATTCTTTTGTAAATATGCAACAATTGCAACTAGGAGAAAAAAATTTTTAATATCTTGGTAACGACAATTACGCAAGACAACTGTAGTCTCCGAACAAACAACCAGCTTTTCGTGCAAGCCTGGATCCATCTGCTTGAGCTTCTTCGACGGTTTTAAAAGTGAAGGATGCAGGGTTGCTGTTTATGACTCCTCGTGAAAACAAAGGAGCACTCACGGATGACATTAAGTGCAAAGCGACGGATTGAGCTCCAGCACTCTGGCCCCAAATGGTCACCTACAAAAGTTGAAAGGCATAAAAACAGTAAACATTGCGAATTTTTAAGTTTTAAGAAAGTATAGAAAGATGAAATTTTATACATGTTTTGAGAGCATTGCCCAAATTTTCCTTTGCCTTTTATGTTCAAAAGACTAAAAATAAAGTACAGGCAATTAAATTGAAGGTGTACAATATTTCGTATATAGACTTGTAGTGTTGAAAGCAATTGAACCTTGTTGTACAGGCCAACACTAGGTTCCACAAACAAAAGTTACCTCTTTTGAGTTGCCTCCAAACGCTGCGATGTTATCTTGGATCCACTGTAAAGCAACTTGCTGATCCCGCAATCCCATGTTTCCCGGAGCTGATGACGATCCCGATCCAAGTGTCAAAAATCCGAAAGGCACTTAATAATTTCGATTGAATTTATGTAACACAGCAATCGTTACAGAAAGTCGTGGTTTTTTCATCAGTTAAATTTATGATGCACTTTTTGTAATAAACTTCCTGCTTGCTGATTTAAACAATAATGCATTTAAAGCTAATGACAACAGGGAGGTTTTATTATCTCTAACAATGTCCAAGTACTCAAACTTTGCAGAAATGAGATTTTTCTGGCTTCAAGACCGTGTTTTGGAGGAAACTTTCTTCCTCTTTATAGCCTCGTGGAGACTTATTAAATAGATCTTGGTTCTAATAGATTAGTAATGAACAATGCTGCCGTTTACTTGGGAAGTACACGACAATCGAATTGAATTCAGATATAAAAGTGTTTATTAATCTTTGTTGTTACCAAGGTTGTAGTTATTATATCATTATTACGAAACATATTGCAGCTTTTCCTTTTCTTAATTGCTTAGCAAACTGTTGTCATCAAACACAAAGCAAACTTACTGATTCGATAATTCAAGGTAACCACAATGGCATTGATGGCTTTTGCCATGAAACGGCCATCATACAACGGAGCGAGGCCGTTTCCAAACCAAAATGCCCCCCCATGAAACCACACAAGAATTGGAAGATCGGCTTTGGGAGGATTCTCTGGATCAGTCAAATTCACGGTTTTGGGAACGTAAACGTTTAGATACAAACAATCTTCTGATTGCTAAAAACATATCGTTGCAAAACTGTTTTGTCAGTAAGGTTTTGGCTTAGTAACATAACTGAATATAGACATAACATTTTGTTTTAAACGAAAGGCTAAAGGACTTTTTTGCAGATAAATTTTATCAACTTACCATCTTCATCTCCAAAATCAAGTAAGGTATGATTGATGACATTTTTTGCCATCTTCATCCTCAAAATCAAGTATAACTGAAATAACTTACTGAGTTTTTAGAAACAGCAATAGAATTGCTCAAATATGTTGGAGTTGGATTGATTGAATATCTCTTATCAAAATCAACTGAACTACAAAATCTAATAAAAATCTTTATTTACTTTCTTTGAGGGTCAATTTAGTCAGAGTGACGTTTTTGCCATTTTCAGCTTCAACATCAAGTAATACCTTTACTTTTATTAATTTTTTTTTGGAGGTAAAGTTTTTGAGAGCGTTTTTGCTGGTATTTTACCACTTTTTACCACATTTTTGCCTATTTATCAGCTTTCTGGATTGGTTCTGACAAACTTTTCGGGGCTATAAAATATCTGAAGCGCTTCAACGCCCTACTTTTACGCCTATGCACTTTACTATTTAGATAAGTTTGATACCTTATCAGGCTATCTACCGCATACATCATTCCACACGTTTTTACCTAATTTACATTTCTTTACCTGACGTATTGCGATTTAGGAATTTCAAAACATCAGTGTCTCTATGACAAATTAGAGCAATTTGTTGTTGAGAGTTTGTGGTTAGAATAAAACTAAATTATATCACACTTTTTTTGTGTTTATTTTTGTTTTCTAATTTTACTTGCTGGCGCACCACCCTTCTGTTACGTTCAAAAAAAATTTTGTGCAGCTGGCTATTGTGCTTTTACCCCATACGCTTCAATCATAAAGAAGAAATGGTCGTAAAGCATCCTACTTTTTCCAAAGATATGATTCAATAAAGGGTATGGTGCCGTGCGGGGCTACAAACTCCATCGCTTTTTGCTCGAGTTCACAAAGGTTTTACAAGTTTGCATCCTGCTGATTAAATATAAGCTGCTTGGTTCTAGTTTAGTAAGGTAATTCTTTTATGCTTCACCAGTATTTCAACCCTTGTTCTCAAGGGGCGAAATACTGGCGAAGCTTAAAAAGTTAGCTAAGGTTAAATTTTGTTACTCAATTAGTGAACTTCAAGATTGCGATCGATTATTCCAGGAATCAGGTTTTTTTTGAGTTCAGCTAATTAAGCGAGTTTTATCGGTTTGCTGCCCTGATACTAAGTATGTTCATCACAAAAACAAGAAATTTAATTTTAGGACATAGAAATCAACCGCTTACAAACTCAGCACATTGTCCAATGCTGCACATGACACGAACACTCATGCATCCTACTCCGGTATTGTTGCTGACGTTAAGATCGCCATGGTGACCAATTGGAATTGGGTTTTGAAATCTCAAGTTTCCGATGGGTGGTTTAGCGTACGGAATGCTGTAGGAAAACAATGGTAAAAACACAGATTTTTGATGCTAAATCTAGCAGATCTGCTTATAATACAGTATATACAAGGTGTCCACAAAGCCTTTAGACAATTTTATAAATTCATTAAAAAATTTTTTAAAATGCTATCAAAATAATTCTTTTTGCATATTAATCAGTAGTTATTAAAGTTTTTTATAATATCACTTCTTATTATTTTATTTCTATATCAATTGAAATGCCAACGAAAGCGGACTTTGTTTCGTCACAAAAAGATTTGTTTGCTTTTCATACGTAATCAGAAAAATAAATGAGCAATGAGGGTATAGGCTGTAAGTATTTTACCTGAAAAACGCTTGTGCTTCTGGTAATTCTTTTCCATACAAAATACCGTTGCTGGTTTTTACAATAGGACTACAGTATGCGGGAATAGCAGTTAAACTAATTACGAAGAATAACGCAATCATTTTGTTCTTATAAAAATATTCCTAACTGCACACCTAAAAATCTTAAAAACAATTTTCATTTTATCGAAAACGTGTAGCCACTTGTCGGTCACAAATTGCTCTGAAGAGAGCTGATAGGTCGGAATGATGTCACTTGTCAGCAGTTAGCTCAATTTTCATTTTGTTTACCGCATTGGAATAAAAAAAATTTGATATTATGTAAAACTTACAAAATATCGTGAAATTTAAAAAAGTTTATGGCAGTCCTTGTCAACCATTTTTGATATGGACACTCGCGATTTTTTTTACAAAAGTTTGTGAGCCTCAATTATGTTTAAAATGAAATCAACTGATGAGTTTAAAAACAATAATACTCTCATACCAATCAGTAACACGGGCGCAAAATATTTTTTAACAAAAAAAGTAAATTGCCGTCCGCTTGCAGGCAACTTTGAAGCAAAACTGAAACAAAGCCAAAAACAGATGTGGCACTGATGGCCCACTGGAAACAGCACCGTGGTCCACAGGTTAAAAACCATTAAATGTGTTTGTTATTTTGCCCGTGGGTAGTACAAGATATAAATTTTGATAGGCTATTTGTGGAGCGCTTGTGGAGCTTGTCGAACGCTACGAATTACTCCCTGTATAACTTCCGATTACATTGTACAACTTCAATGATTTTATTCCGACTTCTGTTGAACTTGAATGATTGTATTTGGGGTTGTACCCTCGTTTTGGAATACCGGCACTTTAGAATGTATTACTGCGGTTTTTAACTAATTATTTTGGCACTCTCACTTCGAAATACCTCCACTTCAAAACGTTTAATATTAACTGCATAACCTCCGATTACATTGTATAACTTCTGTTGAACTCGAATGATTTTATATACAATCTACCTTCCATAACCTTCGAGAAGTATGCCTACGCTGATGACTTGGCGATACTTTACTCATCTGGAGATTGGAAGGTGTTGGAAAGAACTTTGAGCAAAAACATGACTACACTTTCTGCGTATCTCCAGGCTTGGCGGCTAAAGCTCAGCCATGCTAAAACGGTAACGGCTGCCTTTCATCTCCACAATCGAGAGGCTAAGCGTGAGCTAAAAGTTAAGAACAATGGTAAAATCTTGCCATTTTGTCCAGTGCCGACCTATCTTGGTGTGAAACTGAACAGAGCGCTTACGTGTCGCCATCACCTTGAGGCATTGCGCAAAAAACTATCCACGCGCGTTTCGCTGCTGAGGCGACTTGCGGGTTCAGGTTGAGGCGCTGGTGTTAAGACATTGCGCACAGCTGTCTTGTCCCTGATCTACTCGACTGCTGAGTACTGTGCACCAGCTTGGTGTCGCAGAGTGCGTATTCGCCTCATTGGCAGCGTTCTTAATGACGCTTTGCACATTGTCATTGGATACCTAAGTCCCACTCCAAGGGACAACCTTCCAGTTCTCTCAGGCATCCAGCCAGCTGAGCTTCGCCGTCAAGGAGCGACATTGTCCTTGGCTAATTGCAGTTCTTTGTACGCTAGCCACATTTTGCATGGCCTGAGAACTGAGAACCGGCGTGATGGCGTAGTGGTTAGAGCGTCCTCTTTGCAGTTGGTAGACCTGGGGTTCATTTCACAAGTCGAGTCATAATAACAGACTTTAAAAAATGGTATTCACAGCTTTCCTGCTTGGCGCTCAGCAAAATAGGGATAGTGTGAAGAACAAGTCGGCACGTTTGCTTGTTTTGTCTTTGAGCAAGACACTTAACGGGATGCCTACATCTTTATGTGGCAGATAGGTGATCGGGCCAAGCAGTCTACCAGTTGTGGTCGCCCAGTCTAACTGAGGACTTGCAAATCAAGCATGAGCTCATACGCAGTGTATATACATCTTCCTGCATAATGCTCAGAACAAATGGTTCAAACGACGTAGCTGACTGAGTCGCAGGCTGCTAGCAAAGAAGAGGCTGAAATCTACACGCCCGTTTGTTCCTGCCGCGCGGAAATTATTGCACAACTTGTCCAAATTGGGCATCCGCGCTGGCCAATGGACGATCTTGGCATGGGACACAGAGTACTCTAAGAGTACGTCAGCGCTCGGCGTCTACATTCCTAGGGTCAGCACAAGGCCTATTGGAATGAGTTTGACCCGATCAGCTTGGGTCAAACTCGATCGCCTGCGTACTGGCGTTGGGCCTTTCGCTTCGTCCATGCACAAATGGGCTCTCGCTTCTTCAGCGAAATGCGAGTGTGGCGCTAGTGAACAAATTGCAAACCACATTATTTTAACATGACCAACACATCGGGCACCTCGAGGAACAATGAGTCTAACGATTGTGGATGACAAAACAAGATACTAGCTCAACTCCATCACTGCCAGCATCTGTTCTCTCTGAGGTGGTAAAAGGTTGAACCCTCGTCCCCCATCCTTTTCGTAAGTCTGACCCAGATTGTGGATACCCTGCCATCAGCCATGAAAGAAAAAGAAATTGTTTAACATTACTGCAAAATCTCCGATTACAATGTATAACTTCTGTTGGACTTGAATGATTTTATTTGGAGTTGTACCTTCGCTTCAGAATAACCCCACTTCAGAACAAATAACTGCGGTTTTCAACCAATTGTTTCGATACCCGCACTTTAGAATATCCTCACTTCAGAACTTTTAACTGCGGTTATTAACTAATTATTTTGGCACTCTTACTTCGAAATACCTCCACTTCAAAACGTTTAATATTAACTGCATAACCTCCGATGACATTGTATAACTTCTGTTGGACTTGAATGATTTTATTTGGTGTTGCACCTTCACTTCAAAATATCCCCACTTCAGAGTGTTCTTCAGTTAATAATTATTTCGCCTTGATTTCCAACTAATTATTTTGGTACCCTCACTTCAGAATACCCCGCTTTAGAACGTTTATTACTAACTGCGGTTTTAAGTTCGTTAAACGATCTTCGCTCGCTATAAAACGGAAGCATCAAACATATGGAGGCGCTCACGTCACAAAAATCGTTATTATAGAGCGAAGTCATTCCTTAAAAATAGAAGCCTACCATAAATATTTTAGATCTTAACACCAACATTAAGAATCGCACCACCTCATCTTTCTCTATTTGACCAATCACGTACCAACGCAAGAAATATCGTGTCTCAAACGTAGAAGCCTACCATAAACAAAGTCCGTTGCGAGCGGAAGCATCGGCCGTATGGAGGTGTTCACGTCTTAAAAATCGTTAGTTTAAGCATTTTAGATCTTAACATCAACTGCACCTCCTTACCTCCCACTTCTTTATTCAATTACGAACCAGCAAGTATTTTTGTCACATCACATCACAGTTTTGAGGATTGCTTTACATTGCGTAATTGTTTGAAGCAGCAAGATAAGTCCAGGCAAGAATAGCAATTTTTCTTTTTTTCCTTCGTCACCGATCTTTAGGTAATTCATGTGTTTTGAGCGAGAAAACCAGAAGAATGAGGAAGAGCTGCGATGAGACTCGCACCGTAATTGCTGACGACTATAAAAAAAGAAGCTATCGACGATTCGACAAATCATCCCTACTCCTCTTGTTTCGTCTTCTGGGAATGCTACAACAAACGGAGCAGTTCGGTCGTGCCAAAGTGCGTCAAGAAGAGGAAAGAAAAATTCGAAAAAGTTTCAAAGAAATTTCCAAAGAAGAAAACGCAATACTGCCAGACGATGGGATGGTGAGAAAAGGTATACTGACTGTTTCAAGCGCTTGTTCCACTGACCAACTTGTGAAAGTGTGTGAGCATATGTTTCAAAAACTATCGTTGTTGTTTTCAAAGGCCCAGCAGATTCATGTCCTTGCGTGGTTGTTATTTTCTCACCCAACTGTCAATATGGCGACGTCGGTGAAGTCAAAACGAGAGTGCAGATTTTCAAAAGCATGCTGCCGTGGACAACTATCTTATTCGTTTTAAGGTGGAGTCTGTTTTCACCCTCGAGAAATACAGCCAAAATGTCTTAATAGATCACCCGAATTCGTCATTAGAAACGAAAACTGTGATATGGGGAAGGAGCTAACTGCTCTTATGAAAACGCTAAAAAAAGATCAAGAACACAGCCGGGAGGAAAAAACGCTCAAACAGCTTGCCTAGGGCCTCCGAACTCTGTCAGAGGAAGAAGAAGATTTTACGGAAAAAAATAAAACAGTAATTGTGTAAATTATTATTCTTTGAAGCTGATTTGATTTACTCGTGTCTTTTGTTTAATCTTTTTTTAAAATGATTTTGCGTGCTTGCCTGCTATTCAAAAATGAGTAATCTATCTGATTTGCGTAGTTTGCCTAGCGCATCTCGCACTGCAATCTATTTGAATCTCTTTTGTTACATTAGCTTAGTAGAAGTAGTAGTTTTTCTTTGTTAAGGAAGCTGGGCACCTACTGTATTTAGAATTATTTTAGTTTTCAAAGAGCACAATATATTTACAAAAATTCAAACGTTCTAAATATATTTTATTATTATGTTCAACGGTGTATTGCTAGTAGCAATAAGATCAACTTGGATACTAAAAGTCACCTCTCTACCGAAATTGTATTACTTATGGTTTTATTAGTTAAAGTTTGTATCAATTAACGACATTTTTTATTTGATCTAGACTTGCGTAGCCAATGCTTGTACTATATTTGTAATCTATCGTGTTTCTGGATCTATTTCGGCTGGCCACTTTTGTAAGTAATTAGTTAATTAATTAGTTTATGAGCACATTGTTTGCTATTTTATATTTTAGGGTTACGACAATATATCTGAACGTCAACCAAGCGAGTGTTGAAACAGAAGCACGCGGTGTTCCCCCAAACAGAGACGTAGCAGCCGCCCTCCAAACCCCCCAATTGGGGGGGGCCCAGGCCAACTTTGGGGGCCCAAGTTAGTCTGAAATTGCTTTTTGGCTACGTGACTATTTTCAGTTCAGCAGACTTGTTTACAACCGATTTAAACTGTAGGAAGAAATTGGCTTGTGACATCATAAGTGAATGCAACGTCATTTTATCTCGCAGAATCTAGAATATTTCGATTGATTTTCTGGTAGAATCTTGAATATTCGATTGACGTAACAATCCCGTTGTTACGCAACAATCATAGAATGGTCTGGAATTCTGTTTGGCTATAAATACCGGGACAATATATATACACTGCAGAGTGCAGATAAAGTATTTTATTGACATTGTATAGAATGAAACGTTCAAAAAGTGGTGCTCAAAAG
The DNA here is from genome assembly GCA_963675345.1 of Trididemnum clinides. NCBI lineage: Eukaryota > Metazoa > Chordata > Ascidiacea > Aplousobranchia > Didemnidae > Trididemnum > Trididemnum clinides. The sequence goes on along the minus strand of OY776292.1, from coordinate 32,634,430 downwards.
AGAAAAGAAGCAGCCACTGCTCGAGATGCTGTAGCGAAATTGCCCAAGATGACAGATTTTTTCAAGATTACTGAGCAGAGTAGACCTGGCACTAGTACCGAGAGGGATGAAGAAAACTATAGTGTACAAGAAAAAGAAGACTATGACGATCAGCATCAAAGTGATTGTGAATTTCCAGAAAATGTAAGTTGTGATTTACCTGCCAATACGCAACCTTCAATATCAAAAATAACTGAATCTCAATTTACCCCTATCCCTGATGACCCATGTAAATGGCTTGAAAGTATTTCTGATGCTCAACGATGTGATATAGTAAAGCGTGGACCACATCAACTAATAATGAATTTTCCATATAATAACACAACTCCAAGGCGACGTTTTTCCTCCAACCATTATAAACGTGTGTTACCTAATGGTGAAAGTGTTTCACGGTCGTGGCTAGTTTATTCTGGGGAATCAGATCAAGTTTTTTGCTTTTGTTGTAAGCTATTTGGAAAAACACTAAGCCCCTTTTGTAGTAGTATAAATACATGGGAGGGTTTTTCGAAAAAACTGAAAGACCATGAAAACGGCATTTCCCACCAAGAATGCTGCAGTCAATGGATGTTGCTAGCTGAAGGGATAAGAAATTCATCCACTATCGACAAACGCGAGATGAATATTTTTTTCAATGAAAGACGTGTTTGGAGAAATGTTTTAGAGAGACTTATCGACATTGCCTTGTTTCTATCGGAAAGGAATCTTGCTTTTAGAGGATCTGAAGAAGTCTTAGGATCTCCTCACAATGGAAATTTTCTGGGTATATTTGAGCTTTTGGCAAGAAGAGATCCGATCCTAAAAGAGCTTCAAGACAGAATCAAGAATAAAAACACTAAAGATCACTATTTGAGTCCTACCATACAAAATGAACTAATTGAATTGCTAGCGACAGAAGTTGAAAAAGAAAATTTACAGCAATTGAAATTGGCAAAATATTTTTCTATAATTTTGGACTGCACTCCAGATATGTCACATCATGAACAAATGTCTGTCATTCTCCGTTATGTAGGCTACTATGTAATGAAGAAGCTGCTGTTGTTAAAGAAACATTTTTTGGCTACTTGAGAATAAGTGACAGTACTGGGAAAGGCTTGTTGGACGCTTTCTTAGAAAAAGCGACCGAACTGCAACTCGAATTGTCTGATTGTCGAGGTCAGTCATATGATAATGGTGCTAACATGAAAGGAAAACATTCTGGGGTCCAAGCAAGAATGCTAGACATCAATCCCAAAGCTGCTTACGTGCCCTGTGCAAACCATACCCTTAACTTAGTTGTTGTTGACAGTGCTAATTGATCGACGGAAGCATTGACATTTTTTGGAGTACTTACAAGGTTGTATGTGCTGTTTTCTTCCTCTGCTCAGCGTTGGGAAATTTTGAAGCAACATGTGGAGCTGTCCATAAAGTCACAATCTGATACTCGTTGGGAAAGCAGAATTAAATGCATCAAACCTCTTCGATACAATTTAAAAGAGATGTTGCTGGCACTGAAAGACTTGGAAGCCATTTCCATAGAAAGAAAAGATGGAAGAGCTGCCTCAGAAACAAAATCGTTGATAGCTCATTTATCAAAATGGAGTTTTCTTTTGTCGGTGTTTATTTGGTATGATATCCTATTCCAAGTCAATAAAGCAAGCAAGATTCTTCAATCGTATGGAGTCTCCCTTCATACAATGGAAACGGAAATCCAGGCAACTGAAAAGTTTTTGCAAAACTATCACACAACGGGTTATGACAGTGCCGCAACATCTGCTGTTGAAATAGCACAGGAATTGGATATTGATCCTTCTTTTCCTCCGTCAAGAAGTGGAAAGAAAAGAAGATTGTTTGATTACCAAGGTGAAGAGGAACAACGAGCTACTCCTGAACTGAAATTTAAAAGCAACTTTTTCTATCCATTAGTAGACCAGGCTATTATGTCAATAAAGGAGCGCTTTAATTTGTTACGTGAGGTTTCTTCCGCCTTTTCGTTTTTGTACACACGAGACAAACTTTTGCTTGTGCAACAAGAAAATGCTCTTCTTACTTGCTGTAAAGAGTTCCAAAAAAAGTTCGGTGACATTGATTCTGATGAAATGAGCGCTGAGCTACAGCGGTTTGTTTTAATTTTACAAAAAAAACGCAATCTCAATACGGCTCAAGACTTTCTGAACTATCTTCTAAAGACTCATTTATTTGAATTGTATCCGAATGTGTACATCGCACTTCGAATCTTACTAACTTGCCCCGTGACTGTTGCCAGCGCTGAAAGAAGCTTCAGCAAATTGAAACTGATCAAAACTTTTAATAGAACGTCTATGACAGACAGTAGACTATCTTCATTAGCCATGTTGTCAATCGAAAATGACTGCGCCCGATCTCTTGATTATGACAATGTCATAACAGCATTTGCGAACAAAAAGGTTCGCTCCAGACTATTTAAATGATACTGTGTTTTTATAACTTTTTCATGTTTTTCAGTGTCATCGCTTTCGTTTCGCAGTGTCTGCATAAATGTCCTACTGAACTCTGGCATCGGTGCCGAATTTTTTATGACTTGCACCTTCGGTATCGGCATGCTTTATTCTGACATTAGCCTGTTTACTTATGTACAAATTGTGGTGTATTTTCTTAATGCAGCTTTTCAATTTTACACCTCTAAAGTGATATGACCTGTGCGCAGGGGCTCTTGCGCTTACTTTGGGGGGGGCCGAAGTTGGAGTGCTACGGGACTGCCCCCAAACCAGAGGCATTTAACGCACGTGTCCGCCTTCAGGTTTGAGTAGATTTCTTTTAAAATGCTGTGCCCTTACTTTAAATCTGAAGAAGCGCGAATCGCTACTTTTACTAAAGCCTGGCCTCACCGTTTCGATAATTTGAATGATGAACAAATGGCAAAAGCTGGGATTTTTTTATAGAGGCTACGACGACAGAGCAATTGTTTTTCTTGCGGGTTGTGTATTTACCAATGGGCCGAAATCGATCTTCCCGAGAAAGAGCACCATAAGTTTTGGTCGGCATGTGCTTATCTGTAGAGAACTTTTGGAGCTGACTTTATTGCCCAATAGGACAGCTTTCGCATCCCAGCAGGTGAATTTTTGTCGGGTACTAGATTTGGTTTTGCCACTCCGGCAGAAGTATCAAACCTGACCTTTGAAAGAAATCTTCCAAACAAAAACAAAGAGTAGTCAAACCTAATACCCCCCCTAAAGTGAAAGAGGAGTGTGATATCCCACAAGAACTTAAGTGTAAATTGTGCTTTGACGCTCGAATCAACACTTTGGTAACGCCTTGCGGACATTGTTTTGGTTGTTTGATTTGTACTGCGTAGCTCTCTGTAAAAGAGTGCCCGATCTGTAAAGTACTTATTTGCAATATCAACAACTGGTCCCCACAGATAGTGCTCAATAGTGCTTTTTAATAGTGCTCAATAAATCACAAGCTCTTAGCCTTTGTTTGGCATTACCCACTTTTGTTGCGACTAAATCTCCATTTCTGAGGACAGCTGTTTAAGAATGGAACTAGAGAATGGCTATGTAGAATGAGATTCATTAATCTTTCCTCTTGTTTATTTTAAATAGTTTCTATAAAGAAATTGTGGAATGCAACATTACTTGGAATTAAAACCAGTTGAAAGAGATTCTATGCACTGGTAAGTATAGTGAAAGAATTAAATGGCCCATTTGTACCTACTAGGGCTACTCACTGTGTAAGTTTGATGCTATAAATTATTGTTGCTACCTTGTAGCATGTTATCTTTTTGATTCAATGTAAAATGGAACTAGGCCTTTGCTGCTCTAAAGTGCAATACTAAAACTATGATGTCACAAAAGCCATATTGCTATGTAATTTAAAATGGTCTCAAAAAGGCTATTTATGTCTAAACAAGAACTGCTTTGTACGACAGTGACACTGTTTCGACCTATCAGGTCTCTTCAGTGCAGTTGGTGACCAACTGCACTGAAGAGACCTGATAGGTCGAAACAGTGTCACTGTCTGCAGTTTGCTAAGTGCATCGCTGGCCTCTTGCATTACTATACATGCTTTGTACGAGTTATCTTGTTTTTTTTTGGTAGTTTATGACGCTTATGCAGCAGTTGCGCTAACGGGCGGTCATTTCCGTATCCATATAACCGATTAATAATGAACTTTTTATATGATTTGCTGAGTCACTGAGTAGTTAACATTCGAAAACCGCAGATTTCTAAAAAGCATTGTCGTTTTTGTGGTGTAAATGTTGCTGAAAAGCGAAGCTGATAGATGTAACTTTGCAGGGTCTACCAGAACCGGTACCGTCATAATTCCATGAATTTTGACATGAATGCATTCAATCATTGACTTTATCTGATTCCAGATGATTAATCATACAGCTATGTCGAACAAGATTGGTTTGTTCAAGACTACTGAAAAGAAAAAGGACTATTTTCTTTTTCGTTTTTATGGACTAATTTTCTTTATTCATATCAAAAATGTGCGTAAAAAATCTAAATCTGGACCACCATAGTTGCATACAGTTTATGCTTTTTCCTGTAGCTACACGTAAAGATATAAATAGTGTCAAATTAAATAGAATAGTTTTATATTGTTTAATAAAACTTGAGTGATTGAATAGCGCATGAGTTTGCTTTTGTATGAGCATATTATTGCTTCGGCTTGATCGTACTTAATCAGCACTTTTGCTACGTGTGGTATGAAGTTGTTAGGTGGGCAACTGGGCTGAATGTGGGCTAATCTTTGATATTTATGTGGGTCTCATATGGGCAAACCTGCAATTTTAAAATGTAAGTTTTATTGATTTTATTTTTTTGATTTGTGCTATGTAGGCCCATACAAAAAAATACTAGAAAAAAACAATTTGTGATAGATTTTCTTTTTTGGAGCTAACAATGTCTGTCATGTAGGCTGCCCAAGGAAATTATCGTATCTGAGCAGCCCAGTTATATTTTAATTGGGCTGCCTTCACAATTTATGGGTTTATGGGCAGCCCAGTTAAAATCTGTGTGGGCTGCCTATGTAAATTATTAGCTATGGACAGCCCTTTTAAAATGTTTGTAGGCTGCCTATGTAAACTACCAGCTATGGGTAGTTCAGGTGAAATCTGTGTGGGCTGCCTATGTAATTTATTAGCTATGGACAGCCCTTTTAAAATGTTTGTAGGCTGCCTATGTAAACTACCTGCTATGGGTAGTTCAGGTATAACCTATGTGGGCTGCCTATGTAAATTACCAATTATAAGCAGCCCAGTTAAAATCCATGTCAGCAAACTATCTTCATATACTGTATAAACGGCAATTCAACTTTGGAATGTTTGATGCCATCAAAAACGTTTATCCTGGTAAAAGTTTTAGCTGTGCTGTCATGGACAATATAAATACTCTACCAATATACAGTGCACATTGATTGACTGTCCCAAGTTAACCATATCATCTGAATCAAATCTGTTTTTATTCTGATTTGCACTGACTCCCACAGAAACCTTCTAACATAAAGCGAAATTTGATCGGAGTTTCTGTTAACAAACAAAAGGGTGCTGCCAGATCAGAACAAGATGTTTGTCCGGTTGGTAGAGATAACAAAATTAATGTCTTGCCTTTTTGCATCATTTTGTTCATATAGATATTTAATGATTACAAAAACGTAAATTAAATCTACTTTAAATCTATACAAGCTTTGCAATAAAGATCAACAAAATATTATTGGCTACTTAATTTAGCTAAAGCAATTTATTTGTTCTAAATTCAAGCAAAGATGCTCAACTAAATTTTCATTGTTTATGTCAATCAAAATTCTTTAGTAATGGTATTTGCAAATTTATCTAGGATTATAGCACGTCTTCATAGTGCAGCCATTTTAAATAGATCGGTTTGACAAAAACAATGTGCTTTGACGTGATTTCCTCGAGTGGTGACACCACAAAACGAGGAAAAACGAAAAAAGATTAAAAAAAGTTAGTAAAGCATGACGAATTCGTACAACTCGTCACTCTGACGTAATCCCAATGCAACAGCAGAATTTAACATAGAGTATCTTCACTTAATGTTTTCAAAAATAATATTTTGAGAACTGGAGGAAATGAAATCCAGTATCAGAATTCCAGTATCAGTATCAGAACATTGCCGGAAAAAAACATAATTCTCCCATTTTTCCTAGCATGTTACTGCTATCGACAAAGTCAGCAGTGCGAGAGTTCGAAAGAAATGCTCTTCAGCTGGAGTTAAAAGAAAAAATGGTGGTAGACGCCTCGACATCTGCAGTTGGCGTGGTACTGCAGCAAGTTACCGATAGTCATGCTAAACCGTTAGCCATCTTTTCTAAGGCTCTTAACTGTGCCCAAGTTAACTATTCTGTTTTCGACCGGGAATTGCTCGCAATGTACTTGTCATTGCGACATTTCAGGTACTTTCTGGAGGGTCGCGCCTTTACCCTTTTTACCAATCACAAGCCATTAGTCAGTGCCGTGACATCTCCCATGAAAGAAGCTACTGCACGGCAGCAGCGTTAGCTTTCGTATGTAGCACAACTGACCATCGATGTGAGATATATTTCCGGCAAAAATAATGTTGTCGCCGTCTGTTTGAGCCGACCACCGGATTTAAATTCTCTGTGTAACGAAGTCCAAGCTGTGGATTTTGCCGCTATGAGTCGCGCTCAGCAGACCGATGATTCAATTATCACCCTATTAAGGACCGATCGTTCTTTAAAGATCCTGAGGGAGTCGGTGCCTGGCTGTGACCAGCCTCTGCTTGGGGAAATTTCTCTAGGAGTTTTTCGACCGCTAGTCCCTGTTGGCTTTCGAAAAAAGATCTTTGATACTGCCACGAGTAAGTAGATTTGCAGTAAAAGAATAGTTGTTGTAATCTGCTGTTTTATTTTGCAGTGATCGTTATATTTGTAAATCTGAATTGTCTTTAGCCCTAAACTTGCGAAACTGTTTTCGAAAAAAGACTTTTTTTCTTTCGCATTTATTAATAGATTTGTAACTCACACGCCTTTCTGACGTCACAATGGTTGACAACGTGACCAAGTTCCAGTGTATTCTAGTAATTCTTGTTTCTTCTCGAAGATTTTTCTTTTTTTTTATTATTATCGCTTGCGTAATTTATTAACGGTGTTTTTCCTGTGTCACATGATGTTCTAGCAATTTCTAGATTAGTCGACTAGATTAGCCAGTCGTATATATAAAGTGGCAAGATTTTTCATTTATTCAGAGAGTGACGGAGCGAGATAGTAGAGTGCAGTGAAAAGGCGTTGTTCTGTGGTGATTGTTGTGACAGGAATCAAGTGATTATTTTAGTGGTTTTAGTTTTGGTTAGTCTTTGGTATTTATATAGTGAAGTGGTTTGTGAATATATTTGTTTTGTTCGTGATCGAGAAATGCGTGAGTTAAAGTATCTTCGTGGAAGCCAATCTTTTCCTAGCTATTAAGTTGCAACCAGACTTAATTGTTCGAGCGATACTATACGTCGCCTCAATTTTAAAAAGTAAATTAAGATTGAGATAGAATCAAAAAACTTCTATTAAAACGCGACAGATATGTTGCATACTTTGTCACGTCCTGGAGTCCAGGCTAGCGAGAAGTTTGTCGGCCAGAGATTTGCTTGGTTCGAATGAGGTCTGACATCAAAACTTTTGTTCAGACGTGTATTTAATGTCAACAAGCGAAGGGTACAAAACACAATCGAGCACCGTTGCACTCGTTTAAAACTCCTAATGAAAGGTTTTCACATATTCATGTTAATATCCTTGACCCTTTACCGGTTTTCCATGGTTACTCTTACCTTTTGTCCATGATCTGCCGTTTTCCATGGTTACTCTTACCTTTTGTCCATGATCTGCCGGTTGGGCGTTTTGGCTGTACCACTCCGATGACTTCCAATAGAAGTCGGCAATTTACCTCTTATCTATGGAAGGAAATGTGCGAGTTCCTGGGGACGTAGTTGTTTCACACCACAGCGTACCACCCGGCAGCCAATGTGATGGCTGAACGCGTTTATCGCACGGTTAAAACAGCCCTTGAGTGTAACGATAATCCCTCTGCCTGGTACGAAAATCTCGGCCTCGTTTTACCTGGTATCCGCTCCGTTGTCAAAGAGGATATTGGCTGCAGCTCTTCTGAGCTTACACTTGGCACCAACCTGCGCTTGCCAGAACAATTTTTTTCAGACAATGACGACACGGTTTCGCACACAGAATATCTTCGACGACTTGTAACTTTTATGAAATCGCTCAAACCTTCTCTGCCCCGAGAGCTCTGTCGAGGTAGTTCCTATTTGGATAAGGCTCTACGCACTTGCACCCACGTCTTTGTGCGAGACGATGGTTCTGCGACGACGTCATTGCAACCGGCGTACACAGGATCTTTCCCTGTTCTCGATAAGGAGAACAAGTACTTTATTTTAGACCTTGGAGACCAAACTGATTCGGTCTCAATCGACAGATTTAAGGCCGCACACATATATATGCTGCAACATCTGAGCTGTCAGGAAGATCACAGAGACCACGACCATTCGGCTTCCATTAAAATCCCTTCCATCGCCACTACCACGATCCCTTCTCTACACCCTGACGAAGTGTCGGCGCCCGAGTTTTGTTCACACCGAGGTAGAACCATAAGGTTCCCGGTTCGTTGCAGAAGATTACTGGATGATTACATTTGGCCTTGCCCCTCTATTTCTCTTGGTTTAGTTCTGCAGTTAAGTTTTATGCTTCATTTTTTGGGAGAGATATTTTTTATTAGCCCAGGTAATCCCTTACAAAAAAAATCCCGGTAACTTGAAATTACCTGTAAAAACACGGATTTTACCGGGATTAATGCTTGTATTTATGTATTTACCACGAATTACCAGGATTTTATTGGTATGTAATTTCAGAACTTCATATCAAATTTAGAATTATCGGCATATACCGGTATTTTACTGGGAACGTAATTGGCGATACAAAATTTACCAGAAAATACAAGGAATTTATTGGGATGTAGTTGCAGTTTATTCCGGTAATTATACAAATACTGGTATAAACTTAGATTTTACGGGAATTGAAGCTGATAATACAAAAAATACCAGGAAATATCTGGAATTTATTGTAATGTTGTTGCAGCCCATCCGGTAATTGCACAATTGCTGGTATAAACGAGGATTTTACTGGGAGCGTAATTAATCATACAAAATATACCAGAAAATACTAGAATTTTATTGGATGAAGATGCAGTAATTGTACAATTACCAATACAACTTGGATTTTACCAGGATTTTATGTGGGATGTAAGTGACGCATGTAATCATACAAATGCTAGAGAAACCTGAATTTTACTGGGATTGAATTGGACAATATGAAATATATCGGAATATACCTAGATTTTATTGGAACGTAGTTGCAGCCCATCCCTGTAAATGTATACAATTATTGGTACAAACTTGAACATACCGAGACTAAAAAAATTCAGATTTTGCTACTAAACACTGCATGTTTAGTAGCAAAATCTGAATTTGAATTTAATTAAATGTAAAAACAGTGAGCAGTAAAACAAAACAACAGCTGACAACTTCATCAACCTATCTAGTCAGTGACTCAACACCTAACGCCTTGACGCTATCTTGTAAAATGATTTATGATTAATTGAAAAGAAAATAATTTGCTGTCATATTCAGCAAAAGAATAAAAATGTAACGAAACGATTAACAAAAGTTCTAATCGCATTTCCAACCAGACTCAATATTCTTACTTTAAAACCATTAAAATGCAGAGCAATCGTCTCAAGACTTTATGATAAATGTCATTTGTACGATAGATAACCATCACGAGCAAATTATTGTTTATTGTCGTATCATTCTCAAAAGATTGTGGGATGAATTCAGTTTTTACACGAGTTGACAAATTGGAAAAGCCTAAAATACCCAAGGCATGTATTAAAATATTAAAAAGTATTCAAAGTCTTTTTTTTAGCAAAAGAACTAAATGCACAAAAAGCTTTTAATTTAATCAGTTTCCAGATGATTTGCCAGAGGAATAGCATAAAAGACGTTTCGATCGCTTTGGCAAGAGAGTTGAACACATTTTTTGTACAGTTTATCAGGAAACATTGCTTTCACATTTGTTGCGTAATCACTGCATAATTGATGTATATGCTGAGAATATTTTGGCATTGGCTTAATAGCTTTACATATTTGAACAATAACAATCGGAAAATTGTTACATTCACAAGGTTTTTTGCAAGTACAATAACGAAAAACAATTAGTTTTTTAACCACACCAAAGCAATTATCGTCAGTTTGAATTAACGTGTTCGTACGCTTTAATTTTGCATTATTTTTGTATTCTTCAGAATGAACAGTCATAACAGGGGTCGAAAACCGAAAAAAAGTTTGAACTTTTCTACCTGATTCTATATTGCGCTTTAGTAAAATGGAAACTGCAACAGCTTCGCTATTATTTAAAGTAGTTTCTCTCATCTTTTCATACACACGAATATTGCCAAACTGTTTTATAACTTTGTGCAAATATCCACCACGGTGTATCAGTTTTTTATGCAAATTTAGAACATCAGTACAAGCTTGTGGCATGCATTTATTGTCAACATGTCGCACACTTTTGCTGCAAACCCAAGCATCAGCAATTTGCATAGCTGTGTGCTGGGTTCCATGCTTCATTTTTGTTGTGTTATATTATGTATGTAATTGTTTTAGGTTGGAAACGCTGCTTTGCACCTTGCACGCCTTGCCTTTTCAAATTATGCAAACCCCGTAAGCCATACTGACAAGCGCTCATGCTTCTGGCGCAATGCAAACAACCGGTCCAAATTACGCACTTTCAATTAGATTTACACTGTATATTAAGCAGGTGCCTGAGCATTTTTATTCTACTACGTTCTTAAATTTAGATGTATTGTTGTGAGTTGAACTGAAACCTTGTGTGGAAAATTATCATCAAAATATATATTCAAAAATACAACAAAGTGGCGACGAGGATGGCGGAGAGTTCAAACGTTGAAGGTTCAAAACCAACAACAGTCGAAGATTTAATTCAACTGCTTACTACGCAGCAGCAGCAGCAGCAGCAGCGTCTCCAACATAAAATAATGTTGGAAACATTGGAAACATTGGAAACGCAGCAGCGCTCGCAACAGGAGAAATTTTTCGAAATGACGAGCACATTTTCAACTGCTTTGCAAGCAAGCGTTCCTGTCAGACAACAGCAAGAAACAGCTTTGCCTCAAACCACGCCGAAGCTTGAAGCATTTCATTCTTCTACAGAACTGTGGACAGATTACTGGTCCCGTTTCTCTACATTTACAAAGGCAAATTCAGTGCCTGATGTTCGAGTTGCTAAAGTTTTTCTTACAAATCAAACGGCAACTATCTACTAGCTGCTTTCCACTCTTGCTGCTCAGGAAACCCCGCCAAGAACTGTAAATGATCTCACGATGAACGAAATTCAACAGTATATGACGAATCAATTCCACCCAAAAAGGTTTGTTGTACGTGAACGTTTTCGCTACTGGAGTGATATGAAAAGAAAACCTGGTGAAACCGTTCAAGAATTGGCTGCCCGCATTAGACAAGCCGCGGCTACGTGCGACTTCGCTAACATTGAAAACCCTTTGGATGAAGCCTTACGAACTCGCTTTATTTGTTCAATCAATAATGAAGCAGTGTTAAAGGCATTATTCAAAATCAATGATGACGAGTTGAATTTTGAAAAGGCAGTTCAAGTCGCAACGGAGACCGAAGAGGCTGCTATGGTCGCCAAAGAAACTGTGTACGGCACTTCATCCAACGTATATTCTTCAACAGTGGCTCAGGTTTCCAAGAAACGAAACTTCGTGAAAAAGCCTGCTGCGAACTCTGCTACAAGTAACAACAATGCACGCAAGTGTTACAGATGTGGTAATTCTAATCATTTAGCACCGGCCTGCAAACACAAGTTTACTACCTGCCGTTATTGTAACATTGTCGGACATTTAGAAATTGTGTGTCGAAAAAAGCTAAGGTTACTGCGCAGCGCAACGTTCAGTGCATACAAGTTAACAATTTACTGAATTCTATTGACAGGTCGCCAAAAGTGGAATGCACAGTTTCGATAAATTCTTAATCAGTACGATTGGAGTTGGATACGGCGACATCTGGCAATTTCATATCAACGCATGTTTGGTCGGAATTGGGCAAGCCCGAGTTGAGCGATCAGTACATGCAATATCAATCCGTTTCAGGACATGATATGCCCATTAAAGGCTCCTTTATTGCTAATGTATTTTATCCAGCCAGTGGCAAGCATGCTGCTTGCACATTTTTGGTTAGCAACAGCCCTGAACTTAATTTACTAGGCCGTACAGCAATAAAAACGCTTGATATTTCTGTAGATAATCTTTTGTTTTCTTCGCAAGTTAACACTATTTCTTTTTCTGGAGAAGTAAAACCGAATTTGCAATGGCTACAGAAGAAATGCGAGAACTTATGTCAATAGTACTGTGACGTCTTCAAACAAGAACGTGGAGTGTTTCGGGACTACGAGCTAGAAATTGAATTCAAACCTAATGCAAAACCAGTTTTCAAGAAACCAAGGTCGGTACCGTTTGCCATGCTTGAGGACTTATCACATGCTCTTGATGCAGGTATAACCAAGGGAATCTGGACACCTACACAATTCTGCGATTGGGGTACACCAGTGGTACCTGTACGAAAGGCTCCACGTTCAGATGGTACCGCTTCAATACGGGTATGCGGCGATTATTCCGTTACGGTCAATCCACAATTGGAAGTACATCGACATCCCTTGCCTTCACCCGAGGACTTAATGCATCGTTTAGGTGGTGGGGCAGGCTTCACTAAAATCGATCTGGCTGATGCGTATAACCAGATACGACTGGCCCCAGAAAGCCGCAAGCGTTTGGCCCTGAGTACACACCGAGGTGTACTGCTTCAAAACGTAATGTTTTTTGGTATTTCTTCAGCGCCAGGTCATTTCCAGCAGATCATGGATGAGTTGACTCGCGATCTTCCAGGAGTCGCGGTATACTTGGATGATATCTTGGTCAGCGGATCTACGGTTGAAGAACATTTTCGGAATCTGCAGCACTTATTAAAACGGTTGGAAAATAAAGGCTTGCGTTGTCGCAAGAGTAAATGTTTGTTTGCACAACCACGTATTGAATACCTTGGGCATGTTCTGACATCTAACGGCATTGCTAAAAGTCCTAAGGTTGATGCGGTTATAGCAATGCCACCTCCTACGGACGTAGCATCATTGCGTTCATTTCTGGGATCTGTGCAATTTTATTCGAAATTCTTACCGTCCAATTTTTCTACTTTTGCAGAACCGTTGTACAGGTTGGTACAATCCGGCGTCGCGTGGACCTGGAGTAAACAAGAGAACGATGCTTTTACAAAGTTAAAATCGCTGCTTTCAACTGACGCTGTTCTGGCTCATTTTGATGCATCTGTTCCAATTGGCATTGCATGTGATGCATCGAATGTTGGAATTGGAGCAACCTTATTTCATCGGTATTCAGACGAAAGCGAAAGACCCATCGCTAATGTCTCAAAAACATTGTCTAAATCGCAGCGTAATTACAGCCAAATACAAAAAGAAGCGTTGGCTATAATATTTGCATTAAAAAAATTTTACCGGTTTCTATTTGGCAGAAAATTCATCTTGGTGACGGACCACAAACCACTGATTGCAATGTTAGGTCCGCACAAAGGAATCCCGAGTTTAGCAGTGAATCGTCTTGCTCGGTGGGCGTTGTTTTTGAGTCAGTTCGAGTACGACATTGAATATCGGAAGACGAAAGATCACGCCAATGCTGATGCTCTTAGCCGATTACCGTCGGGAGGTGATGTAAAATTTGACAAGGAGGAAAGTGAGCAAGACGTTGACATTGTTTGTACTATTAAACTACTGAGTCGTGAAGTTACGGCGAGTGATTCGCAAGCACTCCGCAAGGAGACTGCTAAAGATCCTGTTCTTTCTCAGGTGGTTCGATTTGTTCGTTAAGGTTGGCCAGTTCGTGCTGCTGATGACGCGGTCGAGATTTTCGAAAACTTTCGTCCTCTCTTACAACTTCTTGCGGATGCCTTCTCTACGGCGCACGAGTGGTTATTCCTGAAAGTTTTGAGGAAAAACATTCTGCTTCTTCTTCATGAAGGACATTTTGGCATTGAGAGAATGAAGCAGCTGGCTCGCACCGTAGTTTATTGGCCGAATATGGATTCAGACATTTCAAAGATGTGCCAGCAATGTGGTACATGTGGTCAACACCAGTCGGCAACTACTCAAGCTCCTGTACATCCGTGGATGATGCCAGAGAAGCCATGGAGCAGAATTCACGTGGATCATGCTATCGATTTTCTAGGCCAACACTGGTTGGTTATGATTGATGCCTACTCGAAGCACCCGTGTATTTACCCAATAACGTCTGTCTCAACCCAGACAACAATCAATCTTCTCGAGGACAGTTTCACACATTTCGGATATCCGCATACTATTGTTTCGGACAATGCAATCACTTTTACTTCCGAAGTGTTCCAACAGTACTGCAAGGAAAGAGGCATTGTTCACCTTACCATCCTGCGACGAATGGTGCAGCGGAACCAGGGATATATAGAACTTCGGGATGAACAACTTGATTTTGCTGCTTCCATTAATAGGGTTAACATTATTTTTTCAAGACTGCAGATTTTCTAGCTTTTAAGCATGTCTATTTCATTTTTAGCATAAATCAAGCATTTAGAAAATAACGTCATGACATTTCAAAGATATTTACAGTCTAAAATACACACACATACAAAGAAGAACAAGTAATACACTTTTTTAAACAAAATATTGGCATACGTCACTGAAAATAGGAAAAATTTACTCGTTTAACACAGTGTTGCCGAAGTAGTTTAGTGTGCTCTAAGACCAAAAGATTGAGTTCAAGGCTTTCAAAAAATTATTGAATTTATTTTTGAGGTTGTGGGTAAGGTCAAAAAACAGAAATAAACGTTTCCCATGACGAATGGGGTGTGGAATTAAACTTTTTAACCCTCAAACTGTAATTACGGGTCTGGGAGGGTCGGTGAGAGAGAAAACTTGCATAACTTTTTTGTTTGTTGACGTTGAAAGCTATTGCTTCTGAAATGCCTCAAATAGTTCCTACTGCAAAGCTCAAAGCCAGACTTCAAATTAGGAAATCAAAAAAAAAATTAAGAACACGAAAAAATGATACACTTTAAATTGTAATTACGGGCCTCCCAGGCCCGATTGTAAGCTACTGTAAGCAAAACTTTAGAATTCGATCTACATGTTGCATATTCTACATTGTATATCTCAATAACATAAGTTCTTGTTACCACTACGAAATTTTGAAGTAGAGTTCTTTTACAGGTCCTCTTTATTGTTGGCATGTGTTCCGCCAATCGCCATGTAGTTTTTTACAGCGATTTGACTTCATAAAGCGTTGTCTCTTGAGAATGTGACGCAAAGACTTCTTAAGCAATTTTTCACAAAATTGATTAATGTGGTAAATTAAGTGATCTCGTGTTGTTTATTTAGGAGTTTAAGTAAATATAGCCTTAAATTAGACCCCTACAGCGAACCGAACAATTAACCCCTACTGAAAAGTAGTAGACGTTATAACCGGGCTTCCTACGGACTACTTCTAAAAGCCTTCCTTTGTTGTATTGTCTTTCTTTGGTCTTTGCCCTGTGGTTAAATAAGGCCACATCTTTGACTCATATATATAACAGGTGCATCTGCTCGTATATATATAGGGACCACGTGCATTTTCGCTATTCTTGTCAAAACGTCAACGTGGCGAAACGAGTAGTAAATTTTCGTTTCGGCCTGATTACTGATTATGCTTCGGATTTCTGTTTGGACCTGAGTGTTGGTCCCCCTGTTTAATTGTTATTAAGGCTGTGTGGTAGCCTTTATCGCCGTGAATTTTCGTTCTGCGCACGCTGGGAGGAGCTGCGCATATTTGTGAATAAAACACTGCAAAAAAGCTTCAACCGCTTCCTGTTTTTTGTTAGACGAAGCAGAAAGGATCCGTAGAGCTAATATTATTAGTTCTACAAAGCAACTCTACTGGTTCAGTGCTAATCAACGACGGTACGCTTGGCGCTGGAATCAAAGAGTTGAAACCTGGTGCTGCCGCACCATAAAATTGAAACGTAAACTGCTCGATCGAAGATTGAAGTTGTATCAACCAGCAAGAGATCAAAGGCATCTTCTACATTTTTGAAATTTGTGAAGTGAACGTACGCTAGAAGACGCCAGAAGGGGCGAAGCTACAACCCTACGACGAAGGTATTGATATTTGTTGTATTTGTATAATCTCAGGCTGCTCGAGACGGCTTAACGCGTGTTTAGCCGAAAAATTTAAATTGTTTCTTTGCTGCTCCCTAAATTGAAAGTATTTGGCTTTCTGTGCATTTCACGTTTGTTAGATATATTACGTGTTTTGAAGTGAATTTCTTTGTGAATGATGTCGCTAGTAAGTGGCGGGCTAAAGCATGCCGCAGCGGTCGGGGTGTGTGACCGAGGGATCGGTTCTCCCGGGCTTGACTAAGACATCTGGGGAGGAGCATCAGTTACCCGGTGGTAGCGTCGCTTCCACTGAAGGAGGTAAATTTGAACGTGAGGTGCGTTGTCAAAAAAGGTATCTTATTGCCCGCATTGGGGAACTTGGTCAAGAGCTCTCATTGTGTACCAATAAGCAAGAAGTTTTGCTTTGCTGGGATAAGCTCGAAAATTTGGGCGAAGACGTGAGCAAATTTCATCAATTGTTAAGTGATAATGGAGATACTGCTTCGTCTGCTGATGTGCAGGACAAGGTGGGGCTCACCTTTGAAAGTTTAAAGCTAAAATGTCGGGATAAGATGAACCAAATATTAGAGCAGCCCCATTCCGAGGTGCAGCCAGAGGGTAGCGTGTCCAATGTAGGCACGGCTCATTCTAGAAGTTCTGCTGGTGCCTTGACCCAAATTGATTTGGAACTCCAGCGAGAGGAACTTCAAATCGAGGCTAAAAAGGCTCAAGCGCAAATGCAAGTGCAGCAAATGCAAGCTGAATTTGAACTGAGGGATGCTAAACTGAGGGCGGAACAGCGCAGGCAAGAAATTTTGGCTAGGAGCAATTTTAGAGAGGGCTCCCGGATCAGCTACAAAAGTAGACTTTCAAGTAGGAAGTCCTACTCAGGCACGGGACCCGATGTGGCCGCCATTTTTGGACGTAGCAAGAAGGTGGACAATCAGGTTGTAGCCCCTTGAACTGAAGAGACTGATGTGGGTCTCGGGGCCGCTGGTGATGCATCGCACTCGGTTGAGCCCTTTCGTGGGATTGCCTGTGGGGAAACCGGGTTGTCTGAACCTTGGGGCTCTAATGCCATATTGAATGATATTTTTAACCCAGCTGCTCAAACAGAAAATTGTTTAGTGCTTTCTGCTGCGACTAACCCTCTCACACAAAAGCATCCTCCTGTTCTTGTACGAGATGGTTTGTCTGCTAGTGGAACCGGTAAATGTTCGGGGTCGCCCCGAGCGAAGGTGCCACCAGGATTCGAGTGTGGCTTCGTTCAGGATTCAAGGCCGAGTGAAGTATTACCACCACGTATGGCTGATTGTCATGTATCTGAACGTGTGCTGGATGTGAATGATGTTGTTGTGAGTCGGTTTCCGCAGCGTGGTGACGTCAGAGAGTGCGCTTTAAGCCGATATCCACCACCGGAGAAAAATCGTCAAACCTCAGTAGAATTACATGACGGCTATCAAAACGAATTGGCTAGGAATGCTAGCAATGGCAGAAATATCGGTTCCTCGCCTTCATCTGGTAATTCGAGCGCAAATCAGCAAAACTGCTTTTTTGAATATCAGAATTGTAAAACCTTTATCCCTAGGATGCACACCCAGGGTCAATTTGACCCTGCTCATAACTTTTTTAAAAATATTTTTTCACATGAATAAATTCACTGCCCTGGGTTCCCTGACATCTTCAATCAACTCTTTTCACACGTATTCTAAATGTGCTTGTTCCATGATCGTGCTTGAGATTTGAGAGATAGGGTGTTTTTCGCCACTACCCCAAGAATGCAGGACCAGGGTCAAATTGACCCTAGTGCATTTCATGTGATAAAAGAGCTTAGCTGAGCATTTGGAAAGAGAATCTCCGTCTCCAGCATGATTGTTTGCGGCCCATTGTTTTGTGAGACAATAGTGGTTGTCTGTGTGGTAATAATTGAGCTACCTCAACGATGTAACATTCAAGATTGTATTCTAAACAGGACGTTTAGAAGGTGGTAGAAGCAGGATGTGGCAGAAACAGAATTTTCCAATAAGGTTACATCTTCTAAACTGTGTTTTGCGTGAGCTGTGTCGCTGAAAGTTAGAGAGGTTTATAGATATTACTAGGCAAACTGAAGGAGCCAGAAATAGGTGTAATTCACAAGTTCATTTTTGTAAGTTTAGGTAGCCTGCGCTGACTGGCCATTGGCTAAAGCCTACTTCCAGTTCAAAGGTGTAGAAAGTATAAACGGCAGTTTTGTTCAGATCGTAAGTAGAGTTATTGCAAATAAAATGGCTGAATCTAGCAACTATGCAACAATCTCACTCGATGAGGCAGTTGTGCTTGCACAAGCTGAAGATGGTATTCTGGAAACCGATTCGGAATCAGAAATTTCAGAAGATGATGATGACCCTAGCTTTGTAAATCATGATTCAGACTGGGTGAGTAACTTGGCAGTAGTAAATTTTATACCCATTTTCCTTGATCTATTCAATAAGATTTGTTTGCTTTCGTAGGAATCAAGATCGGAATCCGAAGATGAATCTTCAGAAGAGTCAGAAATCGATGCTCCAGCTGCATTTCAGTTGGAAAGAATGGGGAAAACAGGAACTTATTGGAGTGAAAATCCCCCATCACGGTCACAAACAAGATCTTTCAATCTTTTGAGACAACGGCCTGGTCCTGTAAGAGGTTCCAGAATTGCAACACCACGAGATGCTTTTCAATTTTTGATAACACGTGACATCATTGATGAAGTAATCCAATGCACTAATTTAGAAGGTCGTCGAGTAGCTGCAGCAAGAGGAAAAGAGTGGAAAAAAATTGACTATAAGGAATTTGTGGCCTTTATTGGACTGACTCTGCTGGCAGGCGTAGAAAAAAATTGGGATGTTGCCGTGAGAGAACTCTTTTCAGATCCACTTCAAAACCCTATGTATAGAGCCACGATGGCGGTTCGAAGATACGAAGATATTCGGAGGCTGCTTCGATTTGATGATAAACGGACCAGGGCTGAAAGGTTAAAAACTGATCACATGGCTGCATTTAGGCACATATGGGAGTTGTTCTTGAGCAATTGTAGAACAACATTTATCCCTAGTGAATGTGTGACAATTGATGAACAACTTATACCATTTAGAGGGAGGTGCAAGTTCAAACAATACATGCCGAGCAAGCCCGCAAAATATGGAATAAAGATATTTTGGTTGTGTGATTCGTTCATGCCGTTCGCAATTGATGGCATTATCTACTTGGATAAACAACCAGGAGAAGCAATTCAGAAAAATTTGGGAGAAAACATTGTCCTTCGGCTCAGCTCCGGAATAAAACAATCAGGTAATCATAAGCTTGCAACTGTAAACTAGCAATGTATCTTTCACTTGCAGCAGTGTTTATAATTTTTACCATTATTTTGTTCTTGTACTTAGTTTGTATTTTCGATATTTTTGTAGGTCGCAATATTACCATGGACAACTTTTTCACAACCGTACCTTTGGCTGAAAAACTTCTGAAGGAAAACCTAACTATCGTGGGAACTCTCCGTAAATGCAAACGAGACATACCAGCTATCATGAAGCCATCCAAGTCAAGAGAAGTACATAGCTCAGAGTTCGGATTCAACAACAACTTGACCATGGTAAGCTACTGCCCCAAAAAGGCAAAAGCGGTTATCCTCCTCAGTTCAATGCACAGCGACAAATCTGTGGATGGCGGTGAAAAGAAAAAACCACAAATCATTCTTTATTACAACCAGACTAAAGGAGGCGTGGATACTGTAGATCAGATGGTAAGAAATTATTCTTGCAAAAGGATGACACGGAGGTGGCCAACAGTTCTCTGGCATAACATGCTGGACATCGCCGCCCTGAATGCTTTAACGATATTCAAAGCACTGCAACCTAATTACATGTCGGGCGTGACCCATGTGAGGAGACTGTTCATCAAAGATCTCACGAAACAACTTGTGATGCCGTTCATGATAAGGCGCCAAGCTACACCATCGCTCCAGAAACCAATCAAAGAGGCAATGAAGAGGTGTGGCTTGACCTTCAACTATTCAAACCCGGTGCAACAGCAGCAAGCCCCTGCTTCTAAGCGTAAAAGATGCCACATTTGCCTTTACTCAAAAGATCGAAAAGTACGATGCTACTGCTCACAATGTCATGAGGCTGTCTGCACGGAGCACAGCACCACTCTGGTGACTTGCATAAAATGCAAAGCAGAATGAGAAAAGTAGTGCACTGCTACACCTTTGTGTTTGTGTTACCTCGTTCACTACCATGTTGTCATTTCATGTTGTTATTGTTCAATAAACCAACTAAAATCGGTTCTGTGATCTTTTATTGTGTTATTTACGTCATATTATAGAACATTGTTGCTAACTTCCAGCAAAAATGCATTAGGGTCAATTTGACCCTGGTCGTGAAAAGTAAGAAACCGAAAAGGTCGTGCATCCTAGGGTTATGGATAAAGCGGCGTTGATTGGCTATGATGGCGCTAACATGCCCTTCGTATTCTTTAAAAATCGTATTTATGCGTTAATGGATAGTTGTCGCTTTGAGGGGGTTCGTCTCAGGCTGCTACAGGCAGCTTGTGCTAGAACAGCTGCACAAACGATCGCTAATTTGACATCTGACACGCCTGGCTTATCGGAGAAAGACAGAATAGAAATGTCTTTAGAAAGGTTGTAACAGTGATTAGGTGTCCGTGGCGGGTTTCTCTCGGAACCTGAAATTAGGAAGTATCGCTATGGTAATAAATTGGTCTCTTCGTCCGCGAATATTATGAAAAAGTTTAAAGATCAATTAGATCAATGTCTTCTGTATGCTAGAGCGTATAATCATCGTGAAAAATTAGAAGGTAGTTTTGTTTTGGATTTGGCTAAAAGGCTTCCCTTTGAAGCTAAGCAAAGGTGTCTAGAATTTCTTCTCGACAAATGCGGCAGCACAAGTGAGCCCACTTATCAAAGTTTGGTCGATTTTGTAAAACGTGAAGAATTGTGTAAATCCACTGATTTTGGAATAATGTTGTTGAGTGAGCCACAGAGCCATCAGGAAAATAAAAAATTTGATAAAAATAAAGCCACGTGTAGAGTAAGACAGACCACGGCGAAATCAAACGAGTCGCACCCCTTGACAAAATCATCGGATAGTGCTCCTGTTTACCGCGCAGGTGACAGCTGGAGCCCGACAGGTGGTGGCGCTAGAAATACACCGTTGTGCATTTATTGTTCTTTAAGTGGTAAGGATCAATATCACCGGTTGTCAAGCTGTAGAGACTTTTTGCACTTAAACCCCAAAGACCGCAGGGATGTCGTGATGAAATCCGGGAAGTGCTTAAATTGCTTGCGCGATCATTTTGTGAAAGATTGCACGCGTGATAATAATTGCCGTAGGTGCGGTAATGCTTGTGATAAAAAGCATTATTTTCTCCTACACGATTACTTTGTTGATTCCGGGCATAGGCCGCTTGAAACAAGTGCTGAACCCGCAGTAACTGTGCGCAGTGTCAAAATTGAGAGCGTGAAAACGGCGTGTAATCGTGTGACTGCCGCACGCGTGATGAACCCCGCGACTGGCCACTCAAAGTTGGTGTACTGCCAACATGATCAGGGGGTCTCAGCTGACATTTATCGCCAGTAGCTTGGTAGAGGATCTAGGACTAGAACCGTTTGACACCGCGTTCTTTAAGTTGGATACTCTGGTTGGCGACAAAAATACTTCAGCTAATTTGGTTAAGTTCAATATTCAGTCTATAGATACTGAATAGTTGTTTGGTGACGTGACTGCGGCCGTGATCCCCCCTTGGGTAGATGACGTTGAAACCTTGCCGCATAAGCAGGATTTGAGCAATTTACAACATTTTGACGGTGTAAAACTTGTTACTCTCGACAATTGTGATACTGTTGACATTATTATCGGCAATGACAATGCATTTTTAATGTGTGCGAAGGAAGAGCGCATGAGAGAAAGTCGAGGCAGTCCCGTAGCACTCCAACTTCGGGCCCCCCCCCAAAGTAAGTGCAAGAGCCCCTGCGCACAGGTCATATCACTTTAGAGGTGTAAAATTGAAAAGCTGCATTAAGAAAATACACCACAATTTGTACATAAGTAAACAGGCTAATGTCAGAATAAAGCATGCCGATACCGAAGGTGCAAGTCATAAAAAATTCGGCACCGATGCCAGAGTTCAGTAGGACATTTATGCAGACACTGCGAAACGAAAGCAATGACACTGAAAAACATGAAAAAGTTATAAAAACACAGTATCATTTAAATAGTCTGGAGCGAACCTTTTTGTTCGCAAATGCTGTTATGACATTGTCATAATCAAGAGATCGGGCGCAGTCATTTTCGATTGACAACATGGCTAATGAAGATAGTCTACTGTCTGTCATAGACGTTCTATTAAAAGTTTTGATCAGTTTCAATTTGCTGAAGCTTCTTTCAGCGCTGGCAACAGTCACGGGGCAAGTTAGTAAGATTCGAAGTGCGATGTACACATTCGGATACAATTCAAATAAATGAGTCTTTAGAAGATAGTTCAGAAAGTCTTGAGCCGTATTGAGATTGCGTTTTTTTTGTAAAATTAAAACAAACCGCTGTAGCTCAGCGCTCATTTCATCAGAATCAATGTCACCGAACTTTTTTTGGAACTCTTTACAGCAAGTAAGAAGAGCATTTTCTTGTTGCACAAGCAAAAGTTTGTCTCGTGTGTACAAAAACGAAAAGGCGGAAGAAACCTCACGTAACAAATTAAAGCGCTCCTTTATTGACATAATAGCCTGGTCTACTAATGGATAGAAAAAGTTGCTTTTAAATTTCAGTTCAGGAGTAGCTCGTTGTTCCTCTTCACCTTGGTAATCAAACAATCTTCTTTTCTTTCCACTTCTTGACGGAGGAAAAGAAGGATCAATATCCAATTCCTGTGCTATTTCAACAGCAGATGTTGCGGCACTGTCATAACCCGTTGTGCGATAGTTTTGCAAAAACTTTTCAGTTGCCCGGATTTCCGTTTCCATTGTATGAAGGGAGACTCCATACGATTGAAGAATCTTGCTTGCTTTATTGACTTGGAATAGGATATCATACCAAATAAACACCGACAAAAGAAAACTCCATTTTGATAAATGAGCTATCAACGATTTTGTTTCTGAGGCAACTCTTCCATCTTTTCTTTCTATGGAAATGGCTTCCAAGTCTTTCAGTGCCAGCAACACCTCTTTTAAATTGTATCGAAGAGGTTTGATGCATTTAATTCTGCTTTCCCAACGAGTATCAGATTGTGACTTTATGGACAGCTCCACATGTTGCTTCAAAATTTTCCAACGCTAAGCAGAGGAAGAAAACAGCACATACAACCTTGTAAGTACTCCAAAAAATGTCAATGCTTCCGTCGATCAATTAGCACTGTCAACAACAACTAAGTTAAGGGTGTGGTTTGCACAGGGTACGTAAACAGCTTTGGGATTGATGTCTAGCATTCTTGCTTGGACCCCAGAATGTTTTCCTTTCATGTTAGCACCATTATCATATGACTGACCTCGACAATCAGACAATTCGAGTTGCAGTTCGGTCGCTTTTTCTAAGAAAGCGTCCAACAAGCCTTTCCCAGTACTGTCACTTATTCTCAAGTAGCCAAAAAATGTTTCTTTAACAACAGCAGCTTCTTCATTACATAGTACATAACGGAGAATGACAGACATTTGTTCATGATGTGACATATCTGGAGTGCAGTCCAAAATTATAGAAAAATATTTTGCCAATTTCAATTGCTGTAAATTTTCTTTTTCAACTTCTGTCGCTAGCAATTCAATTAGTTCATTTTGTATGGTAGGACTCAAATAGTGATCTTTAGTGTTTTTATTCTTGATTCTGTCTTGAAGCTCTTTTAGGATCGGATCTCTTCTTGCCAAAAGCTCAAATATACCCAGAAAATTTCCATTGTGAGGAGATCCTAAGACTTCTTCAGATCCTCTAAAAGCAAGATTCCTTTCCGATAGAAACAAGGCAATGTCGATAAGTCTCTCTAAAACATTTCTCCAAAAACGTTTTTCATTGAAAAAAATATTCATCTCGCGTTTGTCGATAGTGGATGAATTTCTTATCCCTTCAGCTAGCAACATCCATTGACTGCAGCATTGTTGGTGGGAAATGCCGTTTTCATGGTCTTTCAGTTTTTTCGAAAAACCCTCCCATGTATTTATACCACTACAAAAGGGGCTTAGTGTTTTTCCAAATAGCTTACAACAAAAGCAAAAAACTTGATCTGATTCCCCAGAATAAACTAGCCACGACCGTGAAACACTTTCACCATTAGGTAACACACGTTTATAATGGTTGGAGGAAAAACGTCGCTTTGGAGTTGTGTTATTATATGGAAAATTCATTATTAGTTGATGTGGTCCACCTTTACTATATCACATCGTTGAGCATCAGAAATACTTTCAAGCCATTTACATGGGTCATCAGGGATAGGGGTAAATTGAGATTCAGTTATTTTTGATATTGAAGGTTGCGTATTGGCAGGTAAATCACAACTTACATTTTCTGGAAATTCACAATCACTTTGATGCTGATCGTCATAGTCTTCTTTTTCTTGTACACTATAGTTTTCTTCATCCCTCTCGGTACTAGTGCCAGGTCTACTCTGCTCAGTAATCTTGAAAAAATCTGTCATCTTGGGCAATTTCGCTACAGCATCTCGAGCAGTGGCTGCTTCTTTTCTCTTTTGAGCACCACTTTTTGAACGTTTCATTCTATACAATGTCAATAAAATACTTTATCTGCACTCTGCAGTGTATATATATTGTCCCGGTATTTATAGTCAAACAGAATTCCAGACCATTCTATGATTGTTGCGTAACAACGGCATTGTTACGTCAATCGAATATTCAAGATTCTACCAGAAAATCAATCGAAATATTCTAGATTCTGCGAGATAAAATGACGTTGCATTCACTTATGATGTCACAAGCCAATTTCTTCCTACAGTTTAAATCGGTTGTAAACAAGTTTGCTGAACTGAAAATAGTCACGTAGCCAAAAAGCAATTTCAGACTAACTTGGGCCCCCAAAGTTGGCCTGGCCCGCCCCCAATTAGGGGGTTTGGGGGGCGGCTGCTACGTCTCTGGACAGGGGGATTGAAAAGGCGCAAAAGCGGCGATGTCCTTGCCCCAACCACGCATTTACCGTCTACGAAAATGCGATAACCTTTTTTTTTAGAGACACCACCGTTTTTGCGCCCTGAGATACCACATTGCGAGGACATTTCGCGAAATTTTGAGCTAATACAATTTCTTTTACAGCAAGCAGCTGTCCGAGACAACAAGCCCTGGCCCTCGACCACCCAAAAAATGGTCGATGCGGCCCTCAGGCTAAAAAGTTTGCCCACCCCTAGGATAGACCCTCGGCCCTGGCCTTGATTTGTGGTGGCCCGGATTGAGTTTGGGTGCCTGACCAAACGACGACGACGAGCGTCGAACTGCATACGGAAAATATTTCTGTTCTTGACTAAATAAAGATAATAATAAGGTTGTAGTCAGTTGCCATCTGATGAACCGCTCGGCGAAATAGCTGTAGTGGTTTTATTATTTTATCCTGACGTGTAGCTCTAACCTTAGGTATTGATTTGAATGTTATGACCATGCGTATCTAATTGAACATATGACAAACGGTACAGAAGTCTGCCTGTCCTTTAGGCTACAGTATTGTTCAAGTTTACAACTTTTCAGTATGCTTATGCAACTAAATATACTGTGTAAGTTGCACATTACAATTAACTTAAACTCAGCATTCCCAAACACGCTGATTAATTGAATATCAAACCCTCACAGAAGCTGGCTACAAATAAGCCTGCATGTTTAGCCCATAAAATTAGCCCAACTGTTAGCAATAACAAGCAAACCTTAGTATCTCTTATCTTACTTTGACTTCAGATTCATGCCTTAACATCATTAAAACAACATATTTAACGTTCATTCAAGAACTGTCACGTTTGTCGATTTGATTTGCAAAAAACGGGATCACTCCTATTCAATTCAATGCAAAAACACTGACACTTGTCAGCCACATTTTTTCAAAGCGCATGTTGATGACGTTTAATCACGTGCGTGCAACCTTCCTGTAGTTGACTAAACTAAAAGTACAAGCGTATTGAAAGGTCACCAAAACGAAAAATTGTAGATGTAGCTTAGAGTTTTAGTTCATTATTTTCTTCATAATTGAATAGCCTAAGTGTGAATAAAACAGTATTTGAATAAGGTTAATGTACCCTATTGGTGTAATGTAAGACAATATAATTCCTTCGCACAAGAATAATGTGTTTTTGAGTTAATGTTGACGTTGTTGATCACTCTACTGTAGTATTAAAAGGTTATGGTATTAATATTAAAAGGTATTAAAAGTTTTGTCTGATTGCTCTCGCTGCCGTGCCATAGCAAAACGACAGTCTACCATGCTAATATTTTTTTAAAAAAGCTGACGGAGCAAGTGCCTGATTCTTTGCATCCTGATTTGCAGCATTCTTTTCAGAATGCTCGTCAAGTAGGCCTGTGGCTACTGCCTACAGTCCCTCATCTCCAATGCAATAACTCAAAAAATCTAGGCATATAGCACATTTTTCAATTCCTTTTTCATATGTTTTTATAAAATTGTTCTTTTAAACAGAAAAAAAAACTCAAATCTCTACGATTAGTAATGGCACAAACATAGATTTTTGTAACCTACATAGAACCGTATTTTAAGCAAAAGCCAGAAGCACAAGATAGCGGTTTATCACTAGCTAAGTCCAGTTCTTAACTTATGCTAACTAGCTTACCGGTTGGTCGGAACACCTAGTGTATAACCTGCATTAAATAGATTTGCCTATTTTGGGCATTTTATGGCTTATTGAGCTCATACTTACAAAAATTTGTCTTGTATGCGGTTTGCTTGGCACTTGACAGACCTTAATGCTCCGGGAAGTGGAATTGGTTGCAGTCGTTTTTGTACTTCAGTGATGAGCGGTCACTGCTCTCCTTGATACCTAGAGCTTCTTTGGTTGCGAGCAGCTTTTATACAAAGGTGCTTTCCTCAATGTAGCATGGCACAATATCTCACTAGTGAAACAACAAATTCCTCAATTGATAAGGGGTAGAAGTGGTCGATTGTCGCTATTTATAGCGGTAATAATTTTAAATGTAGACTACAAAAGTGCCGTGTTATCGCGTAGTTATGGAAGAGTCTTCATCACAATTTTCTTTGCTTGTAGTGTGAATATTTCTGCAAAAGCAGACCTAGATCTGTCAGTGGCAGTAAAGCGGCTCCGAACTGATCTTCTGCGACCAAAAATAACATCGCAGACTACAAAATAAGCTCAACTCAAACGCGAATGTAGAGCACTGAAGCAATATTAGTGACACATAAAAACAGATCTACAGCGAGAAACAAGGCGTTTCCCTTCTCTGCATTTTTTTAAATTGAGTTCAAACTTTTGGATTCAACAAGCAAGCAAAACTTCTATCTTCTGTTTCACGTCATCTCATCTTTACCCACTCTTTCACGCTTTGTTGTGAAGGTTTACGTGTACAGAGTATTGTTTCATGCCACGAGTATTGTTTCGTGTACAGAGTATTGTTTCATGTTTCATTGAGTGTGATGATATTTACAATTTAGGGCCGGTGAAGAGATCTCCAAAACTACTGAGGTGCGACCTACCCGGTTTCAGACAAGATTCAAGCGTTTTCATATGACCCAAATAGCATATTATGGCATAGTAGAAAGGGGAGAATTTAGCTGAAAGGAATGTTCTGTCATGTCTTGGAGGAGCTTTGCTGAAGATCTCTCTCCAAAGTCTCAATCTTTTTCGAGTGATTTCATAATATTAGTTTGGAAAGTCAATGCGGAAATCATGCGAGATTGGTGTCGTTGGATGTTCTCTAGTGGCTACAGTATTAGTGGTAACGTTGAGCTTTTTATCCTGGAACGAGGTAATCTGTGTTGCCAGTTCGGCGGTTTTTCTGCGGAATTGGCCTAGTTTGGATTAGGCGTTGCGGGAAAAATTTGGCAGTGTTGGGTTGCGGTTTTTTGGGTTGTTTTTTGCCATTTCGTTCCGCTATTTTTGTCTAGTTTTTGGAGTGACAACAATTATAACAGTATAAGACAATGGTGTCTCATATTGAGGTTGTTACCGTCTCCAGCGTATTTTTGTAAAAATGGTACAAAAATAGGCTCACCCGACATCAAAACCGCCGCAACCGGCCGAAGAACCCTCAACCTTAATTGAATTGACCTCGTTTGAAAGGTGTCGACCTTTTTTATTTTGGAGGTCAACATCAGGCTGACGGCAAACTCGCCCACACGGTGATATAAACCGATCACGGAAGTAGCGTTGACCTATTCTTCCTGGAAGTCATGCTGAAGCATCGGCTAACTTGTCTGTGGTTATCGATGGGAAACCAATTACTGTGCTGATGTCGGGGATTGACTGTTTTCTCAAGGGCTCTGTATGGATCAACTTTGCAATTTCTGGGCTATTTTCCCACAGGCAAGCTTTTGGCTATTTTGGGCTAGTTTCAACATACCATTTGGGCTGGAAAATTAAAGAGAATTTGGCACCACCGCAGGCTATTATGATTTATTTGCAGGAATCATCTGCATACGCTTCGAACTACGTACCACCGTGTGGTTATGTTGACGCACTTTTGAATTCCATCATGAAACGTAAAGATTGCGCCTCATTAAAACCTTGCAGTTATTCTTTAAGAGAATATTTACCACTTTATTGGTCCATGCTATGTCAACATTAAGTTTCGGCGGTACTGTGTGCATACCACGATTGCCGTTTTATTATTGCGCTTTTACAACTCGTTCGATTAAATATAATAGAAATGATTTTCTGCGAAGGGAGGGGGGGGGTACGGTTGTTCCCCTCTAATGAAACTTAACTCCCATTTACGTTATAGCTTGTTTGAAAACTCGGGCAAACCGCCCAGCTAAACAATCTGGCAATTCGGCATTTAGTGTTTGTGGTAGATTACAAAGCAAAGCGTCGTTCAATGTTTTATAAGCTTACTAGCGGGTTCTGTCGGCGTCGCCTGCAGGGCATCCATCAGTAATGTCAAGATTTAATGATATCGTTTCAGCCGGCTTCACCCAAACGATAGTTGTGAGAACAGAAAAAAAAGTTTATTTGATATAGCCACATTTCGTTCAGAAACAAAACTACCGATTTTTGAACGGGAATTGATGAAAAAGCATGGCTGGTTGTGCATAACCATTACACGTTAACCGAGTTTCTCTAGCTTTTGGCAACGTCTTAATTCGCTCTGATTTCACTATGGGCGTCCTTAAACTTAACAAACTAATATCTGTGAGATTAAGCTAGTGCTTAAAAGCATGTCAATGTTGTGGAAGGGCGCTAAGGTAATTGATATGTATTTTCAGGATTAAACTATTAAATATTAGGCCCAGTACTTAATTTTTTTGTAACTGTAGGCGTTTTTGTATGAGCTTATGCCTATGGCTGTGGGAATGTTGATTCGTCTTGACATGAACGTAGCTAGGAAAGAGGGTATTAACTCGAAATCAACCACTCACAGTTAGGTTATTGCAATAGCAGGGTTCCGATCAACCCTCTATTGACCAACTCAACAAATATGTCACGTTTCGATTTTGTTTGTTTTTGGTTAACAAAAAATCAAATTTTTGATTTGCAGCCTATATCAAATGATTTGTTATATTTGAGAGGATAACTCAGAAGTTGAAAACGCTGAAAACTTCTACTGGTGTGATTTTAAGACGGTACTGTTTTTTGGCTAGGTCACATGTAGGTGAATGCGACGATTTGCAGATTTAGTGGAGTCTTTCAACAGGTTTAAAAAGCTAGATGAAAGGCGAAAAAATTTTTATAGGATCGCTACCTGGTTATGGTCAGTGTATGAGTGACAGTTTGTAGCAATTTTTTTTTGACAGATAATATCAGCGTTTTCTTCAACGTATCCAATTCGTGCATCTAGTCATTTAGGTGGCCTTACAGTCTGACAGTGCCATTGTGTGCAAAGACAATTTTCAGTTAACTTACCAAGTCAAAATCATATTCTTTCTAGTAGACTATAAACACTTCCCAACAACTTAAACTACAGCATTGTTTGCAGTGCATGAATATTGTTTTTTATTCATAAAACAAAATTATTCTAGCCTTTTTGCTGTTGTTCCGTGGGCAAAAAGATGCAGAGGTTCGTTTTATGTGGTGGTTATAAATAGGCATAGTAGATATAGTACAGGCACGGTAATAGGCATAGTACCGGTACAAAGATAGTTGGGGAGGTGTGCGACCGAAAACCAGTCGTACCAATATAAAGAAGCTTTATTTCTTTCCTTTAAAAAAATTACTTTTATGAGTTTAGATTTAAGCATTGAGGGGGTGCAATGAGAGTTCACATTAAAAGCTCAGGTTATCATCACTATGCCTACTACGCCTGTACTATGTATACTACGCCTGTACTATGCCTACTGTGCCTCTACTATGCCTGTACTATTCCTACTATGCTTATTTATAACTACCGCGTTTTATGTGGCAAAATCAAATGGTCTTATTTATTTTCATGATTGGATTAGTACTAGAGAAAGCTGTGCTCACGCTTGCTTTTTTTATTTCCTTCTACTCTATTATCTTCAATGTTTGTTGATTCAATTCTCTCGTTGAACGTAGTGTTTGGGTTTGTTGTGTAATTACTGTATTATCTCGTTTGTATGTTTGATTTTTCTGCTGTATTTTTAACATTTTCTGTATTTTTCGATTTTTTAACTTTCTGTTTGCTCTTGCATGTTACAATGGCTTTTTTCTGCAAAAATACATTCTTTTGATTCATTCTGCTTCCAAAACTGCTTTGATTTCGAGGGTAGAGTTTTGCTGATTTTCGAAGCACCATGGACCAATTATACAAATTCGTAACGTTTGAAAAAATGGGGGAGAACAAAAAATTTCTGGAAAGTTTTTTTACAGTACACTTGTGATACAGAATTCAACAGGAAAAAAACGACCACACTATTTTCTGCCAAAAAACATGTAAACATTAAAGGGTGAATGTCGAGGTTAAATATGTCGGATCAGACTGCTACGACGGCTTCACCCATTTCATTGCTGAAAAGCAGTAATAAAAAATTACCGTGTTGTTAACATAGGCAATTTTCGCTCGATTAAAAATACATTTAAGGGGGTTGTGCATAGCTTTTTTTGATAGTTTTTCCAGTTCTAGGCAGCGCCCCGAGTGCCTTGTTTCCAACATAGGTGCGATTAAGTACTGGACTCGCTCACAATTGAAACAGCCAACGATTTCATAAACTTCTAGGCGTTTATTTTAGCGGTCCCCAACATTTTTGGTACTCGACCAAATTCGCGATTATATCAGCGTCTGCGGGTCGGAGTATCATGTGTATTGAAAAAAAACAAATAATAGCATAGCATTCGTTTTGTTTATATACTGATATTTAATTCCTTTGCTTGGAAACCTGTTTACTGTGTGACTTAATGAAACTGCTTCATTTATTGCACAATAGTGGTAATATTTGGTTCCATGCTTGATGCTGCATTATCGAGAGTATCGTATAAATAAGCATCTGAATTAAATACAGCTTTTGTAAGGGCAGATTTACATTTGCGGAAAATGTTTTTTGCTTATGCCAGTACCTCTCTTTGATCTGAGGCTAAAAAGATCCTCTGTGATCTTCAGCTCAGCATCAATGCCTCGCACAAGTATACGAAAAAGTAAAATGTCGAAAATGTTTGTATCCTATCCAACACTGGGGAGGCGCCTCAAAGTATCGTGCCGAACGATGCAACTGTTCCTTGTAATTGTTGGATAAGCCATCCACTCTTTTAGTGATTGTATCACAGTTCTAATGAATCCAGCACTGGAAAAACAAGGTCAGCCTGAGTCCAACAACCTTCGAGTCCAGTTCCACCAAATCTCTAGTTTTTTTAAGTCCAATTTCTCGAAAGCTCAAATGTACAAAAATTTAATCAAATTAATCCAGTTCGTTTCTGCATGGGATATAGGCCTATCAAGTTACAACACTCAAAAATAGTCTATAATGATAGTACAGTAATTGTAAACCTCTCTGCACATGCCAAAGAATAGTTAATTCATCCAAAATAGTGGTAAGCTATTCAGAAAATATGATAGATAAATGGCTGTGTGGTATTTATCCCAGATGTGCGTCTCAAGAATGGCCAGGCCTCACCACAATTGCCAGTACCAACCAAACATAAAACTCATAACGGACAAAGTTTAGAGCGACCTGTTTTAGATTTCACAAACGTAAAACCAAATTACAGTAAGGTCGTTTATCCCTCATGCAGTATGCTAGAGATTTTTTTATTTCAATGTGATGCTATTTTTTTTGACATTTGATACTAGTGCAACTCACTCTAGGTTTTCGTTTCTTGCATGTGGTTCAGCAAAAACGAAAGTTTAAGTTGTTTACTCGAGTCATTGTTTAACTGGACTCAAATCAAAATCTAGTCCGTTCTAATGACGACTGGAGTCGAGTCCAAATCCTTCCAAGATTTTTACGAGTAGACAAATCCTTTGAAAACTGGACTCGAATCATCACAACTCTTGATTGTATCGTGACTTAGTATTACGGAGTTATAAGCACACTCTTTCTCTCTAAACATATTATCTTCACTACTGCATTCAAACACTCCTTTACGTATTCTGCATCAGTAAAAGGTTTCATTCTTTTCGCAATTATATGCGAAATTACATAACTGGCCTTAGTTGCTTACTCGGGTGCTGAATCCATTTTCACAAATAAGTTTTGTTGCGAAATGAAATTTTGTTTCAAGTCATTAGCTTTATCTTGCAAAGTCTTAAATTTTAAAGCTTATTTTGAGTTAAAATGTTCAATATTGTTCACTTGTACTACAGCAATAGGTTCCACGCAATTGAGGCACAGATTTTTTCGATTATTCTCCACAAAAGAGTAATCATTTGTCCACTTGTCTTTAAACGCAGGGTTTTCCATATCAACTCTTCTTTTTTCTCAGTCAGGGTTAGCAGGAATTTCACATAAAATAGGACAGTACATCAACAGCAAAACACGCTAATTTTTCTGTAAATAGGATAAGTTTATCACGGGTATGATCTAATCTCTAATGTAGTCCTCATAAACGAAAATTTTAGCACATCACATATGTTAGGTTTGAACGCAAGTTTTCCCGTACGGTTACGGAACATTTCCTCATAATCCAGTCAACCCGCAGATTGATTTTGCATTGCTAATAACTTTGTTGTTAATATTTACTTGGCCTACCCTCTCTTCTCTACGGTACATCAGGGCTCCTTAACCTTTTTCGTTGTGGTACCTATTTCTACGATTTTCAAAAACCTGGTTTAGCGTACCAATAGCTAGACCAGATGGGAATCATGCACGTTTACTCAACAAACTCGCTTGGAACTATTACTCAACATTTCTATTAAACAATTTACAAGCTGACAGATAACGCTCATGCTTCAAACTGCTTATGCCCATAACAATTTACAAATTTCGCACCACTTATACCAGCTATACAGAGCTACAGTAGTCTTGGTGCCAATCACATGTATCATATTACAGTGCTGGTGTGCTACGTAGTAACTAAAAAAAGAAAAGCAGTTTTTCCCAATTATGGTTTGTGTTTACGTAACTTGTTTGGCTCGTATGAAGCAGGGGTGGGCAAACTTTTTCGCAGATGGGTCAATTTCACTCTAGTAGAAGACTCCGTGGGCCAGTCAGAGTTTTTGAAGTGAACATCAGTGTAAGATTGTGTAATGTATAAGACTGCCAGACAGAAAACGTATTTTTTGGGGAGGGAGTCAACGTTTTGACAGTAATTATTTTGCTAATCTCTGTTTCGAAGCAAACCTGATTCTTGTTATTAACAACTTTTCCTAGGTGTTAGGTTCTGACCCCGTTCTTTTTCACAAGCTTAATTCTGCTGGCCTCTATCTTTTGTTCAGTGCATTTCATTTTCCTTTCTGATAAATGGGCATGTATGCTGTTCAAAATTACAAAAGTTAGTTGTTCCTTTTGCGTTTGCGAGGTGCTCTGCAACGATATTATCTCCGCCCGATTCTTTTTTCTCTTCACGAATGCTCTTCCTGCGTCTGTATCTTTTTCCAATAGGCGCTCTTTTTATGCTGACAACGTGGTCATCTGGTCGTCCTGCTTTGTATCTACTGCTGCAGAGGCAATACAAAGAGCCCTGGTAGAACTGGAACGCTAGTCGAAGCACTAGTGTCTTCCTTTCAATGTGGGAAAATGTGCGACTTTCTTGTTTTTGGTGGATCCCCGATAGGCTAAACTTTATTCCTTTCTATCCCTGTTTAACTTCCCTCTGCACTTTAATTCCACTTTTTTCCTTTTCTTGCAGTCACCATTGATGGCACTATTTGTATTTTTAATCATTTATATCGTCGCTGAAAGCCAAATTTGTCTCATGTCTAAGGCCTTACCTTGTATCTTTGCTTTCTGATAGGGTTCCAAGAAGTTCCCATTACTTTTGTATTAATCTTTTTTCTGAGCAAACGAATCAACCGAACTGTTTGGAAAACAGTGCAACTTATTTTAAAAACGAAGCAACTTCTTAATAGCTCCTGGGGGGCGGTACTTCCAGAAGCATTACATGCCGTACGCTCACTCTTATGCACTTCAACTAACGCCATTCCGCATGAGCGATTCTTTTTCTTTCCTCGTCGGAGTATGATTGGCAAAAGCTTGCCCTGTTGGCTGATACAATCTGGCCCGGTTCTTCTACGGCGTTTTGTGAGAAACAAGAATGAACCATTGGTCGACGAAGTCGAGCTCATGGAAGCAAATTCCAACTTTGCTCGCATTCGCTTCCCAGATGGCCGGGAGTCCACAGTATCAGTTACTGATCTGGCACCGTGCTCTTCCAAAACAACTACCTTTCCGGAATCTAATACTTATCATGATAAAATTAGGGGTGATGAGCAGCCAACCACTACCTCTGATAGTTCTCCTCTTCGTAACTGTCAAAGATATGAATCTATTTCATCAGACACAGTTAATAATTCTCTCCCTACTGTTACCACATCCCCAGACCACTCTACTAGACCTAACTCTTCTGACTCTACTTTCTCAGCCTCTTGTCCTACGCCGATCTTCTAGAAATACCCGCCCCCCTAATAGATTTGGAAACAATATATATGATATTTAACAATAGCGAAATTAATGTTTAGGAGGGAAGAATGACATGACCTGCAATCAATTGTTACGCGCCGCGTGCTTCTGTGCTTTAAACTACATGTGCTCTGAATCATTGCCTTGAACTGCGCAATTAACTTTAACTCTATTGCTCCCGCGTGAATAGCGAAAAAAAATGTCTGTAAGGTGGCAGTGCGAAAAACTGTCATAATTTGTCATAATCAATCATAATTAATCATCATAAAATACCCTAAGTTTGTTTGTAAATCATTACTCATCTGTTTACTTCTACATTCAGTGTTATATATCGTTGAAATCTACATTTCTTGAGGATTTCAAATATAATAAAAAAAAAATTTTTTGAATATGCAAATTAACCCCCCAACTGGGGCTGAGTTGTCTTCGAAATTAAAGTAGTACCCTCACCTCAAAGATCACTACAAATTTTATTTTCTACCAATTTCTTTAGAAATGGTCGCAAGATGATGCTAAGGAAATAAGCTTTCAAGGTACATCACTCAAAACTTACCTAAAAGCCTAGGTTTTCTACAGTTTGCAATTTTCTGAGGCACATGACCTTTTTGTTGACCGGTACCGACCGGTACTAAATTTTGGTAGTTAAATTTAGTACCTAAAATATGATCAGTCATTATCTGCAAGAGGTCAGCCTAAACCATGTAACATTATGTATTTTTGAACAGGGTTTTCTTCAAGATTCAGAAAATATCAAGTTTAAATAGAATATGCTGTCACTGACAATGAAGCAGAAGCTTTTTTACACCCTTCCCATTTCTTGAGAAACAAGGGGGATACAGCAAACTTTGATTTAGAGAAGCCAAACTTCTGCTAGCTTTTAAACTTGTATTTCAGTCTTTGTCTCGTTGGAAACTTGAAGCGAAATGACAACTTTAGTGGTGAAATATCTGCAATTTATTTCATCTTTTTATAGGGTGTAGTTTTTCTAAAAATTATAATTTAGTGAAGATAAGTCAAAAAATTATGGGGGTTTGAACTGATATAATGTACAGTATTCATTTTTGATCAGTAAATATCATATACCACTTAGTCTAAACTATTTAAAGTTATATATTGCTGGAAAGCAAATTTCCTAAGCTTTCAAAATGAGACCAATATTTAGCAACATATCATATTTTTTACGCACTAAATTTACTTTTATCTACTTATCACTCAAATTTGTTTGGGGGGGTTTTGAGACCCCTAAAAAATTTGGAAGTTTAAAAACGTAAAATTTATTATTATCGCTTGAAATTTTGTCAAATGATGCCCCAAAAGAGTAGTTTTCAGACTGTGTCAATGATAAAGGGTTTGGTATTGTGGTAAAGATGTAATCTCAATTTGATTTTAGCGTAGTTGGCTTTTGCTGAGAATTTGGCAGATTTTGTCGTCTGCAACTGGGTTGTTGGTCTTTTTAACCCTTTTTGGGTATAAAAATTCAAGAATTAGGGCACAAATCATACACCTTCCGATGCGTGTGGAAATAAGCGTGATCTTTTGAAAATTTTATGAAAATCGGATGTAAAATAAAGTCACAAATCGTTTTTTTAGTAAACTAATTTTGTAACTCAATTTAGAAAAGTTTGAGGGAAACACTGAAAACATGAGATCATCAATCGATGATCGCGGGAGCGAAAGAGTTAAGCAGTTCGCTGATCCAACGCTTTAGTAGCTATGCACTCGTTGTGCTGTGTTGCATTCATTGTAACTGTAGTTTTGCATTAGCAACTCGTATATCAGGATTCGTGTTTTTTTACAGATGTAATTTGTAATTGTGTTGCTGAGTTTTAAGTGAATAAAAGCCTAAGTTTGGTTCTTACAATAAAGCTCTTGAAGACTGAAAGCAAAAACATAACTTGTCAAGAAATTGTCAATTTTATCTGATAGACAAATGATTGTCGGCCTATATGTTTTGCCCAAGGTTAGCAGGAGTGGCAAGTAGGCCCCTGGTAGCCTATATGTTGCGAAATTAATACAAAAGTCAATTTCATAAAATTGATCTCCGAAATAAAAAGAAATTAAATTTTTACGATTAGTAAGGGTATAAACATAAATTTTCATAGCCTACGTAGAACCGCATTTTGAGCAAAAGCCAAAGGTACAAGATAGCGGTACATCACCAGCGAAGTCTAGTTATTAGCTGACGATACGTAGCTTACTTGTAAGTCGGAACACAATGTTTAGCCTGCATTAAATAGATTTGCCTATTTTGGGCATTTTCTGCCTTATTGAGCTCACATTTACAAAAATTTGTCTTGTTCTCGGCTCGCTTGGCACTTTACAGACCTTATTGATCCGGGAAGTTGAATAGGTTACAGCCTTCTTTGCACTTGAGTGATGAGCGGTTACGGCTCTCCTTGATACCTGGAGCTCCTTTGGTTGCGAGCAGTTTTTATACAAAGGTGCCTCCCTCAATGTAGCATGGCACAATATCTCACTAGTGAAACAACAAATTCCTCAATTGATAAGGGGTGAAAGTGGCCAAGCGGGTTTGAGCGCTATCTACAACGGCAATGATAGTGAATTCAAATGTTAAAGAGGGCAGTTTTATCGCTTATGGGTGGAAGAGTCTTCACCACAGTTTTTTTACTTGGGTGTAAATATTTCTGCAAAAGTAGACTTTGGTCTGTTGGCCACACTGACACGGATCCGAACTGATTTCCCGCGACCAAAAATAACACCACAAGCTATGTAGCGTACTGAAGCAATATTGTTGGCATATAGAAACAGATCTACAGCAAGGAACAAAGCGTTCCCTTCCTCTGCATTTTTTTAAAGTAAGTCAAATTTTTGAATTCAACAAACAAGCAAAATTTATTTTATTTTCAGTTACATGTCATCTAATCTTTTCCCGCTCTTTTACGCTTTGTTGTGTAGGCCTATCAGTACAAAATTGTTTGATGCTACATCTTTAGTTGAGGGTGATGATATTCATAATTTAGAGCCGGTGAGAAAAGAACGGATGTGTAGCCCCATTTCTTTAAAACTACTTTGGTGCGACCTAGCTAGTTTCAGACGAGATTCAAGCATTTTTATACGACCCAAATAGCATATTATGGTATGGTGGGAAGCAGAGAATTCAACTGAAAGGAATATTATGTCATGTCAAGAAGGATTTTAGTCGAACATCTTTCTCCAAAGTCTTAGTCTTTCTTCGAGTAATTTCATCATAGTCATTAAATTACTGGTCTGGAAAGTCAATTCAAAAATCATGCGAAGTTGGTGTCGTTGGATGTTCTCTGGCGTCTATTTGTGGTAACATTGAGCTTTTCAGCCTGGAACAAGGTTTGGGAATTCAGTATAAATAAAAGTGACAGTAATTTACCACTATGAGAAGTATGAATATTGATCTTGCTTTAGATCAGGGCCGTAACTACCGCCGGTGCAGTCGGTGCAATGCACCGCGGCTCCAGTTCGAGGTGGCCTCGCATTGCTACATTTTATTGTAAAATACTTTTGTTAAAAGCTCAAGTAAACCTATTATTATTAAATGTCACACTTCATCTATAATTTTAATTTGTATTAAACCATCTAATTTATTTGAACTATTTATTAATATATTTAAAATTTCGATTGTGACGTATTCATGACGTAATCGGTACGCTACCCTCACTCAAGTCTGTTTATTACAATACGTTTAAGCTATAATGATCATATAGCATCATAGTTATCTGCTTTATTTTACCTTGTAATTGCTAATAAGTTTTACTTTATGACGTAATCTTCCGTAATGATAGGTGATGGTTTCGAGATAATTCTACAATTTTTCACCATAGTACAGTAACTTAATAGCATCACATATTACATAACTTTTTTACCTTGGTGCTTTGTGACGTAACAGCAACTGTCTGACTGGCTTATATCGTCGTAAAATAATAATTAATTAAGAAAATATGGTACCTCCTCAAAGTTGTTAATTTTTTTTGGTAAATTTTGCCGCTTTATAAAAAAAGGCTTGCTTCATATAAAGCGTTTTGCTGTGTTACTGTTTTGCCTGTGGGGCAGGAGTTAGAGTTTTAAGAGTTAGTGAGATCTAACGCCTTAGTTTGAGAGAATAGTGATTATTTTGTTTGAATGAGCTACATAGATTTAGTTTAATCGTCTGGGTGCTAGACGTCATTCTATTAATCAGTGATCAGATTTGTGATTTCTGCTAACAAATTTCTTTCATTGAAAGAAGTTGTGGCTTGAGTGATTGAAAAGTCAGATTTGAGCTTTTTATTTGAATCCTTTTTGCTCGGCATATCCTAATCCTTACGCTCGCAGTAGTACTATTTCGTGAGCAGGAAAAACAGTAGCAAAAAAAGTTTGTTACATTAAACTTTACTAAAGGTCGTCTACATTTTAATAAAACTTTTGCGGTTTTGAGTAACAACATTGTAAAACTCTAGCCGACAGCAATTTAGAATGAAAAGGAATTATCAAAGCTGAGCACAAAAGACACAAGCTAAGAGGAGAAAAATAGCTTAGGCAGCCAGAAACTTTCACCTACTGAGTTCGTGGCTAACTCAACCAGAAACATCCAAAGCGGATGAGCAAGATATCAGCATTCGTGAGACAGAATCTACTCCCAACTTGTCGACGTCAGCATTCGTGAGATAGAAAAATCCGATACTACTAAAGATAGATCAGATGCAAGCAAAAATGACGGCTTTCCCACCATTATTGTAAACTCAGAGATCAAGAAAGCAATTATTGCAGCAGGTCCCAAACAACCCGAAGGACCTTTCCCTAAAGATTCGCTTCAAAGCGGTTGTTTATTTTCAACAAATTATTACCATTTTGTCACACAATCACGTCTAAAACTACGAAGATATTGGTTATATTATTCATCAAGCATGGATCGTGTTTACTGCCAGCCCTGCTGATTATTTTCTCGTGGCAATGTCTCTCCAGGGACTTCTACGCACTTCAAAATCCATGGGGTACAACAGGTTTAAATAACTGGAGGTATTCATTGCAGCGAATTCGAAGCCATGAAAGCTTTACACATCATGCGGAGGCGTGTGTCATATATGAGCAATGGAGAAGCAGAGGGGAAATAGAAAAAGCGTTGCACGAGCTTTTGCTGGAAAAAACAAACTTTTGGCAAAATGATTTGGAAAGACTAGTGAATGTTACGTTAATGTTAGCAAAGTGCAACTTACCTTTTCGCGGATCCAGTGAAGAAGTTTCGAAGGTAACAAGGGCAATTTTCTCTCTATCATACAGCTTCTTGCCAAATGCGACACTGTTTTAGACAAACTTTTGCTACTACCTAAAGGTTCTCCAAAATATTTAAGTCCTTTGATACAAAATGAACTAATATCAGTACTAGCTGAAAAAGTTCTTCGTGATATAAAAAGCAAACTACAAAGCGCTCCTTTTTTTGCCATTATTCTTGATATCATTCATGATGTCAGCAAAAAAGACCATTTAAATGAAATATTTCGTTTCGTCAAAATCGATTATCACCATAATGGAAAGCCATCAGAACTGAAAGTTGTTGAAGTGTTTACCTCATTTATTGAAGTTGAGGATTCATCTGCCATTGAATTACACAAACTGATAACAAATTCCATTCAGCAGAAAGGGCTTGACATAAAAAACTGCCGCGGACAAGGATATGATGGCGCTGCAGTGATGAG
The DNA here is from genome assembly GCA_963675345.1 of Trididemnum clinides. NCBI lineage: Eukaryota > Metazoa > Chordata > Ascidiacea > Aplousobranchia > Didemnidae > Trididemnum > Trididemnum clinides. The sequence goes on along the minus strand of OY776292.1, from coordinate 32,593,323 downwards.
CTGGAAGTACTCCGGCTTGCATAAGAAGATCCAAGATGTGGCTCCACATGCTTTCTATGTGCATTGTGCTTTGCACATTTAAAACTTGGTGTTAAAAAAAATGTCATGAAATGCCGTGTCATGAAAGCAATGACTGAGACCCGTGAATTTTACGACACCATTGAGTCGGTACATAATTTTTTCGGACATAGTACTGCATTGTGCGGTGGCAAAAGCTTCAGAATGTCTATGATCGTTCTTGCTCAAATCCTACATTGAAAGCGTTAAATCCAACTCGGTGGTCTGGTCGATATGATGCTGTCTGTGCTTTGAAGAAAAGATTTTGTCACGTTGTGAAATGCTTGACTCACATGATACTTACCAGCGCAAAGCAAAGGAAAGAGATGAAGCTATGGCGATAAAGAAACACGTAGTCGGTCGATTTGACAATAGAGAGCTCAATGATTGAGTCAGAGCAATAAAATGAAGTTTATTTCTAGCTAAAAACAGATAGAAAACTTTGACTTTGTATGCATGCTGGTTGTGCAATGCAAGATTATACAGATCGTCAGCATTTCTTCGAAAGCTATGCAATGTAAAACAATTGACTTAATTTCTGCACATAAACTGCTGCTGACGACATTGTTTAACCTTCCTGGACGCAAAATGGGGTTAGAAATGACCCCAGAGCGTGAAATTTTGCAATAATTCTTAAACTACCGCTTAAACTTCTGCAAAATTATAATTTTCTTCCTGAAATAAAGGTAAAACATTGAGAGAAAGTTCCAATAAAATTACGGTCTTATTTTACTAGTTATGACGTTTTTAATTGCTTGGGGTCATTTATGACCCCATTTTGTGATGGAGCGGTAGTTTAATAATTATTGCATAATTTCAGGCTCTGGGGTCATTTAGGAAAAAGAAATCGCTGTGCATTTTGCCAAAGATCAAAAGACCCCAAATATAGTGCTAAGTATTTGTTATGCTCTGCATACGTTTGCCCTGAACATACAGAATTTAATGTAACAACTTGTGTGAGCTGTCATGTTAAATTTTTTGTAGCCACCATGTTATGTTCTCTGAAAGTTTGTTTTTCTTTTCATAAATACAAGTTTTGGTGCATGGGTATTTCTAAATAAAGCTTTAAAAGTTTCAGAGTAGAATTATTATTCATTATTTTGATTTAATAACTATAATTAGATGTTTAAGGACAAAAATGATTTGGGTCAAATATGACCCCATTTTGGTAATCTGTGTATTATGAGATGTTTTGGGTAGAGAAACGTTAACTCAGAAAGAGTTTTGACGCACTACTAAATGAAGCTTCTGTTATTGCTTCTACATGGAGTTTGCCAAGACAGTTTTTAAACAACAGAGCAAAGAAAAAAACGCCTACTTTAATGAAATATCCAAAGGAATAACGTTAAGCGATTTTGCGTAACTGTGTTTCTTCCAATCATGGACATACTTTCTTGCCAACTAATTAATCGCTTTGAAGAAATAAAATTACTGGTGACGTCATATCAAGTTTAGGAACCAAGCTTTCTATCAAATGATTTTCATCTGGATCTTGAGGTTGAAGCAAGAGAATTTTCTAACAAATTTTCTGATAACATCTCTCCGTTGTTTTCTAACCAAATGCTCTCCATCAAAACGTCGTTTAGAAAAAAAATTGCCCGTTTAAAATCTGCTAAAGTAAGGACTTCTGTTTTGATTGTTGAAAATGCATCACTTGCGTCAACTTATCCTGACGTTTATACGGCATGCATGATGTATATGACAGTGCCTGTAGGAGTTGCTACAGCATAGACGTCTTTTTCTAAACTCAAACTGATCAAAAACTTTTTTCGAAGCTCCATATCTCAAGAGAAACTTAGCGGTTTGGCTCTGCTATTGATAGAAAATAAACAAGCTAAAAATTTAGAATTTAAAAAAGTTATCCAGCAGTTCACTAATGCAAAAGCAAGACGGAAAAATTTCAAGTTTCCAACCATCCGCAAGCAAATTACGGTAGCCTCTTAATTGGTCCCAACGTATTGCCTTTTATTAGTTTGTGTCCTTTTTGATGACATCAGTGTACTGTACGTAAAATCTTTTTGGGTTAAACAATTTATCGGCATTGCATAGCACATCCCCACTTTTCTGAAACATCGTTAATAGGGCTCACAAAGCACCTTACCTCAAAAGATTGCACGAAATTTTTTTTGTCATCGTAAAACGATTTTTGTTTGCGACATTTATTTGATTAAACTTTTATAAAACAATCAAAAAATTGTTGCTGCAGCCTGCCCCCTACGAAATCCTTGCTACGCCATTATTTCGATTTGAATACATTGCAATCACAAAAGTTATGTTGAACCCGTGCAACCTTGGTGAAATTTTATTTCAATTAAAGCCTTTCATTTTTAGGCTCAGTAAACTTAGCTTTAGCCCCTTTTTCCTGTTCAGCTCAATGCTTTTTTGTCTCATTGTTTTACTTGAAAAATCTTTCTACAACGCGGAGTCGTCAATGATTTCTGTGTTAGGAAAAGTAACTCAATCGACTATTAAGTACAGAAAGCAATGGGGGCCCCATAATAGATGTTTGCACTGGGGCCCCAGCTGACGAAGTTGCGGTCCTGGTTTAAACGATGAACCGGCTTGTAAAAGTTTGTCATTTGTTCACACGGCGACGTTGCATATATAAAGAAAATAAAAAGAATGGTACCAAACAGACATAGTACAGGTAAATTCCGAAAGTCAGGCAAATTTTACGAACCAGCCCTTAGCCTACCCTAATTGCAATCCTAACTCCGACCCTTACTCTAACCCTAACCTCTACTTTAAACCTATGTCCTATGCCAGTTTAGTACTATCAAAAATTCTCCACTGTCACCTGGTATTGTATTCAAAACAGTTTGGTACTCGGTATTCGTTTCAAAAAGGACCAAATTACTTTGACGGGGTTAGGTACCGGTACTTTTTTGATTTTGTCCAAAAAAAAGCAAAATCCAACTATTGTATGCAGTAAAAAATTCCTGTAATGACCATCCTATTTTGTGTTTTCTTTATCTTGAGGATGTGCTTTGTATTTGCCACTGGTTTGGATTTACATATATCTTCTGTGTTGCCAAAATAAAAAAACGCAAAAACAAAATGACTGACAAAGAGGACTAAATCATTCATCACTATCATGACTTCATTTGAAAGTGATGACGTTGTCGTCGCAATATTGTAAATTAAAAAAAAGTGATTATAAGCGGAGCTAATATGTCAAAAATCAGTTTTCTATTTACTCATTTATCCTGATGATAAATGAGTGAGACCTGAACTTTGATGCCTTTGAATTTACTCATTTAGATTAGAATGGAGTTAAACAAAATATCGGTCCTTTTTGCTTTGAATCAAAAAACAGAAAGTAACTGTAACTTGTAACTTCGACATTGTCTATTGATGACTAGTTACGATACAAACTTCGTTAGAGTACTTTGGCAAAAAAGAACAAAGTTAGTTACAGTTCTAAAACAGTAACTAGTTACAATAACTAGTAACGACAGTAACTGCTTACTGTCCACCACTGGTTATAACAGAGGTAAATCGGCACCGGTAGTTAATCGCTACTCATTGTTAAATATTGATTGCCGCTATCAGTACTCAAAAAGTAATTCGTTGCTATCCATTTTTGTTCAAATATAAACTTAAGTAATTTCGCCACATGTTACGAGAGACGAGGTCTGGGATGAAATTATCTGAATTCCTGATTTGCATCGCTGTGAACTTTATAGGTTTAAATATTAGCGTGAAAACATTATTTTGGTATTGTTCTACAAGGGCAGCTCGTGCATTTTCATCGGGAGAAGATTCTAAATTAACCTACCATTAATGCTAACGTAACTTTATTAGGCTATTGGTAAACCATGAACTTTAAAAAATTTCATTATCGTCCCTGGTCCTATGAGCTTTTACATTGCTGTATTTATAACCACCAAGCAAAGTATTTTTTTTTAGTTACAATATATTTCTGCAGCTTTCCTTTTTACATTAAAAATCTTTAAAGAGAAAAAGGCATTCCTCTTTCGGCATAAGCTTCCTTCAATGCTTCAAGAATTCTTTGCTCAAACAATTTGAAATCGTACCCGATATCATCCCAAAACGAGCAATAAAGATCCAAAGGCTCTTGTTCCACCTTCGGCTGAGGGGTAATCAGTTTGGAGCTCTTCCAGCCGCTTAAGGAGTCATAAACCGGCCATTCCACAAATTTACCAAGATTTTCCTGATGGTCCTCAGGCAAACCTTTGTTGACATTTCCGCTGTGAACGAAGTTACCTAACAACGTAACAATTAATTTGTAAATTTTGTCCAAAAGTCCATAGCCGCAGAAATGGAAAAACTGAGTAAGTATTTATTATTTTTAATAAAGCATACACTAAATCCAGGATTACTTAGCATAAAAATCAAATACCACAAAGCATCATGCTTCATAGAAGTTGACTTCACAATCATTCCTAATAAAATATTACAGGGGTGTGTAACTTGTCGCCCGCGATCCAAATGCGGCCCGCGGAAGAATGTGACTAGTGTTCCTTGACCAATGAATGCATTTTTAGATCGATTTCTTTGAAATTCGGTTCTGTTGAGGCAGACCCCATAAGTTAATCTTTCAAATGAAAAATCTAAAATATTTCACTCGTACTTTTGAAAGCACTCAATACCACATCAATGCCTTCAAATTGGCGTGCACGTCTCTGCCATTTGAACTAGGACGAGAACACCGGTATTGACATGTTACACTAAAAGTTGTTATTTTGACCAGATTTGGCTGAAATAAGAATCATAGCGGACTGCTACAACATCAGTTTGTTAATATTTTCACTAGTTTAGGGGATGTGCTTCATTGTTTTTTATCAGTAAATTTTTCAAAAATAGTCATTTTTTGTTTATGGATGCGAAGTCTCAAGCTACATATTAACATTTAACAAACTAATTTAATTGGATGGCAAAATTGCTCTAAAATCTCACAATTGTTAATTTTTTCTCAAACTAAGACTGAAGAATGAGTTTCCTCCCGACTACTGTTTTTGTTTGGGGAGGCACAGTTACTTATTGGGGAAGAAGCAATAAATTGGATTACCTCTTACTGGCGTAGCAACTGAGGCTATATCTATACGAAACAAAAGCAGATTATATTGTTGGTACCAAAGTGCAGCATTTGTAGGAACATAAAATTTGATTGAAGGTATAATCATTTCCAAATCCCAAAATTGTTTGCTTTTTCCACTGACTACGGAGGTTTATTGCTTTTTTCGGGGCACTGCTTTTGTAAGGGAGTACAACCACTCCAATTGGGGTGGAAAGCTTTGGGTTGACTTGGTGTGGTATTTTGGAACTGAGCGTACACAGAAAATTTTGTCGTGATTCACCAGGCGACATAAATAAAACAATACACGATTACACCTTCGCAAATGACAAAGCAATCATATTGACCAGTAATTTTTAATCTGGGGTCACTGAGATAATTTCAGGGGTTCCGCAAGGCTTTGGTGAATTTTGATAAAGTTTAAAACAATCGATTTCCTTAATAGTTTGTTGAATTTTTAATGGCATTTTTAATGGTCTGCTTATTTCATTTACTATCGTGGTTTCCAAATCGAGGATTTCGGCGCTATGTGGAGTCGCTTGTCTAAAAAAGTTGATCCCCCAAAAAGGTGTTCATATCCATCGTCCAAAGATAGATAGTTGATCCAAATGCTAAAAAAGTTGTCCTCCAAAAAGATCTTAGCATCCATCTGTCAAAGAAAGTTTATTGCAGCAGCTTTGAAAAAGCATTTAGCACTGGGTTCGCAGGACTTAAAAGTTCTTTAAAAGGACCGTAATTACAAAAGAAATGAGAGCTGCTGATATAAGCTAATGGATAACAAGGGTACTTGGAAACCTTGGGGTATCCAGGTTATGCCGATACCTGCAGATACAGTACAACTCATAATCTTTCACCAATGTTCACTTTAAAAACTTTGACTGGCCGGCGTAATCTTCTACTACAGTGATATTGCCCCGTCTGCAAAAAAGTTTGCACACCTTTACAATAGTATATTCATTGTCCAGCAAACTTACCTAGATAACTACTCCAAGCATCAACAATCACCTTCTCTTGTAACATATAATTGTGACCAACTAACGGCCCACTTCTCCAGAAATACGAAAGCTCTGATGAATGATAGCAATAGCCGCACAGCTTCTACAAACGATTCCACTGTTGCGTTAGTAAAATCAGAAAAAAATTTTTTACAGTATGCTACAACCACAATAACTCTCTTTAAAGTTTAAAAAATGAGAACAAACTATGTTTTGATACAAAAATACGTTAAAGATACATGTACACCGATAAAGAATATTCATACCTTAGCATTGCCAAGAAACTCTGGGCAATCAGGGCCGGATATTGGATGGTAATTGGTGAAGTAATAAACATTGGATGTCTCTTTCTTTGTCGTCGCTCCAGACCGTGCAATATGACGCGATGAACAAGTAAAAGCAAAGTGTGTCAACATATCACCCCAGGCATCTCTGGAAAAAGTTAAACCGTTGCGTAATTGCATTGCTACAATGATCGTGATGTTGTTCCTTAGACTTTCCAGTTACTTGTTTTGCTGCTTGGCAGTTTTAATGAGAAAGATATCGAAAGTACAATATGGTTGTCCTAAACAATCAAATCGTAAAATTCGAAAGTCAGTAGACAAGGACAAGTAGCAGATTAAACATTGTTTAGAAAACTGCATACACCGTAGACAAATAATGCAACTAACTACTTTTTGGATACAAATGTAGTCATCTCCAAAACAAACCTATAATCAGAGAGTGTAGGATCGGGTGCGTAAAGGTTGGTGACATTTGTTGATATCCCTGGCCAGGTTTTCTCATTCATTTTTGAAAACATCTGAAACAACAGAATAAGCTCTATATTGTCTAGGCAAATATACAATTACCTTTAAATTTGACGCTTTTTCTTTGATAGGAATGTTACGGCTTAATGGATTTGACTTATGTTTAATTCGATAATTTATAAATTTTCTACGGATAATTACATTTTGGTTCATTATTTACTTTGTATGGTATTGGAAATGGAATCATACGAGAAACCATGTACATTTCTTGAAAATTTGATCCGATCATAAAACTTTTATCCGTGTTCCAATTTCCATTCTAAATATAAATGCACTTTAATTCGAAATAGTTTCTCTGAAATTATTTTGCATCAAAAAATTGATCAAAATTACTTTGAATGCATCCACTTGTTGCTGAGTAAATTCTTCTCCATCCAAGATAGGAGCAAACGGTTCAAGAAAAGAATAAAGATCCAATTTTATGGCGTTTCCAAACATTACTCTCAGAAAGGCACGGATGATTTTTTTCGAAGATTTCTTACTAAAAATTTTAAATAACAAGTTTTCTAATCTTATTGTTTTATATTTTTGGCACAAAATATTTGAAACACCCAAGTTGTCAGAGGTGCTTCCCAACAATACAGATTAACTCTTGACTTTTCAGCAATTTTTTTTGTCGGAGATGTTATTATTGTGAAGTTGCGAAACCCGAAAGTGATCAAAGTTTTTTGCATTTTAAATGTTTGTTTGTCGTAAAAGAAAGGCTTAGTCAATTCTAGCAGCAGTGAATTTATAAGCAACAACAGAAAAAATAAAGTAGAGATCAGAAAACTGAAAATGCTGAAGCGGTTTTTTACCATGCATTCTTTTGTAAATATGCAACAATTGCAACTAGGAGAAAAAAATTTTTAATATCTTGGTAACGACAATTACGCAAGACAACTGTAGTCTCCGAACAAACAACCAGCTTTTCGTGCAAGCCTGGATCCATCTGCTTGAGCTTCTTCGACGGTTTTAAAAGTGAAGGATGCAGGGTTGCTGTTTATGACTCCTCGTGAAAACAAAGGAGCACTCACGGATGACATCAAGTGCAAAGCGACAGATTGAGCTCCAGCACTCTGGCCCCAAATGGTCACCTACAAAAGTTGAAAGGCATAAAAACAGTAAACATTGCGAATTTTTAAGTTTTAAGAAAGTATAGAAAGATGAAATTTTATACATGTTTTGAGAGCATTGCCCAAATTTTTCTTCGCCTTTTATGTTCAAAAGACTAAAAATAAAGTACAGGCAATTAAATTGAAGGTGTACAATATTACGTATATAGACTTGTAGTGTTGAAAGCAATTGAACCTTGTTGTACAGGCCAACACTAGGTTCCACAAACAAAAGTTACCTCTTTTGAGTTGCCTCCAAACACTGCAATGTTATCTTGGATCCACTGTAAAGCAACTTGCTGATCCCGCAATCCCATGTTTCCCGGAGCTGATGACGATCCCGATCCAAGTGTCAAAAATCCGAAAGGCACTTAATAATTTCGATTGAATTTATGTAACACAGCAATCGTTACAGAAAGTCGTGGTTTTTTCATCAGTTAAATTTATGATGCACTTTTTGTAATAAACTTCCTGCTTGCTGATTTAAACAATAATGCATTTAAAGTTAATGACGACAGGGAGGTTTTATTATCTCTAACAATGTCCAAGTACTCAAACTTTGCAGAAATGAGATTTTTCTGGCTTCAAGACCGTGTTTTGGAGGAAACTTTCTTCCTCTTTATAGCCTCGTGGAGACTTATTAAATAGATCTTGGTTCTAATAGATTAGTAATGAACAATGCTGCCGTTTACTTGGGAAGTACACGAAAATCGAATTGAATTCAGATATAAAAGTTTTTATTAATCTTTGTTGTTACCAAGGTTGTAGTTATTATATCATTATTACGAAACATATTGCAGCTTTTCCTTTTCTTAATTGCTTAGCAAACTGTTGTCATCAAACACAAAGCAAACTTACTGATTCGATAATTCAAGGTAACCACAATGGCATTGATGGCTTTTGCCATGAAACGGCCATCATACAACGGAGCGAGGCCGTTTCCGAACCAAAATGCCCCCCCATGAAACCACACAAGAATTGGAAGATCGGCTTTGGGAGGATTCTCTGGATCAGTCAAATTCACGGTTTTGGGAACGTAAACGTTTAGATACAAACAATCTTCTGATTGCTAAAAACATATCGTTGCAAAACTGTTTTGTCAGTAAGGTTTTGGCTTAGTAACATAATTAAATATAGGCATAACATTTTGTTTTAAACGAAAGGCTAAAGGACTTTTTTGCAGATAAATTTTATCAACTTACCATCTTCATCTCCAAAATCAAGTAAGGTATGATTGATGACATTTTTTGCCATCTTCATCCTCAAAATCAAGTATAACTGAAATAACTTACTGAGTTTTTAGAAACAGCAATAGAATTGCTCAAATATGTTGGAGTTGGATTGATTGAATATCTCTTATCAAAATCAACTGAACTACAAAATCTAATAAAAACCTTTATTTACTTTCTTTGAGGGTCAATTTAGTCAGAGTGACGTTTTTGCCATTTTCAGCTTCAACATCAAGTAATACCTTTACTTTTATTAATTTTTTTTTGGAGGTAAAGTTTTTGAGAGCGTTTTTGCTGGTATTTTGCCACTTTTTACCACATTTTTGCCTATTTTTTGGCTTTCTGAATTGGTTCTGACAACCTTCTCGGGGCTATAAAATATCTGAAGCGCTTCAACGCCCTACTTTTACGCCTATGCACTTTACTATATAGATAAGTTTGATACCTTATCAGGCTATCTACCGCATACATCATTCCACACGTTTTTACCTAATTTACATTTCTTTACCTGACGTATTGCGATTTAGAAATTTCAAAACATCAGTGTCTCTATGACAAATTAGAGCAATTTGTTGTTGAGAGTTTGTGGTTAGAATAAAACTAAATTATATCACACTTTTTTTGTGTTTATTTTTGTTTTCTAATTTTACTTGCTGGCGCACCACCCTTCTGTTACGTTCAAAAAAAATTTTGTGCAGCTGGCTATTGTGCTTTTACCCCATACGCTTCAATCATAAAGAAGAAATGGTCGTAAAGCATCCTACTTTTTCCAAAGGTATGATTCAATAAAGGGTATGGTGCCGTGCGGGGCTACAAACTCCATCGCTTTTTGCTCGAGTTCACAAAGGTTTTACAAGTTTGCATCCTGCTGATTAAATATAAGCTGCTTGGTTCTAGTTTAGTAAGGTAATTCTTTTATGCTTCACCAGTATTTCAACCCTTGTTCTCAAGGGGCGAAATACTGGCGAAGCTTAAAAAGTTAGCTAAGGTTAAATTTTGTTACTCAATTAGTGAACTTCAAGATTGCGATCGATTATTTCAGGAATCAGGGTTTTTTTTGAGTTCAGCTAATTAAGCGAGTTTTATCGGTTTGCTGCCCTGATACTAAGTATGTTCATCACAAAAACAAGAAATTTATTTTTAGGACATAGAAATCAACCGCTTACAAACTCAGCACATTGTCCAATGCTGCACATGACACGAACACTCATGCATCCTACTCCGGTATTGTTGCTGACGTTAAGATCGCCATGGTGACCAATTGGAATTGGGTTTTGAAATCTCAAGTTTCCGATGGGTGGTTTAGCGTACGGAATGCTGTAGGAAAACAATGGTAAAAACACAGATTTTTGATGCTAAATCTAGCAGATCTGCTTATAATACAGTATATACAAGGTGTCCACAAAGCCTTTAGACAATTTTATAAATTCATTAAAAAATTTTTTAAAATGCTATCAAAATAATTCTTTTTGCATATTAATCAGTAGTTATTAAAGTTTTTTATAATATCACTTCTTATTATTTTATTTCTATATCAATTGAAATGCCAACGAAAGCGGACTTTGTTTTGTCACAAAAAGATTTGTTTGCTTTTCATACGTAATCAGAAAAATAAATGAGCAATGAGGGTATAGGCTGTAAGTATTTTACCTGAAAAACGCTTGTGCTTCTGGTAATTCTTTTCCATACAAAATACCGTTGCTGGTTTTTACAATAGGACTACAGTATGCGGGAATAGCAGTTAAACTAATTACGAAGAATAACGCAATCATTTTGTTCTTATAAAAATATTCCTAACTGCACACCTAAAAATCTTAAAAACAATTTTCATTTTATCAAAAACGTGTAGCCACTTGTCGGTCACAAATTGCTCTGAAGAGAGCTGATAGGTCGGAATGATGTCACTTGTCAGCAGTTAGCTCAATTTTCATTTTGTTTACCGCATTGGAATAAAAAAAATTTGATATTATGTAAAACTTACAAAATATCGTGAAATTTAAAAAAGTTTATGGCAGTTCTTGTCAACCATTTTTGATATGGACACTCGCGATTTTTTTTACAAAAGTTTGTGAGCCTCAATTATGTTTAAAATGAAATCAACTGATGAGTTTAAAAACAATAATACTCTCATACCAATCAGTAACACGGGCGCAAAATATTTTTTAACAAAAAAAGTAAATTGCCGTCCGCTTGCAGGCAACTTTGAAGCAAAACTGAAACAAAGCCAAAAACAGGTGTGGCACTGATGGCCCACTGGAAACAGCACTGTGGTCCACAGGTTAAAAACCATTAAATGTGTTTGTTGTTTTGCCCGTGGGTAGTACAAGATATAAATTTTGATAGGCTATTTGTGGAGCGCTTGTGGAGCTTGTCGAACGCTACGAATTACTCCCTGTATAACTTCCGATTACATTGTACAACTTCAATGATTTTATTCCGACTTCTGTTGAACTTGAATGATTGTATTTGGGGTTGTACCCTCGTTTTGGAATACCGGCACTTTAGAATGTATTACTGCGGTTTTTAACTAATTATTTTGGCACTCTTACTTCGAAATACCTCCACTTCAAAACGTTTAATATTAACTGCATAACCTCCGATTACATTGTATAACTTCTGTTAAACTCGAATGATTTTATATACAATCTACCTTCCATAACCTTCGAGAAGTATGCCTACGCTGATGACTTGGCGATACTTTACTCATCTGGAGATTGGAAGGTGTTGGAAAGAACTTTGAGCAAAAACATGACTACACTTTCTGCGTATCTCCAGGCTTGGCGGCTAAAGCTCAGCCATGCTAAAACGGTGACGGCTGCCTTTCATCTCCACAATCGAGAGGCTAAGCGTGAGCTAAAAGTTAAGAACAATGGTAAAATCTTGCCATTTTGTCCAGTGCCGACCTATCTTGGTGTGAAACTGAACAGAGCGCTTACGTGTCGCCATCACCTTGAGGCATTGCGCAAAAAACTATCCACGCGCGTTTCGCTGCTGAGGCGACTTGCGGGTTCAGGGTGAGGCGCTGGTGTTAAGACATTGCGCACAGCTGTCTTGTCCCTGATCTACTCGACTGCTGAGTACTGTGCACCAGCTTGGTGTCGCAGAGTGCGTATTCGCCTCATTGGCAGCGTTCTTAATGACGCTTTGCACATTGTCATTGGATACCTAAGTCCCACTCCAAGGGACAACCTTCCAGTTCTCTCAGGCATCCAGCCAGCTGAGCTTCGCCGTCAAGGAGCGACATTGTCCTTGGCTAATTGCAGTTCTTTGTACGCTAGCCACATTTTGCATGGCCTGAGAACTGAGAACCGGCGTGATGGCGTAGTGGTTAGAGCGTCCTCTTTGCAGTTGGTAGACCTGGGGTTCATTTCACAAGTCGAGTCATAATAACAGACTTTAAAAAATGGTATTCACAGCTTTCCTGCTTGGCGCACAGCAAAATAGGGATAGTGTGAAGAACAAGTCGGCACGCTTGCTTGTTTTGTCTTTGAGCAAGACACTTAACGGGATGCCTTCATCTTTATGTGGCAGATAGGTGATCGGGCCAAGCAGTCTACCAGTTGTGGTCGCCCAGTCTAACTGAGGACTTGCAAATCAAGCATGAGCTCATACGCAGTGTATATACATCTTCCTGCATAATGCTCAGAACAAATGGCTCAAACGACGTAGCTGACTGAGACGCAGGCTGCTAGCAAAGAAGAGGCTGAAATCTACACTCCCGTTTGTTCCTGCCGCGCGGAAATTATTGCACAACTTGTCCAAATTGGGCATCCGCGCTGGCCAATGGACGATCTTGGCATGGGACACAGAGTACTCTAAGAGTACGTCAGCGCTCGGCGTCTACATCCCTAGGGTCAGCACAAGGCCTATTGGAATGAGTTTGACCCGATCAGCTTGGGTCAAACTCGATCGCCTGCGTACTGGCGTTGGGCCTTTCGCTTCGTCCATGCACAAATGGGCTCTCGCTTCTTCAGCGAAATGCGAGTGTGGCGCTAGTGAACAAATTGCAAACCACATTATTTTAACATGACCAACACATCGGGCACCTCGAGGAACAATGAGTCTAACGATTGTGGATGACAAAACAAGATACTAGCTCAACTCCATCACTGCCAGCATCTGTTCTCTCTGAGGTGGTAAAAGGTTGAACCCTCGTCCCCCATCCTTTTCGTAAGTCTGACCCAGATTGTGGATACCCTGCCATCAGCCATGAAAGAAAAAGAAATTGTTTAACATTACTGCAAAATCTCCGATTACAATGTATAACTTCTGTTGGACTTGAATGATTTTATTTGGAGTTGTACCTTCGCTTCAGAATAACCCCACTTCAGAACAAATAACTGCGGTTTTCAACCAATTGTTTCGATACCCGCACTTTAGAATATCCTCACTTCAGAACTTTTAACTGCGGTTATTAACTAATTATTTTGGCACTCTTACTTCGGAATACCTCCACTTCAAAACGTTTAATATTAACTGCATAACCTCCGATTACATTGTATAACTTCTGTTGGACTTGAATGATTTTATTTGGTGTTGCACCTTCACTTCAAAATATCCCCACTTCAGAGTGTTCTTCTGATAATAATTATTTCGCCTTGATTTCCAACTAATTATTTTGGTACCCTCACTTCAGAATACCCCGCTTTAGAACGTTTATTACTAACTGCGGTTTTAAGTTCGTTAAACGATCTTCGCTCGCTATAAAACGGAAGCATCGAACATATGGAGGCGCTCACGTCACAAAAATCGTTATTATAGAGCGAAGTCATTCCTTAAAAATAGAAGCCTACCATAAATATTCTAGATCTTAACACCAACATTAAGAATCGCACCTCCTCATCTTTCTCTATTTGACCAATCACGAACCAACGCAAGAAATATCGTGTCTCAAAAGTAGAAGCCAACCATAAACAAAGTCCGTTGCGAGCGGAAGCATCGGCCGTATGCAGGTGTTCACGTCTTAAAAATCGTTAGTTTAAGCATTTTAGATCTTAACATCAACTGCACCTCCTTACCTCCCACTTCTTTATTCAATTACGAACCAGCAAGTATTTTTGTCACATCACATCACAGTTTTGAGGATTGCTTTACATTGCGTAATTGTTTGAAGCAGCAAGATAAGTCCAGGCAAGAATAGCAATTTTTCTTTTTTTCCTTCGTCACCGATCTTTAGGTAATCCATGTGTTTTGAGCGAGAAAACCAGAAGAATGAGGAAGAGCTGCGATGAGACTCGCACCGTAATTGCTGACGACTATAAAAAAAGAAGCTATCGACGATTCGACAAATCATCCCTACTCCTCTTGTTTCGTCTTCTTGGAATGCTACAACAAACGGAGCAGTTCGGTCGTGCCAAAGTGCGTCAAGAAGAGGAAAGAAAAATGCGAAAAAGTTTCAAAGAAATTTCCAAAGAAGAAAACGCAATACTGCCAGACGATGGGATGGTGAGAAAAGGTATACTGACTGTTTCAAGCGCTTGTTCCACTGACCAACTTGTGAAAGTGTGTGAGCATATGTTTCAAAAACTATCGTTGTTGTTTTCAAAGGCCCAGCAGATTCATGTCCTTGCGTGGTTGTTATTTTCTCACCCAACTGTCAATATGGCGACGTCGGTGAAGTCAAAACGAGAGTGCAGATTTTCAAAAGCATGCTGCCGAGGACAACTTTCTTATTCGTTTTAAGGTGGAGTCTGTTTTCACCCTCGAGAAATACAGCCAAAATGTCTTAATAGATCACCCAAATTCGTCATTAGAAACGAAAACTGTGATATGGGGAAGGAGCTAACTGCTCTTATGAAAACGCTAAAAAAAGATCAAGAACACAGCCGGAAGGAAAAAACGCTCAAACAGCTTGCCTAGGGCCTCCGAACTCTGTCAGAGGAAGAAGAAGATTTTACGGAAAAAAATAAAACAGTAATTGTGTAAATTATTATTCTTTGAAGCTGATTTGATTTACTCGTGTCTTTTGTTTAATCTTTTTTTAAAATGATTTTGCGTGCTTGCCTGCTATTCAAAAATGAGTAATCTATCTGATTTGCGTAGTTTGCCTAGCGCAGGGGTGGCCAACCGTGGCGCATTGCGCCAAATTTGGCGCATTGCATGTTTAGAGGTGGCGCATTCCAGGTTTAAGATTTTTCGGGCAATTTGGGTAAGTGTCCTTTCATCTGGCCGAAAAATTTGTCACTCCAATAACATCTCCAAAAAAAAAAAGTCCGCACTTGGTTGGCCTCACGCTTGGTGGCATATTTAAGCCAAAAGTGATGGAAAAGGTGCAGCGAAACAGGGGATGACCTTTTTTTTTTTTTGGAGATCACCGCTGAATATGGCCTTGTTTTGACTTCAAAGTATAAATATATTACTACACTTTTGAGAGCATTGAAAAGCTATGAATGTTTGTGTGGCGCATCTTCAAATGAATGCTTGTGTGGCGAAAAATTTTGGCGCATGGACTGAAAAGGTTGGCCACCCCTGCCCTACATTTATGGCGCATCCGACACGGGTTGGTAGAAGAGTTGGCGCTTTGCATAAAGAGCTTGGCCACCCCTGGCCTAGCGCATCTCGCACTGCAATCTATTTGAATCTCTTTTGTTACATTAGCTTAGTAGAAGTAGTAGTTTTTCTTTGTTAAGGAAGCTGGGCACCTACTGTATTTAGAATTATTTTAGTTTTCAAAGAGCACAATATATTTACAAAAATTCAAACGTTCTAAATATATTTTATTATTATGTTCAACGGTGTATTGCTAGTAGCAATAAGAGCAACTTGGATACTAAAAGTCACCTCTCTACCGAAATTGTATTACTTATGGTTTTATTAGTTAAAGTTTGTATCAATTAACGACATTTTTTATTTGATCTAGACTTGCGTAGCCAATGCTTGTACTGTATTTGTAATCTATCGTGTTTCTGGATCTATTTCGGCTGGCCACTTTTGTAAGTAATTAGTTAATTAATTAGTTTATGAGCACATTGTTTGCTATTTTATATTTTAGGGTTACGACAATATATCTGAACGTCAACCAAGCGAGTGTTGAAACAGAAGCACGCGGTGTTCCCCCAAACAGAGACGTAGCAGCCGCCCCCCAAACCCCCCAATTGGGGGGGGCCCAAGTTAGTCTGAAATTGCTTTTTGGCTACGTGACTATTTTCAGTTCAGCAAACTTGTTTACAACCGATTTAAACTGTAGGAAGAAACTGGCTTGTGACATCATAAGTGAATGCAACGTCATTTTATCTCGCAGAATCTAGAATATTTCGATTGATTTTCTGGTAGAATCTTGAATATTCGATTGACGTAACAATGCCGTTGTTACGCAACAATCATAGAATGGTCTGGAATTCTGTTTGGCTATAAATACCGGGACAATATATATACACTGCAGAGTGCAGATAAAGTATTTTATTGACATTGTATAGAATGAAACGTTCAAAAAGTGGTGCTCAAAAGAGAAAAGAAGCAGCCACTGCTCGAGATGCTGTAGCGAAATTGCCCAAGATGACAGATTTTTTCAAGATTACTGAGCAAAGTAGACCTGGCACTAGTACCGAGAGGGATGAAGAAAACTATAGTGTACAAGAAAAAGAAGACTATGACGATCAGCATCAAAGTGATTGTGAATTTCCAGAAAATGTAAGTTGTGATTTACCTGCCAATACGCAACCTTCAATATCAAAAATAACTGAATCTCAATTTACCCCTATCCCTGATGACCCATGTAAATGGCCTGAAAGTATTTCTGATGCTCAACGATGTGATATAGTAAAGCGTGGACCACATCAACTAATAATGAATTTTCCATATAATAACACAACTCCAAGGCGACGTTTTTCCTCCAATCATTATAAACGTGTGTTACCTAATGGTGAAAGTGTTTCACGGTCGTGGCTAGTTTATTCTGGGGAATCAGATCAAGTTTTTTGCTTTTGTTGTAAGCTATTTGGAAAAACACTAAGCCCCTTTTGTAGTGGTATAAATACATGGGAGGGTTTTTCGAAAAAACTGAAAGGCCATGAAAACGGCATTTCCCACCAACAATGCTGCAGTCAATGGATGTTGCTAGCTGAAGGGATAAGAAATTCATCCACTATCGACAAACGCGAGATGAATATTTTTTTCAATGAAAGACGTGTTTGGAGAAATGTTTTAGAGAGACTTATCGACATTGCCTTGTTTCTATCGGAAAGGAATCTTGCTTTTAGAGGATCTGAAGAAGTCTTAAGATCTCCTCACAATGGAAATTTTCTGGGTATATTTGAGCTTTTGGCAAGAGGAGATCCGATCCTAAAAGAGCTTCAAGACAGAATCAAGAATAAAAACACTAAAGATCACTATTTGAGTCCTACCATACAAAATGAACTAATTGAATTGCTAGCGACAGAAGTTGAAAAAGAAAATTTACAGCAATTGAAATTGGCAAAATATTTTTCTATAATTTTGGACTGCACTCCAGATATGTCACATCATGAACAAATGTCTGTCATTCTCCGTTATGTACTATGTAATGAAGAAGCTGCTGTTGTTAAAGAAACATTTTTTGGCTACTTGAGAATAAGTGACAGTACTGGGAAAGGCTTGTTGGACGCTTTCTTAGAAAAAGCGACCGAACTGCAACTCGAATTGTCTGATTGTCGAGGTCAGTCATATGATAATGGTGCTAACATTCTGGGGTCCAAGCAAGAATGCTAGACATCAATCCCAAAGCTGTTTACGTGCCCTGTGCAAACCACACCCTTAACTTAGTTGTTGTTGACAGTGCTAATTGATCGACGGAAGCATTGACATTTTTTGGAGTACTTACAAGGTTGTATGTGCTGTTTTCTTCCTCTGCTCAGCGTTGGGAAATTTTGAAGAAACATGTGGAGCTGTCCATAAAGTCACAATCTGATACTCGTTGGGAAAGCAGAATTAAATGCATCAAACCTCTTCGATACAATTTAAAAGAGGTGTTGCTGGCACTGAAAGACTTGGAAGCCATTTCCATAGAAAGAAAAGATGGAAGAGCTGCCTCAGAAACAAAATCGTTGATAGCTCATTTATCAAAATGGAGTTTTCTTTTGTCGGTGTTTATTTGGTATGATATCCTATTCCAAGTCAATAAAGCAAGCAAGATTCTTCAATCGTATGGAGTCTCCCTTCATACAATGGAAACGGAAATCCAGGCAACTGAAAAGTTTTTGCAAAACTATCGCACAACGGGTTATGACAGTGCCGCAACATCTGCTGTTGAAATAGCACAGGAATTGGATATTGATCCTTCTTTTCCTCCGTCAAGAAGTGGAAAGAAAAGAAGATTGTTTGATTACCAAGGTGAAGAGGAACAACGAGCTACTCCTGAACTGAAATTTAAAAGCAACTTTTTCTATCCATTAGTAGACCAGGCTATTATGTCAATAAAGGAGCGCTTTAATTTGTTACGTGAGGTTTCTTCTGCCTTTTCGTTTTTGTACACCCGAGACAAACTTTTGCTTGTGCAACAAGAAAATGCTCTTCTTACTTGCTGTAAAGAGTTCCAAAAAAAGTTCGGTGACATTGATTCTGATGAAATGAGCGCTGAGCTACAGCGGTTTGTTTTAATTTTACAAAAAAAACGCAATCTCAATACGGCTCAAGACTTTCTGAACTATCTTCTAAAGACTCATTTATTTGAATTGTATCCGAATGTGTACATCGCACTTCGAATCTTACTAACTTGCCCCGTGACTGTTGCCAGCGCTGAAAGAAGCTTCAGCAAATTGAAACTGATCAAAACTTTTAATAGAACGTCTATGACAGACAGTAGACTATCTTCATTAGCCATGTTGTCAATCGAAAATGACTGCGCCCGATCTCTTGATTATGACAATGTCATAACAGCATTTGCAAACAAAAAGGTTCGCTCCAGACTATTTAAATGATACTGTGTTTTTATAACTTTTTCATGTTTTTCAGTGTCATCGCTTTCGTTTCGCAGTGTCTGCATAAATGTCCTATTGAACTCTGGCATCGGTGCCGAATTTTTTATGACTTGCACCTTCGGTATCGGCATGCTTTATTCTGACATTAGCCTGTTTACTTATGTACAAATTGTGGTGCATTTTCTTAATGCAGCTTTTCAATTTTACACCTCTAAAGTGATATGACCTGTGCGCAGGGGCTCTTGCGCTTACTTTGGGGGGGGGGGCCGAAGTTGGAGTGCTACGGGACTGCCCCCAAACCAGAGGCATTTAACGCACGTGTCCGCCTTCAGGTTTGAGTAGATTTCTTTTAAAATGCTGTGCCCTTACTTTAAATCTGAAGAAGCGCGAATCGCTACTTTTACTAAAGCCTGGCCTCACCGTTTCGATAATTTGAATGATGAACAAATGGCAAAAGCTGGGATTTTTTTATAGAGGCTACGACGACAGAGCAATTGTTTTTCTTGCGGGTTGTGTATTTACCAATGGGCCGAAATCGATCTTCCCGAGAAAGAGCACCATAAGTTTTGGTCGGCATGTGCTTATCTGTAGAGAACTTTTGGAGCTGACTTTATTGCCCAATAGGACAGCTTTCGCATCTCAGCAGGTGAATTTTTGTCGGGTACTAGATTTGGTTTTGCCACTCCGGCAGAAGTATCAAACCTGACCTTTGAAAGAAATCTTCCAAACAAAAACAAAGAGTAGTCAAACCTAATACCCCCCCTAAAGTGAAAGAGGAGTGTGATATCCCACAAGAACTTAAGTGTAAATTGTGCTTTGACGCTCGAATCAACACTTTGGTAACGCCTTGCGGACATTGTTTTGGTTGTTTGATTTGTACTGCGTAGCTCTCTGTGAAAGAGTGCCCGATCTGTAAAGTACTTATTTGCAATATCAATAACTGGTCCCCACAGATAGTGCTCAATAGTGCTTTTTAATAGTGCTCAATAAATCACAAGCTCTTAGCCTTTGTTTGGCATTACCCACTTTTGTTGCGACTAAATCTCCATTTCTGAGGACAGCTGTTTAAGAATGGAACTAGAGAATGGCTATGTAGAATGAGATTCATTAATCTTTCCTCTTGTTTATTTTAAATAGTTTCTATAAAGAAATTGTGGAATGCAACATTACTTGGAATTAAAACCAGTTGAAAGAGATTCTATGCACTGGTAAGTATAGTGAAAGAATTAAATGGCCCATTTGTACCTACTAGGGCTACTCACTGTGTAAGTTTGATGCTATAAATTATTGTTGCTACCTTGTAGCATGTTATCTTTTTGATTCAATGTAAAATGGAACTAGGCCTTTGCTGCTCTAAAGTGCAATACTAAAACTATGATGTCACAAAAGCCATATTGCTATGTAATTTAAAATGGTCTCAAAAAGGCTATTTATGTCTAAACAAGAACTGCTTTGTACGACAGTGTAACTGTTTCGACCTATCAGGTCTCTTCAGTGCAGTTGGTGACCAATAAGGTCACCAACTGCACTGAAGAGACCTGATAGGTCGAAACAGTGTCACTGTCTGCAGTTTGCTAAGTGCATCGCTGGCCTCTTGCATTACTATACATGCTTTGTACGAGTTATCTTGTTTTTTTTTTGGTAGTTTATGACGCTTATGCAGCAGTTGCGCTAACGGGCGGTCATTTCCGTATCCATATAACCGATTAATAATGAACTTTTTATATGATTTGCTGAGTCACTGAGTAGTTAACATTCGAAAACCGCAGATTTCTAAAAAGCATTGTCGTTTTTGTGGTGTAAATGTTGCTGAAAAGCGAAGCTGATAGATGTAACTTTGCAGGGTCTACCAGAACCGGTACCGTCATAATTCCATGAATTTTGACATGAATGCATTCAATCATTGACTTTATCTGATTCCAGATGATTAATCATACAGCTATGTCGAAGAAGATTGGTTTGTTCAAGACTACTGAAAAGAAAAAGGACTATTTTCTTTTTCGTTTTTATGGACTAATTTTCTTTATTCATATCAAAAATGTGCATAAAAAATCTAAATCTGGACCACCATAGTTGCATACAGTTTATGCTTTTTCCTGTAGCTACACTTAAAGATATAAATAGTATCAAATTAAATAGAATAGTTTTATATTGTTTAATAAAACTTGAGTGATTGAATAGCGCATGAGTTTGCTTTTGTATGAGCATATTATTGCTTCGGCTTGATCGTACTTAATCAGCACTTTTGCTACGTGTGGTATGAAGTTGTTAGATGGGAAACTGGGCTGAATGTGTGCTAATCTTTGATATTTATGTGGGTCTCATATGGGCAAACCTGCAATTTTAAAATGTAAGTTTTATTGATTTTATTTTTTTGATTTGTGCTATGTAGGCCCATACAAAAAAACACTAGAAAAAAACAATTTGTGATAGATTTTCTTTTTTGGAGCTAACAATGTCTGTCATGTAGGCTGCCCAAGGAAATTATCGTGTAGCATTAGGTCAAAGACCTATGCTACTTATGGTGTTATTGTAAGTATTGTGACGGCAGAGAAAAAGAAAGCAAGTAGAATAAGAAGGTGTCAGTATATTGTAACTGTTTTTAGACATTAAGTCATTTTGAATAGCAATAATTCTCTTTGGATGGTTCGCAAGTCACTTCGCTGTGAAGGAACCAATCCGATCACAACCGGACGGGGAGGTGAGAGAACTTTTATATACGTGTAACGCGAATGCTTCTCAGGCAACAGTAATCTCTGACCAGAAGCAAACAAAGACCAACCAACCGCTACATTTTGGTGACCCCCGACAACGAACTAGTTCTGAAACGGACTTTTAGCAATTGCTTTCTGTTTACAATTGTTAAGAATTTAAAGACTTTTAGTATTAAAATATCGCGTTTAAGTTTGTACAAGCCTGCTGCTACCAGTAAAAGCGGCCATCTTGAAAATCTTCAACGATCACGCGAGCACGTCACAATCGAAACGATCAAAGACGCAATTCAGCACTTTACTCTTGGCTAGCGCAAAAGTAGTGCGAACATTAAAACTGTTATTTCAAAGTCGGCGTCTCATTTTAGAAGTGATTAGTTTGAGTATAAGCAATTTTATTATGTCAGAGAGTGGAAACGTAACGCCTATTTGGGTTATCAACTTGTTGTTTGAATATTCATGGTATGTGTTTATGCTTTTGCTATTTATTGCAGTTATTGTAGTTTTAACGTATGTTTTGACATTTAAGGCACATTTGGGGCCAGCACGAACGGTACCCACACCGCTAGATAGTTTGCCACACACTTCTGATGGCTGCGAATTAATTCAGAACACAACAACACCTAACTCGTCTTTTGCTTGCTTACACAGTGCAGGTGTTTCATCTCCAGACACAACGCCGATAGGCTCACCATGTAGCTTACCGTATCATCTTACAGACGCCAATCAAATGCAACACACTAGTTTCATTAGAAAACACGAACCACAATTACCCAAATTTTGGTTGAACAATCCTCAAGGATACTTTCACATTATTGAACTGTTATTCACAGAATCACATATTACTTCAGAACACACAAAATTTGCCTTGCTTGCCACAGCTTTAAGTCATGACAATAAAGTTATGCAGATGATTTCGGATGCATGGCCTCAAATTAACTCAAATGAACCTTTTACAACATTAAAAAATGTGCTGCTGAAGCGATTTTCACCGAAGAACCAGGACTACCTTGAGTCATTCTTTTCAGAAACTCAAAGACAGGGGGACACAGTCACAGAATATTTGATTCGTTTACAAGCTTTATTATCTTCCCAATTCCCAACCAATTCGGAAATAGGTCAAGCTTTAATCAGGCGGAAACTGTTAGAATCTGTTGATGCTCAGACTCGTCTCACGTTATATCCTTATGAAAAAGAACCATTGGAGATTTTAGCCCAACACGCCGATGGTATCTTGGCACGTAAACAATCGTTTGTTGCAGGTGAAGATGTTGACCATAATGCTGATTTTTATGCTTTTTGAGCTTGATTTTTATGCAGCTAAATTGCCATACGGAATTCTAGGAGCAAATTTCCTACGACGTTTCAACTTGTGCATTGATCTTACCGCTGGTAGACTTTTCCAACCACCAGAGATAGAAAAATTTTCTTTGCCGATTGAAGAAGGTATTGAAACGGACTTTACTGTACAATCTTCACAGCAGTCAAGTTTGAGCCTCTTACAACATTTAAAATTGCACTACCCTCAAGTTTTTAATGCCTCCACGCGATCACGAGAGATAAAACATTCTATTACTGCTCATGTTAAAACCACCTCAGAAGTACCTGTTCGGTCTCGTGCACGACGACTAGCACCAGATAAATTTGTAGCCTTGAAACAGGAGGTGAAGCATTCATTAAATCGAGGCATTTTAGCCGAAAGCCAGAGTGCTTGAGCTAGTCCAATTGTTATGGTAAAGAAGCCTTCAGGTAAATATCGACTGTGCGCCGACTTTGTGGCTTTAAACAAAATCTTGAAGGTAACTCGCTACGCCCTTCCCTAACATTAATGATTTTTCGTCCATGGCTCACGGGTGTTCTTGGTTCAGTTCAGTGGATATTAAAGACGCATATTACCACATTCCGGTTGACCCTGCAGATTCCCACATGCTGACCATAACCACTCCTCTTGGAAATTACAAATATCTCTATCTCCCCATGGGTCTGGCCACCTCTAGCGGGTACTTTCAAAGACTGATGAATGAAGTCCTCTCAGGTCTTCCCAGAGTATTTGTTTATTTGGACGACATTATCATCATGTCGCAAGATTTGGATGATCATCGCAAACTGCTAACCTTGGTTTTCGAAAGGTTACAACAACATGGTTTGGTGGTAAACGATGCCAAATGTGTCTTTGCAGTAAAAGAGCTCTCCTCTTTGGGGCATTTGGTATCTTCGGAAGGAGTTAAGCCTAGAGCAAAAAACGTCAAAGCAATAACGAATTATGTTCGCCCGCGAACCAAGAGACAGTTAAGACGATTTCTTGGCATGATTCAATTCTATTGTAGATTCATTCCCGACTGTGCGGAAATTCTCTCGCCGCTATATTCGTTACTTAGCACAGGGGCAAGAATGACCCACCTCTTATGGTCGCCGGAAACAGAAAACTGCTTTTTAAAAGCAAAACAAGCAGTGGAAAAAGCGACAGTTTTAGCTCACCCGAATCATGAAGCCAATTTAGAGCTGGTTACGGACGCGAGCGACAGTGCGGTAGGTGCAGTACTGCAACAAGTTTCAAATGGATTGCGGCAACCCCTCGCCTTTTGGTCCAAGGCACTCACACACTCACAACGTTTATGGTCTTGCTTCGAGCGAGAGCTATTTGCCTGTTATGCGGCAATCAAACATTTTCAATACTTTCTGGAAGGACGTGATTTCCTTCTAAAAACTGATCACAAGCCAATTGTCAGAAAGTTCCAACATAACTCTCCAGCTGCGTCACCACGCCAAGCTCGCTTCATCGACTACATTTTGCAATTCACATCTCGAGTGGAACACGTATCAGGACGAGAGAATGTGGCCGATGCTTTGTCCAGGCCGCTTGAGCCACCGTTGCTGAACCTCATCACTCCACCTTCTGCTCCACTGGATTACTTACAACTGGCTGTCGCGCAGCGAACAGATCCAGAAATCACAGATTTGCGACGCAACAACAGCACGGCCCTGGTCCTGAAAGATATACCATTAGCTGAGCATGGCATTAACATATTATGCAATGTATCGACGGGTAGGCTGCGACCAGTAATTCCTGTCTCTTTGCGTGCATCTGTCTTCAAACACTTCCATTCACTAGCACACCCTGGCATAAGAGGAAGCATAGCCTTATTGACAGAAAAAGTAGTTTGGATAGGGATCAAGAAACATGTCGCCCAATGGACAAGAGAATGTTTGCAATGCAACCGCTCCAAAATACAGCGGCATAACAGAGCTCCTCTGGAAGAGGTGACTCCTCCTCCTAACGAAAGGTTTACTCATGTCTATGTGGACATTACCGGACCACTTCCGTTAAGCAAAGGCTACTCGTACTTATTAGTAATTATAGATAGGTACTCACGTTTCCTGCAGGCTGTTCCTCTCCAGGGAATCTCAGCTGAGGAGTGCTCCTCAGCATTTGTTCAATCATGGGTGTCTTTATTTGGTAGCCCATCTCACATATATTGTGATCGTGGAGCCCAGTTCACAAGTGCTTTGTGGAGAAAACTAGCTCTATTTCTTGGTGCACAACTACATCATAGCACTGCTTACCATC
Organism: Trididemnum clinides; assembly: GCA_963675345.1. Taxonomy (NCBI): domain Eukaryota; kingdom Metazoa; phylum Chordata; class Ascidiacea; order Aplousobranchia; family Didemnidae; genus Trididemnum; species Trididemnum clinides. The sequence goes on along the minus strand of OY776292.1, from coordinate 32,567,929 downwards.
CTCAAGCGCAGGGCTTGGTGGAACGGGTTAACAGAACTCTCAAAACTGCCTTGAAGTGTGCGGAATCTCCAACTGATTGGTTCGACAACTTACCATGGGCACTGTTGAGCTTAAGAAATCAGCCTAAGGAAGATCTAGACAACCATTCACCTAACGATTTCGTGTTTGGAGGAAAACTACGTTTGCCCGGAGAATTCTTTGTCGCTCAGGAAAGGAAAGATGAAACCTTGCCTACTAGAGAATTTGTGAAGTCATTGGCCCAGCGAGTGGCATCTTTTCGCTATCATCCTCCTAGAAAAACAAATAGATCATCACATTTTGATTCGGCTTTATTCAATCCCCAGGTCACTCATGTGTTTGTGAAAGATGATGTGCGACGCCATTCATTGCAACCAGCATATCGAGGTCCATACCTCATCCTAGAGCGATGCCGCAAGTTTTTCGTTCTAGACTATGGAACTCATCAAGATAGGGTATCCATCGACAGAGTCAAGCCCGCTATTTTTAGCATGACGTCACTCAATGAAGAGTCTGAGAATGCGTACACACACACGGCACATCTTGATAAAGAAAGTATTCATTCGCTCTCACTCCGGTCTGAAATGTTTGATGATCTTGGTGACACTTGCTCGCAAACATCACTTGAAAGACATGCAGAACAGCACACACTACACGACAACCTACATAACAATAGCACAAGAAACAAACATACTTCCAAAGGGCGACCTATTAATGCCCCAAAGCGCTTTAGAGATTACGAGATGTTGTAACGCCGAACCTTAAACTTTTGAAACTTAACCTTGTTTTGAATGCCATTGTGTTATAGAATAGAAAATCTGTAGTGTATTTCGAATACCGATGACTTCTTATGTACAATTTGTAATGTTGCATCCACCACAGTGATTTATTTTGGCTTGGTCGTTTTGTCTGGTTACATACCACGCCTATCAAGTGACTGATTTCAATGATGACTGCCTGTTAAAGCAAGGGTGCAACTTATTAATAGCTTGTAAATTTTTCATTGACATGTGTTCAGTTATTTCAGCTTTAGCTTTCTATTTTAGCTTTGATTACTGTGTTAAGTTGTTGCTTCAGTTCTAGTTTTGAGTGTAACTTTGTGTGGGGTTGATCGACGTACGAGTTGCTTTATGTTTAGTTCGGCAGTATCTTCTCTTTACTTGACATTCTTTCCTTCTGTCTCCTTCTTTCTCTTCTTTTTCTTTTCCTTCTTTCATCTTGCGCTGCTTGAACTTTTCACATTGCTAACTGTTATCGTTCGTATTTTCATATAGCATAACATGTTTTTGCATTGTAGTTCTGTACATACGTTTGTTTTTGTTTTTGCATAAGGGGGGAACATATGTAGCATTAGGTCAAAGACCTATGCTACTTATGGTGTTATTGTAAGTATTGTGACGGCAGAGAAAAAGAAAGCAAGTAGAATAAGAAGGTGTCAGTATATTATAACTGTTTTTAGACATTAAGTCATTTTGAATAGCAATAATTCTCTTTGGATGGTTCGCAAGTCACTTCGCTGTGAAGGAACCAATCCGACCGCAACTGGACTGGAAGGTGAGAGAACTTTTATATACGTGTAGCGCGAATGCTTCTCTGGCAACAGTAATCTCTGACCAGAAGCAATCGAAGACCAACCAAACCGCTACAATCGTATCTGAGCAGCCCAGTTATATTTTAATTGGGCTGCCTTCACAATTTACGGGTTCCAAGGACAGCCCAGTTAAAATCTGTGTGGGCTGCCTATGTAAATTATTAGCTATGGACAGCCCTTTTAAAATGTTTGTAGGCTGCCTATGTAAACTACCTGCTATGGGTAGTTCAGGTATAACCTATGTGGGCTGCCTATGTAAATTACCAATTATAAGCAGCCCAGTTAAAATCCATGTCAGCAAACTATCTTCATATACTGTATAAACGGCAATTCAACTTTGGAATGTTTGATGCCATCAAAAACGTTTATCCTGGTAAAAGTTTTAGCTGTGCTGTCATGGACAATATAAATACTCTACCAATATACAGTGCACATTGATTGACTGTCCCAAGTTAACCATATCATCTGAATCAAATCTGTTTTTATTCTGATTTGCACTGACTCCCACAGAAACCTTCTAACATAAAGCGAAATTTGATCGTAGTTTCTGTTAACAAATAAAAGGGTGCTGCCAGATCAGAACAAGATGTTTGTCCGGTTGGTAGAGATAACAAAATTAATGTCTTGCCTTTTTGCATCATTTTGTTCATATAGATATTTAATGATTACAAAAACGTAAATTAAATCTACTTTAAATCTATACAAGCTTTGCAATAAAGATCAACAAAATATTATTGGCTACTTAATTTAGCTAAAGCAATTTATTTGTTCTAAATTCAAGCAAAGATGCTCAACTAAATTTTCATTGTTTATGTCAATCAAAATTCTTTAGTAATGGTATTTGCAAATTTATCTAGGATTATAGCACGTCTTCATAGTGCAGCCATTTTAAATAGATCGGTTTAACAAAAACAATGTGCTTTGACGTGATTTCCTCGAGTGGTGACACCACAAAACGAGGAAAAACGAAAAAAGATTAAAAAAAGTTAGTAAAGCATGACGAATTCGTACAACTCGTCACTCTGACGTAATCCCAATGCAACAGCAGAATTTAACATAGAGTATCTTCACTTAATGTTTTCAAAAATAATATTTTGAGAACTGGAGGAAATGAAATCCAGTATCAGAATTCCAGTATCAGTATCAGAACATTGCCGGAAAAAAACATAATTCTCCCATTTTTCCTAGCATGTTACTGCTATCGACAAAGTCAGCAGTGCGAGAGTTCGAAAGAAATGCTCTTCAGCTGGAGTTAAAAGAAAAAATGGTGGTAGACGCCTCGACATCTGCAGTTGGCGTGGTACTGCAGCAAGTTACCGATAGTCATGCTAAACCGTTAGCCATCTTTTCTAAGGCTCTTAACTGTGCCCAAGTTAACTATTCTGTTTTCGACCGGGAATTGCTCGCAATGTACTTGTCATTGCGACATTTCAGGTACTTTCTGGAGGGTCGCGCCTTTACCCTTTTTACCAATCACAAGCCATTAGTCAGTGCCGTGACATCTCCCATGAAAGAAGCTACTGCACGGCAGCAGCGTTAGCTTTCGTATGTAGCACAACTGACCATCGATGTGAGATATATTTCCGGCAAAAATAATGTTGTCGCCGTCTGTTTGAGCCGACCACCGGATTTAAATTCTCTGTGTAACGAAGTCCAAGCTGTGGATTTTGCCGCTATGAGTCGCGCTCAGCAGACCGATGATTCAATTATCCCCCTAGTAAGGACCGATCGTTCTTTAAAGATCCTGAGGGAGTCGGTGCCTGGCTGTGACCAGCCTCTGCTTGGGGAAATTTCTCTAGGAGTTTTTCGACCGCTAGTCCCTGTTGGCTTTCGAAAAAAGATCTTTGATACTGCCACGAGTAAGTAAATTTGCAGTAAAAGAATAGTTGTTGTAATCTGCTGTTTTATTTTGCAGTGATCGTTTTATTTGTAAATCTGAATTGTCTTTAGCCCTAAACTTGCGAAACTGTTTTCGAAAAAAGACTTTTTTTTCTTTCGCATTTATTAATAGATTTGTAACTCACACGCCTTTCTGACGTCACAATGGTTGACAACGTGACCAAGTTCCAGTGTATTCTAGTAATTTTTGTTTCTTCTCGAAGATTTTTCTTTTTTTTATTGTTATCGCTTGCGTAATTTATTAACGGTGTTTTTCCTGTGTCACATGATGTTCTAGCAATTTCTAGATTAGTCGACTAGATTAGCCAGTCGTATATATAAAGTGGCAAGATTTTTCATTTATTCAGAGAGTGACGGAGCGAGATAGTAGAGTGCAGTGAAAAGGCGTTGTTCTGTGGTGATTGTTGTGACAGGAATCAAGTGATTATTTTAGTGGTTTTAGTTTTGGTTAGTCTTTGGTATTTATATAGTGAAGTGGTTTGTGAATATATTTGTTTTGTTCGTGATCGAGAAATGCGTGAGTTAAAGTATCTTCGTGGAAGCCAATCTTTTCCTAGCTATTAAGTTGCAACCAGACTTAATTGTTCGAGCGATACTATACGTCGCCTCAATTTTAAAAAGTAAATTAAGATTGAGATAGAATCAAAAAACTTCTATTAAAACGCGACAGATATGTTGCATACTTTGTCACGTCCTAGAGTCCAGGCTAGCGAGAAATTTATCGGCCAGAGATTTGCTTGGTTCGAATGAGGTCTGACATCAAAACTTTTGTTCAGACGTGTATTTAATGTCAACAAGCGAAGGGTACAAAACACAATCGAGCACCGTTGCACTCGTTTAAAACTCCTAATGAAAGGTTTTCACATATTCATGTTGATATCCTTGGCCCTTTACCGGTTTTCCATGGTTACTCTTACCTTTTGTCCATGATCTGCCGTTTCACCAGACACGTAAGGTTAGTCCCCTTGCATGACGTAACGGCGATTTGGTGTGCAAAAGCGTTTCTTTTACACTAGGTTGGGCGTTTTGGCTGTACCACTCCGATGACTTCCAATAGAAGTCGGCAATTTACCTCTTATCTGTGGAAGGAAGTGTGCGAGTTCCTGGGGACGTAGTTGTTTCACACCACAGCGTACCACCCGGCAGCCAATGTGATGGCTGAACGCGGTTATCGCACGGTTAAAACAGCCCTTGAGTGTAACGATAATCCCTCTGCCTGGTACGAAAATCTCGGCCTCGTTTTACCTGGTATCCGTTCCGTTGTCAAAGAGGATATTGGCTGCAGCTCTTCTGAGCTTACACTTGGCACCAACCTGCGCTTGCCAGAACAATTTTTTTCAGACAATGACGACACGGTTTCGCACACAGAATATCTTCGACGACTTGTAACTTTTATGAAATCGCTCAAACCTTCTCTGCCCCGAGAGCTCTGTCGAGGTAGTTCCTATTTGGATAAGGCTCTACGCACTTGCACCCACGTCTTTGTGCGAGACGATGGTTCTGCGACGTCATTGCAACCGGCGTACACAGGATCTTTCCCTGTTCTCGATAAGGAGAACAAGTACTTTATTTTAGACCTTGGAGACCAAACTGATTCGGTCTCAATCGACAGATTTAAGGCCGCACACATATATATGCTGCAACATCTGAGCTGTCAGGAAGATCACAGAGACCACGCCATTCGGTTTCCATTAAAATCCCTTCCATCGCCACTACCACGATCCCTTCTCTACACCCTGACGAAGTGTCGGCGCTCGAGTTTTGTTCACGCCGAGGTAGAACCATAAGGTTCCCGGTTCGTTGCAGAAGATTACTGGATGATTACATTTGGCCTTGCCCCTCTATTTCTCTTGGTTTAGTTCTGCAGTTAAGTTTTATGCTTCATTTTTTGGGGGAGATATTTTTTATTAGCCCAAGTAATCCCTTACAAAAAAAATCCCGGTAACTTGAAATTACCTGTAAAAACATGGATTTTACCGGGATTAATGCTTGTATTTATGTATTTACCACGAATTACCAGGATTTTATTGGTATGTAATTTCAGAACTTCATATCAAATTTAGAATTATCGGCATATACCGGTATTTTACTGGGAACGTAATTGGCGATACAAAATTTACCAGAAAATACAAGGAATTTATTGGGATGTAGTTGCAGTTTATTCCGGTAATTATACAAATACTGGTATAAACTTAGATTTTACGGGAATTGAAGCTGATAATACAAAAAATACCAGGAAATATCTGGAATTTATTGTAATGTTGTTGCAGCCCATCCGGTAATTGCACAATTGCTGGTATAAACGAGGATTTTACTGGGAGCGTAATTAATCATATAAAATATACCAGAAAATACTAGAATTTTATTGGATGAAGATGCAGTAATTGTACAATTACCAATACAACTTGGATTTTACCAGGATTTTATGTGGGATGTAAGTGACGCATGTAATCATACAAATGCTAGAGAAACCTGAATTTTACTGGGATTGAATTGGACAATATGAAATATATCGGAATATACCTAGATTTTATTGGAACGTAGTTGCAGCCCATCCCTGTAAATGTATACAATTATTGGTACAAACTTGAACATACCGAGACTAAAAAAATTCAGATTTTGCTACTAAACACTGCATGTTTAGTAGCAAAATCTGAATTTGAATTTAATTAAATCTAAAAACAGTGAGCAGTAAAACAAAACAACAGCTGACAACTTCATCAACCTATCAAGTCAGTGACTCAACACCTAACGCCTTGATGCTATCTTGTAAAATGATTTATGATTAACCCCTCCGCGTCGCTTATCATCATATGATGATGGCGAAGAGAACGCCGCTCATCCTCATATGATGATTTGCCGGCTACGGCGAAATGCGTGTATTGAAGAGAGATGTCAAAAAGGAAAGGAAGATCTCTCCCAAGCGAGCTTTAAATACACGCATTTCGCCGTAGCCGGCAAATCATCATATGAGGATGAGCGGCGTTCTCTTCGCCATCATCATATGATGATAAGCGACGCAGAGGGGTTAATTGAAAAGAAAATAATTTGCTGTCATATTCAGCAAAAGAATAAAAATGTAACTAAACGATTAACAAAAGTTCTAATCGCATTTCCAACCAGAGTCAATACTCTTACTTTAAAACCATTAAAATGCAGAGCAATCATCTCAAAACTTTATGATAAATGTCATTTGTACGATAGATAATTATCACGAGCAAATTATTGTTTATTGTCGTATCATTCTCAAAAGATTGTGGGATGAATTCAGTTTTTACACGAGTTGACAAATTGGAAAAGCCTAAAATACCCAAGGCATGTATTAAAATATTAAAAAGTACTCAAAGTCTTTTTTTTAGCAAAAGAACTAAATGCACAAAAAGCTTTTTATTTAATCAGTTTCCAGATGATTTGCCAGAGGAATAGCATAAAAGACGTTTCGATCGCTTTGGCAAGAGAGTTGAACACATTTTTTGTACAGTTTATCAGGAAACATTGCTTTCACATTTGTTGCGTAATCACTGCATAATTGATGTATATGCTGAGAATATTTTGGCATTGGCTTAATAGCTTTACATATTTGAACAATAACAATCGGAAAATTGTTACATTCACAAGGTTTTTTGCAAGTACAATAACGAAAAACAATTAGTTTTTTAACCACACCAAAGCAATTATCGTCAGTTTGAATTAACGTGTTCGTACGCTTTAATTTTGCATTATTTTTGTATTCTTCAGAATGAACAGTCATAACAGGGGTCGAAAACCGAAAAAAAGTTTGAACTTTTCTACCTGATTCTATATTGCGCTTTTGTAAAATGGAAACTGCAACAGCTTCGCTATTATTTAAAGTAGTTTCTCTCATCTTTTCATACACACGAATATTGCCAAACTGTTTTACAACTTTGTGCAAATATCCACCACGGTGTATCAGTTTTTTATGCAAATTTAGAACATCAGTACAAGCTTGTGGCATGCATTTATTGTCAACATGTCGCACACTTTTGCTGCAAACCCAAGCATCAGCAATTTGCATAGCTGTGTGCTGGGTTCCATGCTTCATTTTTGTTGTGTTATATTATGTATGTAATTGTTTTAGGTTGGAAACGCTGCTTTGCACCTTGCACGCCTTGCCTTTTCAAATTATGCAAACCCCGTAAGCCATACTGACAAGCGCTCATGCTTCTGGCGCAATGCAAACAACCGGTCCAAATTACGCAATTTCAATTAGATTTACACTGTATATTAAGCAGGTGCCTGAGCATTTTTATTCTACTACGTTCTTAAATTTAGATGTATTGTTGTGAGTTGAACTGAAACCTTGTGTGGAAAATTATCATCAAAATATATATTCAAAAATACAACAAAGTGGCGACGAGGATGGCGGAGAGTTCAAACGTTGAAGGTTCAAAACCAACAACAGTCGAAGATTTAATTCAACTGCTTACTACGCAGCAGCAGCAGCAGCAGCAGCGTCTCCAACATAAAATAATGTTGGAAACATTGGAAACATTGGAAACGCAGCAGCGCTCGCAACAGGAGAAATTTTTCGAAATGACGAGCACATTTTCAACTGCTTTGCAAGCAAGCGTTCCTGTCAGACAACAGCAAGAAACAGCTTTGCCTCAAACCACGCCGAAGCTTGAAGCATTTCATTCTTCTACAGAACTGTGGACAGATTACTGGTCCCGTTTCTCTACATTTACAAAGGCAAATTCAGTGCCTGATGTTCGAGTTGCTAAAGTTTTTCTTACAAATCAAACGGCAACTATCTACTAGCTGCTTTCCACTCTTGCTGCTCAGGAAACCCCGCCAAGAACTGTAAATGATCTCACGATGAACGAAATTCAACAGTATATGACGAATCAATTCCACCCAAAAAGGTTTGTTGTACGTGAACGTTTTCGCTACTGGAGTGATATGAAAAGAAAACCTGGTGAAACCGTTCAAGAATTGGCTGCCCGCATTAGACAAGCCGCGGCTACGTGCGACTTCGCTAACATTGAAAACCCTTTGGATGAAGCCTTACGAACTCGCTTTATTTGTTCAATCAATAATGAAGCAGTGTTGAAAGCATTATTCAAAATCAATGATGACGAGTTGAATTTTGAAAAGGCAGTTCAAGTCGCAACGGAGACCGAAGAGGCTGCTATGGTCGCCAAAGAAACTGTGTACGGCACTTCATCCAACGTATATTCTTCAACAGTGGCTCAAGTTTCCAAGAAACGAAACTTCGTGAAAAAGCCTGCTGCGAACTCTGCTACAAGTAGCAACAATGCACGCAAGTGTTACAGATGTGGTAATTCTAATCATTTAGCACCGGCCTGCAAACACAAGTTTACTACCTGCCGTTATTGTAACATTGTCGGACATTTAGAAATTGTGTGTCGAAAAAAGCTAAGGTTACTGCGCAGCGCAACGTTCAGTGCATACAAGTTAACAATTTACTGAATTCTATTGACAGGTCGCCAAAAGTGGAATGCACAGTTTCGATAAATTCTTAATCAGTACGATTGGAGTTGGATACGGCGACATCTGGCAATTTCATATCAACGCATGTTTGGTCGGAATTGGGCAAGCCCGAGTTGAGCGATCAGTACATGCAATATCAATCCGTTTCAGGACATGATATGCCCATTAAAGGCTCCTTTATTGCTAATGTATTTTATCCAGCCAGTGGCAAGCATGCTGCTTGCACATTTTTGGTTAGCAACAGCCCTGAACTTAATTTACTAGGCCGTACAGCAATAAAAACGCTTGATATTTCTGTAGATAATCTTTTGTTTTCTTCGCAAGTTAACACTATTTCTTTTTCTGGAGAAGTAAAACCGAATTTGCAATGGCTACAAAAGAAATGCGAGAACTTATGTCAATAGTACTGTGACGTCTTCAAACAAGAACTTGGAGTGCTTCGGGACTACGAGCTAGAAATTGAATTCAAACCTAATGCAAAACCAGTTTTCAAGAAACCAAGGTCGGTACCGTTTGCCATGCTTGAGGACTTATCACATGCTCTTGATGCAGGTATAACCAAGGGAATCTGGACACCTACACAATTCTGCGATTGGGGTACACCAGTGGTACCTGTACGAAAGGCTCCACGTTCAGATGGTACCGCTTCAATACGGGTATGCGGCGATTATTCCGTTACGGTCAATCCACAATTGGAAGTACATCGACATCCCTTGCCTTCACCCGAGGACTTAATGCATCGTTTAGGTAGTGGGGCAGGCTTCACTAAAATCGATCTGGCTGATGCGTATAACCAGATACGACTGGCCCCAGAAAGCCGCAAGCGTTTGGCCCTGAGTACACACCGAGGTGTACTGCTTCAAAACGTAATGTTTTTTGGTATTTCTTCAGCGCCAGGTCATTTCCAGCAGATCATGGATGAGTTGACTCGCGATCTTCCAGGAGTCGCGGTATACTTGGATGATATCTTGGTCAGCGGATCTACGGTTGAAGAACATTTTCGGAATCTGCAGCAGTTATTAAAACGGTTGGAAAATAAAGGCTTGCGTTGCCGCAAGAGTAAATGTTTGTTTGCACAACCACGTATTGAATACCTTGGGCATGTTCTGACATCTAACGGCATTGCTAAAAGTCCTAAGGTTGATGCGGTTATAGCAATGCCACCTCCTACGGACGTAGCATCATTGCGTTCATTTCTGGGATCTGTGCAATTTTATTCGAAATTCTTACCGTCCAATTTTTCTACTTTTGCAGAACCGTTGTACAGGTTGGTACAATCCGGCGTCGCGTGGACCTGGAGTAAACAAGAGAACGATGCTTTTACAAAGTTAAAATCGCTGCTTTCAACTGACGCTGTTCTGGCTCATTTTGATGCATCTGTTCCAATTGGCATTGCATGTGATGCATCGAATGTTGGAATTGGAGCAACCTTATTTCATCGGTATTCAGACGAAAGCGAAAGACCCATCGCTAATGTCTCAAAAACATTGTCTAAATCGCAGCGTAATTACAGCCAAATACAAAAAGAAGCGTTGGCTATAATATTTGCATTAAAAAAATTTTACCGGTTTCTATTTGGCAGAAAATTCATCTTGGTGACGGACCACAAACCACTGATTGCAATGTTAGGTCCGCACAAAGGAATCCCGAGTTTAGCAGTGAATCGTCTTGCTCGGTGGGCGTTGTTTTTGAGTCAGTTCGAGTACGACATTGAATATCGGAAGACGAAAGATCACGCCAATGCTGATGCTCTTAGCCGATTACCGTCGGGAGGTGATGTAAAATTTGACAAGGAGGAAAGTGAGCAAGACGTTGACATTGTTTGTACTATTAAACTACTGAGTCGTGAAGTTACGGCGAGTGATTCGCAAGCACTCCGCAAGGAGACTGCTAAAGATCCTGTTCTTTCTCAGGTGGTTCGATTTGTTCGTGAAGGTTGGCCAGTTCGTGCTGCTGATGACGCGGTCGAGATTTTCGAAAACTTTCGTCCTCTCTTACAACTTCTTGCGGATGCCTTCTCTACGGCGCACGAGTGGTTATTCCTGAAAGTTTTGAGGAAAAACATTCTGCTTCTTCTTCATGAAGGACATTTTGGCATTGAGAGAATGAAGCAGCTGGCTCGCACCGTAGTTTATTGGCCGAATATGGATTCAGACATTTCAAAGATGTGCCAGCAATGTGGTACATGTGGTCAACACCAGTCGGCAACTACTCAAGCTCCTGTACATCCGTGGATGATGCCAGAGAAGCCATGGAGCAGAATTCACGTGGATCATGCTATCGATTTTCTAGGCCAACACTGGTTGGTTATGATTGATGCCTACTCGAAGTACCCGTGTATTTACCCAATAACGTCTGTCTCAACCCAGACAACAATCAATCTTCTCGAGGACAGTTTCACACATTTCGGATATCCGCATACTATTGTTTCGGACAATGCAATCACTTTTACTTCCGAAGTGTTCCAACAGTACTGCAAGGAAAGAGGCATTGTTCACCTTACCATCCTGCGACGAATGGTGCAGCGGAACCAGGGATATATAGAACTTCGGGATGAACAACTTGATTTTGCTGCTTCCATTAATAGGGTTAACATTATTTTTTCAAGACTGCAGATTTTCTAGCTTTTAAGCATGTCTATTTCATTTTTAGCATAAATCAAGCATTTAGAAAATAACGTCATGACATTTCAAAGATATTTACAGTCTAAAATACACACACATACAAAGAAGAACAGGTAATACACTTTTTTAAACAAAATATTGGCATACGTCACTGAAAATAGGAAAAATTTACTCGTTTAACACAGTGTTGCCGAAGTAGTTTAGTGTGCTCTAAGACCAAAAGATTGAGTTCAAGGCTTTCAAAAAATTATTGAATTTATTTTTGAGGTTGTGGGTAAGGTCAAAAAACAGAAATAAACGTTTCCCATGACGAATGGGGTGTGGAATTAAACTTTTTAACCCTCAAACTGTAATTACGGGTCTGGGAGGGTCGGTGAGAGAGAAAACTTGCATAACTTTTTTGTTTGTTGACGTTGAAAGCTATTGCTTCTGAAATGCCTCAAATAGTTCCTACTGCAAAGCTCAAAGCCAGACTTCAAATTAGGAAATCAAAAAAAAATTAAGAACACGAAAAAATGATACACTTTAAATTGTAATTACGGGCCTCCCAGGCCCGATTGTAAGCTACTGTAAGCAAAACTTTAGAATTCGATCTACATGTTGCATATTCTACATTGTATATCTCAATAACATAAGTTCTTGTTACCACTACGAAATTTTGAAGTAGAGTTCTTTTACAGGTCCTCTTTATTGTTGGCATGTGTTCCGCCAATCGCCATGTAGTTTTTTACAGCGATTTGACTTCATAAAGCGTTGTCTCTTGAGAATGTGACGCAAAGACTTCTTAAGCAATTTTTCACAAAATTGATTAATGTGGTAAATTAAGTGATCTCGTGTTGTTTATTTAGGAGTTTAAGTAAATATAGCCTTAAATTAGACCCCTACAGCGAACCGAACAATTAGCCCCTACTGAAAAGTAGTAGACGTTATAACCGGGCTTCCTACGGACTACTTCTAAAAGCCTTCCTTTGTTGTATTGTCTTTCTTTGGTCTTTGCCCTGTGGTTAAATAAGGCCACATGTTTGACTCATATATATAACAGGTGCATCTGCTCGTATATATATATAGGGACCACGCGCATTTTCGCTATTCTTGTCAAAACGTCAACGTGGCGAAACGAGTAGTAAATTTTCGTTTCGGCCTGATTACTGATTATGCTTCGGATTTCTGTTTGGACCTGAGTGTTGGTCCCCCTGTTCAATTGTTATTAAGGCTGTGTGGTAGCCTTTATCGCCGTGAATTTTCGTTCTGCGCACGCTGGGAGGAGCTGCGCATATTTGTGAATAAAACACTGCAAAAAAGCTTCAACCGCTTCCTGTTTTTTGTTAGACGAAGCAGAAAGGATCCGTAGAGCTAATATTATTAGTTCTACAAAGCAACTCTACTGGTTCAGTGCTAATCAACGACGGTACGCTTGGCGCTGGAATCAAAGAGTTGAAACCTGGTGCTGCCGCACCATAAAATCGAAACGTAAACTGCTCGATCGAAGATTGAAGTTGTATCAACCAGCAAGAGATCAAAGGCATCTTCTACATTTTTGAAATTTGTGAAGTGAACGTACGCTAGAAGACGCCAGAAGGGGCGAAGCTACAACCCTACGACGAAGGTATTGATATTTGTTGTATTTGTATAATCTCAGGCTGCTCGAGACGGCTTAACGCGTGTTTAGCCGAAAAATTTAAATTGTTTCTTTGCTGCTCCCTAAATTGAAAGTATTTGGCTTTCTGTGCATTTCACGTTTGTTAGATATATTACGTGTTTTGAAGTGAATTTCTTTGTGAATGATGTCGCTAGTAAGTGGCGGGCTAAAGCATGCCGCAGCGGTCGGGGTGACCGAGGGATCGGTTCTCCCGGGCTTGACTAAGACATCTGGGGAGGAGCATCAGTTACCCGGTGGTAGCGTCGCTTCCACTGAAGGAGGTAAATTTGAACGTGAGGTGCGTTGTCAAAAAAGGTATCTTATTGCCCGCATTGGGGAACTTGGTCAAGAGCTCTCATTGTGTACCAATAAGCAAGAAGTTTTGCTTTGCTGGGATAAGCTCGAAAATTTGGGCGAAGACGTGAGCAAATTTCATCAATTGTTAAGTGATAATGGAGATACTGCTTCGTCTGCTGATGTGCAGGACAAGGTGGGGCTCACCTTTGAAAGTTTAAAGCTAAAATGTCGGGATAAGATGAACCAAATATTAGAGCAGCCCCATTCCGAGGTCAGCCAGAGGGTAGCGTGTCCAATGTAGGCACGGCTCATTCTAGAAGTTCTGCTGGTGCCTTGACCCAAATTGATTTGGAACTCCAGCGAGAGGAACTTCAAATCGAGGCTAAAAAGGCTCAAGCGCAAATGCAAGTGCAGCAAATGCAAGCTGAATTTGAACTGAGGGATGCTAAACTGAGGGCGGAACAGCGCAGGCAAGAAATTTTGGCTAGGAGCAATTTTAGAGAGGGCTCCCGGATCAGCTACAAAAGTAGACTTTCAAGTAGGAAGTCCTACTCAGGCACGGGACCCGATGTGGCCGCCATTTTTGGACGTAGCAAGAAGGTGGACAATCAGGTTGTAGCCCCTTGAACTGAAGAGACTGATGTGGGTCTCGGGGCCGCTGGTGATGCATCGCACTCGGTTGAGCCCTTTCGTGGGATTGCCTGTGGGGAAACCGGGTTGTCTGAACCTTGGGGCTCTAATGCCATATTGAATGATATTTTTAACCCAGCTGCTCAAACAGAAAATTGTTTAGTGCTTTCTGCTGCGACTAACCCTCTCACACAAAAGCACCCTCCTGTTCTTGTACGAGATGGTTTGTCTGCTAGTGGAACCGGTAAATGTTCGGGGTCGCCCCGAGCGAAGGTGCCACCAGGATTCGAGTGTGGCTTCGTTCAGGATTCAAGGCCGAGTGAAGTATTACCACCACGTATGGCTGATTGTCATGTATCTGAACGTGTGCGGGATGTGAATGATGTTGTTGTGAGTCGGTTTCCGCAGCGTGGTGACGTCAGAGAGTGCGCTTTAAGCCGATATCCACCACCGGAGAAAAATCGTCAAACCTCAGTAGAATTACATGACGGCTATCAAAACGAATTGGCTAGGAATGCTAGCAATGGCAGAAATATTGGTTCCTCGCCTTCATCTGGTAATTCGAGCGCAAATCAGCAAAACTGCTTTTTTGAATATCAGAATTGTAAAACCTTTATGGATAAAGCGGCGTTGATTGGCTATGATGGCGCTAACATGCCCTTCGTATTCTTTAAAAATCGTATTTATGCGTTAATGGATAGTTGTCGCTTTGAGGGGGTTCGTCTCAGGGTGCTACAGGCAGCTTGTGCTAGAACAGCTGCACAAACGATCGCTAATTTGACATCTGACACGCCTGGCTTATCGGAGAAAGACAGAATAGAAATGTCTTTAGAAAGGTTGTAACAGTGATTAGGTGTCCGTGGCGGGTTTCTCTCGGAACCTGAAATTAGGAAGTATCGCTATGGTAATAAATTGGTCTCTTCGTCCGCGAATATTATGAAAAAGTTTAAAGATCAATTAGATCAATGTCTTCTGTATGCTAGAGCGTATAATCATCGTGAAAAATTAGAAGGTAGTTTTGTTTTGGATTTGGCTAAAAGGCTTCCCTTTGAAGCTAAGCAAAGGTGTCTAGAATTTCTTCTCGACAAATGCGGCAGCACAAGTGAGCCCACTTATCAAAGTTTGGTCGATTTTGTAAAACGTGAAGAATTGTGTAAATCCACTGATTTTGGAATAATGTTGTTGAGTGAGCCACAGAGCCATCAGGAAAATAAAAAATTTGATAAAAATAAAGCCACGTGTAGAGTAAGACAGACCACGGCGAAATCAAACGAGTCGCACCCCTTGACAAAATCATCGGATAGTGCTCCTGTTTACCGCGCAGGTGACAGCTGGAGCCCGACAGGTGGTGGCGCTAGAAATACACCGTTGTGCATTTATTGTTCTTTAAGTGGTAAGGATCAATATCACCGGTTGTCAAGCTGTAGAGACTTTTTGCACTTAAACCCCAAAGACCGCAGGGATGTCGTGATGAAATCCGGGAAGTGCTTAAATTGCTTGCGCGATCATTTTGTGAAAGATTGCACGCGTGATAATAATTGCCGTAGGTGCGGTAATGCTTGTGATAAAAAGCATTATTTTCTCCTACACGATTACTTTGTTGATTCCGGGCATAGGCCGCTTGAAACAAGTGCTGAACCCGCAGTAACTGTGCGCAGTGTCAAAATTGAGAGCGTGAAAACGGCGTGTAATCGTGTGACTGCCGCACGCGTGATGAACCCCGCGACTGGCCACTCAAAGTTGGTGTACTGCCAACATGATCAGGGGGTCTCAGCTGACATTTATCGCCAGTAGCTTGGTAGAGGATCTAGGACTAGAACCGTTTGACACCGCGTTCTTTAAGTTGGATACTCTGGTTGGCGACAAAAATACTTCAGCTAATTTGGTTAAGTTCAATATTCAGTCTATAGATACTGAATAGTTGTTTGGTGACGTGACTGCGGCCGTGATCCCCCCTTGGGTAGATGACGTTGAAACCTTGCCGCATAAGCAGGATTTGAGCAATTTACAACATTTTGACGGTGTAAAACTTGTTACTCTCGACAATTGTGATACTGTTGACATTATTATCGGCAATGACAATGCATTTTTAATGTGTGCGAAGGAAGAGCGCATGAGAGAAAGTCGAGGCAGTCCCGTAGCACTCCAATTTCGGGCCCCCCCCCCAAAGTAAGTGCAAGAGCCCCTGCGCACAGGTCATATCACTTTAGAGGTGTAAAATTGAAAAGCTGCATTAAGAAAATACACCACAATTTGTACATAAGTAAACAGGCTAATGTCAGAATAAAGCATGCCGATACCGAAGGTGCAAGTCATAAAAAATTCGGCACCGATGCCAGAGTTCAGTAGGACATTTATGCAGACACTGCAAAACGAAAGCAATGACACTGAAAAACATGAAAAAGTTATAAAAACACAGTATCATTTAAATAGTCTGGAGCGAACCTTTTTGTTCGCAAATGCTGTTATGACATTGTCATAATCAAGAGATCGGGCGCAGTCATTTTCGATTGACAACATGGCTAATGAAGATAGTCTACTGTCTGTCATAGACGTTCTATTAAAAGTTTTGATCAGTTTCAATTTGCTGAAGCTTCTTTCAGCGCTGGCAACAGTCACGGGGCAAGTTAGTAAGATTCGAAGTGCGATGTACACATTCGGATACAATTCAAATAAATGAGTCTTTAGAAGATAGTTCAGAAAGTCTTGAGCCGTGTTGAGATTGCGTTTTTTTTGTAAAATTAAAACAAACCGCTGTAGCTCAGCGCTCATTTCATCAGAATCAATGTCACCGAACTTTTTTTGGAACTCTTTACAGCAAGTAAGAAGAGCATTTTCTTGTTGCACAAGCAAAAGTTTGTCTCGTGTGTACAAAAACGAAAAGGCGGAAGAAACCTCACGTAACAAATTAAAGCGCTCCTTTATTGACATAATAGCCTGGTCTACTAATGGATAGAAAAAGTTGCTTTTAAATTTCAGTTCAGGAGTAGCTCGTTGTTCCTCTTCACCTTGGTAATCAAACAATCTTCTTTTCTTTCCACTTCTTGACGGAGGAAAAGAAGGATCAATATCCAATTCCTGTACTATTTCAACAGCAGATGTTGCGGCACTGTCATAACCCGTTGTGCGATAGTTTTGCAAAAACTTTTCAGTTGCCTGGATTTCCGTTTCCATTGTATGAAGGGAGACTCCATACGATTGAAGAATCTTGCTTGCTTTATTGACTTGGAATAGGATATCATACCAAATAAACACCGACAAAAGAAAACTCCATTTTGATAAATGAGCTATCAACGATTTTGTTTCTGAGGCAGCTCTTCCATTTTTTCTTTCTATGGAAATGGCTTCCAAGTCTTTCAGTGCCAGCAACACCTCTTTTAAATTGTATCGAAGAGGTTTGATGCATTTAATTCTGCTTTCCCAACGAGTATCAGATTTTGACTTTATGGACAGCTCCACATGTTGCTTCAAAATTTCCCAACGCTGAGCAGAGGAAGAAAACAGCACATACAACCTTGTAAGTACTCCAAAAAATGTCAATGCTTCCGTCGATCAATTAGCACTGTCAACAACAACTAAGTTAAGGGTGTGGTTTGCACAGGGTACGTAAACAGCTTTGGAATTGATGTCTAGCATTCTTGCTTGGACCCCAGAATGTTTTCCTTTCATGTTAGCACCATTATCATATGACTGACCTCGACAATCAGACAATTCGAGTTGCAGTTCGGTCGCTTTTTCTAAGAAAGCGTCCAACAAGCCTTTCCCAGTACTGTCACTTATTCTCAAGTAGCCAAAAAATGTTTCTTTAACAACAGCAGCTTCTTCATTACATAGTACATAACGGAGAATGACAGACATTTGTTCATGATGTGACATATCTGGAGTGCAGTCCAAAATTATAGAAAAATATTTTGCCAATTTCAATTGCTGTAAATTTTCTTTTTCAACTTCTGTCGCTAGCAATTCAATTAGTTGATTTTGTATGGTAGGACTCAAATAGTGATCTTTAGTGTTTTTATTCTTGATTCTGTCTTGAAGCTCTTTTAGGATCGGATCTCTTCTTGCCAAAAGCTCAAATATACCCAGAAAATTTCCATTGTGAGGAGATCCTAAGACTTCTTCAGATCCTCTAAAAGCAAGATTCCTTTCCGATAGAAACAAGGCAATGTCGATAAGTCTCTCTAAAACATTTCTCCAAAAACGTCTTTCATTGAAAAAAATATTCATCTCGCGTTTGTCGATAGTGGATGAATTTCTTATCCCTTCAGCTAGCAACATCCATTGACTGCAGCATTCTTGGTGGGAAATGCCGTTTTCATGGTCTTTCAGTTTTTTCGAAAAACCCTCCCATGTATTTATACCACTACAAAAGGGGCTTAGTGTTTTTCCAAATAGCTTACAACAAAAGCAAAACACTTGATCTGATTCCCCACAATAAACTAGCCACGACCGTGAAACACTTTCACCATTAGGTAACACACGTTTATAATGGTTGGAGGAAAAACGTCGCTTTGGAGTTGTGTTATTATATGGAAAATTCATTATTAATTGATGTGGTCCACGCTTTACTATATCACATCGTTGAGCATCAGAAATACTTTCAGGCCATTTACATGGGTCATCAGGGATAGGGGTAAATTGAGATTCAGTTATTTTTGATATTGAAGGTTGCGTATTGGCAGGTAAATCACAACTTACATTTTCTGGAAATTCACAATCACTTTGATGCTGATCGTCATAGTCTTCTTTTTCTTGTACACTATAGTTTTCTTCATCCCTCTTGGTACTAGTGCCAGGTCTACTATGCTCAGTAATCTTGAAAAAATCTGTCATCTTGGGCAATTTCGCTACAGCATCTCGAGCAGTGGCTGCTTCTTTTCTCTTTTGAGCACCACTTTTTGAACGTTTCATTCTATACAATGTCAATAAAATACTTTATCTGCACTCTGCAGTGTATATATATTGTCCCGGTATTTATAGTCAAACAGAATTCCAGACCATTCTATGATTGTTGCGTAACAACGGCATTGTTACGTCAATCGAATATTCAAGATTCTACCAGAAAATCAATCGAAATATTCTAGATTCTGCGAGATAAAATGACGTTGCATTCACTTATGATGTCACAAGCCAATTTCTTCCTACAGTTTAAATCGGTTGTAAACAAGTTTGCTGAACTGAAAATAGTCACGTAGCCAAAAAGCAATTTCAGACTAACTTGGGCCCCCAAAGTTGGCCTGGGCCCCCCAATTGGGGGGTTTGGGGGGCGGCTGCTACGTCTCTGGACAGGGGGATTGAAAAGGCGCAAAAGCGGCGATGTCCTTGCCCCAACCACGCATTTACCGTCTACGAAAATGCGATAACCTTTTTTTTTAGAGACACCACCGTTTTTGCGCCCTGAGATACCACATTGCGAGGACATTTCGCGAAATTTTGAGCTAATACAATTTCTTTTACAGCAAGCAGCTGTCCGAGACAACAAGCCCTGGCCCTCGACCACCCAAAAAATGGTCGATGCGGCCCTCAGGCTAAAAAGTTTGCCCACCCCTAGGATAGACCCTCGGCCCTGGCCTTGATTTGTGGTGGCCCGGATTGAGTTTGGGTGCCTGACCAAACGACGACGACGAGCGTCGAACTGCATACGGAAAATATTTCTGTTCTTGACTAAATAAAGATAATAATAAGGTTGTAGTCAGTTGCCATCTGATGAACCGCTCGGCGAAATAGCTGTAGTGGTTTTATTAATTTATCCTGACGTGTAGCTCTAACCTTAGGTATTGATTTGAATATTATGACCATGCGTATCTAATTGAACATATGACAAACGGTACAGAAGTCTGCCTGTCCTTTAGGCTACAGTATTGTTCAAGTTTACAACTTTTCAGTATGCTTATGCAACTAAATATACTGTGTAAGTTGCACATTACAATTAACTTAAACTCAGCATTCCCAAACACGCTGATTAATTGAATATGAAACCCTCACAGAAGCTGGCTACAAATAAGCCTGCATGTTTAGCCCATAAAATTAGCCCAACTGTTAGCAATAACAAGCAAACCTTAGTATCTCTTATCTTACTTTGACTTCAGATTCATGCCTTAACATCATTAAAACAACATATTTAACGTTCATTCAAGAACTGTCACGTTTGTCGATTTGATTTGCAAAAAACGGGATCACTCCTATTCAATTCAATGCAAAAACACTGACACTTGTCAGCCACATTTTTTCAAAGCGCATGTTGATGACGTTTAATCACGTGCGTGCAACCTTCCTGTAGTTGACTAACTAAAAGTACAAGCGTATTGAAAGGTCACCAAAACGAAAAATTGTAGATGTAGCTTAGAGTTTTAGTTCATTATTTTCTTCATAATTGAATAGCCTAAGTGTGAATAAAACAGTATTTGAATAAGGTTAATGTACCCTATTGGTGTAATGTAAGACAATATAATTCCTTCGCACAAGAATAATGTGTTTTTGAGTTAATGTTGACGTTGTTGATCACTCTACTGTAGTATTAAAAGGTTATGGTATTAATATTAAAAGGTATTAAAAGTTTTGTCTGATTGCTCTCGCTGCCGTGCCATAGCAAAACGACAGTCTACCATGCTAATATTTTTTTAAAAAAGCTGACGGAGCAAGTGCCTGATTCTTTGCATCCTGATTTGCAGCATTCTTTTCAGAATGCTCGTCAAGTAGGCCTGTGGCTACTGCCTACAGTCCCTCATCTCCAATGCAATAACTCAAAAAATCTAGGCATATAGCACATTTTTCAATTCCTTTTTCATATGTTTTTATAAAATTGTTCTTTTAAACAGAAAAAAAAACTCAAATCTCTACGATTAGTAATGGCACAAACATAGATTTTTGTAACCTACATAGAACCGTATTTTAAGCAAAAGCCAGAAGCACAAGATAGCGGTTCATCACTAGCTAAGTCCAGTTCTTAACTTATGCTAACTAGCTTACCGGTTGGTCGGAACACCTAGTGTATAACCTGCATTAAATAGATTTGCCTATTTTGGGCATTTTATGGCTTATTGAGCTCATACTTACAAAAATTTGTCTTGTATGCGGTTTGCTTGGCACTTGACAGACCTTAATGCTCCGGGAAGTGGAATTGGTTGCAGTCGTTTTTGTACTTCAGTGATGAGCGGTCACTGCTCTCCTTGATACCTAGAGCTTCTTTGGTTGCGAGCAGCTTTTATACAAAGGTGCTTTCCTCAATGTAGCATGGCACAATATCTCACTAGTGAAACAACAAATTCCTCAATTGATAAGGGGTAGAAGTGGTCGATTGTCGCTATTTATAGCGGTAATAATTTTAAATGTAGACTACAAAAGTGCCGTGTTATCGCGTAGTTATGGAAGAGTCTTCATCACAATTTTCTTTGCTTGTAGTGTGAATATTTCTGCAAAAGCAGACCTAGATCTGTCAGTGGCAGTAAAGCGGCTCCGAACTGATCTTCTGCGACCAAAAATAACATCGCAGACTACAAAATAAGCTCAACTCAAACGCGAATGTAGAGCACTGAAGCAATATTAGTGACACATAAAAACAGATCTACAGCGAGAAACAAGGCGTTTCCCTTCTCTGCATTTTTTTAAATTGAGTTCAAACTTTTGGATTCAACAAGCAAGCAAAACTTCTATCTTCTGTTTCACGTCATCTCATCTTTACCCACTCTTTCACGCTTTGTTGTGAAGGTTTACGTGTACAGAGTATTGTTTCATGCCACATCTTAGTTGAGTGTGATGATATTTACAATTTAGGGCCGGTGAAGAGATCTCCAAAACTACTGAGGTGCGACCTACCCGGTTTCAGACAAGATTCAAGCGTTTTCATATGACCCAAATAGCATATTATGGCATAGTAGAAAGGGGAGAATTTAGCTGAAAGGAATGTTCTGTCATGTCTTGGAGGAGCTTTGCTGAAGATCTCTCTCCAAAGTCTCAATCTTTTTCGAGTGATTTCATAATATTAGTTTGGAAAGTCAATGCGGAAATCATGCGAGATTGGTGTCGTTGGATGTTCTCTAGTGGCTACAGTATTAGTGGTAACGTTGAGCTTTTTATCCTGGAACGAGGTAATCTGTGTTGCCAGTTCGGCGGTTTTTCTGCGGAATTGGGCTAGTTTGGATTAGGCGTTGCGGGAAAAATTTGGCAGGGGTGGGTTGCGGTTTTTTGGGTTGTTTTTTGCCATTTCGTTCCGCTATTTTTGTCTAGTTTTTGGAGTGACAACAATTATAACAGTATAAGACAATGGTGTCTCATATTGAGGTTGTTACCGTCTCCAGCGTATTTTTGTAAAAATGGTACAAAAATAGGCTCACCCGACATCAAAACCGCCGCAACCGGCCGAAGAACCCTCAACCTTAATTGAATTGACCTCGTTTGAAAGGTGTCGACCTTTTTTATTTTGGAGGTCAACATCAGGCTGACCGCAAACTCGCCCACACGGTGATATAAACCGATCACGGAAGTAGCGTTGACCTGTTCTTCGTGGAAGTCATGCTGAAGCATCGGCTAACTTGTCTGTGGTTATCGATGGGAAACCAATTACTGTGCTGATGTCGGGGATTGACTGTTTTCTCAAGGGCTCTGTATGGATCAACTTTGCAATTTCTGGGCTATTTTCCCACAGGCAAGCTTTTGGCTATTTTGGGCTAGTTTCAACATACCATTTGGGCTGGAAAATTAAAGAGAATTTGGCACCACCGCAGGCTATTATGATTTATTTGCAGGAATCATCTGCATACGCTTCGAACTACGTACCACCGTGTGGTTATGTTGACGCACTTTTGAATTCCATCATGAAACGTAAAGATTGCGCCTCATTAAAACCTTGCAGTTATTCTTTAAGAGAATATTTACCACTTTATTGGTCCATGCTATGTCAACATTAAGTTTCGGCGGTACTGTGTGCATACCACGATTGCCGTTTTATTATTGCGCTTTTACAACTCGTTCGATTAAATATAATAGAAATGATTTTCTGCGAAGGGAGGGGGGGGGGTACGGTTGTTCCCCTCTAATGAAACTTAACTCCCATTTACGTTATAGCTTGTTTGAAAATTCGGGCAAACCGCCCAGCTAAACAATCTGGCAATTCGGCATTTAGTGTTTGTGGTAGATTACAAAGCAAAGCGTCGTTCAATGTTTTATAAGCTTACTAGCGGGTTCTGTCGGCGTCGCCTGCGGGGCATCCATCAGTAATGTCAAGATTTAATGATATCGTTTCAGCCGGCTTCACCCAAACGATAGTTGTGAGAACAGAAAAAAAAGTTTATTTGATATAGCCACATTTCGTTCAGAAACAAAACTACCGATTTTTGAACGGGAATTGATGAAAAAGCATGGCTGGTTGTGCATAACCATTACACGTTAACCGAGTTTCTCTAGCTTTTGGCAACGTCTTAATTCGCTCTGATTTCACTATGGGCGTCCTTAAACTTAACAAACTAATATCTGTGAGATTAAGCTAGTGCTTAAAAGCATGTCAATGTTGTGGAAGGGCGCTAAGGTAATTGATATGTATTTTCAGGATTAAACTATTAAATATTAGGCCCAGTACTTAATTTTTTTGTAACTGTAGGCGTATTTGTATGAGCTTATGCCTATGGCTGTGGGAATGTTGATTCGTCATGACATAAACATAGCTAGGAAAGAGGGTATTAACTCGAAATCAACCACTCACAGTTAGGTTATTGCAATAGCAGGGTTCCGATCAACCCTCTATTGACCAACTCAACAAATATGTCACGTTTCGATTTTGTTTGTTTTTGGTTAACAAAAAATCAAATTTTTGATTTGCAGCCTATATCAAATGATTTGTTACATTTGAGAGGATAACTCAGAAGTTGAAAACGCTGAAAACTTCTACTGGTGTGATTTTAAGACGGTACTGTTTTTTGGCTAGGTCACATGTAGGTGAATGCGACGATTTGCAGATTTAGTGGAGTCTTTCAACAGGTTTAAAAAGCTAGATGAAAGGCGAAAAAATTTTTATAGGATCGCTACCTGGTTATGGTCAGTGTATGAGTGACAGTTTGTAGCAATTTTTTTTTGACAGATAATATCAGCGTTTTCTTCAACGTATCCAATTCGTGCATCTAGTCATTTAGGTGGCCTTACAGTCTGACAGTGCCATTGTGTGCAAAGACAATTTTCAGTTAACTTACCAAGTCAAAATCATATTCTTTCTAGTAGACTATAAACACTTCCCAACAACTTAAACTACAGCATTGTTTGCAGTGCATGAATATTGTTTTTTATTCATAAAACAAAATTATTCTAGCCTTTTTGCTGTTGTTCCGTGGGCAAAAAGATGCAGAGGTTCGTTTTATGTGGTGGTTATAAATAGGCATAGTAGATATAGTACAGGCACGGTAATAGGCATAGTACCGGTACAAAGATAGTTGGGGAGGTGTGCGACCGAAAACCAGTCGTACCAATATAAAGAAGCTTTATTTCTTTCCTTTAAAAAAATTACTTTTATGAGTTTAGATTTAAGCATTGAGGGGGTGCAATGAGAGTTCACATTAAAAGCTCAGGTTATCATCACTATGCCTACTACGCCTGTACTATGTATACTACGCCTGTACTATGCCTACTGTGCCTCTACTATGCCTGTACTATTCCTACTATGCTTATTTATAACTACCGCGTTTTATGTGGCAAGATCAAATGGTCTTATTTATTTTCATGATTGGATTAGTACTAGAGAAAGCTGTGCTCACGCTTGCTTTTTTTATTTCCTTCTACTCTATTATCTTCAATGTTTGTTGATTCAATTCTCTCGTTGAACGCAGTGTTTGGGTTTGTTGTGTAATTACTGTATTATCTCGTTTGTATGTTTGATTTTTCTGCTGTATTTTTAACATTTTCTGTATTTTTCGATTTTTCAACTTTCTGTTAGCTCTTGCATGTTACAATGGCTTTTTTCTGCAAAAATACATTCTTTTGATTCATTCTGCTTCCAAAACTGCTTTGATTTCGAGGGTAGAGTTTTGCTGATTTTCGAAGCACCATGGACCAATTATACAAATTCGTAACGTTTGAAAAAATGGGGGAGAACAAAAAATTTCTGGAAAGTTTTTTTACAGTACACTTGTAATACAGAATTCAACAGGAAAAAAACGACCACACTATTTTCTGCCAAAAAACATGTAAACATTAAAGGGTGAATGTCGAGGTTAAACTTGTCGGATTAGACTGCTACGACGGCTTCACCCATTTCATTGTTGAAAAGCAGTAATAAAAAATTACCGTGTTGTTAACATAGGCAATTTTCGCTCGATTAAAAATACATTTAAGGGGGTTGCGCATAGCATTTTTCTCAATTTTTCCAGTCCTAGGCAGCGCCCCGAGTGCCTTGTTTCTAACATAGGTGCGATTAAGTACTGGACTCGCTCACAATTGAAACAGCCAACGATTTCATAAACTTCTAGGCGTTTATTTTAGCGGTCCCCAACATTTTTGGTACTCGACCAAATTCGCGATTATATCAGCGTCTGCGGGTCGGAGTATCATGTGTATTGAAAAAAAATAAATAATAGCATAGCATTCGTTTTGTTTATATACTGATATTTAATTCCTTTGCTTGGAAACCTGTTTACTGTGTGACTTAATGAAACTGCTTCTTTTATTGTATAATAGTAGTAATATTTGGTTCCATGCTTGATTCTGCATTATCGAGAGTATCGTATAAATAAGCATCTGAATTAAATACAGCTTTTGTAAGGGCAGATTTACATTTGCGGAAAATGTTTTTTGCTTGTGCCAGTGCCTCTCATTGACCTGAGGCAAAGAATATCCTCTGTGACCTTCAGCTCAGCATCAATGCCTCGCACAAGTATACGCAAAAGTCTCCAATGACCCCTATGACCTGAAACCACTAACCCCTAGTCAGTAATCACCTTCTGCTTCTCAAGTCTAACGGATTACTTCCCCCTGGAGTGTTCGATAAACGGGATTCCTACTCCCGAAAACAATGGCGACAAGTCCAATATTTAGCCAACGTGTTTTGGTCCCGTTGGACAAAAGAATATCTACCCACGCTACAACATCGACAAAAATGGACCCGGCCTGTGCGCAACCTGACCGTTAATGACGTAGTTTTGGTACACGATAAGGGTTTACCCCGTAACACCTGGCTATTGGGACGCATTGTAGAAGTCTACCCTGACCCATCCGGTTTCGTACGTACTGTTAAGCTGCGAACGAAACAGTCGTACATTACACGACCAATTACTAAGCTTACTCTTTTGCACGCCGCAGAAAGCTAAAACTCAATGAATTATTGTACTGTATGTTACTTACGCACTAGGCCTAATGTTTTGTGATCGTATTTCCTTGTTTATAATTGTAACCGTAATTGCATTTGTGTGTCTTTGTAACCGTAACTGTAACTGCATTTGCGTGTTTATGTAACCTATTGTATCACTACCATTTATTAACATTCAATGTGCGTTAATAATCATTAGTTATAGAAACTTGTGTTAAGCATACGTTGGCAGCTTAAAGGGCCGGGTATGTAAGCGCCAAACAAACTTTGTCTAAACTTTTGATACACTTGGGATTTGAACCATCGTCATTTAATCTTACCTCAAAAAATTCTACGCCACCTGTAAAGCCCACAATCATTCAAATTACCCTGCCTGCAAATAGAACGAGTCTTTTCCTTTTCTATTATGTAATCAGCACTGCCGTTACAATTCGCTTTGGTATCCTTTAGTTCAAATTAGCTTTTAGTTTCTTAAGTTCAGCAGTGTTTGATTTTAGAGTATCACATTAGTTGCAGCCTTGGATCCAATAGTGATTTATTTACCGTGGTTTTGCTTGTTTATTCAGATCAATAGTTATTAGCACTAATTGTATTGCAAAATTTGTTGAATCAATATAATCAATCGAAGTGACTGCCGGAATTGCCGGTAAGTGAATATTGCGTTTATCCCAAATTGTTTATATGCTGTCAATTTCCATGTCTAATGTCAAGTATAAGGTTCAACGTTTAAATTCAGTTTCGATTCGTCATATCAATAGTAATTATCCTTCGTAATATTGTATCGTATTTAATGCGCTGAAAATTGTATTTTATTTTAGAAAACGATACAAGTTCTGCCAAATAATAAATAGAACAACAATCAAATCCGTGTGAGGCTCCACAGGTCACTCAAAATCCTATAGCCGCCACAATAATCAAACGGCGGCTATACCAACCAAACATGAAACTCATAACCGACAAAGTATAGAGCGACCTGTTTTAGATTTCACAAACGTAAAACCAAATTACAGTAAGGTTGCTTATCCCTCATGCAGTATGGTAGAGGTTTTTTTATTTCAATGTGAAGCTATTTTTTTTGACATTTGATACTAGTGCAACTCACACTAGGTTTTCGTTTCTTGAATGTGGTTCAGCCAAAAAGAAAGTTTAAGTTATTGTTTCGAGTCATTGTTTAACTGGACTCAAATCGAAATCTAGTCCATTCTGATGACGATTGAAGTCGAGTCCAAATCCTTCCAACATTTTTACGAGTAGACAAATCTTTTGAAAACTGGGCTCGAATCATCACAACTCTTGATTGTATCGTGACTTAGTATTACGGAGTTATAAACACACTCTTTCTCTCTGGACATATTATTTGTACTGTTGCATTCAAACACTCCTTTACGTATTCTGCATCAGAAAAGGTTTCATTCTTTTCGCAATTATATGCGAAATTACATAAGTGGCCTTAGTTGCTTACTCTGGTTCTGAATCCATTTTCACAAATATGTTTCGTTGCGAAATGAAATTTTGTTTCGACTCGTTAGCTTTATCTTGCAAAGTCTTAAATTGTAAAGCTTATTTTGAGTTAAAATGTTTAATATTGTTCACTTGTACTGCAGCAATACGTTCCATGCAATTGAGGCACAGACTTTTTCGATTATTCTCCACAAAAGAGTAATCATTTGTCCACTTGTCTTTAAACGCAGGGTTTTCCATATCAACTCTTCTTTTTTTTCTCAGTCAAGGTTAGCAGGACTTTCGCATAAAATAGGACAGCACATCAACAGCAAAACACGCTAATTTTTCTTTAAATAAAATAAATTTATCGCGGGTATGATCTAATCTCTAATGTAGTCCACATAAACGAAAATTGTAGCACATCCAATATGTTGGGTTTGAACGCAAGTTTTCCCGTACGGTTACGGAACATTTCCTCATAATCCAGTCAACCCGCAGATTGATTTTGCATTGCCAATAACTTTGTTGTTAATATTTACTTGGCCTACCCTCTCTTCTCTACGGTACATCAGGGCTCCTCAACCTTTTTCCTTGTGGTACCTATTTCTACGATTTTCAAAAACCTTGTTTCGCGTACCAATAGCTAGACCAGATGGGAATCATGCACGTTTACTCAACAAACTCGCTTGAAACTATTACTCAATATTTCTGTTAAACAATTTACAAGCTGACAGATAACGCTCATGCTTCAAACTGCTTATGCCCACAACAATTTACAAATTTCGCACCACTTATACCAGCTATACAGAGCTGCAGTAGTCTTGGCGCCAATCATATGTATCATATTACAGTGCTGGTGTGCTACGCAGTAACTACAAAACGAAAAGCAGTTTTTTCCAATTATGGTTTGTGTTTACGTAAACTTGTTTGGCTCGTATGAAGCAGGGGTGGGCAAACTTTTTTGCAGATGGGTCAATTTCACTCTAGTGGAAGACTCCGTGGGCCAGTCAGAGTTTTTGAAGTGAACATCAGTGTAAGATTGGGTAATGTATGAGGCTGCCAGACAGAAAACGTATTTTTTGGGGAGGGAGTCAACGTTTTGACAGTAATTATTTTGCTAATCTCTGTTTCGAAGCAAACCTGATTCTTGTTATTAACAACTTTTCCTAGGTGTTAGGTTCTGACCCCGTTCTTTTTCACAAGCTTAATTCTGCTGGCCTCTATCTTTTGTTCAGTGCATTTCATTTTCCTTTCTGAAAAGTGGGCATGTATGCTGTTCAAAATTACAAAAGTTAGTTGTTCCTTTTGCGTTTGCGAGGTGCTCTGCAACGATATTTTCTCCGCCCGATTCTTTTTTCTCTTCACGAATGCTCTTCCTGCGTCTGTATCTTTCTCCAATAGGCGCTTTTTTATGCTGACAACGTGGTCATCTGGTCGTCCTGCTTTGTATCTACTGCTGCAGAGGCAATACAAAGAACCCTGGTAGAACTGGAACGCTAATCGAAGCACTAGTGTCTTCCTTTCAATGTGGGAAAATGTGCGACTTTCTTGTTTTTGGTGGATCCCCGATAGGCTAAACTTTATTCCTTTCTATCCCTGTTTAACTTCCCTCTGCACTTTAATTCCACTTTCTTCCTTTTCTTGCAGTCACCATTGATGGCACTATTTGTATTTTTAATCATTTATATCGTCGCTGAAAGACAAATTTGTCTCATGTCTAAGGCCTTACCTTATATCTTTGCTTTCTGATAGGGTTCCAAGAAGTTCCCATTACTTTTGTATTAATCTTTTTTCTGTGCAAACGAATCAACCGAACTGTTTGGAAAACAGTGCAACTTATTTTAAAAACGAAGCAACTTCTTAATAGCTCCTGAGAGGCGGTACTTCCAGAAGCATTACATGCCGTACGCTCACTCTTATGCACTTCAACTAACGCCATTCCGCATGAGCGATTCTTTTTCTTTCCTCGTCGGAGTATGATTGGCAAAAGCTTGCCCTGTTGGTTGATACAACCTGGCCCGGTTCTTCTACGGCGTTTTGTGAGAAACAAGAATGAACCATTGGTCGACGAAGTCGAGCTCATGGAAGCAAATTCCAACTTTGCGCGCATTCGCTTCCCAGATGGCCGGGAGTCCACAGTATCAGTTACTGATCTGGCACCGTGCTATTCCAAAACAACTACCTTTCCGGAATCTAATACTTATCATGATAAAATTAGGGGTGATGAGCAGCCAACCACTACCTCTGATAGTTCTCCTCTTCGTAACTGTCAAAGATATGAATCTATTTCATCAGACACAGTTGATAATTCTCTCCCTACTGTTACCACATCCCCAGACCACTCTACTAGACCTAACTCTTCTGACTCTACTTTCTCAGCCTCTTGTTCTACGCCGATCTTCTAGAAATACCCGCCCCCCTAATAGGTTTGGAAACAATATATATGATATTCAACAATAGCGAAATTAATGTTTAGGAGGGAAGAATGACATGACCTGCAATCAATTGTTACGCGCCGCGTGCTTCTGTGCTTTAAACTACATGTGCTCTGAATCATTGCCTTGAACTGCGCAATTAACTTTAAGCAGTTCGCTGATCCAACGCATTAGTAGCTATGCACTCGTTGTGCTGTGTTGCATGCATTGTAACTGTAGTTTTGCATTAGCAACTCGTATGTCAGGATTCGTGTTTTTTTACAGATGTAATTTGTAATTGTGTTGCTGAGTTTTAAGTGAATAAAAGCCTAAGTTTGGTTCTTACAATAAAGCTCTTGAAGACTGAAAGCAAAAACATAACTTGTCAAGAAATTGTCAATTTTATCTGATGGACAAATGATTGTCGGCCTATATGTTTTGCCCAAGGTTTCTCAAAGCAGGAGTGGCAAGTAGGCCCCTGGTAGCCTATGTGTTGCGAAATTAATACAAAAGTCAATTTCATAAAATTGATCTCCGAAATAAAAAGAAATTAAACTTTTACGATTAGTAAGGGCATAAACATAGATTTTCATAGCCTACGTAGAACCACATTTTGAGCAAAAGCCAAAGGTACAAGATAGCGGTACATCACGAGCGAAGTCTAGTTATTAGCTGACGATACGTAGCTTACTTGTAAGTCGGAACACTTAATGTTTAGCCTGCATTAAATAGATTTGCCTATTTTGGGCATTTTCTGCCTTATTGAGCTCACGTTTACAAAAATTTGTCTTGTTCTCGGCTCGCTTGGCACTTTACAGACCTTATTGATCCGGGAAGTTGAATAGGTTACAGCCTTCTTTGCACTTGAGTGATGAGCGGTTACGGCTCTCCTTGATACCTGGAGCTCCTTTGGTTGCGAGCAGTTTTTATACAAAGGTGCCTCCCTCAATGTAGCATGGCACAATATCTCACTAGTGAAACAACAAATTCCTCAATTGATAAGGGGTAAAAGTGGCCAAGCGGGTTTGAGTGCTATCTACAACGGCAATGATAGTGAATTCAAATGTTAAAGAGGGCAGTTTTATTGCTTATGGGTGGAAGAGTCTTCACCACAGTTTTTTTACTTGGGTGTAAACATTTCTGCAAAAGTAGACTTTGGTCTGTTGGCCACACTGACGCGGATCCGAACTGATTTCCCGCGACCAAAAATAACATCACAAGCTATGTAGCGTACTGAAGCAATATTGTTGGCATATAGAAACAGATCTACAGCAAGGAACAAAGCGTTCCCTTCCTCTGCATTTTTTTAAAGTAAGTCAAATTTTTGAATTCAACAAACAAGCAAAATTTATTTTATTTTCAGTTACATGTCATCTAATCTTTTTCCGCTGTTTTACGCTTTGTTGTGTAGGCCTACCAGTACAAAATTGTTTGATGCTACATTTTTAGTTGAGGGTGATGATATTCATAATTTAGAGCCGGTGAGAAAAGAACAGATGTGTTGTCCCATTTCTTTAAAACTACTTTGGTGCGACCTAGCTAGTTTCAGACGAGATTCAAGCATTTTTATACGACCCAAATAGCATATTATGGTATGGTGGGAAGCAGAGAATTCAACTGAAAGGAATGTTATGTCATGTCTAGAAGGATTTTAGTAGAACATCTCTCTCCAAAGTCTTAGAGTAATTTTATCATAGTCATTAAATTACTGGTCTGGAAAGTCTATTCGAAAATCATGCGAAGTTGGTGTCGTTGGATGTTCTCTGGCGTCTATTTGTGGTAACATTGAGCTTTTCAGCCTGAAACAAGGTTTGGGAATTCAGTATAAATAAAAGTGACAGTAATTTACCACTATGAGAAGTATGAATATTGATCTTGCTTTAGATCAGGGCCGTAACTACCGCCGGTGCAGTGGGTGCAATGCACCGCGGCTCCAGTTCGAGGGGGCCCCGCATTGCTACATTTTATTGTAAAATACTTTTGTTAAAAGCTCAAGTAAACTTATTATTATTAAATGTCACACTTCATCTATAATTTTAATTTGTATTAAACCATCTAATTTATTTGAACTATTTATTAATATATTTAAAATTTCGATTGTGACGTATTCATGACGTAATCGGTACGCTACCCTCACTCAAGTCTGTTTATTACAATACGTTTAAGCTATAATGATCATATAGCATCATATTTATCTGCTTTATTTTACCTTGTAATTGCTAATAAGTTTTACTTTATGACGTAATCTTCCGTAATGATAGGTGATGGTTTCGAGATAATTCTACAATTTTTCACCATAGTACAGTAACTTAAAAGCATTACATATTACATAACTTTTTTACCTTGGTACTTTGTGACGTAACAGCAACTGTCTGACTGGCTTATATCGTCGTAAAATAATAATTAATTAAGAAAATATGGTACCTCCTCAAAGTTGTTAATTTTTTTTGGTAAATTTTGCCGCTTTATAAAAAAAGGCTTGCTTCATATAAAGCGTTTTGCTGTGTTACTGTTTTGCCTGTGGGGCAGGAGTTAGAGTTTTAAGAGTTAGTGAGATCTAACGCCTTAGTTTGAGAGAATAGTGATTATTTTGTTTGAATGAGCTACATAGATTTAGTTTAATCGTCTGGGTGCTAGACGTCATTCTATTAGTCAGTGATCAGATTTGTGATTTCTGCTAACAAATTTCTTTCATTGAAAGAAGTTGTGGCTTGAGTGATTGAAAAGTCAGATTTGAGCTTTTTATTTGAATCCTTTTTTGCTAGGCATATCCTAATCCATGCGCTCGCAAGCAGTACTATTTCTTGAGCCGATAAAACTGTAACAAAGAAAGTTTATTACATTAAACTTTACTAAAGGTCGTCTACAATTTATTAAACTTTAGGGGTTTTGAGTAACAACATTGTAGAACTCTAATTGACTGCTATTTGATATGAAAAGGAATTATCAAAGCTGAGCACAAAAGACACAAGCTCAGAGGAGAAAAATAGCTTAGGCAGCCAGAAACTTTCACCTACTGAGTTCGTGGCTAACTCAACCAAAAACATCCACAGCGGATGAGCAAGACGTTAGCATTCGTGAGCCAGAATCTTCTCCCAACTTGTTAATGTCAGCGTTCGTGAGACAGAAAAATCCGATTCTACTAAAGATAAATCAGATGCAAGCAAAAATAACAACTTTCCCACCATTATTGTAAACTCAGAGATCAAGAAAGCAATTATTGCAGCAGGTCCCAAACAACCTGAAGGACCTTTCCCTAAAAATCCGCTCCAAAGCGGTTGTTCATATTCAACAAATTATTATCATTTAGTAATACAATCATGTCTAAAACTACAAAGATATTGGTTATATTATTCATCAAGCATGGACCGTGTTTACTGTCAGCCCTGCTGATTATTTTCTCTTGGCAATGTCTCTCCAAGGACTTCTTACGCACTTCAAAACCCATGGGGTACAACAGGTTTAAATAACTGGAGGTATTTATTGCAACGAATTTGAAGCCATTGAAAGCTTTACACATCATGCGGAGGCGTGTGCCACATATGAGCAATGGAGAAGCAGAGGGAAAATAGAAAAAGCGTTGCACGAGTCTTTTCTGGAAAAAACAAACTTTTGGCAAAATGTTTTGGAAAGACTAGTGAATGTTACGTTAATGTTAGCAAAGTGCAACTTACTTTTTCGCGGATCCAGTGAAGAACTTTCGAAGGTAACAAGGGCAATTTTTTCTCTGTCGTACAGCTTCTTGCCAAATACGACACTGTTTTAGACAAACTTTTACTACTACTTAAAGGTTCTCCAAAATATTTAAGTCCTTTGATAAAAAATGAACTAATATCAGTACTAGCTGAAGAAATTCTTCGTGATATAAAAAGCGAACTACAAAGCGCTCCTTTTTTTCCCATTATTCTTGATATTATTCAAGATGTCAGCAAAAAAGACCAGTTAAATGAAATATTTCGTTACGACAAAATCAATTACCACGATAATGGAACGCCATCAGAACTGAAAGTTGTTGAAGCGTTTACCTCATTTATTGAAGTTGAGGATTCATCTGCCATTGGATTACACAAACTGATAACGAATTCCATTCAGCAGAAAGGATTGACATAAAAAACTGTTGTGGACAAGGATATGATGGCGCTGCAGTGATAAGCGGGAAGTACTTTGGCTTGCATAAGAAGATCCAAGATGTGGTTCCACATGCTTGCTATGTGCATTGTACGTCGCACAATTTAAACTTGGTGTTAAAAGATGCCATGAAAGCAGTGACTGAGACCCGTGAATTTTACAACACCATTGAGTCGATATATAATTTTTTCGGACATAGTACTGTATTGCGTGGTGGAAAAAGGTTTAGAATGTCCATGATCGTTCTTGCTCAAATCCTACATTGAAAACCTTAAATCCAACTCGGTGGTCTGGTCGATATGATGCTGTCTGTGCTTTTAAGAAAAGATTTTGTGACGTTATGAAATGCTTACCAGCACAAAGCCAAAAGAAAGAAATAAAGCTATGGCGATAAAGAAACACGTTGTCCATCAATTAGACAGTAGAGAGCTCAATGATTGAGTCAGAGCAATAAAATGAAATTTATTTCTAGCTAAAAACAGATAGAAAACTTTGACTTTGTATGCATGCTGGTTGTGCAATGCAAGATTATGCAGATCGTCACCATTTCTTCGAAAGCTATGCAATGTAAAACAATTGACTTAATTTCTGCACATAAACTGCTGCTGCAGACATTGTTTAACCTTCATGGGCACAAATCTGGGATCAGATATGACCCCAGAACGTGAAATTTTGCAATAATTCTTAAACTACCGCTTAAATTACTGCAAAATTATAATTTTCTTTCTGAAATGAAGTGCAAAACATTGAAAGAAAGTTCCAAAAAAATTACGGTCTTACTTTTACTAGTTATGTCGTTTTCAAGTGCTTGGGGTCATTTTTTACCTCATTTTGCGAAGGAGTGGTAGTTTAATAATTGTTGCAAAATTTCAGGCTCTGGGGTCATTAAAAGAAAAGAAATCTCTTTGCATTTTGCCAAAGGTCAAAAGACCCCAAATATAGTGCTAAGTATTCGTTATGCTCTGCATACGTTTGCCCTGAACATACAGAATCCAATGTAACAACTTGTGTGAACTGTCATGTTAAATTTTTTGTAGCCACCATGTTATGTTCTCCGAAAGTTTGTTTTTTTTTTTCATAAATACAAGTTTTGGCACATGGATATTTCTAAATAAAGCTTTAAAAGTTTCAGAGTAGAATTATTATTCGTTATTTCGATTTAATAACTATAATTACATGTTTAGGGACAAAAAATGATTGGGGTCAAATATGACCTCATTTAGGTAATCTGTGTATTTTGGGATGTTTTGGGTAGAGAAACGTTAACTCAGAAGAAGTTTTGACGCAGTACTAAACGAAGTTTATACTATTGCTTCTACATGGAGTTTGCCAAAACAGTTTTTAAACAACAGAGCAAAGAAAACAAAAATCTACTTCGATGAAATATCCAAAGGAATAACGTTAAGCATGGGCGTACGACCTCAAAGCGATTTGGGGGGGCACCAAATTTTTGCCCGAAAAATTTGTCACTGCAGTAGCATCTCCAAAAAAAAAAAAAAAAAAAAAAGGTCATCGCCCGTTTCGCTGCACCTTATCCATTGCTTTTGGCCTAAACATGCCATGAAACGTGGGTCCAATCAGGTGTTGACCTTTTTTTTTTTTGGAGATGCTATTGCAGTGACAAATTTTTCGGCAAAAATGTATGGACATTTACTCAAATTGCCCGAAAAATTAAAAGTTGCCCGAAATTTTTACTCAAATTGCCCGAAAATTTAAAAGTTGCCCGATTTCCAGGGGGGGCCAGTGCCCCCCCGGACCCCCCACTTCGTACGCCTATGACGTTAAGCTATTTTGCGTAACTGTGTTTCTTCCAATCATGGACATACTTTCTTGCCAACTAATTAATCGCTTTGAAGAAATAAAATTACTGGTGACGTCATATCAAGTTTAGGAACCAAGCTTTCTATCAAATGATTTTCATCTGGATCTTGAGGTTGAAGCAAGAGAATTTTCTAACAAATTTTCTGATAACATCTCTCCGTTGTTTCCTAACCAAATGCTCTCCATCAAAACGTCGTTTAGAGAAAAAATTGCCCGTTTAAAATCTGATAAAGAAACGGCTTCTTTTTTGATTGTTGAAAATGCATCTCTTGCCACAACTTATCCTGACGTTTATACGGCATACATGATGTATATGACAGTACCTATAAGAGTTGCTACGGCAGAGACGTCTTTTTCTAAACTCAAGCTGATCAAAAACTTTTTTCGAAACTCCATGTCTCAAGAGAGACTTGGCGGTTTGGCTCTGCTGTCGATAGAAAATAAACAAGCTAAAAATTTAGAATTTAAAAAAGTTATCCAGCAATTCACTAGTGCAAAAGCAAGACGGAAAAATTTCAAGTTTCCAACCATCCGCAAGCAAATTACGGTAGCCTCTTAATTGGTCTCAACGTATTGCCTTTTATTAGTCTGTGTCCTTTTTGATGACGTCAGTGTACTGTACGTAAAATCTTTTTGGGTTAAACAATTTATCGGCATTGCATAGCACATCCCCACTTTTCTGAAACATCGTTAATAGGGCTCACAAAGCACCTTACCTCAAAAGATTGCACATAATTTTTTTTGTCATCGTAAAACGATTTTTGTTTGCGACGTTTACTTGATTAAACTTTTATTAAACAATCAAAAAATTGTTGTTGCAGCCTGCCCCCAACGAAATCCTTGCTACGCCATTATTTCGATTTGAATACATTGCAATCACAAAAATTATGTTGAACCCGTGCAACCTTGGTGAAATTTTATTCCAATTAAAGCCTTTCATTTTTAAGCTCAGTAAACTTAGCTTTAGCCCCTTTTTCCTATTCAGCTCAATGCTTTTTTGTCTCATTGTTTTAATTGAAAAATTTTTCTACAACGCGGAGTTGCCAATGATTTCTGTGTTAAGAAAAGTAACTCAATCGAATATTAAGTACAGAAAGAAATGGGGACCCCATAATAGATGTTTGCACTGGTACCCCACCTTACGCAGTTACGGCCCTGGTTTAAACGATGAACCAGCTTGTAAAAATTTGTCATTTGTTCACACGGCGACGTTGTCTATATAAAAAAAATTTAAAAAATGGTACTGAACAGATATAGTACAGGCAAATTCCGCAAGTTAGGAAAATTTTACGAACTAGCCCTTACCCTAATTGCAATCCCAACTCCGACCCTTACACTAACTTTAACCTCTACTTTAAATGTATGTCCTATGCCTACTATGCCAGTTTAGTACCACCAAAAATTCGCTACTGCCACCTAGTACTTGCATCCAAAAGCAGTTTAGTACTCGGTATTCGTTTCAAAAAGGATCAAATTACTTTGACGGGGTTAGTTACCGGTAATTTTTTTATTTTTGTCCAAAAAAAAGTAGAAAAGCGCAAAATCCAACCATTGTATGCAGTAAAAAACTACTTTACTGACCGTCCTATTTTGTGTTTCTTTTATCTTGTAGTTGTGCTTCGCACTGCCCACTGGCTTCGATTTACATATATTTTCTATGTTGCCAAAATAAAAAAAAAACGTAAAAACAAAATCACTGACAAAGAGGACTAAATCATTCATCAATATCATGACTTCATTTTACAGTAATGACGTTGTCGTCGTAGTATTGCAATTTTAAAAGAAGTGATTATAAGCGGAGCTTATATGTCAAAAATCAGTTTTTTATTTACTCATTTATCCTGATGCTAAATGAATGACACCTAAACTTTGATGCTTTTGAATTTACTCATTTAGATTGGAATGAACTTAAACAAAATATCGGTCCTTTTAGCTTTGAATCAGAAAACAGAATGTACATGTAACTGTAACTTGTAATTTCGACATTGTCTAATTGATGACTAGTTACGATACAAACTTTGTTACAGTACTTTGGCAAAAAGGAACAAAGTTACAGTTACCAAAACAGTAACTAGTTACAATAACTAGTAACGATAGCAACTGGTTACTGTCCACCACTGATTATAACAGAGGTAAATTGGCACCGGTAATGAACCGCTGCTCATTTTCAAATATTTACTGCCGCTATCAGTACTCAAAAAGTAATTCGTTGCTGTCCATTTTTGTTCAAATATAATCTTAAGTAATTTCGCCATGGGTTAAGAGAGACGAGGTCTGGCATGACAATATCTGAATTCCTAACTTGCATCGCTGTGAACTTAATAGGTTTAAATGTTAGCGTGAAAACAATATTTTGGTATTATTCTACTGGGGCAGCTCAAGCATTTTCTTCGGGAGAAGACTCTAATTTAACCTACCACTAATGCTAACGTAACTTTATTAGGCTATTGGTAAACCATGAACGTCGAAAAATTTTATCTTCTTCTCTGTTTTTATGTGCTTTTACATTACTGTATTTGTACTGACCAAGCAAAGTATCACGTAATCTTTTTTTAGCTACAATATATTTCTGCAGCTTTCCTTTTTATATTTAAAATCTTTAACACATTGACTGCCATCTCAGTTATTTTTGCCTGACAGTTGTGTTGCCACTACGGCCACGTCAGTCATATTTAACTGACACGGAAAATTTTATTGCAGACCACGTCAGTTACTAATGCTTGACACTACGTTCATTTTCAATAGACATTTCAAAGCGTGGCCTGCTGCGAAATTTTTGGTACGCTTAGTTCTGAAAAATGAGCAGAAACGAAAACTTTATACACCTTTTTGACTGAGGCGATCTTATTCTCATTATTTTTATAAATACGAATTAAAATGATAAGAAACTATTGTCATCAATTGTTCAAAATGCATATACTACAGCTAGCCTGCCAGCAAGTGTAGGTTTTTTGCGTGTTCAAGGTTAAGTAATCACACTTAGTTTAAACCTACTTTATTAATAATCCACACACTTATTCAAATAGAATACACATAAACATAAAATACAAAAATCAGTTAGTATTTTAGCATATTTGTAATCTAGCAATAAGAAATTTATAAAACACGTCTGCCTCGGTTTCATACTGATTCAAACTGGGAATATTAAACGTTGTTTGGCGAGACGTCAACTATTGCCGGAACCACGTATCAAAAATATAGGAAATACGAAGTATGAGAAAAATATTATTTAGGTTAAATTACATTGAAATTTATATGAACACTAGCATGAATCCATGGGAATATTGAACAACAAATGGAATGAAACGCTACACAAGCAATAACAATTGTTATTGATGCAGTGCGTTGAAGCAAGAAAGGCTAAGCACATTTGTGGTTGACCAAGACATTTGCCTGCATGTATTTGTTTGTTTGGCTTATTTTCGAGCTCTTTCACGACTAAATTTTTTTTATTTTGTTGTAACACTAACTACAATATCTTCGAACCGATTTTCCGTTGGAATTGACCCTTTCTACAGTGTCATGATTTGTACTCATTTCCATTGAATGAGAGTTTTGTTGCTCACGATCTGCAATACGCAACTTCAGCAAAGCATCAGTCAAGTTTTTTAAATTACGAATTTTGGTTTTCTTCTTAGATGCTTTCTTGTGTAAAATTCATGCGTTTACTACAACAATTCCTAAAATTAGCTCAATTTGCTAATTTGCGATACCATTTCACTCCTTTTCGAAGAGACGTGGCATATGATGCCATTTGGTCCGATAAGTCAATGCCAGATTTCGCTTTGTTGTGTAATAAAATCGCTAAAGGTTTTTCTATTTTCCTTCGAGACCAACGTTGCCTAACTCTGAAAGTATTATCAACTGTTGACGTTTGTGGAGGCTGATCGTTGACAACTGATATCGAAGGTGGTAGTGCACATGTCTATTGTTGTGCAGATTTTGATGACGGTGTAAACGGAAACAGTTGTGTGGTTGTAAATGACTGTGATTGTGTTGATATTGGTGACATAATCGGTGCATGCTTGGTTGACAACATGCGAACATCCGGCGTATCTTTCCATCAAGCTGCCACCCACTGCTATTTGCTTGGCTTAAAATCAATTATCTGGCGGGAAAAATAAAACTGCATAACTAGCAACCAGGCAACTGAATCATCCATAAGAAATCTAGCAATCGCAAAATTATCGTTTATAAATGAAGGTTTGCATTACAGATCACAACACAGATTAAAAAAACAAACGCAATCATCAAAATTAATAAAAAAATTTTCCGTGTGGCCACGTCAGTCATATTTAACTGACAATAAAATTTTATAATATTTCAAAAAATATGTCTCCAAATTTATGTTGGTTAGTTTAAAACGTGATTTTGAGATAATATAAACATAAACAAGCAATTTGCTTCACTTGGCCCAAATGATAATTTTTCAAAAATTTGCTTGGCAGTCAATGTGTTAAAGAAAAAAAGGCCTTTCGCTTTCGGCATAAGATTCCTTCAATGCTGTAAGAATTCTTTTCCCAAACAATTTGAAATCGTAACCAATATCATCCCAAAACGAGCAATAACGATCCAAAGGCTCTTGTTCCACCTTCGGCTGAGGGGTAATCAGTTTGGAGCTCTTCCAGCTATTTAAGGAGTCATAAGCCGGCCATTCCACAAATTTACCAAGCTTTTTCTGAAAGTCCTCAGGCAAACCTTTGTTGACATTTCCGCTGTAAACGAAGTTACCTAACAATGTAATAATTAATTTGTTAATTTTGTCCAAAAGTTCATAGCAGCAGAAATGGAAAAATTAAGTAAGTGTTCATTATTTTTAATAAAGCATACACTAAATCCAGGCTTACTTAGCATAAAAATCAAATACCACAAAGCATAATTCTTCATAGAAGTCGACTTCACAATCATTCTTAATAAAATATTACAGGAGTGTGTAACTCGCCGCCCGCGATCCAAATGCGGCCCGCGGAAGAATGTGACTAGTGGTCCTTGACCACTGAATGCATTTTTAGATTGATTTCTTTGAAATTCGGTTTTGTTGAGGTCGGCCCCATAAGTTAATCTTTCAAACCAAAAATCTAAAATATTTCACTCGCACTTTTGGAAGTATTCAGTACTACATCAATGCCTTCAAATTGGTGCGCAAGTTTCCGCCATTGGAATTAGGACAAGAACCCCAGTATTGACATGTTACTCTAAAAGTTGCTATTTTGACCAAATTTTGCTAAAATAAGAATCATAACTGACTGCTACAACATCAGTTTGTTGACATTTTCACCAGTTTAGGGGATGTACTTTCTTGCTTTTTATTAGAAAATTTTCAAAAAATACTTAGTCATTTTTTGTTTATGGATGCGAACTCTCAAGCTACATATTAACATTTAACAAACTAATTTAATTGGATGGCAAAATTGCTCTAAAATCTCACAATTGTCAATTTTTTCTCAAACTAAGGCTGTAGAATGAATTTCCTCCCGACTACTGCTTCTGTTTGGGGAGGCACAGTTACTTATTGGGGAGGAAGCAATAAATTGGATTGCCTCTTCCTGGAGTAGCAACTGAGGCTATAGCTCTACGAAACAAGAGCAGATTATATTGTTGGTACCAAAGTACAGCATTTGTAGGAACATAAAATTTAATTGAGGGTATAATCATTTCCAAATCCCAAAATTGTTTGCTTTTTCCACTGACTACGGAGGTTTATTGCTTTTTTCGGGGCACTGCTTTTGTAAGGGAGTACAACCACTCCAATTGGGGTGGAAAGCTTTGGGTTGACTTGATGTGGTATTTTGGAACTGAGCGTACACAGAAAATTTTGTCGTGATTCACCAGGCGACATAAATAAAACAATATACGATTACACCTTCGAAAATGACAAAGCAATCATATTGACCAGTGATTTTTAATCTGGGGTCCTTAAAATAATTTCAGGCGTTCCGCAAAGGCTTTGGTGAATTTTGATAAAGCTTAAAACAATCAATTTCCTTGATAGTTTGTTGAATTTTTAATGGTCTGCTTATTTAATTCACTACCGTGGTTTCCAAATCGTGGATTTCAGCGCTATGTGGAGTCGCTTGTCTAAAAAAGTTGATCCCCCCAAAAAAGGTGTTCATATCCATCCTCCAAAGATAGATAGTTAATCCGAATGCTAAAAACATTGCCTCCAAAAAGGATCTTAGCATCCATCTGTCAAAGAAAATTCATTGCGGCAGCTTTGACAAAACATTTAGCCCTGGGACGGCAGGACTGAAAAGTTCTTTAAAAAGGTCGTAATTACAAAAGAAATGAGAGCTGCTGATATAAGCTAATGGATAATAAGGGCGCTTGGAAACCTTGGGGTATCCAGTCCCCCTTATTTCTTAGGTATTGAGGGTCCTGCAGATACAACCCACAATCTTGCGCCAATGTTCACTCTAAAAATTCTGACTGGTCCGCGTAATCTTCTACTACAATGATATTGTCTGCAAAAAAGCTTGCACACCCTTACAATAGCATATTCATTGTTCAGCAAACTTACCTAGATAACTACTCCAAGCATCAACAATCACCTTGTCTTTTAACATATAATTGTTTCCAACAAAAGGCCCAGTTCTCCAGAAATACGAAAGCTCTGATGAATGAAAGCAATAGCCGCACAGCATCTATAAACGATTCCACTATTGCGTTAGTAAATTAAAAAAAAAATTTTTTGCAGTATGCTACAACCACAATAACTCTTTTTATAATTTTCAAATGAGAATAAACTATGTTTTAATACAAAAATACGTTAAAGATACATGTACTCCGATAAACAGTTTTCATACCTTAGCATCGCCAAGATACTTTGGGCAATCAGGGCCGGATATTGGATGGTAATTGGTGAAGTAATAAATATTGGATGTGCTTTTCCTTGTTGCCGCTCCAGACCGTGCAAGATTCCGCGATGAACAAGTAAAAGCAAAATGTGTCAACATATCACCCCAAGCATCTCTGGAAAAAGTTTTTGACAATCACAAAGTTTGAACTTTTGATATGCCGGCGCTTTGGCTGTTAATGAAGTAAACATGCTCCTCTCACCTGCAATAAGCATGCGCCACTCAAAGCAATCAAACCATTACGTAATTGCACTCCTGCAATGATCATGATGTTGTTCCTTAGACTTTTCAGTAACTTATTTTGCTGCTTGGCAGTTTTAATGCGCAGCTAGATATCGAAAGTACAGTATGATTGTATAAAACAATCAAATCGTAAAAT
The DNA here is from genome assembly GCA_963675345.1 of Trididemnum clinides. Lineage (NCBI taxonomy): Eukaryota > Metazoa > Chordata > Ascidiacea > Aplousobranchia > Didemnidae > Trididemnum > Trididemnum clinides. Next base: position 32,524,434 of record OY776292.1, on the reverse strand, counting down.
TCGAAAGTCAAAAGACAAGGACAAGTAGCAGATTAAACATTGTTTAGAAAATTGCATGCATCGTGGACAAATAATGCAACTAACTACTTTTTGGATACAAATGTAGTCATCTCCAAAACAAACCTATAATCAGAGAGTGTAGGATCGGGTGCGTAAAGGTTGGTGACATTTGTTGATATCCCTGGCCAGGTATTGTTATTCATTCTTGCAAACATCTGAAACAACAGAATAAGCTCTATATTGTCTAGACAAATATACAATTACCTATAAATTTGATGCTTTCTCTTTGATAGGAATGTTATGGCTTGATGGATTTGACTTATGTTTAATCCGATAATTTATAAATTTTCTACGGATAATTACATTTTAGTTCATTATTTACTTCGTATGGCATTTGAAATGGAATCATACGAGAAACCATGTACATTTCTTGAAAATTTGTTCCGATCATAAAACTTTTATCCGTGTTCCAAGTTCCATTCTAAATATAAATGCACTTTGGTTCAAAATAGCTTCTCTGAAATTATTTCGCATCGAAAAATTGATCAAAATTACTTTGAATGCATCCACTTGTTGCTGAGTAAATTCTTCTCCATCCAAGATGGGAGAAAACGGTTCAAGAAAAGAATAAAGATCCAAGTTTATGGCGTTTTCAAGCATTACACTCAAAAAGGCACGGATGATTTCTTTCGAAGATTTCTCACTAAAAATTTTAAATAACAAGTTTTCTAATCTTATTGTTTTATATTTTTGGCACAAAATAATTGAAACATCCAAGTTGTTAAAGCTGCTTCCTAACAATACAGATCAATTCTTGACTTTCCACAATTTTTTTGGTTGTATTATGATGAAGTTGCGAAACCCCGAAAGTGATCGAAGTTTTTTGCATTTTAAATGTTTGTTAGTCGTAAAAGAAAGGCTTAGTCAATTCTAGCAGCAGTGAATTTATAAGCAACAACAGAAAAAATAAAGTAGAGATCAGAAAACTGAAAATGCCGAAGCAGTTTTTGACCATACATTCTTTTGTAAGTATGCAACAATTGCAACTAGGAGAAAAAAATTTTTAAATATCTTGATAACGACAATTACGCAAGACAACTGTAGTTTCCGAACAAACAACCAGCGTTTTGTGCAAGCCTGGATCCTTCTGCTCGAGCTTCTTTGACGGTTTTAAAAGTGAAGGATGCAGGGTTGCTGTTTATGACTCCTCGTGAAAACAAAGGAGCACTCACAGATGACATCAAGTGCAAAGCGACGGATTGGGCTCCAGAACTCTGGCCCCAAATGGTCACCTGCAAAAGTTGAAAGACATAAAAACTTGAAAACAGTAAATATGCAAATTTTTGAATTATAAGAAAGTATTGAAAGATGAAATTTTGTACATGTTTTGAAAGCATTGCCCAAATTTTTCTTTGCTTTTTATTGTTCAAAAGACTAAAAATAAAGTACAGGCAATCAAATTGAAGGTGTAAAATATTATATAGACTAGTAGTGTTGAAAGCAATTGAACCTTGTTGTACAGGCCAACACTAGTTCCACAAACAAAAGTTACCTCTTTTGAGTTGCCTCCAAACGCTGCGATGTTATCTTGGATCCATTGTAAAGCAACTTGCTGATCCCGCAATCCCATGTTTCCCGGAGCTGATGACGATCCCGATCCAAGTGTCAAAAATCCGAAAGGCACTTAATAATTTCGATAGAATTTATGTAATAGAGCAATCATTGCAGAGAGTCGTCGTTTTTTCATTATTTAAATTTATGATGCACTTTTTGTAATAAACTTCCTGCTTGCTGATTTAAACAATAATGCATTTAAAGCTAATGATGGCAGGGAGGTTTTGTAATCTCCAAAAAATGTCCAAGTACTCAAACTTTGCAGAGATGAGATTTTTCTGGCTTCAAGACCATGTTTTGGAGGAAACTTTCTTCCTCTTTATAGCCTCGTGGAGACTTATTAAATAGATCTTGGTTCTAATAGATTAGTAATGAACAATGCTGCCGTTTACTTGGGAAGTACACGAAAATTGAATTGAATCCAGATGTAAAAGTTTTTATTGATCTTTGTTGTTACCAAGGTTGTATTTATTATATCATTATTACGAAACATATTGTAGCTTTTCCTTTTCTTAATTGCTTAGCAAACTGTTGTCATCAAACACAAAGCACACTTACTGATTCGATAATTCAAGGTAACCACAATGGCATTGATGGCTTTTGCCATGAAACGGCCATCATACAACGGAGCGAGGCCGTTTCCGAACCAAAATGACCCCCCATGAAACCACACAAGAATTGGAAGATCGGCTTTGGGAGGATTCTCTGGATCAGTCAAATTCACAGTTTTGGGAACGTAAACGTTTAGATACAAACAATCTTCTGATTGCTAAAAACATATCGTTTTAAAACTGTTTTGTCAGTAAAGTTTTGGCTTAATAACATAATTGAATATAGGCATAACATTTTGTTTTGAACAAAGGGCTGAAGGATTTTTTTGCAGATAAATTTATCAACTTACCATCTTCATCTTCAAAATCAAGTAAGGTATGATTGATGACTTTTTTGCCATCTCCATCCTCAAAATTAAGTATAATTGGAATAACTAAATCAGCTCAAATTTTGAGTATCTTGAATATCTCTTATCAAAATCAACTAAACTACAAAATCTAATAAAAACCTTTATTTACTTTCTTTGAGGATCAATTTAGTCAGAGTAACGTTTTTTCCATTTTCAGCTTGAACAACAAGTGATACCTTTACTTTTATTAATTCTTTTTGGAGGTAAAGTTTTTCAGAGCGTTTTTGCTGGTATTTTGCCACTTTTTACCACAATTTTTGCCTATTTATCAGCTTTCTGGATTGGTTCTGACAACCTTCTCGGGGCTATAAAATATTTGAAGGGCTTCAACGCCCTACTTTTACGCATATCCATTTTACTATTTAGATAAGTTTGATACCTTATCAGGCTATCTACCGCATACATCATTCCACACGTTTCTATTAATACGTAATTTACATTTTTTACCTGACGTATTGCGATTTAGGAATTTTATAACATCAGTGCCTCTATGACAAATTAGAGCAATTTGTTGTTGAGAGTTTGTGGTTAGAATAAAACTAAATTATATCACACTTTTTTTGTGTTTATTTTTGTTTTCTAATTTTACTTGCTGGCGCACCACCCGTCTGTTACGTTCAAACAAAAAATGTTTGTGCAGCTGGCTATTGTGTTTTTACCCCATACGCTTCAATCATACAGAAGAAATGGTCGTAAAGCATCCTACTTTTTCCAACAGTATCATTCAAAAAAGGGTACGGTGCCGTGCAGGGCTACAAACTCCATCGCTTTTTACTCGAGTTCACAAAGGTTTTACAAGTTTGCATCCTGCTGATTAAATATAAGCTGCTTAGTTCTAGTTCAGTAAGGTAATTCTTTTATGCTTCACCAGTATTTCAAACCTTGTTCTCAAGGGACGAATTACTGGCGAAGCTTAAAAAAGTTAGCTAAGGTTAAATTTTGTTTCTCAATTAGTGAATTTCAAGATTGCGATCGATTATTCCAGGAATCAGGATTTTTTTTGAGTTCAGCTAATTAACCGAGTTTTATCGGTTTGCTGCCCTGATACTAAGTATGTTCATCACACAAACAAGAAATTTATTTTTAAAATATAGGAATCAACCGCTTACAAACTCAGCACATTGTCCAATGCTGCACATGACACGAACACTCATGCATCCTACTCCGGTATTGTTGCTGACGTTAAGATCGCCATGGTAACCAATTGGAATTGGGTTTTGAAATCTCAAGTTTCCGATGGGTGGTTTAGCGTACGGAATGCTGTAGGAAAACGATGGTAAAAACACAGATTTTTGATGCTAAATTTAGCGGATCTGCTTATAATACAGTATATACAAGGTGTCCACAAAGCCTTTAGACAATTTTATAAATTCATTAAAAATTTTTAAAAATGCTATCAAAATAATTCTTTTTCCATAGTAATCAGTAGTTATTAAAGTTTTTTATAATATCACTTCCTATTATTTTATTTCTATATCAATTAAAATGCCAACGAGAGCGGGCTTTGTTCTGCCACAAAAAGATTTGTTTCTTTTCATACGTAATCAGAAAAATCAATGAGCAATAAGGGTATAGGCTCTTACATGAGAGCTTAGTAGAAAACAATATCGTAAAAACGTTTCTTCAAGGTGGACATTACAGAGCTTTGTAAATGGAAGGGTAGCAAGCAAGATTCAGTGAATTTTTTGCTGCTAAGAGAGATTTTTGCATGGGTTTTGCTAAAACGATCTTCTAAACAAGCATTAGGGATAAAGATGGTTGAACCTTTTTCCACATCCTTGGACTGCGTTCTTAATTTTATACCTTTTCAAGCTCTATCGCAAAGTAATTTCAAGTTGACAACTGACAAACACTGGCCCGGTAATGTGGTGGTTGCAGCGTCCGATTTGCAGTCGGTAGACCTGAGTCCGATTCCCTTTTCAAGTCTTCCAAGACTTTAAAAAATACTATTTACGCTTTCTTAGCTTGGCCCTCAAAAGGAGGTTGTAGAGAAAAAACCGACAAGTTCGTTTGTTGTATGCTTGCAAAAGGTACTTAACGAGATTTCTCTATCTTTATGTGGTAGACAGATGGTGGGGCTTAACAGCCTATAGAAGTCGTGGTGGTCCAATCTGACTAAAGACACGCAAACAGAGCACGAGCTCTTACGCATAAATAAATAAATTGACAAAACAAGTAAAAAAAAGAGCTCTGGGGCTATAAGCTTTTTGAATAACATATAAATTTCTTCAGCATCGTTTGCACACTATTTGTTGGGTATCTTATGCATGTTTTTTGTAAGTATTTTACCTGAAAAACGCTTGTGCTTCTGGTAATTCTTTTCCATACAAAAGACCGTTGCTGGTTTTTACAATAGGACTACAGTACGCGGGAATAGCAATTAAACTAATTACGAAGAATAACGCAATCATTTTGTTCTTATAAAAATATTCCTAACTGCACACCTAAAAATCATAAAAACAATTTTCATTTTATCAAAAACGTGTAGCCACTTGTCGGTCACAAATTGCTCTGAAGAGAGCTGATAGGTCGGAATGATGTCACTTGTCAGCAGTTAGCTCAATTTTCATTTTGTTTACCGCATTGGAATAAAAAAAATTTGATATTATGTAAAACTTACAAAAAATCGTGAAATTTAAAAAAGTTTATGGCAGTTCTTGTCAACCATTTTTGGCATGGACACTCGCGATTTTTTTTTACAAAAGTTTGTGAGCCCCAATTATGTTTAAAATGAAATCAACTGATAAGTTTAAAAACAATAATACTCTCATACCAGTCAGTAACACGGGCGCAAAATATTTTTTAACAAAAAAAGTAAATTGCCGTCCGCTTGCAGGCAACTTTGAAGCAAAACTGAAACAAAGTCATAAACAGATGTGGCACTGATGGCCCACTGGAAACAGCACCGTGGCCCACAGGTTTAAAACCATTAAATGTGTTTGTTATTTTGCCTGTGGGTAGTAGAAGAGATATAAATTTCGATAGGCTATTTGCGGAGCGCTTGTGGAGAGTGTCGAACGTTACAAATTACTCCCTGTATAACTTCCGATTACATTGTATAACCTTAATGATTTTATTCCGATTTCTGTTGAACTTGAATGATTGTATTTGGGGTTGTACCTCGTTTTAGAATACCCGCACTTTAGAATATTTTACTGCGGTTTTTAACTAATTATTTTGGCACCCTCACTTCTGAATACCTCCACTTCAAAACGTTTAATATTAACTGCGTAACCTCCGATGACATTGTATAACTTCTGTTGAACTAGAATGATTTTATATACAATCTTCTTTTCATAACCTTCAAAAAGTATGCCTACGCTGACAACTTGGCGATACTTTACTCATCTGGAGATTGGAAGGTGTTGGAAAGAACTTTGAGCAAAGACATGACTACACTTTTTGCATATGTCCAGACTTGGCGGCTAAAGCTCAGCCATGCTAAAACGGTGACGACAGCCTTTCATCTCCGCAATCGAGAGGCTAAGCGTGAGCTCAAAGTTAAGGTTCATTTTTCAAGTCGAGTCATAATAAAAGACTTTAAAAAATGGTATTCACAGCTTTCCTGCTTGGCGGTCAGCAAAATAGGAATAGTGTGAAGAACAATCCGGCAAGCTTGCTTGTTGTGTCTTTAAGCAAGACACTTAACGGGATGCCTACATCTTTATGTGGCAGATAGGTGATCGGGCCAAGCAGTCTACCAGTTCTCGTCGCCCAGTCTAACTGAGGACTTGCAGACCAAGCGTGAACGCTAACGCAGTGTATATACATCTTCCTGCATAATGCTCAGAGCAAATAGCTCAAACGACGAAGCTGACTGAGCCGCAGGCTGCTAGCAAGAAGAGGCTGAAATCAACACACCCGTTTGTTCCTGCCGCGCGGAAATTATTGCACAACTTGTCCTAATCGGGCATCTGCGCTGGCCATTGGACGAACTTGGCATAAGACACAGAGTATTCTAAGAGTACGTCAGCGCTCGGTGTCTACATTCCTAGGGTCAGCACAAGGCGCATTGGAATGAGTTTGACCCAATCAGCTCGGCTCAAACTCAATCGCCTGCGAGCTGGCCATGGGCGTTTCGGTTCGTCCATGCACAAATGGGGTCTCGCTTCTTCAGCGAAATGCGAGTGTGGCGCTAGTGAACAAACTGCAAATCGCATTATTTTAACATGACCAACGCATCGGGTACCTCGAGGAATAATGGGTCTAACGGTTGTGGATGACAAAACAAGGTGCTGGCTCAACTCCATCACTGCCAGCATCTGATCTATCTGAGGTGGTAAAAGGCTAAACTCTCACTCCCCATCTTTTTCGTATGTCTGACCAAGATTATGGATATCCTGCCATCAGCCATAAAAGAAAAAGAAAATGTTCAATATTACCTGAAAAATTTCCAATTACAATGTATAACTTCTGTCGGACTTGAATGATTTTATTTGGGGTTGTACCTTCGCTTCAGAATAACCCCACTTCAGAACAAATAACTGCGGTTTTCAACTAATTGTTTCGGTACCCGCACTTTAGAATATCCTCACTTCAGAACTTTTAACTGCGGTTTTCAACTAATTATTTTGGCACTCTCACTTCAGAATACCCCGCTTCAAAACGTTTAATATTAACTGCATAACCTCCGATTACATTGTATAACTTCTGTTGAACTAGAATGATTTTATTTGGTGTTGCACCTTTACTTCAAAATACCCCCACTTCAGAGTGTTCTTCAGTTAATATTTATTTCGCCTTGGTTTCCAACTAATTATTTTGGTACCCTCACTTAAAAATACCCTTGAATTAGAAAGTTTATTACTAACTGCGGTTTTAAGTTCGTTAAACGATCTTCGCCCGCTATAAAACGGAAGCATCGAACATGTGGAGGCGCTCACGTCATAAAAATCGTTATTATAAAGCGAAGTCATTCCTTAAAAATAGAAGCCTATCACAAATATTTTAGATCTTAACACCAACATTAAGAATCGCACCTCCTCATCTCCCTCTATTTGACCAATCACGAACCAACGCAAGAAACATCGTGTCTCGAAAGTAAGAAGCCTACCATAAACAAAGTCCGTTGCGAGCGGAAGCATCGGCCGTATGGAGGTGTTCACGTCTTAAAAATTGTTCGTTTAAGCATTTTAGATCTTAACATCAACATTAAGAACTGCACCTTCTTACCTCCCACTTCTTTTACCAATTACGAACCAGCAAGTATTTTTGTCATATCACATCACAGTTTTGAGGATTGTTTTACATTGCGCAATTGTTTAAAGCAGCAAGATAAGTCCAGGCAAGAATAGCAATTTTTCTTTTTTCCTTCATCATCGATCTTCATGTAATCCGTGTGTTTTGCGCGAGAAAACCAGAAGAACGATGAAGAGCTGCGATGAGACTCACACCGTAATTGCTGACGACAATAAAAAGAGAAGAGAAGCTATCGACGATTCGACAAATCATCCCTACTCCTCTTGTTTCGTCTTCTTGGAATGCTACAACAAGCGGAGCTGTTGGGTCGTGCTAGAGTGCGTCAAAAAGAGGCAAGAAAAATGCGAAAAATTTTCAAAGAAATTTCCAAAGAAGGAAACGCAATGCTGCCAGATGATGGGATGGTGAGAAAAGGTATGCTGACTGTTTTAAGAGAAAAAGCGCTCTTTTCAACTGACCAACTTGTAAAAGTGTGTGAGCACATGCTTCAAAAACTATCATTGTTGTTTTTTAAAGGCCCAGCAGATTCATGTCCTTCCGTGGTCGTTATTTTCTCACCCAACTGTCAATATGGCGACGTCTGTGAAGTCAAAACGAGAGTGGAGATTTTCAAAAAGCATGCTGCCGTGGACAACTATCTTATTCATTTTAAGGTGGAGTCTGTTTTCACCCCCGAGAAATACAGCCAACATATTCTAGATCGATCACCCGAATTCGTCATTAGAAACAAAAACTGTGATGTGGGGAAGGAACTAACTGCTCTTATGAAAACGCTAACAGAGATCAAGAACACAGCCGGGAGGAAAAACGCTCAAACAGCTTGCCTAGGGCCTCCGAACTCTGTCAGAGGAGGAAGATTTTACGGAAAAACATAAAACAGTGAATATGTAAATTATTATTCTTTGAAGTATTTCACGCACGTTTCCGCCTTCAGGTTTGAGTAGATTTCTTTTAAAATGTTGTGCCCTTACATTAAATCTGAAAAAGCACGAATCGCTACTTTTACTAAAGCCTGGCCTCACAGTGTCGATAATTTGAATGATGAACAAATGGCAAAAGCTAATTTTTTTTTATAGAGGCTAGGACGACAGAGCAATTTGTTTTTCTTGCGGGTTGTGTGTTTGCCAATGGGCCGAAACCGATCTGTCCGAGAAAGAGCATCATAAGTTTTGGTTGGCATGTGCTTATCTGTAGAGAACTTTTGGAGCTGACTTTATTGCCCAATACGACAACTTCGCATCTCAGCAGGTGAATTTTTGTCGGGTACTAGATTTGGTTTTGCCACTCCGGCAGAAGTATCAAACCTGACCTTTGAAAGAAATCTTCCAAACAAAAACAAAGAGTAGTCAAACCTAATACCCCCCCTAAAGTGAAAGAGGAGTGTGATATCCCACAAGAACTTAAGTGTAAATTGTGCTTTGACGCTCGAATCAACACTTTGGTAACGCCTTGCGGACATTGTTTTGGTTGTTTGATTTGTACTGCGTAGCTCTCTGTGAAAGAGTGCCCGATCTGTAAAGTACTTATTTGCAATATCAATAACTCGTCCCCACAGATAGTGCTCAATAGTGCTTTTTAATAGTGCTCAATAAATCACAAGCTCTTAGCCTTTGTTTGGCATTACCCACTTTTGTTGCGACTAAATCTCCATTTCTGAGGACAGCTGTTTAAGAATGAAACTAGAGAATGGCTATGTAGAATGAGATTCATTAATCTTTCCTCTTGTTTGTTTTAAATAGTTTCTACAAAGAAATTGTGGAATGCAACATTACTTGGAATTAAAACCAGTTGAAAGAGATTCTATGCACTGGTAAGTACCGTGAAAGAATTAAATGGTACATTTGTACCTACTAGGGCTACTCACTGTGTAAGTTTGATGCTATAAATTATTGTTGCTAACTTGTAGCATGTTATCTTTTTGATTCAATGTAAAATCGAACTAGGCCTTTGCTGTTCTAAAGTGCAATACCAAAACTATGATCTCACAAAAGCCATATTGCCATGTAATTTAAAATGGTCTCAAAAAGGCTATTTATGTCTAAACAAGAACTGCTTCGTACGAGTTGTCTTTGTTTTTTTTGGTAGTTTATGACACTTATGCAGCAGTTGCGCTAATGGGCGGTCATTTCCGTATCCATATAACCGATTAATAATGAACTTTTTATATGACGTGCTGAGTCACTGAGTAGTTAACATTCGAAAACCGCAGATTTCTAAAAAGCATTGTCGTTTTTGTGGTGTAAATGTTGCTGAAAAGCGAAGCTGACAGATGTAACTTTGCAGGGTTTACCAGAACTGGTACCGTCATAATTCCATGAATTTTAGCCATGAATGCATTCAATCATTGACTTTATCTAGTCCCAGATGATTAATCATACGGCTATGTCGAAGAAGATTGGTTTGTCCAAGACCACAGAAAAGAAAAAAAACTACTTTCTTTTACGTTTTTATGGACTAATTTTCTTTATTCATATCAAAAATGTGCATAAAAAATCTAAATCTGGAACACCACATTTGCATACATTTTATGCTTTTTCCTGTTGCTACACGTAAAAATATAAATATTGTCAAATTAAATAGAATAGTTTTATATTGTTTAATAAAACTTGAGTGATTGAATAGCGCATGGGTTTGCTTTTGTATGAGAATATTATTGCTTCGGCTTGATCGTACTTAATCAGCACTTTTGCTACGTGTGGTATGAAGTTGTCAGGTGGGAAACTCGGCTGAATGTGGGCTAGTCTTTGATATTTATGTGGGTCTCATATGGACAAACCTGCAATTTTGAAATGTAAGTTTTATTGATTTTATTTTTTTGATTTGTGCTATGTAGGCCCATACAAAAAACACTAGAAAAAACAATTTGTGATAGATTTTCTTTTTTGGAGCTAACAATGTCATGTAGGCTGCCCACGTAAATTATCGTATCTGAGCAGCCCAGTTATATTTTAAGTGGGCTGCCCTCACAATTTATGGGTTTATGGGCAGCCCAGTTAAAATCTGTGTGGGCTGCCTATGTAAATTATTAGCTATGGACAGCCCTTTTAAAATGTTTGTAGGCTGCCTATGTAAACTACCAGCTATGGGTAGTTCAGGTATAATCTATGTGGGCTGCCTATGTAAATTACCAATTATAAGCAGCCCAGTTAAAATTCATGTTGGCAAACTGTCTTCATATACTGTATAAAACGACAATTCAAGTTTGGAATGTTTGATGCCATCAAAAACGTTTATCCTGGTAAAAGTTTTAGCTGTGCTGCCATGGACAATATAAATACTCGGTAATCCTGTACTTTAGCGCGGTAAATAAAAAACTCGTTCCAAACTGGCGTCTTGATTTCCTTTTAGCGCGCATCCGCATATTTTCAATGCAATTCGTAGAAAGGCAGTGTACACTGTCCCGTACATTTACATACCGGGCCTGCCCCTTCGGTGTACATTGCCTTTCTTTTAAAAACAAAAATAATTTAGGTAATCCTGTACTTTAGCGCGAAAAAAATTTTTTTTTAATTTACCGCGCTAAAGTACAGGATTACGAAATACTCTACCAATATACAGTGTACATTGATTGACTGTCCCAAATTAACCACATCATCTGAATCAAATCTGTTTTTATTTTGATTTGCACTGACTCCCACAGAAACCTTTTAACATAAAGCGAAATTTGATCTGAATTTGAAAGAAGTTTCTGTTAACAAACAAAAGGGTGCTGCCCGATCAGAACAAGATGTTTGTCCAGTTGGTAGTGATAACAAAGTTAATGTCCTGCCTTTTTGCATCATTTTGTTGGGTGGTTGTAAATAGGCATAGTACAGGCATAGCGGGCATAGTAAAGGCACAGTACAGGCATAGTACAGGTATAGTAAGCATAGTAGGAGAGGTGTGCGATCGAAAACAATTTAATGTAAAATTCAAATTTTATCTTTTAAGTTCAGTAGTAGGCTGACTCCAACAACTAAAAATCATCGTCACATCGTACTATGCCTACTATGCTGTACTATGTCTAATATGCCTGTACTATGCCTATTTATAACTACCGCATTTTGTTCATATAGATATTTAATGATTACAAAAACGTAAATTAAATCTACTTTAAATTTATACAAGCATTGCAATAAAGATACAAAAAAATATTATTGGCCACTTAATTTAGCTAAAGCAATTTACTTGTTCTAAATTCAAATAAAGATGCTCAATTAAATTTTCATAGTTTATGTCGATCAAAATTCTTTAGTAATGGTATTTGCAAATTTATCTAGGATTATAGCCCATCTTCATAGTGCAGTCATTTTGAAAAGATCGGTTTAACAAAGACGATGTGCTTTGACAAGCCGTTTGTTCACGTGATTTCCTCGAGTGGTGACATCACAAAACGAGGGAAAATAAAAAAAGATTGAAAAAAGTTAGTAAAGCATGACGAATTCGTACAACTCGTCACTCTGACGTAATCCCAATGCAACAGCAGAATTTAACATAGAGTATCTTCACTTAATGTTTTCAGAATAAATATTTTGAGAGCTGGAGGAAATAAAATCCAGTATCAGAATTCTCCGCGATAAAACACTGCCGGAAAAAAACTAATTCTCCCATTTTTCCTAGTATGTTACTGCTATCGACAAAGTCAGCAACGCGAGAGTTCGAAAGAAATGCTCTTCAGCTGGAGTTAAAAGAAAAAAATTGTGGTAGACGCCTCGACATCTGCAGTTGGCGCGGTACTGCAGCAAGTTACGGATAGTCATGCTAAACCGTTAGCATTCTTTTTTAACCTTTTTTCTGCCAATGTTCCTTAAATGGAACATACTTTTCAAATTATTGTTTAAGTCGCAATTTTATTCTTAACTTATTTTTTTTCACAATTTTGTACTCAACTAGCTTTATTTTATTTCGGGGACTTGAAAGTAGCTTTAAATTTTTTTTATAACTAAAATACATTTGATTTAAAAACAAACTAAAACCACTGTTTTTCCGCATGAGAATTGAGAAGCCGGAAGTGACCATATAGCAATCTGAGAGAGATTTATGATCAATTAGTTTTACTTCAATATTAGTAAAGGCTTGTATGCGTATTATTGAAAATATGATTTGTAGTACAAAAGTTTTGATATAATAAAAACTAAAAAAATGTTCCATTTATAAAACAATGGAAGGTTACTGGTGTGCAAATGTAACTACGCAAATTTTATAATTTATAACCAATAACTGTTGCAATGTTATGATATAACTCAGTAACTGTTGCTGCTTTACTAAATATTATGTGTTCAATACTTTAGACAATTTATATCCCTTATTTTAGAATATGGATCCTTGTTCATTTTACGGAAGAAAGACGACAAAAGTTTCTACACTTGCTGAAGCTTGTGAAATAATTGAGCAATCATCAGATCCTGCAGCCATTGTTGTGCTTCCTCCTGCTGCAGGAGATGCTGGAGATCAAGGTAGTGACATTGAGGAAACTCCCGAAAACCCAGAAGAAGAGTATGAACCAGCAGGAGAACTTGAGGTAGAACAAAATATTGAAAACGAGTTTGATAATAAAATTCTGCCACTTCAAAAAAAAAGAAAACTAGAGAATATTATTAATTGAAAAAAGAGTGCTACATTTAGCAAACCTATACAGGTTGGAAAAGCAGTTATAGACCAAAAGCTTGAAGAACTTGAAGGAAAGACACCTTATGAAATTTGGAAGTCAATATTTTCGACAGAAATGTTGAAATACATAGTCCTTCAAACTAACTTGTATGCTAATAGGGACAAAAACAATGAGAAATTCAAAGTATTAGAATGCGAAATGCAAAAATTTTTAGGGATTATTTTGTTATCAGGATATCATACTGTACCTGAGGAGCAGCAGTATTGGTCAACTCAACCTGATTTGCGTGTAGAAATTGTTGCTAAAACTATGAGTAGAAATAGGTACAGGGAGTCCTCGGGTTACGACGGTCTCGACTTAGGCTGTTTCGAGGTTACGAACGCGCCCCATAAAAATGTAAAAAATGATGTGAAATAGAGCTGCTCGAATCTCATGGAGAGGAGTTATCTGCTGGGGACTTGATACAGCTGGAGAAGCAGATTATAGTGAAGGAAGAAGAAACCCCCCACCCCAGAGCCTAAGGCTTTCACAAGGCAGGGCTTGACAAAAGGTTTTTCTGAGATACAGCAAGCGTTGGCAACCTTTGAGGCTCAGAATCTTAACATGGAAAGGTTCACTAAGGTTTCCAGAGGCATCATAGATTTACTGCAGTGTTAAAAAGAGATCTTGGATGGGAAGAGGATGCTGTCTGTCCAGTCTAAGCTAGAGCAGTATTTTAAGAAAGTGGAGAGACCTGCACCCTTTACATCAGCTGCTTCTACTACAACAGAGCCTCTACCGTCTACCTCAGCTGCCTCTACTACTCCAGCTTCTTTACCATCTTATTAATATTTCATTTAATTCATGTGGTATGGAATTGTTTTCTCTTTTTCAAATAAAATAGTTTTTTACATTAATTGTTACATTATATTATAGTACAATACTTAACAGTACAGTACGTATAGAGTAATTTATTTATGATGTTCCGACTTACATTGAAATTCGGGTTACACCGCGCCTGAAGAACGGATCAACGTCGTAAGTCGAGGACTCCCTGTATCTTGAAATAAAAAAATACATGCACTTTGCTGATAATTTGAAGCTTACTCCAGGAAATAAAATGAGTAAAATTTCACCATTATATGATATAACGAATAAAAATCTTGTACAATTTGATATTTTTCACAGTTTGGTTAGTATAGATGAATCGATGGTACCGTACTTTGGGCGTCATAGCGCCAAAATGTTTATAAAAGATAAGCCAATACGCTTTGGCTATAAGATCTGGTGTATTTGTGGCAATGACGGCTTTCCTTATCATATGAAAATCTATCAAGGAAAGGAGGATAATCGTGAAAGCTTGCCTCTCGGTACTAGGGTCGTCAACGATTTGTTAGATGTAATAATATCAAAATCAGATATTACTTGCCATGAATTATACTTTGATAACTTTTTTACAAGCTACAAACTGCTGTCCAAACTAAGTGATTAAGGTGTTAGAGCAACTGGTATCGTAAGAGAAACTAGAATAGCTAATGCAACAAAAAAGATTATTAGCAGCAAGGATCTCAAAAAAGAAGAAAGAGGAACTTTCGACTTTTGCTCTGATGAAAAAGTTTATGTCGCAAAGTGGCATGACAATTCAATTGTGACGATTGCAAGCAATTGGGAAAACCATCAGCCAGTTCATAAGACAAGACGTCGTGTCAAAGGGGGAGAAAAGCAAGTTCCACAGCCGCATCTTGTATGCTCCTACAATAAAGGAATGGGCGGTGTCGACCTAATGGATAGACTTGCTGAATCTTATCGTCCAAGTATACGGGGTAAAAAGTGGTATTGGCCACTTATTATTAATGTAGTCAATCTATCAGTGGTAGCAGCATGGAGACTGTACTGCAAAACCTGTCAAGAAAATCTATCACATCTGCAATTTCGTAGCCAAATCGCATTTTGCTTACTCAAAGCAGGTCCGCAACGTGTAAGAAAACTCGAGTTGGCTGGAATATTGCCAGAAGATGTAAGGTATGATGGCATTGATCACACCTTGGGCTCCACATCACAAGGGAGATGTAAAGTGTGCAGCAAAAACACAAAAAATATCTGTAAGAAATGTAATGTACGCCTACATGCCGAAAGGGGAAAGTTATGTTTTGAAAAATATCATAGCAAATAGAAAATGATAAAAAAATTAGTAGTTTCTTGTATTTTACTTTCTTGATTATAAATACACTTCTTTCATGTATTTTACAAGCGTGTACGTATCAGTTTGTAAAGGAATAAATTTTGAGAATTTTAATATTGTTTAGCTGTAACCCTCCATTGTTTCTTAAATGGAACATACAATAAAATGAAAAATCGATGTGGCACAAACTTCAAAATTGATATATATAGTCTTTAGGCAATGATAAACCTATATCTTTTTCGGTCCCGCGACGGTAATATTACCGGCAAAATAAAATAAGAGCTTTCCTCAAATTTTTTCAAATTGAGTTACAAAATTAGTTTACTAAAAAAACAATTTGTGACTTTATTTCTCATCCGATTTTTATAAAATTTTCAAAAGATCACGCTTAATTCCTCACGCATCGGAAGATGTATAATTTGTGCCTTAATTCTTGGATTTTTATACCGAAAAAGGGTTAAAAAGAACAAGAACCCAGTTGCAGACAACAAAAATTGCAAAATTCTCAGCACGTGCTAGAGCCAACTACTTTAAATTCAAATCAAGATACCATATTTACCACAAAACCAAACTCTTTATCATTAACGCAGTCTGAAAACTACTCTTTTGAAGCATCATTTGACAAAATTTCAAGCAATAATAATAAAATTTACCAATTCGAATTTTCAAATTTTTTAGGGTCTCAAAACCCCCCAAATAAATTTGTATGGTTAGTAGATAAAAGTAAATTTAGTGCGTAAAAACATATGATATTTTGCTAAATACCGGTCTTATTTAAAAGCTTAGGAAATTTTCTTTCCAGCAATATATAACTTTAAATAGTTTAGGCTAAGCGATATATGATATTTACTGATCAAAAATGGGTACTGTACATCATGTCAGTTCAAAACCCCCAAAATTTTTTGACTTACCCTCACCAATATAATTTTTGGAAAAAATACACCCTTTAAAAAGATAAAATAAATTGCAAATGTTTCACCACTAAAGTTGTCATTTCGTATTAAATTTCCAAGGAGACAAAAACTGAAATACAAGTTTAAAAGCTAACAGAAGCTTGGCTTCTCTAAATCAATGTTTGCTGTATCCCCCTTGTTTCTCAAGAAATGGGAAGGGTGTAAATAAGCTTCTGTTTCCACGTTAGTGACAGTATATTCTATTTAAACTCGATATTTTCTGAATCTTGAAGAAATTCTCTGTTCAAAAATACTTAATGCTACATGGTTTAGGCTAACCTGTAGCAGATAATAACTGACCATATTTTAGATACTACATTTAACTAACAAAATTTAGTACCGGTCAGTACCTGTTAACAAAAAGGTCATGTGCCTCAGAAAGTAGCAAGTTGTAGAAAACCTGGGCTTTTTGGTAAGTTTTGACTAATGTACCTTGAAAGCTTATTTCCTTAGCATCATCTAGCGACCATTTTTAAAGAAATTGGAAGAAAAATAAAATTTGTAGTGATCTTTGAGGTAAAGGTACTTTAACTTCAAAGACAACTCAGCACCTGTTAGGGGGGGGGGGGGGGCTAATTTGCATAAAATTTGCGTATTAAAAAAATTTTTTTTTGTTTTTATTAAATTTGAACTCCTCAAGAAATAGAGATTTCAACAATATATTACACTTGATGTAGAAGTAAACAGACGAGTAATGATTTACAAACAAACTTGGGTATTTTAGGAATATTAATTATGATTGATTATGACAAATTATGATAGTTTTTCGCTCTGCCACCTCGCGGACATTTCTCTCACAATGCACGCCGGATCCTAAGTGATATTTTAAATATAAACTGAATCGTAAGATAAATTTGATGGTTGGCAGGATAAAGGTTAAGGCTCTTAACTGTGCCCAAATTAACTATTCTGTTTTCGACCGGGAATTGCTCGCAATGTACTTGTCATTGCGACATTTCAGGTACTTTCTGGAAGGTCGCGCCTTTACCCTTTTTACCAATCACAAGCCATTAGTCAGTGCCGTGACATCTCCCATGAAAGAAGCTACTGCGCGGCAGTAGTGCCAGCTTTCGTATGTAGCACAACTGACCATCGATGTGAGATATATTTCCGGCGAAAATAATGTTGTTGTCGTCTGTTTGAGCCGACCACCGGGTTTAAATGCTCTGTGCAACGAAGTCCAAGCTGTGAATTTCGCTGCTATGAGTCGCGCTCAGCAGACCGATGAATCAATTATCACCCTAGTAAGGACCAATCATTCTTTAAAGATCGTGAAGAATGATCGGTGCCTGGCTGTGACCAGCCTCTGCTTGGGGACATTTCTCTTGGAGTTTTTCGACCGCTAGTCCCTGTTGGCTTTCGAAAAAAGATCTTTGATACTGCCACGAATAAGTAGATTTGCATTAAAAGAATAGTTGTGTAGTCGTTGTAATCTGCTGTTTTATTTTGCAGTGATCGTTTTATTTGTAAATCTGAATTGTCTGAAGCCCTAAACTTGCTAAACTGTTTTCGAAAAAAGACTTTTTTTCTTTTGCATTTATTAATAGATTTGTAACTCACACGCCTTTCTGACGTCACAAAACCGACGCAATGGCGTAGTGGTTAGAGCGTCCGCTTTGCAGTCGGTAGACCTGGGGTTCATTCCCCTTGTCGAGTCATATCAAAAGACTTTAAAAAATGGCATCCGCAGCTTCCCTGCTTGGCGCTCGGCATTTAGGGGAGAGGTTGTGGTGAACAAGTTGGCAAGTTTGCTTGTTGTGACCTTGGGCAAGGCACTTAATGGGACGCCTCACCTTTATGTGAAAGACAGGTGGCCCATAAACCTCGAAAAAGTTCTTTGTGACTGCCATAGTTTCCAGCAATTGGAGTTCAGTCAGCACGTTCTTGTTCAAAAGAACTTCTTTTCTACAATACTCGTCGGTACATTAGCAAAAACAATCATTATGTGAACATTACTACCGGTACCGTAAGCTTGCCGGCAAGCTTACTTGTTGTGTCCTTGAGCAAGACACTTCACGGCATGCCTCCATCTTTATGTGGCAAACAGGTGGTGGAGCCAAACAGTCTACCCGTCGTGGTGGCCCAGTCTGAAGAAAGACACGCAAACAGAGCATGAGCTCATACGCGTAAATATATGAATCGGTACCGTAAGTTTTCAATTACCCTTGGTCCAGCAGTTTAGGCAATAGCCCAAAAAATTGTTTAAGAAGTAAGTCACAAAATTATATTTGATATATCAATATCTGGGGGACCGCTGGGACCGCGACCCCCCCCCCCCCCTGCTGAGTAAGTGTATGATAAATTTCTTTGTAAAAAGCTTTTAAACTTTTCATAACTCACGATTTGTCGTTAACTTCAATATTTTGTGAGATTTATGTACTCAAATTTATGACTTTGACGTAACTAACGAAAACAAGCATGCTAGGAGAGAAATAAATGAACAAACCAGTCACGGTTGCAAGTTTGCAATCTTGGTACCGATTTACCGAAATTGATATAAAAACTTAGCGTACAACCCGGCAGCACTAAGATGGAATAATTAGGTGATAGTTCAAGTTAGTTGTTCAAAAAAGGACTTCAGACAGGTAGTTTATCATAGGAACTTTAGTTGAAGATACAGAAGGCCTAAGCTACTGTAAAACCAGGCGTTAGCTTAGGCTAGAAACTATAGCCTAGGTGCTAGCAATCAAATGTATAGCCGGCAAGCCAATTTACTATGCTACCAGACCAATATTTAGCCTAGGATATCGGTATCAGATTGGTGAGGTAGCGAACTGAAATAAGTTCCCTACAGAATCTAAAAATATTTTTCTTTGCAAGTTGTAAGCGCAAGAAACAGGTTGTTTACATGATTTAAGGGGACTGCAAAATTTTTTAAAAAAGCGTTAAGGCATATATCAAACCTAACCAGCGTCGAAGTATGCATATGCGGATGACTTGGCATTGCTGTATGCTTCTTGAGATTGGAAAGCTGTGGAGGATACTCTAAGCCAGGAGTCGGCAACCTACGGCCCGCGGGCCGGATCCGGCCCGCCTAACAAAATCATCCGGCCCGCAGCCCTTTTACAAATTTTAGTAATCGAACTTTGTGGGCTGGCGTAAAGCTTTCATTCACTATAAATGTTTTCCGATCGTATTTGTTTGTGCAAACGTGATAATGGTGAATGCAAGTAACTCTGTTCTATGCTCCTAAGCTTTTTTAAGCCAAAGTCGCATTCAACTACTTTCTTGTGTACTGCTGCTTAAGTAAATCAAGCGTCTTTTATTCGATGACATATTGCATTCGTAACTGATAACTGACAGCAATTTGTGTTACATTTGCGTTTAACCTTGCTTTCAAATTTTGTGGTATATTTTATTTCAAGTAGTATAGCTACCGCCCAAGGAGAGAATTGAGTAAAAGTCATAGGAAGGGTTGCATAGAAGTGCTTGGGGGTTTTAGCTTTGTAATTGAAATGTACGATTTATCCTAATTTGTAATTGTAACTTTATTTAATATTTACCGTAATTACAGAAGTTTGGCTAATAATAGCCATTAAGCATATATTTATCAATTTTTAGCAATCTGGCAATGTTGACAAAACGTAGAAAAGTTGATGCTGAGTGTCGAGCTTTTAATAAAGAATGGGAGAACAAATACTTTTTTGAGCAAACTGCACAAGACGCATCGCTTTCCTGTTGTATTACTTTCAGTCCTTTTTATTAACAATTTTGGTAAACTCACGTGTTTGATTTGCAACGTTTCTGTTGCTGTAAATAAGGAATTTAGCACAAAGCGTCTTTATGATACAAAGCATACTAATTTTTCCAAGTTTACGGGTCAAGCAAGAAAAAAACAAACTTAATCAACTTAGAACCACCTTAAAACAGCAGAGTTCTGTGTTTCAAAGGCAAACCACTGAATTGGAAAATATTACTCTTGCTAGCTACAAGGTAGCACAATTAATAGCGAAAGACAAGAAACCGTTTACTGATGGCGACTTTGTGAAAAAATGTATGATGGCTGTTGCTGAAACCGTATGTTCGGAGAAAATAAAACTGTTTTTTGATGTCAGTTTTTCAGCAATAGCCACAACCCGACGAACAAGAGAGATTTCTGACAACGTAAAATATAACCAGAAAAATTGTTTTGAAGATCTACAGTTCTTCTCAATAGCGATAGATGAGAGCACAGATACAGCTCAGCTGGTGGTATTTGTGAGTGGAGTAAACGGAGATTTTCATGTTGTTGAGAATTTTGTTCAACTGCTTCTTATGATGGGTACTACTTCAGGACCCGATATTCTGAAGACATTACTTCAATGCCTTGAAGCCATGAATATGAATCTCTCAAAACTGGTTTCAACAACGACTGATAGAGCCCCATCAATCGTCAGAAAAATATGAGTGTCGTGTCTTTGCTTCAAAAACGCATGGAAGACAATAGAATTAATAACGACATTTAAAGTTACAGTGTCACATTCATCAGGAAGCATTGCTCGCAAAGGTATCAACCTCAAAGAGCGTCATAGACATAGTGGTAAAATTTCGCCAACTACTTTTACAAAGAGAGATTTGTATCTAGATTTGCTTTATTTCTGCAATGTACGTTGGTTTTATCTAGGTGAAATGCTACGAAGAGTGTAGATATTGAGAGAAAAATTGTCAATCCTTTTTGAAAAAAACATAAATGCTACCGGATTTCGCAATCAAGAATGGGTTCCTAATTTGACATTTTGGGTCAATTTAACATCATCACATTTGGACAACCTGAATTTGCAGCTTCAGGGAAAGCTCCAATTGATACATGAGATGCGGAGTTATGTACGTGCATTCGAAACAAAACTAAGACTTTGGGAAATTCAGTTAGGAAATGCAAATTATGCTCACTTTGCTACACTGCAAGAGAACAAACCTATGAGCACTACTTTATTTGTATCTACGATACGACATTTAAGAACTGAATTTTCATCTCGCCTTGCCGTGCTTCACCGGTTAAAGAATAGTGAAGCTGTTTACCCAGCATGTCGTAAGAGGCGACTATTGGGCACCTACCAATTGCAGTCTGACTGTTAATGGTGGGGTTGCCAGCTTAATTGCTTGGTTGGACCACTCATGTCAGAAAACTGAGGTTGGGGGTAAGCAAGGGCATGCTCCCTGTAGAAAAATTTCGCTCAAACAAATTCCCATCCATGGGGTAAATCCGGCCATCTCTGCTAAAGGGACAACACCGGATGGAAACTGAATCACTACTTAGTGACATTTGTTCTCGCGAAAATGATATCAAATTGTTTAGTACTCCATTTGACATACAGGTCGACGTTGTACCAGAAAGATATCAAATGAAGCTAATTGAGCTGCAGTGTAAAACGAGATAAAATCGGAGTTTAGTGTGAGCATGTATCACTGTTTGACTTTTATAAGAAATATCTTGAATCCAAACGTTATCCCAACTTGGTTAAACATACCACAAAAATGTCATCCATCTTTGGCAGCACTTATGCTTGTAAACAATTATTTTTGACAATGAAACTAACCAAGACCAAGTTGAGAGCACAACCTACTGATAAACATTTGCAAGATGTTATGCTTCTTTCCTCATCAAATATCACCTTCAAAAACTTTCAAATCAAACTCAACATGATATATCACAATAACGTTTCCTGCGGGTATCAATAAATGTATGTATGTTGCATATTATGCTGCCGTTATGAACTGTTAAAATCAGCAGTTATTTCGATTAAAATTTCAAAAATTCGCAAGTTTTAAAAGCAACACTGTTAATGGTAAATTTATACGGCCCGCTGACACCTTGCAGATTTTAATTTTGGCCCTCAGCTAGCGAAAGGTTGCCGACCCCTGCTCTAAGCCAAGACATGTCTACACTTCCAGGTTATCTCCAAACTTGGAGGCTAAAACTCAGCAGTACGAAAACGATGACGGCGGCTTTTTATCTTAACAACAGAGAGGTCAAACGTGAGCTCAATGTTTACAACAATGGAAATCTGTTGCCACCCTGTTCAGTCCCAAAGTATCTTGGGGCAAAGCTGGACAGGTCGCTTACTTTCTGTTGCCACCTCGAGGCTTTGCGCAAGAACTCTCCACCCGAGTTGCGCTGTGGAGGCGACTTGCGGGATCTGGATGGGGTGCAGGTGACTAGACATTGCGCATCTCCGTTTTTTCCTTGGTCTACTCTACCGCTGAGTACTGTGCACCAATTTGGTGTCTAAACTGGACATCCGCGTAAAGCAGTGGACGAAATATAAATGAAGCACGGACTACTTGGAGAGTACTTCATGGGTCCGTGCTTTCATTCCCAGGGTCAGTTCCAGGCCACCTGGAATGAGTCTTCCCAGAACATTTTGGGTAAGGCTCCATTGCCTGCGGACTGGTGTTGGACGTTTTCACTCGTCCATGTAAAAGTGGGGTCTCGCTCCATCACCGAATTGCGAATGTGGCGCCACTGAGCAAACTGCAGATCACGTCACATCCTCATGTCTCATACATCATGTACCAAGAAGAACACGAGGTCTGCAGGTTTGGCATGACGCAACTCGATGTTGGCTTAACACCACCACTGCTGCCAGCATCTAATCTGGGCAGCACAGCAGAAGGGAGTGGTAAAAGGATATACCCTCGGCCCGGGCCTTAATTTGTGGTGGCCCGGATTGAGTTTGGGTGCCTGACCAAACGACGACGACGAGCGTCGAACTGTATACGGAAAATATTTCTGTTCTTGACAAAATAAAGATAATAATAAGGTTGTAGTCAGTTGCCACCTAATGAGCCGCATGGCGAAATAGCTGTAGTGGTTTTATTATTTTATCCTGACGTGTAGTATTTTCAATTACATACGTATAGCTCTAACCTTAGGTATTAATTTGGATATTCAATAAAGGACTAGTTGTTGTTATAATGACTAACTTGTTTTCATATTAGCACCTGAATAGTGCGTCACCAAAACACCCATTGTTAAGAATCTTTTCTACTGCACAAAAACTTTTCGGACACCCTGTATTTTTATAGGCTGTTTGGTTAACCATTTTTTGAAAAGGGCGAAATTGAAGTAGTGCGATTTTGGATGCGCCTCCACAACCCTGCTTCATACGCAAGTTACATACAACATTATAATTCATATACAAATTTCAATCTGAAGATAGTGTTGCTTTAGAAGCCTATAGGAAGGTTGCATATGACGTCAAACATTTCGCACCAAAAAAAGTGGCTGACCAAAACCTGTAATTTATGCTGGAGAGGTATAGGTCAAATACCAACTTTTGGGCTTATTTTGAAAACTAATGAGAAATTAATTAAAAATTGGAATGAATTACTGCTAGTTGGATCCTTGGAAACAAATAAATTTGATCAAAAGCAATTCGGTTAAGATTAGGTCTTTCAGTTGGCTAGCTTTAACTTTGTACTGTGTACTAATTTACAAAAATTGCCCCTAAGAGAAGTGCCATCAAATGCCATTTGCTCCTCAGTTAAAAATAACTCTATACCACTTAGAAACTTGTCGGTACATTAGCAAAAACAACCATTGTCAGATCATTGCTACCGGTATCGTAAGCTTGCCGGCAAGCTTGCTTGTTGTGTCCTTGGGCACGGCATTTAACGGTATGCCTCCATCTTCATGTGGCATACAGATGGTGGAGCCAACCAGTCTACCCGTCGTGGTGGCCCAGCCTGACGAAAGAAATGCAAACAGAGCATGAGCTCATACGCATGATAAAATGAGTCGGTGCCGTAAGTTTTCAATTACCCTGTTTCAGCAGCCTAGGCAATGGCCCAAAAAATTGTTTAAGGAATAGTTAAGATCACAAAATTATATGTAAATATTGTTACAATATTTGGCAACATCTAATGCTTTAAATCTAGTTTTTGCGTAGCCAATCTGTGATTCGAACCCGCGTTGTGTCGTTGTTATGTGTGTTTCACTCGAGGTATCGTTTTTTATTGATTAGTCGTTGGATTGGTAAGGTTGACCCTCGAGCGACGCAGTAGTAACTGTCTTGTTAACACACCTTTACATTATTCTCAAGTAGACACGTTGCAAGAAGGATTACGCTGTTTGTAAAACCTGTACGTTTGAGTAGAAGTCAAAGGACTATCAAAGAAAGCTCGTAGATTCCAACGTAGAGAAAAGTTGGTTGAGCTGTTTCTTGGTCGATTGTTATTGTGTTGAAGCTGTAGTAAAGAAGAAGGTACTTGGGGGTCAAAATAGTTTGAAACCGCTACGCCGTTGCAACGCTACGCCGCTACATCGCTACCCCGCTATACCGCTACACCGCTAACAACGCCAACGTCGCCGAAGCTAACGACGCTACGCCAATCCATCTGTTTTTTCCTATCTGCTTATCACTTTCATTATTTCCATTTTCACTTTTGCGTATTATCAATAAAAATTTATCAAAGGATTTATTCAAGAAAGTCAGACAATAACAGCGTGACGAGAAGAAAAGCGCGTTTCATCTATTTACCACTTCAGCTTCACGACAATCTGTCTCGTGTTCGGAGATTACCCCAGAGGTCTTTGCTCCACGAACCCGTAAGAAAGTTTCAAACTATTTTTTGCTTCGACAAAGTTTCAAGCTAATTGTTGTTTTGCCAAAGTTTAAGCTAATTTTGCTTCGACAAAGTTTCAAGCTAATTGTTGCTTCGCCAAAGTTTCAAGCTATTTGTTGCTTCGCTAAATTGATCAGTTGGAGTTCCTAAACTATTTGGCTGACTCTGTATCGTTCTATTTGCCCCATTGAAGAAAGAAAAGTTGTTTCTCCGTTTCATCCCGTTGGTCCGTTGGATATCCGAACTTGTGCCTTTACTGCTCAACTTGAATTGATCTCCGGTGCTTCGATTTCTGCACGGGAAATTCCGTTTGAAGAAGATATTCTGCAGCAGCGTTGACGTCGTTTATCTGATTCCACGATATAGAAGTTGGACAATAATTGCAGAACAATTAAGATACTGTACTTTTCGTTATTGTTCGAACTCTTACAAACGTCTATTTTTACGGCTATAACAGGATCGTTCTTTGTTCGTAAATTTAGTGTTGTAGAATTGAAAGTTATTAAGCGAAGAAATTGTATTAAGGAAATTGTAAACCTTGCAACTAATTGGCAAAGCAGCATACGGGCGTAAGGACAAGCAACAAGTTCGTCGGTTGAAGTCTCAGTGCTTCTGCATGTGTTGGATTTGTTTTTTCTTTTTTAAGGATAACGTTAATGAGTGGGTTACTTTTGCTTGTGACGGGACGGGCCCTGCTGATGAGTCCAAAAGGACGAAACGCGTCCAGGGATGGTCTCGTCTAAATTGGTTGGGTGGTATACTCATTATTGTTTCCTGGCATATTCATTTTAATAAATTGTTAATGCCCCTTACGCCCGTATGCTGCTTTGCCAATTAGTTGCAATGTTGTAGAATTATTTTACGAGTGTTTGTCGATCATGGATCACCACAGTCGTGACTTAAGTGCAACTCTAAAAGACTTAGAAAACAAATATTTAATATCTGACGGTCTGATGCTTAATCCTGAGAACAAGAACGTTTTGAAAACCCTAATCTCTAGTACTAACATCGATTACGATTCTTTGATGGCTGAATGTATTTTCTTATCGGAGGAAGACCTGTTGCCCGGCACACAAACCAAAAGGATTAGCGTTGAACAAGCTAAATTAGAACTTGACGCCAAGGTTAAAAGTTGGTACGAAAGTGTAGACTCGCCTCCCATTGGCACAAAATCTTTGTGTCCCCTTTCAGTAACCGAGTCTAAGAGATCCTTTCTAGATGGCGGTTCGAGATGTTCAGGACGTAGTTCACGATCTTCACTTTCTAGCTTTAAGCGCAAGGAAAGCCTTGTGAAGTTAAAGTTGGCTTTGTTTGCCAAAGAAAAGGAAAAAGAAAGGTCGCGCATAGCGCAAGGGGCCGAACGAGCTAAGCAAGAGGCCGAAAGTAAAGCCAATGAACAAGAAAGGGCGTTGGGCGTAGAACTGGCCAAGTTTGAGGTTAAGGCGTGGGATGAAGCCTTATCCGATAAAGGTGACAGGTCGAGACCATTAGGACGACCTATTGTGCCTTCATCAGTACAGATTTGCAAAACTTTAAGAAATGCGGAGAAACGGTCAGAACAGAACATTGGAAGAGCTGTGGCTAGGAACGAGCAACGTTCTTTGGAGGATAACAAAACCATGACAATGGCAAATCATTTAGCTACGTCAAAAGGCTATAACGAAAAGTTAAATGGCATGATTAGTCAATATGAACAACCTATAAATGACTCTAGGCAATCTAGAAAATTTGCGGAACCGGAATATGAGGAAGACAGAAGGAATGTTACCCCTCTGGTGACTCACTGGCATGCTCCTGCTGGACAGTCCACGTCGATTCCAATCCTTACTTCTCAGGACTATCCACCTCCTAGACCGGTAATTCCAAATTTCGACGGAGATCCTCTAACCTATTGGCTCTTCATACGTAGTTTCGAAGCACACATTGCCACGAAAATGTCTTCAAATTCCGCAAAATTAGTCTACCTTTTACAACATTGTTCTACGAGAATTAGACAGAACTTGGAACACTTGGCTCGCGATGCCGAATCTGGATATGGACTAGCCATGGACAGTCTATATAACGACTATGGCCAACCACACATTGTCGCCCACCATTGTGAGCAGAAACTCTTGGCTGCACCAAGGCTGAAAACGAAGGACCCAAAAGAACTAAAGACTTTGTCAGTGCTCATGGACAAATGCGTAGCTATGTTGAGGGACGTACAAGATTCTGCAACCTTAAACTCTCTAGGCACCATCCGACGAATTATCGAAAAACTTCCTGAACAAACGCAAAAGGACTGGGCCAAGTGGTCGTATCATGAGTTTAAAGACTACAGGAAGACAAGCGAGGTTTGAAGAGTTGGTGAGATTTGTCCAAGACGAGGCAGCAGAAGCAAACTCATTGTATGGACAGGTAGTGTATGGAAACCTAAAACAGAGTCTTCATGTAGGACAGAGAGGAGCAACCATACTAAACACTACGGCTATCCCTGACTTTACTCCCAAGACTGGAAGTCTGACTTGTCCCTTTTGTGACGGAAAGCATGAACTATCTGCTTGTTCACGTTTTAAAAAATTGCGAAGGTACAAGCGTATTGCCTTTTTGATGAAGCAAGGCCGTTGCTTTCAATGCTTAGATGCTGGATACACAAGCCGAGACTGTAAATCTAAACAAAGGTGCGACGTAGAGGGATGCACTAATGACCGGCATCACACTCTGCTTCATAAGAATAACGCATCAGGGCCGGCCGATAGTGAAAAGGTACTGTGCGCCGCTACGAAGAATATCTATTCGGACCGAGATTCTAGTGGTCATTTTTTCATGATCTTCCGGTGAAGATATGTCACAGTGGGAAAGAGCTGTTGACTTATGCTCTTTTGGATAGTGGATCACAACGAACATTTTGCACACGACGTATTGCTGATGAGTTGAACGCTAATGGATCACAGCAGACCATCTCTATAAGTACGCTATCATCAGGAGTTCAGCCGACCCCCATAGAGACCGAGGCTATAACGCTATTAATGAGTGGTGTTGATGAAAACTGTAGCGTGAGCCTTAGAGAGGTTCTAGTTGTAGACGCCATTCCTTTAAAGGCAGCTCAAGTGCCAGTTAGTAGCAAGTTGAATAATTTAGAGCACTTGAAGGACATCTCATTTAAAGAGCTTTCTGACAAGACCATCGGTCTTTTAATTGGAGTGGACACATCTGTGGTATTTCGGGCACTGGAGAACAGATTTGGACCGGAAGAAACCCCTGATACTATCAGAACTTCTCTTGGGCGGGTGCTGTTTGGCCCCGCCCTTCATTGTCAGTGTTGCGCTGAAGTGAGAAACAATAGTGCTACGGACACTTACATGCATGTCATTCTTCCAGAAAACGCAAAGGTAGATCTAAACTTACCCCCGCACGAATACGAAGTTAATTGTGGTTTGGACCATGATAATTCCCGAGAAGATCGCCTGGCACATAAAATAATGAAGGATTCGATCAAAATTGTCAATGGTCACTTTCAGCTACCCTTGCTTTGGAGACATAAGAATGTCTTCCTTCCCGACAACAGAGCAATGGCGGAAAAAAGGTTGGAGTCATTGAAACGTAGGCTCTGGAAGGACGAATCGCTACACAAAAAATATGCGGGCGTTATGCAAGACTACAACGAGAAAGATTACGCGGAAAAGGTCAGAGATGACGGCAAACGAAATGCTTGCACCTGGTTCCTACCCCATCACCCAGTTATGAATCCGAAGAAGCCGGACAAGATAAGAGTCGTTTTTGATTGTGCAGCAAAGTTTATGGGACTGTCTCTAAATGACAAGCTTCTACAAGGACCTGACCTCCTCTCACGTTTGTCAGGGGTATTGACACGATTTCGACTTAAACCTATCGCTCTTGTTGCGGACATAGAAGCAATGTTCCATCAAGTTAAAGTCAGCCCGGAAGATCGAAGTGGCTGCAATTCTTATGGTGGCCAGATGGAGACGTTGACAAATGACCAGAAGTTTATAGGATGACAGTCCATTTGTTCGGAGCAACATCATCCCCTAGTTTCGCTTCCTTTTGTCTAAAACAGACTGCAGCTTTATCCGCTGAGAATTGTTCATCTCAAACAATTGAAGCTATACAAAGAGCGTTCTATGTTGACGATTGTCTTATGTCAGTAGAAACCAGCGAAGAAGCCGCAGATTTGGCCAACGAGCTGCGAAATGCCTTGTCCAGCTATGGCTTCTGACTTAGAAAATGGCTTTCAAATTGTGAACGAGCTCTTCGTAAGGTGCCCGAGGAGGATCGTTGCGAGAAATACAAGGAATTATCGCTGGAACGCACAACAAGTCAGCGAGTGCTAGGTGTGCATTGGGAAATAGTAGTAGATGAGTTTGGAATCAAAGTTGATATGCCAAGAAAGCCCTGTACGAGACGAGGAATCATGTCAGCTAGTCATTCCTTGTTTGATCCACTAGGATTTGTTGCTCCAGTGCTAGTAGAAATAAAGTTGCTGCTGCGAGAAATGAAAGGTGATGATTGGGATGCCGCTTTGTCTGAGAAGAAAGAGGAACGATGGAGAGCTTGGATTTCAGCGCTGTATTATTTGGAAGAGTTGAAAATACCACGTTGCCTTAAGCCCTCTGATATGAATTGCACCATTTCTCTGACGCTTCTGGAGAAGCTTATGGTGCCGTATCTTATCTCCGCATTGCCGATAAGAGTGGCAAGGTGCATTGTTCGTTTCTGATGGGGAAGTCGCATCTCGCACCTGCTCCCATGACTACAATACCTCGATTAGAGTTGCTGGCGGCTATCGTCTCTCTGCGTCTTGACCAAATGTTAAAAAAGGAATTGCCGTTGGTTATAGAAAAAACTTATTTCTGGTCGGATTCAACCTCCGTCTTGCTTAGCATCTATAACAGCAATAAAAGATTTCCTGTCTTCGTTGCCAACAGATTGGCAGAGATCAAAAGGAACAGCGACACACAGAGTTGGAGGTACGTCCCGTCGAAGTTGAACCCCGTAGACGAGACGACAAGATGCAAGCAGGCACAAGCGTTCGTTGAGTCTTCCATGTGGTTGTCGGGACCAGAGTTTCTACAACAGGCTGAAGAGGAGTGGCCGGAACAATTGGAAAGTTTGGAACAACTTCCAGAAGAATTTCCTCTGTTCAAAAAAGGGATGCAGATTGTTAGCAATTTAGTCGTTCAGTCTGCAATAGAAACGCCTACAGACCGCCTCATCGAAGAGATTAAGAGACCTCTTACACCTAACGATGTGCTACAGCTCTGTCCGGCGTCGGGTATGCCTCCCACTGATACTGCGAATAGCGATTCCTTAATTGTCCGTAAGTGACGCCATGCCCAGCATTTTGCCAACCTTTTTTGTAGACGGTGGGCCCAAGAGTATTTACCTACCATAAAGTATCGTCAAAAATGGTATGAAAGAAAACGTAATGTGATGGTGAACGACATTGTGATTCTTGTCGATAAAAATACGCCAAGAAGTAAATGGCCGTTTGGGGCGTATTTTGAAAACGTTTCCGGATGCCAAAGGTTTTGTGCGCTCGGCAATTGTAAAAATGCACGGTAGTGAAGTGAAACGTCCCGTTTCGAAAATGTGTGTTGTTGCCCGAGCCACAAGTAAAAATGATATCCCATCTTGGATATCAACCGTTTAAGGGTCTCATTGCTGTGTTATGTTTGTAGAATATGTATATAGTGTAAATACGTTTATATGTGTTTGCTATATTTTGTTTCAATGTTGTTACTAATTTAAAGCCTTATGTATTGCCACTGCTGTACAATATTTTGTGGGAAATATCTTCCTTTAGTCGTATATTTGAGGGGAGTGTAAGTATTGTTACAATATTTGGCAACATCTAATGCTTTAAATCTAGTTTTTGCGTAGCCAATCTGTGATTCGAACCCGCGTTGTGTCGTTGTTATGTGTGTTTCACTCGAGGTATCGTTTTTTATTGATTAGTCGTTGGATTGGCAAGGTTGACCCTCAAACAACGCAGTAGTAACTGTCTTGTTAACACACCTTTACATTATTCTCAAGTAGACACGTTGCAAAAAGGATTACGTTGTTTGTAAAACCTGCACGTTTGAGTAGAAGTCAAAGGACTATCAAAGAAAGCTCGTAGATGCCAACGTAGAGAAAAGTTGGTTGAGCTGTTTCTTGGTCGATTGTTATTGTGTTGAAGCTGTAGTAAAGAAGAAGGTACTTGGGGGTCAAAATAGTTTGAAACCGCTACGCCGCTACAACGCTACGCCGCTACATCGCTACACCGCTATACCGCTACACCGCTAACAACGCCAACGTCGCCGAAGCTAACGACGCTTCGCCAATCCATCTGTTTTTCCTATCTGCTTATCACTTTCATTATTTCCATTTTCACTTTTGCGTATTATCAATAAAAATTTATCAAAGGATTTATTCAAGAAAGTCAGACAATAACAGCGTGACGAGAAGAAAAGCGCGTTTCATCTATTTACCACTTCAGCTTCACGACAATCTGTCTCGGATTCGGACTACCCCAAGAGTCTTTGCTCCACGAACCCGTTACATTATATTTGATATATCAATACGACTGGTCTGCAAGCACTATTGACAAAAAATTTCAAAGAAGTACTGATTTTATCCATCAATATCTAATCGAACATAAGACAAGCGGTATAGAAGGCTGCCTGTCATTTAGGCTACAGTATTGTTCAAGCTTATAACTTTTCAGCCTGGTTATGCAACTCAATATACTGTATAAGTTACACTTTACAATTAACTTAAACTCAGCATTCCCAAACACGCTGATTAATCGAATATCAAACCTTCACAGAAGCTGGCTACAAATAAGCCTGCATGTTTAGCCCATAAAATCAGCCCAACTATTTGCAATAACAAGCAAACTTTAGTATCTCTTATCTTACTTTGACTTGAGATTCATGGCTTAGTATCATTAAAACAGCATATTTAACGTTCATTCAAGAACTGTCACGTTTATCCATTTGATATGCAAAAACACTGACACTGGTCAGCCCCTTTTTTCAAAAACACACTTTGATGACGTTTAATCACGTGCGTGCAACCTTCCTATAGTTGACTAAACTAAAAACACAAGCGTATTGAAAAGTCACCAAAACGAAAAATTGTAGATGTAGCTTAGCAGTTTTAGTTCATTATTTTCTTCATAATTGAATAAGTGTGAATAAAACAGTATTTGAGTAAGGTTAATGTCAGGGGTGTGGAAGCGGAAGCGGTCCTTTTTCTGTGGAAGCGGAAGCAGAAGCGTGAAAATTCTACCGCTTCCACATAGGTTGTTTGACTTGAAGAGTAACTTGGCGAAACATTTTGTCCATTTACCAATGAAGATTAAGCGGTGAAGTTGCACAATAAGTCTGAACGACCGCGCGATATAAGTAGCGCGAGAGAACAAGAAAAAGTATAACTAACATCACATTTTATATTGATTATGGGTAAGAAAAAGATAGTTCGGACAATGAAACGTAGCTAATAAAATGATGATTTGATTAAACTTGACTAACCTTGGTTGGGGGGTTGAAAACGTTAAAAAAATATTTTCACGACGGAAACAGCTTGATCAGTCCACATCAGTGCTCTTCAACAGGGTTTTTGCAAAACATGCAGTTGTGTTAAGTGAGTTTTAAGGGTTCCGTGAGGGGACCACGAAGTTTCTTCGTTTATTACTAGTATTTATTTCTTATTTCAGTATACCGGTATTGATTTCTTATATGTAATGATGTTCCGTGTATATAAATAGTATTGAAATCTTAGGATAGCAAGTTGCAGATTGTGACGTAATTCTGTTTGCAACTTTAGGAATGTCTGATTTGCTAACTCCCATTGTAACGTAATAGTGCGTCTGCAATTTCAGTTTTGCTGTTGTTGTTGCTACCCGACCCCTTTCGAGGGATGGGGGCATGGCGGAAGACCAAAGAGCCCCAGAAGTCGGGAACTACCCACAAAGGTCGTAGAGAGACAGAAAATTGCCAAAGAGCGAGCGACGCCAAGAGTCCGTAGCTGGACAGTGCAGAATGAGATGAGAGGTGTCCGCAAGCGCTGCAGGAAGGATTCTCGCATCTGCCAATCCTAGAGAGATAGGAGCTCTTCAGAAGGCTGTGTCCATTGCAGCGAAGGCGAGAGATATTACAGCGAGCATGACGTAGAAGTACAAGCTCCTCGGTGGAAATCGAGGAAACCTGTGTGTCGAAGAATTTAGATGAGACAGTATGCCTTTAGTCCGAGAAAAGAGAAGAGTGGATACCAGAGATAAGAGAAGAGTGGCTACAAAGGATTGCAGAGGAAACAAGTAGCGCTCCTCGTCTGGCCAACCCATCAGCCGTGTCGTCGTCCGGAAGAAACGAGTGTCCGTGGACTCATTGTAGCGTGATAGCACTGGAGAAAAGAGAAAACAGTTTCTGACAGAGATTGAGGTAAAAGGAAAGATGGAGGAGAGAACAGGGTGGCGAGGACAGAACGAGAGTCAGACAGTAGGAGAAGAGAAGAGAAATGGCAGACTTGTTGGACGTTGGTGCTGCCGAGACCAGCAAAGAGTGTGCAAGATGGCGCAAGCTTTAGCGGAAATACTTGAGCATGCTGGGCATGCTGAAAAGAAAAGGATGGCCTCGATGCCACAGAAAGAGCAGTTGGCAAGTATGCCAGACCCGTCTTTACCAAAAGGGAAAGGAACAGAGTCGTCTGTCCAGAGCACCAGATCGTAAGGAGGGCATTCAGTGTCACAGAAATAAAGAGAACAGCAGCAAAGGAAAGAAAAAGAGACGAGTATTCCTCTGCTGAAGGACAGTGAGAGTCAAAGTAAAAAGCAAAGTTATCTTGATAAGCTTTCCGAAAATTCGAGGAAGGGAGACGTTCGTTGGGGCGAAAGACCGGAGAAAGAGGGACGGTAAGTGGAATTGGTAGGTGATTAGAACACAGGTTCTGAAGCACCTCCCTGGAGCAAGGTAGGGCGAGAGAGAAAAGAGCAAAGGAGGTGTCGGGGTAGGAGCGACTGCTAGAGGAGCAATGAAAAAGAGTAGGTATGTCAAAGTCAGCGGGAGGAGGTGACCCGATCGAATGAAAGCACTGTCCTGCATTCAACACGAGTTCTAATATCTAAATAAAAGAAACGTAGAGTAGTTTGGAACAATAAGCTCAATCGAAGTAGTTAAAGTAATTGCAATAAATGAAGGTTTTTGTCCCCTCAAAATGATAAAGTGTAGAAGAAGGCAGGCTACAGACCCACGAAAGTTAAAAAAATTGTCATCGGTCGTTTTCTCGTTTTTTGTTGGTAGAAGCAGAAGTGGTGGAAGCGGAAGCAGAAGCGGAAGCGGTTAAAAATAACAGCTTCCACATCCCTAGTTAATGTACCGTATTGGTGTAATGTAAGACAATATAATTCATTCGGACAAAAATAATGTTAATGGTGACGTTGGTGACCACTCTACTGTAGTATTAAAAAGGTGTGGGCCTAAAATAGTTTTGTGTGATTGCTCTCGCTGCCGTGCTATAGCAAAATAACAGTCTACTACGCTAATATTAAAAAAAAAAATTGACGGAGCAAGCGCCTGACTCTTTGCATCTTGATTCGTGGCATTCTTTTCAGAATGCTCGTCAAATAGGCCCGTGGCTACTGCCTATAGTCTCTCATCTCCAATGCAATACCTCGAAAATTCTAGGCATATAGCACATCTTTCAATTCCTTTTTCATATGTTTGTTGGGAGTTATCATATAATGCCACTGTACAGATTTTTTAAGCTAATACTGGTTGCACCAAATAATTTTTTTAGCGAGAGGAAGCTGTATGAGTGTAATTAATTGCTTTTGTGTGTGTGTGTATGTTTTGTTTTGATGTTTTTTTTTTAATATGGACTGATGGAGTCCGAGATAAATAAAGTGTAGCGTCAAACTGCAACACTGAGCATACGCAGAAAACCACCGAAGGCCTAGATACGCTAATATAAAGAAAATCAAAATATTAAATAGTGAAATGTAGCGAAACGCACAGATTGGAAGGCGAAGCCCTGCATAAGCTGATACAAGCAAAAAAGTTTCAACAGTCTAAGTTTCAAAATTGCGGCCCCTCTTCTTTGAAATTTCTGGATACACCCCTGAATATGAATAATTTGCAAGCACTATTGGCACAAAATTACTGATTTTATCAATCAATATTTAATCCAACCTAAGACAAACGGTACAGAAGTTTGCCCTGTCATTTAGGCTACAGTATAATTTAAGTTTACAACTTTTCAGTATGTTTATGCAACTCAATATATCGTACTGTATAAGTTACACTTTACAATTAACTTAAACTCAGCATTTCCAAACACGCTGATTAATCGAATATGAAATCCTCTCTAAAGCTGGCTACAAATAAGCCTGCACGTTTAGCCCATAAAATTACCTCAGCTATTAGCAATAACAAGCAAACCTTATCACCTCTTGCTTTACTCTGATTTCCGATTCATGCCTTAACATCAGTAAAACAACATATTTAACGTTCATTTAACAACTACCGCGTTTATCGATTTGATTTGCAAAAAACGATATCACTCCTATTCAATTCAATGCAAAAACACTGACACTGGACATCGTAACGGCATAATAGTTACTTGGGTACCCATGCTGGCAACCCCATTTATTACCGCTTGGCAGCAAAGCTGGAATTCACATAGACTGCCCAGTTAGTGCTAGACAACTATTATATTAACCCATTAAATGCCGACGTCAAAAATTGATAATAATTGGAAATTCTTTTAAGCAGTTGATTTTTTTATCTACTCTAAGTCATAAAACGAAAAAAAAAATTTTTTTTGCCAGGTACTTTTTTTGTTATTTAATGTCAACTTAAGTTGCCAACGGCCATTAATGTAGTCAAAAAACAATAATTTTGTTGACTGGTTTGTAACTCTACAAAATATGCTCCCAGGTAAAAACAATTATTCGCGTGAGGAGCATGTATAGAAACCTATTTTTCTTGACTGTCTTTTATGTTTATGGCTGTTTTACCACTTATTCGTTGATAAAAGTTGCAACTTATTGACTTAAGTCATTGCAAATATAGACATCGAATAACATTTATTTTGCCAGCGTCAAAACATTATCAACAAAAGCAGAAACTTGTCAAAAATGCACATTTCTTTGCACGTTAGCCTTTGTAAAGCTAGAAGTCGCTTTTATTCCAATCTCTTGCTTTAGTTTGTCTGCAAAAATAATATTACAAAGCGCTACTTTCATGAAAGCACTTAAAACAGTCTGATGGGTGCAGGGTTATTTTGCATTTTTGGCATATAAATACTGAGCGACGTTTGCAAACTTTGCAGCGTCTGTATTTTGACTGGCCTTTGATCACCACATGGTCAAGGTTATCTGTACGTAAGTTTTCCAATACTTGCTGACCATATTGCAAACTAGACAACTTTTTTCGCCTGGATGAAGCAAGCGTTGTGGCGACTATTTCCCTCATAAAAGCCAGCATTGGAATATTTTTGCCGTGAATTTTTTTGTAGAGCAACCAAGCATTGGTCATAGCAGCATTAAGACTCCATGCAAAAAAAGGCCACCACTGTTTTTTTGATCGAATATGAGCTCTGTATGTAACAACAAATTGATCAAACAGATCCACTCCTCCCATTTTTTGATTGCATAACATCAGAGCGTGCGTCATCGGCACATTGATTTTTTTCTTTTCCACTTTTGACCACCATTTGATAAAGCTTTCTGGTTCAGCTCCAGCATAATTTGAAGCGCATGTGACAATAGCTGTGTCATGCCAAACTACAACTGCATTTCCACGAGTATCGGTGCTGCAGTCATAAAAGCCCCTTTCAGTTTTCTTTATTGCTTGCTTTGATGGAATTGCTGCATTTTCCAAGCGATTTTGCCGAATAGTGCCCAGACCTCCGATGCCCCGTTTTGAAAGCTCATCAAGCAAAGGAAAAGAGGTAAAAAAGTTGTCAAAGGTAACAGAAGAAGCACTTGACAAACCGCATTTTTCAATTAGACCCAACACTACATCAGCACCTTGGCCGAGGCCAGTGTCTGACAGCTTAGTGTCAGCTCCACAGTACGGTTCAGCGTGAAATAAATATCCATCAGTTGAAGCAAGGCACCACAACTTGATGCCAAACCGAATTGGCTTGCCGCGTATGAACTGTTTGGTTCCATGCTTTCCAAAGTATGGAATCATGGTTTCATCGATGCTATGGTCACTAGCGCTGAAGTGCTTTTTGAAGTTGCAATTTAGCGTGTCAAATAGACAACGCACCTTGTAATATAGGTCAGCATTTATTTCAGCATTGTTAGCCAAATGTAAATTTGAAAATATATCTCTAAATCGATTTCGGCTCATTGCATTGGCTACTGCCACATTGTGCGTGTCTGGAGAAACTGTCTAATATAGTTCACGATACGGCACTTTGCAATATCCAAAAAGCAAGATGATTACAATTACAGTTTTGATTTTACTTTCATCTGCATTTAAAGTTTGGCCATGTTGGGAAGCGTAGAGATTGTTTGGCTGGTGATGTAAGTTAGAAGGTCAGGAGAAAACATGGATTAAAAACAATCCAAAGGGCTTTTCACAGTATCTCTAGTTAGTTGTGGTATAGAAATGGAGCCGGACAACTTTACTTTAGCATTAGTTAACAAAAATTGTTTCTTCCATTTTCTAGCAGCTCTTTTACTTGTTTTGCGCTTTTTTTTACATGCACCTCCTTTTTCGCTTTGAGTAAATGCCCCTGACTTGTTTTCTACAATATTTAAACTGCATGCTGAGTTGAGCAAACGCTTCGGCAAGTGATAAGTGTGACCTTCATTTAAGTCATCAGAGGCATCACTATCTTGGTCAGATTGAGTGCTTACTCTTTCTAGAGGAGGTATCATTACAAGAGTAGTTTCTTCAGCATCTGAGTCAATGTTAGAAAAAAGATCGATGTCAGGATCCATCATCATGTCCAGGGCATCATTCAATGTGTACCTAAATCAAGTAATAAAAATTAACTGTAGATCACTGTCCAATGCAGTTCCTTTTTTTTGCCTAATTCAACATTTTTAGTGTTGCTGTGAGCAGCACCAGTTTATTAGATAAAAAGTAGTTTGTACACTATTATACACTGGTAAGTGAATAGATTTGGTGTAATCCACGAAAACATTTTTAACAATATACCAACTTCAGCCAGTGACATATTTTAAAAATCATCACACACAAAAAGACTGCTTACTGATTTTACCACAAAATCCAAATTTTTAGATTTTTGAACAATAAAAGTAGTCAACGTAAGCACTTGCAACTAAAAATTATGTGCAATATATAAGTCATAATGTCACACGGCTATAAACAACTTCACTATGCTGACTATTATTCTACAGTTAGCACAAAAAATAAAAAATGCAAGGCACAAATTATTGTATCAAGAAGTTTGAAACCTCAACTAAAAATGTCATAAGCATTACTCTAGTTTTTGTTGCCAGAAGTTACTCTCTTACGTGTTTTTTGTGTTTGCATGATGGTAATGAGATTAAAATAATCAGTAAAATGAATCACCTGGATAGCCTAGTGCAACTATAAAAACACGAGGCTAGCAGCGAGCAAAACCTTAGATAATAATTGATGCTAGAAGAATAACAAATGATTAATTAGTACCTACCTTTCCATAACTTTTTCAGAAGATTGACAACCATTTATAGAACGCTTTGAGCAAAGCTTCTCAGTCATTTTGAGGGTTTCTTAGTCATGCACTAAATTAGTTATGAGCACAGACCTACGATAGGCCTACTAGACTATAACGGTTATTACAGTTGGGTATCGGGCTATAAGAATTGTACAAAATCAAAATATAAAACAATAATACTGTCACTCTGACTTTTGACATAAACAACACCAGGAACTAAACTGCTTTTTTAATATGTTGATTGCATTTAGCATACGTTTAAATTTTGACCTCATTATACGCCAGTGGCAACTTTAGTTGCCAGCAACAAACACGCCCTTTTAATTTTGCCATAAAAAGCAACAATTGTATGAAAACAGATTCGGCAAACCAAACAAGCATTTATCTTTCATAATTAAAGGATTTTTATCATTCCAAACTCTTTTCATCTATTTTCTGTCGCTTATTAGTAACCCGACATGACCACAAACGCAATTTTTACCGTTTTTTCAAGTTGCTCATTTTTATTTAGTCATTTTAGAGTTTCCACTAAAAAGAAACTTTAATTAAAATACTGTTACTTTTTCCGCATCAAATCAGCTTTTTATTGCTATGAACACTTCCAAATATGACTAACTATTGCACAGCAATCAAAATTTTTCCGGTATTGTCTTTTTGGCAACTAAAGTTGCCAATCACGTTTAGTGGGTTAATGCAACTGCGGCTCATGTAAGCTGCCAGTTAATGCTAATTAGACAAAGTGGAATGTAGCTAGAATCCATGTAGGCAGCCCAGTTAAGTGCTAGGCAAACAAAGTAAGGTGGAGCTGGGGTCCATATAGGCAGCTCAGTTAAAAGCTATGCAGACAAAGTGAGATCCAGCTGGGGTCAATGTTGGCAGCACAGTTAATGCTAGGCAGACAAGATGGGATGCAGTTAGGTTTTATGTAGACAGTCCAGTTAATGCTAGGCGGACAAGATGGGATGCAGCTGGGGTCCATGTGGGCAACCAATGAGGGTACCCCACACTGGACCTAGCTTTTGCCCACAATCATATTTTTGCAGGTCCCTGATGGGCAACCTACCTGGGGTCCAGGAAGTTATTCTATTGAGCCCAGATGGGTCCCAGATATTTATGCTGATTGGGAGTGTTTCAATATTTAGCTGCATCATCAATCTTTCCGATTTCCGAAAAAAATTACAACTTTAAGCAATAAAGTATCAACAAAATCAACTGATAGCAAAGCCTCCAGTGAAATTCTATGCAAATCATGCCTTGTTGATTCTACAATCCTGATCCTCTTTGGAGGGCGCCGCAAATGGTGATGGCGTCACGTGAAATTGATGTACATGGTGTTAGTCAGAAAATTGTTTTCCAATTTCACTAGTTTTCTTATGTAAGTGTGTTCATACAGAAAATGTCTGTCATCGATGGTTTATCTACAACATTGCACACAATAGGAAGTTTGCATATGACGTCAAACATTTCGCACCAAAAAAAGTTGCTGACCAAAACCTGTAATTTATGCTGGAGAGGTATAGAGCAAACACCAACTTTTGGGCTTATTTTGAAAAATAATGAGAAATTAATTAAAAATTGGAATGAATTATTGCTAGTTACATCAAACAATTTGGTTGAGACCAGGTCTTTCAGTTGGCTGGTCTAAGCTTAGTACTGTGTGCCAATTTAAAAAAGTTATCCCTAAGAGAAGTGCCATCTAAATACAATTTGCTCCTCAGTTAAAAATAACTCTATACCAATTACATACTCGTCGGTACATTAGCAAAAACAACCATTACCTCATCATTACTACCGGTACAATAAGCGCCGGCAAGCTTGTTTGTTGTGTCCCTGGGAAAGGCATTTAACGGTATGTCTCCATCTTTATGTGGCAAACAAATGGTGAGGCCAAGCAGTCTACCCGTCGTGGTGGGCCAGCCTGACGAAAGACATGCAAACAGAGCATGAGCTCATACGCATGAATAAATGAATCGGTACCGTAAGTTTTCAATCACCCTGTTTCAGCAGCCTAGGCAATGGCCCAAAAAATTGTTTAAGGAGTAGTTAAGATCACAAAATTACATCTGATATATCAATACGACTGGTCTGCAAGTACTGTTGACAAAAAATTTCAAAGAAGTACTGATTTTATCCATCAATATCTAATCGAACATATGACAAACGGTACAGAAGTTTGCTATGTCATTTAGACTACAGTATAATTTAAGTTTACAACTTTTCAGTATGCTTATGCAACTCAATATACTGTTTTAGTTGCACTTTACAATTAACTTAAACTCAGCATTTCCAAACACGCTGATTAATTGAATATGAAACCCTCACAGAAGCTGGCTACAAATAAGCCTGCACGTTTAGCCCATAAAATCAGCCCAGCTATTAGCAATAACAAGCAAACCTTAGGATCTCTTGTCTTACTTTGACTACAGATTCATGCCTTAGCATCAGTAAAACAACATATTTAACGTTCTTTCAACAACTGTCACGTTTATCCATTTGATTTGCAAAAAACGATATCACTCCTATTTAAATCAATGCAAAAACACTGACGCTGGTCAGCCACTTTTTTCAAAAGTGCGTTTTGATGACTTTTGATCACATGCATGCAGCCTTTCTATTGGCAAGTTGCCTTCTGATTATGGGCGTAACAATGCTGGCAAATATAAGAAGATTTTTAGTGTTGTAGTGATCATGTTACCTTTGCCCTTAGGCTTGCCCCGCGCGTGTTTGTTTTCGTGTATTGCTAAGTGCTAACTCGTGTTTATTTTCATTTTCGTAGAAACGTGAGCCATGCATTCCTTTGTCTTTCTAAAGTGATTATGTAACCTGTGCCCTCACCTCACCTATGCGCTTCTGTTTCAAATGTTGTATGTTTTGCGTTTCGTTATGTTTGCTTAGAAATGTGAGTCATGCATCCCTTCGTGTTTCGGAACATTAATCCTCGTGCGTCATTTTATTTTTCGTAGAAACATGACTCATACGTTGCCCGTCTTCAGCCCACGAAAAATTATTTCTCGTGCCTTTTTTTTTAAGATACAAATATCTCTTGGTCTTTGGATAAAACAACAGATCATAAATCAGAAATCATAAAACAGAATTAACTTTTGGACTGAATATGTTGCTAAATTTTGAAATTGTACGATAATTTTTGGTAAAAGATTTAATAAACAAAACAGAGAAAATTCGTGTCAACTGAAAACTTAAGGATAATTCGATGTCAAAGAACTCCCGTGAATTTAAGTAATTAAGTGTAGGTCAGTAGGCTCACGGTACAGCACGCCACGCCTCTGGCACTACATTTTCTGGTGCCTCGAGTGAGGAACATCATCCTGTGACGAGTGAGAAACATCATTCTGTGACGAGTGAGAAACATCATCCTGTGACGAGTGAGGAACATCATCCTGTGACGAGTGAGGAACATCATCCTGTGACGAGTGAGGAACATCATCCTGTGACGAGTGAGGAACATCATCCTGCAAGATTACGAAGACAAGAAAAAGACAGCAAGTATCTTTGCCAAATCAAAAGTAGGAACTTTTTATTTCTATCAGTGATTATGAACCGGTTCGTTTGTGCATCATCAGCAGTTCACCCTAGTGTTGGTGTGCCAGTTTTTTCTAGCCGGCGTTTTTTTTACGCCTAGGATTCCCAGAGCCCGTGGTAGACCCAGGCATTGTAGTTTAGTTGAGAACACAACAAGCCCAGGCCATATAAGCAGCGGTCGCGTTGAGGGAGCCCAGGAAAATTGCATAAATTAGTATTTTGGTCACCCGCAGGCAGAGCTACACCAGGGCCATTTCAAAAATTACACATTGGGGAGGCTATGCCTAAATAGTTTTCCTAACGGGGAAAGCAGTGTTGCAGGTGGAGAATCCCTTCACTATAATGGCCAACATAACCTAGTGAAGTTGCCCACTTTTTGGGATACCGACCAAGATTTGTGGTTCACCACGATCGAGAACATTTTTCAGCTGCACCGCGTAACTTCCGAGCGAGATCGCTTTGAGCTAACGTTAGGCGCCCTTGACCTTCGACATTTGCAGAAGATCCGCTGCGTGATTCAAGATTTGCACACCGATTGTCCTTATTCACAAGTCAAACAAGCGTTGACCAAGGCTTATTCTGTTCCTAAGCGAGAACAATTAAATGAACTTTTATACCACACTTCCTTAGGAGATCGACGCCCCACAGAACTTTTAGCGCACATAAGGGAGTTGTTAGGAACTCGGGTTTCACCAGAGTATCTCGAAAAGCTTTTCATGGATAAATTGCCTTCAGATGTTCAACGTATAGTCGTCGCGTGTTGCGCGGAAAATCTTGACGATATCGTCGAAAGAGCAGACCGAGTCTTGGCAGAGGACACGAGCGCGATTCGTACCGTCAATTCTAGGAAACGAATCGAACTCAGTCAGAGTCTCCTGACCTGACACTACACAAGAAGGCAGACTCCTCAGCAGAGTCTTTCAACCAGATGGCACTGGCTCAAGAGAGTATTTTCCGGACTACCAATTCATGCCACACACAGCCTAATGGCAACACCCACTATAGTACTCGCACCTTATTCAGCTCTACACCTCGCTTGACACCCGCGAACAAATCGTTAGGGCCCAACAACTATCACCAGCCCCGCAACCTGTCCACCTCTTGCCTTACTCCCAGATCTACCACACCAGAGCCAGGTTACTGCTACTACCATGCCAAGTTCGGCCCCAGCGCCAGAAATTGTCAAACACCTTGTTCATGGAATCAGACCGCCAGCTGTTCTCGAGACTTTCGTTCGCCACAAAGCAGGAATACTGTCAATCCACTTTCTGATGACGATGGACCCTTCCCTTCTGACTTGCTTTTTATAAAGGACCCACTAAATGACCTCAACTTCATGATTGACACTGGTAGTTCTAGGAGTTTGTTGCCCTGCGACTTATCCCCCGACCAAACCAAAGCCAAAGGAAAAATGTTTGCCGCCAACGGATTCGAAGTCACACTTTTCGAAACTGTCCACTTAATCATATCCCTAGGAGTGGGACGCCACCTCCCCTGGCAGTTTACAAGAGCTAATGTTTGATTTCCTGTCATAGGGATGGACTTTCTTTGGCATTATGGCTTAATTGTTGATACCGTAAAACCATGTTTGCGCAACGCCACCACAACTGGGCGTGAGAAAAAGAAAAAAACCTCAGAACCCGGACGCGGTGGTTGTGCTGAGCAAGATCTTAACCCTGACATTGAACCAGTCCCTAACAATGAGACTCTCAAAACCTTGCCTATTCCCTCCTCCGTTGAAGAGCTTTTGCACTCTTACCCATGCTTGTTTGCTTTGTCTAATTATTCCCGACCGCACCGACACAAAACCCAGCACTATATTGAAACTACAGGTCCACCGGTGTTTTCTCGCGTACGAAGATTGCCACCTGAGAAGATGGCAATCCTGAAGCGGAAGATTGAGAAACTGTTGGAGCTCGGGGTGCTTGTCCCCTCTGACAGCAAGTATTCTAGCCCGGTTCATCTGGTACCATAAAAGGACGGTGAGTACCGTATCACCGGAGATTTCCGTCTTCTTAACAAGCAGACTAAAGTTGACAGATACCCCATCCCTTTTTTCTGACTGACTTTGTCGACGCCATGGCCGGGAGTACTGTATTCTCTAGCCTGGACTTATACAAATCCTATTATCAACTAGAACTTGCTTCTTCTAGTGTCCATAAAACTGCCATGTGCACCCCTATCGGTCTTTTCGCATACAAACGCCTTGC
The DNA here is from genome assembly GCA_963675345.1 of Trididemnum clinides. Lineage (NCBI taxonomy): Eukaryota > Metazoa > Chordata > Ascidiacea > Aplousobranchia > Didemnidae > Trididemnum > Trididemnum clinides. Next base: position 32,480,003 of record OY776292.1, on the reverse strand, counting down.
TATGAGCATGAAAAACTCTCAAGCTTGCATGTCAAATTTATGAATGAAGTTTTGCGCGGATTAAACTTTGTGTTTTGTTACATTGATAATATCCTGATTTTTTCCCAAAACATGGAGGAACATTTTCGGTATTTGACCTTAGTCTTTGAACGTCTCAAGGACTATGGCCTCATTCTCAACGGAAAAAAATGCATTTTTGCAGTGTTCGAAATCACCTTTTTAGGCCATCGAGTCAGCAAAAAAGAAGTAGCTCCGCTAGAAGACAAAGTAACAGCTATTCGGGAGTTTTCACGTCCACGCACCATGAAAGGGCTCCGCCGGTTTTGGGGAATGGTAAACTTCTATCGTCGTTTCATCCCCGGGGTTGCGAAAACCTTGGCACCCTTACACTCCTTACCCTCGCCTCACAAGCACAGCCGCAAAAACGTAGAGTGGAATGAAGTGGCCGAGGCATCCTTTATTGCGGTGAAGCAGCAGCTGGCAGACAACACCATGCTGGCATTTCCCGTTTTAAATGCTCCAATCCAACTCGTGACAGACACTTCCGATACTGCAGTGGGCACGGTCATTCAACAAACGGTGGCTGGCGTCACCCAACCTGTTGCTTTCTTTTCTAAAAGCCTCACTTTAGCTCAAAAGAAATGGTCTACCTTCGACCGAGAGTTACTGGCCATCTTTCTTGCTGTGAAGCATTTTAAGTATTTTTTAGATGGACGCCCTCTTTACTATCTGCACAGACCACAAGCCCCTTACCTTCATGTTCACCTCTAACATGAGTAATGCCACTGGCCGCCAATCCTGACACATGAACTACATATCGAACTCTATATCAGATATCCAGTACATCCAAGGGGAACAAAATGTGGCCGCTGACTGTCTTAGCCGTCCTACCGAGAATCAGATAAAGGTGATATTCGAAAAACAATCTCCCCTAAACTACGAGAAACTCGCAGAAGCTCAGGATTTGGACCCTTCCATATCCCTTCTTCAGCAATCTGATAACTCACTGCAAATTTCCACCCAGAAGTTACCAAAATCCAACCGAGCCATTCTGGTCGATACCTCCACCGGTACTGCACGGCCCCTGGTGCCAATTGCTTTTTGCAGAAAAGTGTTTGACCTATTGCACAGTTTGGCGCACCCAGGTATTAAGTCCTCTCAAAAACTCATTTCGCAACGCTTTGTTTGGCCAAAAATTCACATTGATGTCAGAGACTGGACAAAAGCTTATGTCCCATGCCAAGGGACGAAAGTTCATCGACACAACGTTACCCCCCTACAAAAGTCTACCACTCCTGATGAACGCTTCTCCCACGTTCACCTAGACCTCGTAGGCCCCCTACCGGCAAGCGAAGGGCACACATACTTGCTTACAGCAATCTGTAGGGTTACACGCCACTTTAAAGTAATACCACTCAGAGTCATCACTGCCAAATCCTGTGCGGACAACTTCGTACTTCATTGGGTTGCCCGCTTTGGCGCCCCCAACATTATTACTACCGATTGGGGTCGTCAATTCACTAGTACTTTCTGGCAAGAGCTTGCCGAACGTTTAGGAGCGAAACTGACCCACACCACGAGTTACCATCCCGCTTCGAACGGCCTTGTAGAAAGAATGCACAGAACCCCTAAAACCGCCTTAAAAACCCAAGAGAATCCCACCAATTGGTTCAGCAACCTTGGTTTTGTGCTGTTGGGATTGAGAGCCGCTGTCAAAGAGGATCTGGGTTTTTCGACTAGCGAGATCACCATAGGCAAACCACTAAGGGTCCCCGGTCAACTCTTGTCGGCCGAACACGACAACACACACTCACAGAGCAACTACAGACAACAGCTCACTCAATATTTGAACTCACTTAAACCGACAGAGTCCCGTCACCCTTCATCCCAAAAACCTACATGGAGAAAGCCCTGGAAGGCTGTACCCACGTTTTCATACAGAACACCCCCAACAAACCTTCTCTTGCTCCCACTTATAACGGCCCTTTTCGTGTACTACGTAAACACACCAAGTATTTCACAGTAGACTTGGTTTCCCGCATTGACAACGTCAGCATCGACCGAATTAAGGCTGCACACTTAATACAACCCGCATCTGATCCTACCCCAGCCTGATGCCAACGAAGAATGCGATGTGACACCTGCCATTACTTCCCCTTGCCCACCTGCAACACCGCGGCCAGCAGACAGAGACGAACGGCCTGCTGAAGTAATCGAAAATAGGTTTGGTAGACATATTTTCCGACCACGTAGGTTCAGACAATAAACCTCTGCGACACTGTTTCATTTGTGGGGTATTAATATTTTTTTTGTTTTTTTCAGTCTTGTAGTCAAACTTTGAATCAACATACGCGAACGCTGCTTTAACTTTTTCGCTTTGTTTTTTTTTCTCCGTGCTTTTTATGTGTGTGGTATTGCGCCTGTAAATATTGTTACAATATTTGGCAACATCTAATGCTTTAAATCTAGTTTTTGCGTAGCCAATCTGTGATTCGAACCCGCGTTGTGTCGTTGTTATGTGTGTTTCACTCGAGGTATCGTTTTTTTATTGATTAGTCGTTGGATTGGCAAGGTTGACCCTCAAACGACGCAGTAGTAACTGTCTTGTTAACACACCTTTACATTATTCTCAAGTAGACACGTTGCAAGAAGGATTACGTTGTTTGTAAAACCTGCACGTTTGAGTAGAAGTCAAAGGACTATCAAAGAAAGCTCGTAGATGCCGACGTAGAGAAAAGTTGGTTGAGCTGTTTCTTGGTCGATTGTTATTGTGTTGAAGCTGTAGTAAAGAAGAAGGTACTTGGGGGTCAATATAGTTTGAAACCGCTACACCGCTATACCGCTAACAACGCCAACGTCACCAAAGCTAACGACGCTACGCCAATCCATCTGTTTTTTCCTATCTGCTTATCACTTTCATTATTTCCATTTTCACTTTTGCGTATTATCAATAAAAATTTATCAAAGGATTTATTCAAGAAAGTCAGACAATAACAGCGTGACGAGAAGAAAAGCGCGTTTCATCTATTTACCACTTCAGCTTCACGGCAATCTGTCTCGTGTTCGGAGACTACCCCAAGGGTCTTTGCTCCACGAACCCGTTACAAAGTTTCAAACTATTTTTTGCTTCGACAAAGTTTCAAGCTAATTGTTGCTTCGCCAAAGTTTCAAGCTATTTGTTGCTTCGCTAAATTGATCAGTTGGAGTTCCTAAACTATTTGGCTGACTCTGTATCGTTCTATTTGTCCCTTTGAAGAAACAAATTTGTTTCTCCGTTTCATCCCGTTGGTCCGTTGGATATCCGAACTCGTGCCCTTGCTGCTCAACTTGAATTGATCTCCGGTGCTTCGATTTCTGCACGGGAAATTCGGTTTGAAGAAGATTATCTGCAGCAGCGTTGACGTCGTATATCTGATTGAACGAAGTAGAAATTGGACAATAATTGCAGAACAATTAAGATACTGTACTTTTCGTTATTGTTCGAACTCTTACAAACGTCTATTTTTACGGCTATAACAGGATCGTTCTTTGTTCGTAAATTTAGTGTTGTAGAGTTATTTTACAAGTGTTTGTCGATCATGGATCACCACAGTCGTGACTTAAGTGCAACTCTAAAAGACTAAGAAAACAAATATTTAATATCTGACGGTCTGATGCTTAATCCTGAGAACAAGAACGTTTTGAAAACCCTAATCTCTGGTACTAACCTCGACTACGATTCTTTGATGGCTGAATGTATTTTCTTATCCGAGGAAGACCTGTTGCCCGGCACACAAACCAAAAGGATTAGCGTTGAACAAGCTAAATTAGAATTTGACGCCAAGGTTAAAAGTTGGTACGAAAGTGTAGATTCGCCTCCCATTGGCACAAAATCTTTGTGTCCCCTTTCATCAACCGAGTAGAAGAGATCCTCTTTAGATGGCGGTTCGAGATGTTCAGGATGTAACTCACGTCAAAAGGCTATAACGACGTAAGAAAACTTAATGGCATGATTAGTCAATAGGAACAACCTACAAATGACTCTAGGCAATCTAGAAAATTTGCGGAACCGGAGTATGAGGAAGACAGAAGGAATGTTACCCCTCTGGTGACTCACTGGCATGCTCCTGCTGGACAGTCCACGTCGATTCCAATCCTTACTTCTCAGGACTATCCACCTCCTAGACCGGTAATTCCAAATTTCGACGGAGATCCTCTAACCTATTGGCCCTCCGTACGTAGTTTCGAAGCACACCTTGCCACGAAAATGTCTTCAAATTCTGCAAAATTAGTCTACCTTTTACAACATTGTTCTACGAGAATTAGACAGAACTTGGAACACTTGGCTCGCGATGCCGAATCTGGATATGGACTAGCCATGGACAGTCTATATAACGACTATGGCCAACCACACATTGTCGCCCACCATTGTGAGCAGAAACTCTTGGCTGCACCAAGGCTGAAAACGAAGGACCCAAAAGGACTAAAGACTTTGTCAGTGCTCATGGACAAATGCGTAGCTATGTTGAGGGACGTACAAGATACTGCAACCTTAAACTCTCTAGGCACCATCCGACGAATTATCGAAAAACTTCCTGAACAAACGCAAAAGGACTGGGCCAAGTGGTCGTATCATGAGTTTAAGACTACAGGAAGACAAGCGAGGTTTGAAGAGTTGGTGAGATTTGTCCAAGACGAGGCAGCAGAAGCAAACTCATTGTATGGACAGGTAGTGTACGGAAACCTAAAACAGAGTCTTCATGTAGGACAGAGAGGAGCAACCATACTAAACACTACGGCTATCCCTGACTTTACTCCCAAGACTGGAAGTCTGACTTGTCCCTTTTGTGACGGAAAGCATGAACTATCTGCTTGTTCACGTTTTAAAAAATTGCGAAGGTACAAGCGTATTGCCTTTTTGATGAAGCAAGGCCGTTGCTTTCAATGCTTAGATGCTGGATACACAAGCCGAGACTGTAAATCTAAACAAAGGTGCGACGTAGAGGGATGCACTAATGACCGGCATCACACTCTGCTTCATAAGAATAACGCATCAGGGCCGGCCGATAGTGAAAAGGTACTGTGCGCCGCTACGAAGAATATCTATTCGGACCGAGATTCTAGTGGTCATTTTTTCATGACTCTTCCGGTGAAGATATGTCACAGTGGGAAAGAGCTGTTGACTTATACTCTTTTGGATAGTGGATCACAACGAACATTTTGCACACGACGTATTGCTGATGAGTTGAACGCTAATGGATCACAGCAGACCATCTCTATAAGTACGCTATCATCAGGAGTTCAGCCGACCCCCATAGAGACCGAGGCTATAACGCTATTAGTGAGTGGTGTTGATGAAAACTGTAGCGCGAGCCTTAGAGAGGTTCTAGTTGTAGACGCCATTCCTTTAAAGGCAGCTCAAGTGCCAGTTAGTAGCAAGTTGAATAATTTAGAGCACTTGAAGGACATCTCATTTAAAGAGCTTTCTGACAAGACCATCGGTCTTTTAATTGGAGTGGACACATCTGTGGTATTTCGGGCACTGGAGAACAGATTTGGACCGGAAGAAACCCCTGATGCTATCAGAACTTCTCTTGGGCGGGTGCTGTTTGGCCCCGCTCTTCGTTGTCAGTGTTGCGCTGAAGTGAGAAACAATAGTGCTACGGACACTTACATGCATGTCATTCTTCCAGAAAACGCAAAGGTAGATCTAAACTTACCCCCGCACGAATACGAAGTTAATTGTGGTTTGGACCATGATAATTCCCGAGAAGATCGCCTGGCACATAAAATAATGAAGGATTCGATCAAAATTGTCAATGGTCACTTTCAGCTACCCTTGCTTTGGAGACATAAGAATGTCTTCCTTCCTGACAACAGAGCAATGGCGGAAAAAAGGTTGGAGTCATTGAAACGTAGGCTCTGGAAGGACGAATCGCTACACAAAAAATATGCGGGCGTTATGCAAGACTACATCGAGAAAGATTACGCGGAAAAGGTCAGAGATGACGGCAAACGAAATGCTTGCACCTGGTTCCTACCCCATCACCCAGTTATGAATCCGAAGAAGCCGGACAAGATAAGAGTCGTTTTTGATTGTGCAGCAAAGTTTACGGGACTGTCTCTAAATGACAAGCTTCTACAAGGACCTGACCTCCTCTCACGTTTGTCAGGGGTATTGACACGATTTCGACTTAAACCTATCGCTCTTGTTGCGGACATAGAAGCAATGTTCCATCAAGTTAAAGTCAGCCCGGAAGATCGAAGTGGCTGCAATTCTTATGGTGGCCAGATGGAGACGTTGACAAATGACCAGAAGTTTATAGGATGACAGTCCATTTGTTCGGAGCAACATCATCCCCTAGTTTCGCTTCCTTTTGTCTAAAACAGACTGCAGCTTTATCCGCTGAGAATTGTTCATCTCAAACAATTGAAGCTATACAAAGAGCGTTCTATGTTGACGATTGTCTTATGTCAGTAGAAACCAGCGAAGAAGCCGCAGATTTGGCCAACGAGCTGCGAAATGCCTTGTCCAGCTATGGCTTCAGACTTAGAAAATGACTTTCAAATTGTGAACGAGCTCTTCTTAAGATGCCCGAGGAGGATCGTTGCGAGAAATACAAGGAATTATCGCTGGAACGCACAACAAGTCAGCGAGTGCTAGGTGTGCATTGGGAAATAGTAGTAGATGAGTTTGGAATCAAAGTTGATATGCCAAGAAAGCCCTGTACGAGACGAGGAATCATGTCAGCTAGTCATTCCTTGTTTGATCCACTAGGATTTGTTGCTCCAGTGCTAGTAGAAATAAAGTTGCTGCTGCGAGAAATGAACGGTGATGATTGGGATGCCGCTTTGTCTGAGAAGAAAGAGGAACGATGGAGAGCTTGGATTTCAGCGCTGTATTATTTGGAAGAGTTGAAAATACCACGTTGCCTTAAGCCCTCTGATATGAATTGCACCATTTCTCTGACGCTTCTGGAGAAGCTTATGGTGCCGTATCTTATCTCCGCATTGCCGATAAGAATGGCAAGGTGCATTGTTCGTTTCTGATGGGGAAGTCGCATCTCGCACCTGCTCCCATGACTACAATACCTCGATTAGAGTTGCTGGCGGCTATCGTCTCTCTGCGTCTTGACCAAATGTTAAAAAAGGAATTGCCGTTGGTTATAGAAAAAACTTATTTCTGGTCGGATTCAACCTCCGTCTTGCTTAGCATCTATAACAGCAATAAAAGATTTCCTGTCTTCGTTGCCAACAGATTGGCAGAGATCAAAAGGAACAGCGACACACAGAGTTGGAGGTACGTCCCGTCGAAGTTGAACCCCGTAGACGAGACGACAAGATGCAAGCAGGCACAAGCGTTCGTTGAGTCTTCCATGTGGTTGTCGGGACCAGAGTTTCTACAACAGGCTGAAGAGGAGTGGCCGGAACAATTGGAAAGTTTGGAACAACTTCCAGAAGAATTTCCTCTGTTCAAAAAAGGGATGCAGATTGTTAGCAATTTAGTCGTTCAGTCTGCAATAGAAACGCCTACAGACCGCCTCATCGAAGAGATTAAGAGACCTCTTACACCTAACGATGTGCTACAGCTCTGTCCGGCGTCGGGTATGCCTCCCACTGATACTGCGAATAGCGATTCCTTAATTGTCCGTAAGTGACGCCATGCCCAGCATTTTGCCAACCTTTTTTGTAGACGGTGGGCCTAAGAGTATTTGCCTACCATAAAGTATCGTCAAAAATGGTATGAAAGAAAACGTAATGTGATGGTGAACGACATTGTGATTCTTGTCGATAAAAATACGCCAAGAAGTAAATGGCCTTTGGGGCGTATTTTGAAAACGTTTCCGGATGCCAAAGGTTTTGTGCGCTCGGCAATTGTAAAAATGCACGGTAGTGAAGTGAAACGTCCCGTTTCGAAAATGTGTGTTGTTGTCCGAGCCACAAGTAAAAATGATATCCCATCTTGGATATCAACCGTTTAAGGGTCTCATTGCTGTGTTATGTTTGTAAAATATGTATATAGTGTAAATACGTTTATATGTGTTTGCTATATTTTGTTTCAATGTTGTTACTAATTTAAAGCCTTATGTATTGTCACTGCTGTACAATATTTTGTGGGAAATATCTTCCTTTAGTCGTATATTTAAGGGGAGTGTAAGTATTGTTACAATATTTGGCAACATCTAATGCTTTAAATCTAGTTTTTGCGTAGCCAATCTGTGATTCGAACCCGCGTTGTGTCGTTGTTATGTGTGTTTCACTCGAGGTATCGTTTTTTATTGATTAGTCGTTGGATTGGCAAGGTTGACCCTCAAACGACGCAGTAGTAACTGTCTTGTTAACACACCTTTACATTATTCTCAAGTAGACACGTTGCAAGAAGGATTACGTTGTTTGTAAAACCTGCACGTTTGAGTAGAAGTCAAAGGACTATCAAAGAAAGCTCGTAGATGCCAACGTAGAGAAAAGTTGGTTGAGCTGTTTCTTGGTCGATTGTTATTGTGTTGAAGCTGTAGTAAAGAAGAAGGTACTTGGGGGTCAAAATAGTTTGAAACCGCTACGCCGCTACAACGCTACGCCGCTACATCGCTACACCGCTATACCGCTACACCGCTAACAACGCCAACGTCGCCGAAGCTAACGACGCTTCGCCAATCCATCTGTTTTTCCTATCTGCTTATCACTTTCATTATTTCCATTTTCACTTTTGCGTATTATCAATAAAAATTTATCAAAGGATTTATTCAAGAAAGTCAGACAATAACAGCGTGACGAGAAGAAAAGCGCGTTTCATCTATTTACCACTTCAGCTTCACGACAATCTGTCTCGGATTCGGACTACCCCAAGAGTCTTTGCTCCACGAACCCGTTACATTATATTTGATATATCAATACGACTGGTCTGCAAGCACTATTGACAAAAAATTTCAAAGAAGTACTGATTTTATCCATCAATATCTAATCGAACATAAGACAAGCGGTATAGAAGGCTGCCTGTCATTTAGGCTACAGTATTGTTCAAGCTTATAACTTTTCAGCCTGGTTATGCAACTCAATATACTGTATAAGTTACACTTTACAATTAACTTAAACTCAGCATTCCCAAACACGCTGATTAATCGAATATCAAACCTTCACAGAAGCTGGCTACAAATAAGCCTGCATGTTTAGCCCAGCCATTTGCAATAACAAGCAAACCTTAGTATCTCTTATCTTACTTTGACTTGAGATTCATGCCTTAGTATCATTAAAACAGCATATTTAACGTTCATTCAAGAACTGTCACGTTTATCCATTTGATATGCAAAAACACTGACACTGGTCAGCCCCTTTTTTCGAAAGCGCACTTTGATGACGTTTAATCACGTGCGTGCAACCTTCCTATAGTTGACTAAACTAAAAACACAAGCGTATTGAAAAGTCACCAAAACGAAAAATTGTAGATGTAGCTTAGCAGTTTTAGTTCATTATTTTCTTCATAATTGAATAAGTGTGAATAAAACAGTATTTGAGTAAGGTTAATGTCAGGGATGTGGAAGCGGAAGCGGTCCTTTTTCTGTGGAAGCGGAAGCAGAAGCGTGAAAATTCTACCGCTTCCACATAGGTTATTTGACTTGAAGAGTAACTTGGCGAAACATTTTGTCCATTTACCAATGAAGATTAAACGGTAAAGTTGCACAATAAGTCTGAACGACCGCGCGATATCAGTAGCGCGAGAGAACAAGAAAAAGTATAACTAACATCACATTTTATATTGATTATGGGTAAGAAAAAGATAGTTCGGACAATGAAACGTAGCTAATAAAATGATGATTTGATTAAACTTGACTAACCTTGGTTGGGGGGTTGAAAACGTTAAAAAAATATTTTCACGACGGAAACAGCTTGATCAGTCCACATCAGTGCTCTTCAACAGGGTTTTTGCAAAACATGCAGTTGTGTTAAGTGAGTTTTAAGGGTTCCGTGAGGGGACCACGAAGTTTCTTCGTTTATTACTAGTATTTATTTCTTATTTCAGTATACCGATATTGATTTCTTATATGTAATGATGTTCCGTGTATATAAATAGTATTGAAAGCTTAGGATAGCAAGTTGCAGATTGTGACGTAATTCTGTTTGCAACTTTAGGAATGTCTGATTTGCTAACTCCCATTGTAACGTAATAGTGTGTCTGCAATTTCAGTTTTGCTGTTGTTGTTGCTACCCGACCCCTTTCGAGGGATGGGGGCATGGCGGAAGACCAAAGAGCCCCAGAAGTCGGGAACTACCCACAAAGGTCGTAGAGAGACAGAAAATTGCCAAAGAGCGAGCGACGCCAAGAGTCCGTAGCTGGACAGTGCAGAATGAGATGAGAGGTGTCCGCAAGCGCTGCAGGAAGGATTCTTGCATCTGCCAATCCTAGAGAGATAGGAGCTCTTCAGAAGGCTGTGTCCATTGCAGGGAAGGCGAGAGATATCACAGCGAGCATGACGTAGAAGTACAAGCTCCTCGGTGGAAATCGAGGAAACCTGTGTGTCGAAGAATTTAGATGAGACAGTATGCCTTTAGTCCGAGAAAAGAGAAGAGTGGATACCAGAGATAAGAAAAGAGTAATTACAAGGGATTGCAGAGGAAACAAGTAGCGCTCCCCGTCTGGCCAACCCATCAGCCGTGTCGTCGTCCGGAAGAAACGAGTGTCCGTGGACTCATTGTAGCGTGATAGCACTGGAGAAAAGAGAAAACAGTTTCTGACAGAGATTGAGGTAAAAGGAAAGATGGAGGAGAGAACAGGGTGGCGAGGACAGAACGAGAGTCAGATAGTAGGAGAAGAGAAGAGAAATGGCAGACTTGTTGGACGTTGGTGCTGCCGAGACCAGCAAAGAGTGTGCAAGATGGCGCAAGCTTTAGCGGAAATACTTGAGCATGCTGGGCATGCTGAAAAGAAAAGGGTGGCCTCGATGCCACAGAAAGAGCAGTTGGTAAGTATGCCAGACCCGTCTTTACCAAAAGGGAAAGGAACAGAGTCGTCTGTCCAGAGCACCAGATCGTAAGGAGGGCAATCAGTGTCACAGAAATAAAGAGAACAGCAGCAAAGGAAAGAAAAAGAGACGAGTATTCCTCTGCTGAAGGACAGTGAGAGTCAAAGTAAAAAGCAAAGTTATCTTGATAAGCTTTCCGAAAATTCGAGGAAGGGAGACGTTCGTTGGGGCGAAAGACCGGAGAAAGAGGGACGGTAAGTGGAATTGGTAGGTGATTAGAACACAGGTTCTGAAGCACCTCCCTGGAGCAAGGTAGGGCGAGAGAGAAAAGAGCAAAGGAGGTGTCGGGGTAGGAGCGACTGCCAGAGGAGCAATGAAAAAGAGTAGGTATGTCAAAGTCAGCGGGAGGAGGTGACCCGATCGAATGAAAGCACTGTCCTGCATTCAACACGAGTTCTAATATCTAAATAAAAGAAACGTAGAGTAGTTTGGAACAATAAGCTCAATCGAAGTAGTTAAAGTAATTGCAATAAATGAAGGTTTTTGTCCCCTCAAAATGATAAAGTGTAGAAGAAGGCAGGCTACAGACCCACGAAAGTTAAAAAAATTGTCATCGGTCGTTTTCTCGTTTTTTGTTGGTAGAAGCAGAAGTGGTGGAAGCGGAAGTAGAAGCGGAAGCGGTTAAAAATAACAGCTTCCACATCCCTAGTTAATGTACCGTATTGGTGTAATGTAAGACAATATAATTCATTCGGACAAAAATAATGTTAATGGTGACGTTGGTGACCACTCTACTGTAGTATTAAAAAGGTGTGGGCCTAAAATAGTTTTGTGTGATTGCTCTCGCTGCCGTGCTATAGCAAAACAACAGTCTACTACGCTAATATTAAAAAAAAAAATTGACGGAGCAAGTGCATGATTCTTTGCATCTTGATTCGTGGCATTCTTTTCAGAGTGCTCGTCAAATAGGCCCGTGGCTACTGCCTATAGTCTCTCATCTCCAATGCAATACCTCGAAAATTCTAGGCATATAGCACATCTTTCAATTCCTTTTTCATATGTTTGTGGGGAGTTATCATATAATGCCACTGTACAGATTTTTTAAGCTAATACTGGTTGCACCAAATAATTTTTTTAGCGAGAGGAAGCTGTATGAGTGTAATTAATTGCTTTTGTGTGTGTGTGTATGTTTTGTTTTGATGTGTTTTTTGTAATATGGACTGATGGAGTCCGAGATAAATAAAGTGTAGCGTCAAACTGCAACACTGATATACCGAACTGCAGCAAAACTACCGAAGGCCTAGATACACTAATATAAAGAAAAGCGAAGTATTAAATGGTGAAATGTAGCGAAACGCACAGATTGGAAGGCGAAGCCCTGCATAAGCTGATACAAGCAAAAAAGTTTCAACAGTCTAAGTTTTAAATTGCGGCCCCTCTTCTTTGAAATTTCTGGATACATCCCTGAATATGAATGGTTTGCAAGCACTATTGGCACAAAATTACTGATTTTATCAATCAATATTTAATCCAACCTAAGACAAACGGTACAGAAGTTTGCCCTGTCATTTAGGCTACAGTATAATTTAAGTTTACAACTTTTCAGTATGCTTATGCTACTAAATATATCGTACTGTATAAGTTACACTTTACAATTAACTTAAACTCAGCATTTCCAAACACGCTGATTAATCGAATATGAAATCCTCTCTAAAGCTGGCTACAAATAAGCCTGCATGTTTAGCCCATAAAATCAGCCCAGCTATTAGGAATAACAAGCAAACCTTATGAACTCTCGTTTTACTCTGATTTCCGGTTCATGCCTTAACATCAGTAAAACAACATATTTAACGTTCTTTCAACAACTGTCACGTTTATCGATTTGATTTGCAAAAAACGATATCACTCCTATTCAATTCAATGCAAAAACACTGACACTGGTCAGCCACTTTTTTTGATGACGTTTAATCACGTGCGTGCAACCTTCCTACTGACACCAAAATCATCTTCAATAGGTGCTGTACTAGTTTTCAAGTTGGAGTAAAATCGAACTTTTCGCTCCCTTGCCCAGAAAGGTCTTTGTTTGGTCTCCGAAAATTCAAAACATCAATATTTAATAAAAACTACACTTTGTAGTGTGTTTCTGCAGTGAGTTGTGCGCTGCGAATTATTTAAACCAAATCGATTTTGAAATAAGTTAACGCCCTACTTTTAGTACAGCGTCTATGTTTTTTCAAGCTTGCCTATGGCTTTTGTTGCGACTGACTTTGATTCGAGATTTTTGTGTCTTGCGTTATATTAAATCTTCGTGACTACAAAAGGCACGTGCGATGCATGCTTGCTTTTCGTATGTTATAATTCGACAGGGAAATTTACGATATTCCAAATCAAGAAACTTAAATTGAGAAGGTCTGTAGCTGCACGAGGTTAGGCTTTAGTTCATGGACATCGTAACGGCATAATAGTTACTTGGGTACCCATGCTGGCAACCCCATTTATTACCGCTTGGCAGCAAAGCTGGAATTCACATAGACTGCCCAGTTAGTGCTAGACAACTATTATATTAACCCATTAAATGCCGACGTCAAAAATTGATAATAATTGGAAATTCTTTTAAGCAGTTGATTTTTTTATCTACTCTAAGTCATAAAACGAAAAAAAAAATTTTTTTTGCCAGGTACTTTTTTTGTTATTTAATGTCAACTTAAGTTGCCAACGGCCATTAATGTAGTCAAAAAACAATAATTTTGTTGACTGGTTTGTAACTCTACAAAATATGCTCCCAGGTAAAAACAATTATTCGCGTGAGGAGCATGTATAGAAACCTATTTTTCTTGACTGTCTTTTATGTTTATGGCTGTTTTACCACTTATTCGTTGATAAAAGTTGCAACTTATTGACTTAAGTCATTGCAAATATAGACATCGAATAACATTTATTTTGCCAGCGTCAAAACATTATCAACAAAAGCAGAAACTTGTCAAAAATGCACATTTCTTTGCACGTTAGCCTTTGTAAAGCTAGAAGTCGCTTTTATTCCAATCTCTTGCTTTAGTTTGTCTGCAAAAATAATATTACAAAGCGCTACTTTCATGAAAGCGCTTAAAACAGTCTGATGGGTGCAGGGTTATTTTGCACTTTTGGTATATAAATACTGAGCGACGTTTGCAAACTTTGCAGCGTCTGTATTTTGACTGGCCTTTGATCACCACATGGTCAAGGTTATCTGTACGTAAGTTTTCCAACACTTGCTGACCATATAGCAAACTAGACAACTTTTTTCGCCTGGATGAAGCAAGCGTTGTGGCGACTATTTCCCTCATAAAAGCCAGCATTGGAATATTTTTGCCGTGAATTTTTTTGTAGAGCAACCAAGCATTGGTCATAGCAGCATTAAGACTCCATGCAAAAAAAGGCCACCACTGTTTTTTTGATCGAATATGAGCTCTGTATGTAACAACAAATTGATCAAACAGATCCACTCCTCCCATTTTTTGATTGCATAACATCAGAGCGTGCGTCATCGGCACATTGATTTTTTTCTTTTCCGCTTTTGACCACCATTTGATAAAGCTTTCTGGTTCAGCTCCAGCATAATTTGAAGCGCATGTGACAATAGCTGTGTCATGCCAAACTACAACTGCATTTCCACGAGTATCGGTGCTGCAGTCATAAAAGCCCCTTTCAGTTTTCTTTATTGCTTGCTTTGATGGAATTGCTGCATTTTCCAAGCGATTTTGCCGAATAGTGCCCAGACCTCCGATGCCCCGTTTTGAAAGCTCATCAAGCAAAGGAAAAGAGGTAAAAAAGTTGTCAAAGGTAACAGAAGAAGCACTTGACAAACCGCATTTTTCAATTAGACCCAACACTACATCAGCACCTTGGCCGAGGCCAGTGTCTGACAGCTTAGTGTCAGCTCCACAGTACGGTTCAGCGTGAAATAAATATCCATCAGTTGAAGCAAGGCACCACAACTTGATGCCAAACCGAATTGGCTTGCCGCGTATGAACTGTTTGGTTCCATGCTTTCCAAAGTATGGAATCATGGTTTCATCGATGCTATGGTCACTAGCGCTGAAGTGCTTTTTGAAGTTGCAATTTAGCGTGTCAAATAGACAACGCACCTTGTAATATAGGTCAGCATTTATTTCAGCATTGTTAGCCAAATGTAAATTTGAAAATATATCTCTAAATCGATTTCGGCTCATTGCATTGGCTACTGCCACATTGTGCGTGTCTGGAGAAACTGTCTAATATAGTTCACGATACGGCACTTTGCAATATCCAAAAAGCAAGATGATTACAATTACAGTTTTGATTTTACTTTCATCTGCATTTAAAGTTTGGCCATGTTGGGAAGCGTAGAGATTGTTTGGCTGGTGATGTAAGTTAGAAGGTCAGGAGAAAACATGGATTAAAAACAATCCAAAGGGCTTTTCACAGTATCTCTAGTTAGTTGTGGTATAGAAATGGAGCCGGACAACTTTACTTTAGCATTAGTTAACAAAAATTGTTTCTTCCATTTTCTAGCAGCTCTTTTACTTGTTTTGCGCTTTTTTTTTACATGCACCTCCTTTTTCGCTTTGAGTAAATGCCCCTGACTTGTTTTCTACAATATTTAAACTGCATGCTGAGTTGAGCAAACGCTTCGGCAAGTGATAAGTGTGACCTTCATTTAAGTCATCAGAGGCATCACTATCTTGGTCAGATTGAGTGCTTACTCTTTCTAGAGGAGGTATCATTACAAGAGTAGTTTCTTCAGCATCTGAGTCAATGTTAGAAAAAAGATCGATGTCAGGATCCATCATCATGTCCAGGGCATCATTCAATGTGTACCTAAATCAAGTAATAAAAATTAACTGTAGATCACTGTCCAATGCAGTTCCTTTTTTTTGCCTAATTCAACATTTTTAGTGTTGCTGTGAGCAGCACCAGTTTATTAGATAAAAAGTAGTTTGTACACTATTATACACTGGTAAGTGAATAGATTTGGTGTAATCCACGAAAACATTTTTAACAATATACCAACTTCAGCCAGTGACATATTTTAAAAATCATCACACACAAAAAGACTGCTTACTGATTTTACCACAAAATCCAAATTTTTAGATTTTTGAACAATAAAAGTAGTCAACGTAAGCACTTGCAACTAAAAATTATGTGCAATATATAAGTCATAATGTCACACGGCTATAAACAACTTCACTATGCTGACTATTATTCTACAGTTAGCACAAAAAATAAAAAATGCAAGGCACAAATTATTGTATCAAGAAGTTTGAAACCTCAACTAAAAATGTCATAAGCATTACTCTAGTTTTTGTTGCCAGAAGTTACTCTCTTACGTGTTTTTTGTGTTTGCATGATGGTAATGAGATTAAAATAATCAGTAAAATGAATCACCTGGATAGCCTAGTGCAACTATAAAAACACGAGGCTAGCAGCGAGCAAAACCTTAGATAATAATTGATGCTAGAAGAATAACAAATGATTAATTAGTACCTACCTTTCCATAACTTTTTCAGAAGATTGACAACCATTTATAGAACGCTTTGAGCAAAGCTTCTCAGTCATTTTGAGGGTTTCTTAGTCATGCACTAAATTAGTTATGAGCACAGACCTACGATAGGCCTGCTAGACTATAACAGGTTATTACAGTTGGGTATCGGGCTATAAGAATTGTACAAAATCAAAATATAAAACAATAATACTGTCACTCTGACTTTTGACATAAACAACACCAGGAACTAAACTGTTTTTTTAATATGTTGATTGCATTTAGCATACGTTTAAAATTTTGACCTCATTATACGCCAGTGGCAACTTTAGTTGCCAGCAACAAACACGCCCTTTTAATTTTGCCATAAAAAGCAACAATTGTATGAAAACAGATTCGGCAAACCAAACAAGCATTTATTTTTCATAATTAAAGGATTTTTATCATTCCAAACTCTTTTCATCTATTTTCTGTCGCTTATTAGTAACCCGACATGACCACAAACGCAATTTTTACCGTTTTTTCAAGTTGCTCATTTTTATTTAGTCATTTTAGAGTTTCCACTAAAAAGAAACTTTAATTAAAATAGAATATAAATCATAATGATTTTAGGAGAATCTCCACACAAGTGAAATTAATAAATGACGATTCCAGAGACGTAGCAGCCGCCCCCCAAACCCCCCAATTCGGGGGGGCCCAGGCCAACTTTGGGGGCCCAAGTTAGTCTGAAATTGCTTTTTGGCTACGTGACTATTTTCAGTTCAGCAGACTTGTTTACAACCGATTTAAACTGTAGGAAGAAATTGGCTTGTGACATCATAAGTGAATGCAACGTCATTTTATCTCGCAGAATCTAGAATATTTCGATTGATTTTCTGGTAGAATCTTGAATATTCGATTGACGTAACAATGCCGTTGTTACGCAACAATCATAGAATGGTCTGGAATTCTGTTTGGCTATAAATACCGGGACAATATATATACACTGCAGAGTGCAGATAAAGTATTTTATTGACATTGTATAGAATGA
Source organism: Trididemnum clinides (assembly GCA_963675345.1). Lineage (NCBI taxonomy): Eukaryota > Metazoa > Chordata > Ascidiacea > Aplousobranchia > Didemnidae > Trididemnum > Trididemnum clinides. The sequence goes on along the minus strand of OY776292.1, from coordinate 32,462,539 downwards.
AACGTTCAAAAAGTGGTGCTCAAAAGAGAAAAGAAGCCGCCACTGCTCGAGATGCTGTAGCGAAATTGCCCAAGATGACAGATTTTTTCAAGATTACTGAGCAGAGTAGACCTGGCACTAGTACCGAGAGGGATGAAGAAAACTATAGTGTACAAGAAAAAGAAGACTATGACGATCAGCATCAAAGTGATTGTGAATTTTCAGAAAATGTAAGTTGTGATTTACCTGCCAATACGCAACCTTCAATATCAAAAATAACTGAATCTCAATTTACCCCTATCCCTGATGACCCATGTAAATGGCCTGAAAGTATTTCTGATGCTCAACGATGTGATATAGTAAAGCGTGGACCACATCAACTAATAATGAATTTTCCATATAATAACACAACTCCAAGGCGACGTTTTTCCTCCAACCATTATAAACGTGTGTTACCTAATGGTGAAAGTGTTTCACGGTCGTGGCTAGTTTATTGTGGGGAATCAGATCAAGTTTTTTGCTTTTGTTGTAAGCTATTTGGAAAAACACTAAGCCCCTTTTGTAGTGGTATAAATACATGGGAGGGTTTTTCGAAAAAACTGAAAGACCATGAAAACGGCATTTCCCACCAAGAATGCTGCAGTCAATGGATGTTGCTAGCTGAAGGGATAAGAAATTCATCCACTATCGACAAACGCGAGATGAATATTTTTTTTTCAATGAAAGACGTTTTTGGAGAAATGTTTTAGAGAGACTTATCGACATTGCCTTGTTTCTATCGGAAAGGATCTTGGTTTTAGAGCAGGGGTCGGCAACCTTTCGCTAGCTGAGGGCCAAAATTAAAATCTGCAAGGTGTCAGCGGGCCGTATAAATTTACCATTAACAGTGTTGCTTTAAAAACTTGCGAATTTTTGAAATTTTAATCGAAATAACTGCTGATTTTAACAGTTCATAACGGCAGCATAATATGCAACATACATACATTTATTGATACCCGCAGGAAACGTTATTGTGATATATCATGTTGAGTTTGATTTGAAAGTTTTTGAAGGTGATATTTGATGAGGAAAGAAGCATAACATCTTGCAAATGTTTATCAGTAGGTTGTGCTCTCAACTTGGTCTTGGTTAGTTTCATTGTCAAAAATAATTGTTTACAAGCATAAGTGCTGCCAAAGATGGATGACATTTTTGTGGTATGTTTAACCAAGTTGGGATAACGTTTGGATTCAAGATATTTCTTATAAAAGTCAAACAGTGATACATGCTCACACTAAACTCCGATTTTATCTCGTTTTACACTGCAGCTCAATTAGCTTCATTTGATATCTTTCTGGTACAACGTCGACCTGTATGTCAAATGGAGTACTAAACAATTTGATATCATTTTCGCGAGAACAAATGTCACTAAGTAGTGATTCAGTTTCCATCCGGTGTTGTCCCTTTAGCAGAGATGGCCGGATTTACCCCATGGATGGGAATTTGTTTGAGCGAAATTTTTCTACAGGGAGCATGCCCTTGCTTACCCCCAACCTCAGTTTTCTGACATGAGTGGTCCAACCAAGCAATTAAGCTGGCAACCCCACCATTAACAGTCAGACTGCAATTGGTAGGTGCCCAATAGTCGCCTCTTACGACATGCTGGGTAAACAGCTTCACTATTCTTTAACCGGTGAAGCACGGCAAGGCGAGATGAAAATTCAGTTCTTAAATGTCGTATCGTAGATACAAATAAAGTAGTGCTCATAGGTTTGTTCTCTTGCAGTGTAGCAAAGTGAGCATAATTTGCATTTCCTAACTGAATTTCCCAAAGTCTTAGTTTTGTTTCGAATGCACGTACATAACTCCGCATCTCATGTATCAATTGGAGCTTTCCCTGAAGCTGCAAATTCAGGTTGTCCAAATGTGATGATGTTAAATTGACCCAAAATGTCAAATTAGGAACCCATTCTTGATTGCGAAATCCGGTAGCATTTATGTTTTTTTCAAAAAGGATTGACAATTTTTCTCTCAATATCTACACTCTTCGTAGCATTTCACCTAGATAAAACCAACGTACATTGCAGAAATAAAGCAAATCTAGATACAAATCTCTCTTTGTAAAAGTAGTTGGCGAAATTTTACCACTATGTCTATGACGCTCTTTGAGGTTGATACCTTTGCGAGCAATGCTTCCTGATGAATGTGACACTGTAACTTTAAATGTCGTTATTAATTCTATTGTCTTCCATGCGTTTTTGAAGCAAAGACACGACACTCATATTTTTCTGACGATTGATGGGGCTCTATCAGTCGTTGTTGAAACCAGTTTTGAGAGATTCATATTCATGGCTTCAAGGCATTGAAGTAATGTCTTCAGAATATCGGGTCCTGAAGTAGTACCCATCATAAGAAGCAGTTGAACAAAATTCTCAACAACATGAAAATCTCCGTTTACTCCACTCACAAATACCACCAGCTGAGCTGTATCTGTGCTCTCATCTATCGCTATTGAGAAGAACTGTAGATCTTCAAAACAATTTTTCTGGTTATATTTTACGTTGTCAGAAATCTCTCTTGTTCGTCGGGTTGTGGCTATTGCTGAAAAACTGACATCAAAAAACAGTTTTATTTTCTCCGAACATACGGTTTCAGCAACAGCCATCATACATTTTTTCACAAAGTCGCCATCAGTAAACGGTTTCTTGTCTTTCGCTATTAATTGTGCTACCTTGTAGCTAGCAAGAGTAATATTTTCCAATTCAGTGGTTTGCCTTTGAAACACAGAACTCTGCTGTTTTAAGGTGGTTCTAAGTTGATTAAGTTTGTTTTTTTCTTGCTTGACCCGTAAACTTGGAAAAATTAGTATGCTTTGTATCATAAAGACGCTTTGTGCTAAATTCCTTATTTACAGCAACAGAAACGTTGCAAATCAAACACGTGAGTTTACCAAAATTGTTAATAAAAAGGACTGAAAGTAATACAACAGGAAAGCGATGCGTCTTGTGCAGTTTGCTCAAAAAAGTATTTGTTCTCCCATTCTTTATTAAAAGCTCGACACTCAGCATCAACTTTTCTACGTTTTGTCAACATTGCCAGATTGCTAAAAATTGATAAATATATGCTTAATGGCTATTATTAGCCAAACTTCTGTAATTACGGTAAATATTAAATAAAGTTACAATTACAAATTAGGATAAATCGTACATTTCAATTACAAAGCTAAAACCCCCAAGCACTTCTATGCAACCCTTCCTATGACTTTTACTCAATTCTCTCCTTGGGCGGTAGCTATACTACTTGAAATAAAATATACCACAAAATTTGAAAGCAAGGTTAAACGCAAATGTAACACAAATTGCTGTCAGTTATCAGTTACGAATGCAATATGTCATCGAATAAAAGACGCTTGATTTACTTAAGCAGCAGTACACAAGAAAGTAGTTGAATGCGACTTTGGCTTAAAAAAGCTTAGGAGCATAGAACAGAGTTACTTGCATTCACCATTATCACGTTTGCACAAACAAATACGATCGGAAAACATTTATAGTGAATGAAAGCTTTACGCCAGCCCACAAAGTTCGATTACTAAAATTTGTAAAAGGGCTGCGGGCCGGATGATTTTGTTAGGCGGGCCGGATCCGGCCCGCGGGCCGTAGGTTGCCGACTCCTGTTTTAGAGGATCTGAAGAAGTCTTAGGATCTCCTCACAATGGAAATTTTCTGGGTATATTGGAGCTTTTGGCAAGAAGAGAACCGATCCTAAAAGAGCTTCAAAACAGAATCAAGAATAAAAACACTAAAGATCACTATTTGAGTCCTACCATACAAAATGAACTAATTGAATTGCTAGCGACAGAAGTTGAAAAAGAAAATTTACAGCAATTGAAATTGGCAAAATATTTTTCTATAATTTTGGACTGCACTCCAGATATGTGACATCATGAACAAATGTCTGTCATTCTCCGTTATGTACTATGTAATGAAGAAGCTGCTGTTGTTAAAGAAACATTTTTTGGCTACTTGAGAATAAGTGACAGTACTGGGAAAGGCTTGTTGGACGCTTTCTTAGAAAAAGCGACCGAACTGCAACTCGAATTGTCTGATTGTCGAGGTCAGTCATATGATAATGGTGCTAACATGAAAGGAAAACATTCTGGGGTCCAAGCAAGAATGCTAGACATCAATCCCAAAGCTGTTTACGTGCCCTGTGCAAACCATACCCTTAACTTAGTTGTTGTTGACAGTGCTAATTCATCGACGGAAGCATTGACATTTTTTGGAGTACTTACAAGGTTGTATGTGCTGTTTTCTTCCTCTGCTCAGCGTTGGAAAATTTTGAAGAAACATGTGGAGCTGTCTATTAAGTCACAATCTGATACTCGTTGGGAAAGCAGAATTAAATGCATCAAACCTCTTCGATACAATTTAAAAGAGGTGTTGCTGGCACTGAAAGACTTGGAAGCCATTTCCATAGAAAGAAAAGATGGAAGAGCTGCCTCAGAAACAAAATCGTTGATAGCTCATTTATCAAAATGGAGTTTTCTTTTGTCGGTGTTTATTTGGTATGATATCCTATTCCAAGTCAATAAAGCAAGCAAGATTCTTCAATCGTATGGAGTCTCCCTTCATACAATGGAAACGGAAATCCAGGCAACTGAAAAGTTTTTGCAAAACTATCGCACAACGGGTTATGACAGTGCCGCAACATCTGCTGTTGAAATAGCACAGGAATTGGATATTGATCCTTCTTTTCCTCCGTCAAGAAGTGGAAAGAAAAGAAGATTGTTTGATTACCAAGGTGAAGAGGAACAACGAGCTACTCCTGAACTGAAATTTAAAAGCAACTTTTTCTATCCATTAGTAGACCAGGCTATTATGTCAATAAAGGAGCGCTTTAATTTGTTACGTGAGGTTTCTTCCGCCTTTTCGTTTTTGTACACACGAGACAAACTTTTGCTTGTGCAACAAGAAAATGCTCTTCTTACTTGCTGTAAAGAGTTCCAAAAAGAGTTCGGTGACATTGATTCTGATGAAATGAGCGCTGAGCTACAGCGGTTTGTTTTAATTTTACAAAAAAAACGCAATCTCAATACGGCTCAAGACTTTCTGAACTATCTTCTAAAGACTCATTTATTTGAATTGTATCCGAATGTGTAGATCGCACTTCGAATCTTACTAACTTGCCCCGTGACTGTTGCCAGCGCTGAAAGAAGCTTCAGCAAATTGAAACTGATCAAAACTTTTAATAGAACGTCTATGACAGACAGTAGACTATCTTCATTAGCCATGTTGTCAATCGAAAATGACTGCGCCCGATCTCCTGATTATGACAATGTCATAACAGCATTTGCGAACAAAAAGGTTCGCTCCAGACTATTTAAATGATACTGTGTTTTTATAAGTTTTTCATGTTTTTCAGTGTCATTGCTTTCGTTTCGCAGTGTCTGCATAAATGTCCTACTGAACTCTGGCATCGGTGCCGAATTTTTTACGACTTGCACCTTCGGTATCGGCATGCTTTATTCTGACATTAGCCTGTTTACTTATGTAAAAATTGTGGTGTATTTTCTTAATGCAGCTTTTCAATTTTACACCTCTAAAGTGATATGACCTGTGCGCGGGGGCTCTTGCGCTTACTTTGGGGGGGCCCGAAGTTGGAGTGCTACGGGACTGGACGATTCCATTAAGAATATCAATAGACTGAAACTTTATAGAGTAAAGTTGTGACTGGAATCAGTCAATATTCGAACTCACACTTTATTTAACAAATCGATTTCACTAAATTAGCATGATCAGTGTTCTTATTCAAATAGAATCAATATCAATCAATCAAATAGAATCGATATCAATCAATCAAATCAAATCAATCAAATAGAATCTATTTGAATAAGAACACTGATCATGCTAATTTAGTGAAATCGATTTGTTAAATAAAGTGTGAGTTCGAATATTGACTGATTCCAGTCACAACTTTACTCTATAAAGTTTCAGTATGTTAATTAAAATACTGTTACTTTTTCCGCATCAAATCAGCTTTTTATTGCTATGAACACTTCCAAATATGACTAACTATTGCACAGCAATCAAAATTTTTCCGGTGGTGTCTTTTTGGCAACTAAAGTTGCCAATGGCGTTTAATGGGTTAATGCAACTGCGGCTCATGTAAGCTGCCAGTTAATGCTAATTAGACAAAGTGGAATGTAGCTAGAATCCATGTAGGCAGCCCAGTTAAGTGCTAGGCAAACAAAGTAAGGTGGAGCTGGGGTCCATATAGGCAGCTCAGTTAAAAGCTACGCAGACAAAGTGAGATCCAGCTGGGGTCAATGTTGGCAGCACAGTTAATGCTAGGCAGACAAGATGGGATGCAGTTAGGTTTTATGTAGACAGTCCAGTTAATGCTAGGCGGACAAGATGGGATGCAGCTGGGGTCCATGTGGGCAACCAATGAGGGTACCCCACACTGGACCTAGCTTTCGCCCACAATCATATTTTTGCAGGTCCCTGATGGGCAACCTACCTGGGGTCCAGGAAGTTATTCTATTGAGCCCAGATGGGTCCCAGATATTTATGCTGATTGGGAGTGTTTCAATATTTAGCTGCATCATCAATCTTTCCGATTTCCGAAAAAAATTACAACTTTAAGCAATAAAGTATCAACAAAATCAACTGATAGCAAAGCCTCCAGTGAAATTCTATGCAAATCATGCCTTGTTGATTCTACAATCCTGATCCTCTTTGGAGGGCGCCGCAAATGGTGATGGCGTCACGTGAAATTGATGTACATGGTGTTAGTCAGAAAATTGTTTTCCAATTTCACTAGTTTTCTTATGTAAGTTTGTTCATACAGAAAATGTCTGTCATCGATGGTTTATCTACAACATTGCACACAATAGGAAGATTGCATATGACGTCAAACATTTCGCACCAAAAAAAGTTGCTGACCAAAACCTGTAATTTATGCTGGAGAGGTATAGAGCAAACACCAACTTTTGGGCTTATTTTGAAAAATAATGAGAAATTAATTAAAAATTGGAATGAATTATTGCTAGTTACATCAAACAATTTGGTTGAAACCAGGTCTTTCAGTTGGCTGGTCTAAGCTTAGTACTGTGTGCCAATTTAAAAAAGTTATCCCTAAGAGAAGTGCCATCTAAATACAATTTGCTCCTCAGTTAAAAATAACTCTATACCAATTACATACTCGTCGGTACATTAGCAAAAACAACCATTACCTCATCATTACTACCGGTACAATAAGCGCCGGCAAGCTTGTTTGTTGTGTCCCTGGGAAAGGCATTTAACGGTATGTCTCCATCTTTATGTGGCAAACAAATGGTGAGGCCAAGCAGTCTACCCGTCGTGGTGGGCCAGCCTGACGAAAGACATGCAAACAGAGCATGAGCTCATACGCATGAATAAATGAATCGGTACCGTAAGTTTTCAATCACCCTGTTTCAGCAGCCTAGGCAATGGCCCAAAAAATTGTTTAAGGAGTAGTTAAGATCACAAAATTACATGTGATATATCAATACGACTGGTCTGCAAGCACCGTTGACAAAAAATTTCAAAGAAGTACTGATTTTATCCATCAATATCTAATCGAACATATGACAAACGGTACAGAAGTTTGCTATGTCATTTAGGCTACAGTATAATTTAAGTTTACAACTTTTCAGTATGCTTATGCAACTCAATATACTGTTTTAGTTGCACATTACAATTAACTTAAACTCAGCATTTCCAAACACGCTGATTAATCGAATATCAAACCCTCACAGAAGCTGGCTACAAATAAGCCTGCACGTTTAGCCCATAAAATCAGCCCAGCTATTAGCAATAACAAGCAAACCTTATGAACTCTCGTTTTACTCCGATTTCCGATTCATGCCTTAACATCAGTAAAACAACATATTTAACGTTCTTTCAACAACTGTCACGTTTATCGATTTGATTTGCAAAAAACGATATCACTCCAATTCAATTCAATGCAAAAACACTGACACTGGTCAGCCACTTTTTTCAAAAGTGCGTTTTGATGACGTTTGATCACGCGCATGCATTCCTTCCTATTGGCAAGTTGCCTTCTGATTATGGGCGTAACAATGCTGGCAAATATAAGAAGATTTTTAGTGTTGTAGCGATCATGTTATCTTTGCCCTTAGACCTACCCCGCACGTGTTTGTTTTCGTGTATTGCTAAGTGCTAACTCGTGTTTATTTTCATTTTCGTAGAAACGTGAGCCATGCATTCCTTTGTCTTTCTAAAGTGATTATGTAACCTGTGCCCTCACCTCACCTATGCGCTTCTGTTTCAAATGTTGTATGTTTTACGTTTCGTTATGTTTGCTTAGAAATGTGAGTCATGCATCCCTTCGTGTTTCGGAACATTAATCCTCGTGCGTCATTTTATTTTTCGTAGAAACATGACTCATACGTTGCCCGTCTTCAGCCCACGAAAAATTATTTCTCGTGCCTTTTTTTTTAAGATACAAATATCTCTTGGTCTTTGGATAAAACAACAGATCATAAATCAGAAATCATAAAACAGAATTAACTTTTGGACTGAATATGTTGCTAAATTTTGAAATTGTACGATAATTTTTGGTAAAAGATTTAATAAACAAAACAGAGAAAATTCGTGTCAACTGAAAACTTAAGGATAATTCGATGTCAAAGAACTCCCGTGAATTTAAGTAATTAAGTGTAGGTCAGTAGGCTCACGGTACAGCACGCCACGCCTCTGGCACTACATTTTCTGGTGCCTCGAGTGAGGAACATCATCCTGTGACGAGTGAGAAATATCATTCTGTGACGAGTGAGGAACATCATCCTGTGACGAGTGAGGAACATCATCCTGTGACGAGTGAGGAACATCATCCTGTGACGAGTGAGGAACATCATCCTGTGACGAGTGAGGAACATCATCCTGTGACGAGTGAGGAACATCATCCTGCAAGATTACGAAGACAAGAAAAAGACAGCAAGAATCTTTGCCAAATCAAAAGTAGGAACCTTTTATTTCTATCAGTGATTATGAACCGGTTCGTTTGTGCATCGTCAGCAGTTCACCCTAGTGTTGGTGAGCCAGTTTTTTCTAGCCGGCGTTTTTTTTACGCCTAGGATTCCCAGAGCCCGTGGTAGACCCAGGCATTGTAGTTTAGTTGAGAACACAACAAGCCCAGGCCATATAAGCAGCGGTCGCGTTGAGGGAGCCCAGGAAAATTGCATAAATTAGTATTTTGGTCACCCGCAGGCAGAGCTACACCAGGGCCATTTCAAAAATTACACATTGGGGAGGCCATACCTAAATAGTTTTCCTAACGGGGAAAGCAGTGTTGCAGGTGGAGAATCCCTTCACTATAATGGCCAACATAACCTAGTGAAGTTGCCCACTTTCTGGGATAACGAATCGAACTCAGTCAGTGTCTCCTGACCTGACACTACACAAGAAGGCAGACTCCTCAGCAGAGTCTTTCAACCAGATGGCACTGGCTCAAGAGAGTATTTTCCGGACTACCAATTCATGCCACACACAGCCTAATGGCAACACCCACTATAGTACTCGCACCTTATTCAGTTCTACACCTCGCTTGACACCCGCGAACAAATCGTTAGGGCCCAACAACTATCACCAGCCCCGCAACCCGTCCACCTTTTGCCTTACTCCCAGATCTACCACACCAGAGCCAGGTTACTGCTACTACCATGCCAAGTTCGGCCCCAGCGCCAGAAATTGTCAAACACCTTGTTCATGGAATCAGACCGCCAGCTGTTCTCGAGACTTTCGTTCGCCACAAAGCAGGAATACTGTCAATCCACTTTCTGATGACGATGGACCCTTCCCTTCTGACTTGCTTTTTATAAAGGACCCACTAAATGACCTCAACTTCATGATTGACACTGGTAGTTCTAGGAGTTTGTTGCCCTGCGACTTATCCCCCGACCAAACCAAAGCCAAAGGAAAAATGTTTGCCGCCAACGGATTCGAAGTCACACTTTTCGAAACTGTCCACTTAATCATATCCCTAGGAGTGGGACGCCACCTCCCCTGGCAGTTTACAAGAGCTAATGTTTGATTTCCTGTCATAGGGATGGACTTTCTTTGGCATTATGGCTTAATTGTTGATACCGTAAAACCATGTTTGCGCAACGCCACCACAACTGGGCGTGAGAAAAAGAAAAAAACCTCAGAACCCGGACGCGGTGGTTGTGCTGAGCAAGATCTTAACCCTGACATTGAACCAGTCCCTAACAATGAGACTCTCAAAACCTTGCCTATTCCCTCCTCCGTTGAAGAGCTTTTGCACTCTTACCCATGCTTGTTTGCTTTGTCTAATTATTCCCGACCGCACCGACACAAAACCCAGCACTATATTGAAACTACAGGTCCACCGGTGTTTTCTCGCGTACGAAGATTGCCACTTGAGAAGATGGCAATCCTGAAGCGGAAGATTGAGAAACTGTTGGAGCTCGGGGTGCTTGTCCCCTCTGACAGCAAGTATTCTAGCCCGGTTCATCTGGTACCAAAAAAGGACGGTGAGTACCGTATCACCGGAGATTTCCGTCTTCTTAACAAGCAGACTAAAGTTGACAGATACCCCATCCCTTTTTTCTGACTGACTTTGTCGACGCCATGGCCGGGAGTACTGTATTCTCTAGCCTGGACTTATACAAATCCTATTATCAACTAGAACTTGCTTCTTCTAGTGTCCATAAAACTGCCATGTGCACCCCTATCGGTCTTTTCGCATACAAACGCCTTGCTATGAGCATGAAAAACTCTCAAGCTTGCATGTCAAATTTATGAATGAAGTTTTGCGCGGATTAAACTTTGTGTTTTGTTACAGTGATAATATCCTGATTTTTTCCCAAAACATGGAGGAACATTTTCGGTATTTGACCTTAGTCTTTGAACGTCTCAAGGACTATGGCCTCATTCTCAACGGAAAAAAATGCATTTTTGCAGTGTTCGAAATCACCTTTTTAGGCCATCGAGTCAGCAAAAAAGAAGTAGCTCCGCTAGAAGACAAAGTAACAGCTATTCGGGAGTTTTCACGTCCACGCACCATGAAAGGGCTCCGCCGGTTTTGGGGAATGGTAAACTTCTATCGTCGTTTCATCCCCGGGGTTGCGAAAACCTTGGCACCCTTACACTCCTTACCCTCGCCTCACAAGCACAGCCGCAAAAACGTAGAGTGGAATGAAGTGGCCGAGGCATCCTTTATTGCGGTGAAGCAGCAGCTGGCAGACAACACCATGCTGGCATTTCCCGTTTTAAATGCTCCAACCCAACTCGTGACAGACACTTCCGATACTGCAGTGGGCGCGGTCATTCAACAAACGATGGCTGGCGTCACCCAACCTGTTGCTTTCTTTTCTAAAAGCCTCACTTTGGCTCAAAAGAAATGGTCTACCTTCGACCGAGAGTTACTGGCCATCTTTCTTGCTGTGAAGCATTTTAAGTATTTTTTAGATGGACGCCCTCTTTACTATCTGCACAGACCACAAGCCCCTTACCTTCATGTTCACCTCTAACATGAGTAATGCCACTGGCCGCCAATCCTGACACATGAACTACATATCGAACTTTACATCAGACACCCAGTACATCCAAGGGGAACAAAATGTGGCCGCTGACTGTCTTAGCCGTCCTACCGAGAATCAGATAAAGGTGATATTCGAAAAACAATCTCCCCTAAACTACGAGAAACTCGCAGAAGCTCAGGATTTGGACCCTTCCATATCCCTTCTTCAGCAATCTGATAACTCACTGCAAATTTCCACCCAGAAGTTACCAAAATCCAACCGAACCATTCTGGTCGATACCTCCACCGGTATTGCACGGCCCCTGGTGCCAATTGCTTTTTGCAGAAAAGTGTTTGACCTATTGCACAGTTTGGCGCACCCAGGTATTAAGTCCTCTCAAAAACTCATTTCGCAACGCTTTGTTTGGCCAAAAATTCACATTGATGTCAGAGACTGGATAAAAGCTTATGTCCCATGCCAAAGGACGAAAGTTCATCGACACAACGTTACCCCCCTACAAAAGTGTACCACTCTTGATGAACGCTTCTCCCACGTTCACCTAGACCTCGTAGGCCCCCTACCGGCAAGCGAAGGGCCACATACTTGCTTACAGCAATCTGTAGGGTTATACCATTCAGAGTCATCACTGCCAAATCCTGTGCGGACAACTTCGTACTTCATTGGGTTGCCCGCTTTGGCGCCCCCAACATTATTACTACCGATTTGGGGTCGTCAATTCACTAGTACTCTCTGGCAAGAGCTTGCCGAACTTTTAGGAGCGAAACTGACCCACACCACGAGTTACCATCCCGCTTCGAACGGCCTTGTAGAAAGAATGCACAGAACCCCTAAAACCGCCTTAAAAACCCAAGAGAATCCCACCAATTGGTTCAGCAACCTTGGTTTTGTGCTGTTGGGATTGAGAGCCGCTGTCAAAGAGGATCTGGGTTTTTCGACTAGCGAGATCACCATAGGCAAACCACTAAGGGTCCCCGGTCAACTCTTGTCGGCCGAACACGACAACACACACTCACAGAGCAACTACAGACAACAGCTCACTCAATATTTGAACTCACTTAAACCGACAGAGTCCCGTCACCCTTCATCCCAAAAACCTACATGGAGAAAGCCCTGGAAGGCTGTACCCACGTTTTCATACAGAACACCCCCAACAAACCTCCTCTTGCTCTTACTTATAACGGCCCTTTTCGTGTACTACGTAAACACACCAAGTATTTCACAGTAGACTTGGTTTCCCGCATTGACAACGTCAGCATCGACCGAATTAAGGCTGCACACTTAATACAACCCGCATCTGATCCTACCCCAGCCTGATGCCAACGAAGAATGCGATGTGACACCTGCCATTACTTCCCCTTGCCCACCTGCAACACCGCGGCCAGCAGACAGAGACGAACGGCCTGCTGAAGTAATCGTAAATAGGTTTGGTAGACGTATTGTCCGACCACGTAGGTTCAGACAATAAACCTCTGCGACACTGTTTCATTTGTGGGGTATTAATATTTTTTTTGATTTTTTCAGTCTTGTAGTCAAACTTTGAATCAACATACGCGAACGCTGCTTTAACTTTTTCGCTTTGTTTTTTTTTCTCCGTGCTTTTTATGTGTGTGGTATTGCGCCTGTAAATATTGTTACAATATTTGGCAACATCTAATGCTTTAAATCTAGTTTTTGCGTAGCCAATCTGTGATTCGAACCCGCGTTGTGTCGTTGTTATGTGTGTTTCACTCGAGGTATCGTTTTTTATTGATTAGTCGTTGGATTGGCAAGGTTGACCCTCAAACGACGCAGTAGTAACTGTCTTGTTAACACACCTTTACATTATTCTCAAGTAGACACGTTGCAAGAAGGATTACGTTGTTTGTAAAACCTGCACGTTTGAGTAGAAGTCAAAGGACTATCAAAGAAAGCTCGTAGATTCCAACGTAGAGAAAAGTTGGTTGAGCTGTTTCTTGGTCGATTGTTATTGTGTTGAAGCTGTAGTAAAGAAGAAGGTACTTGGGGGTCAATATAGTTTGAAGCCGCTACACCGCTAACAACGCCAACGTCACCGAAGCTAACGACGCTACGCCAATCCATCTGTTTTTTCCTATCTGCTTATCACTTTCATTATTTCCATTTTCACTTTTGCGTATTATCAATAAAAATTTATCAAAGGATTTATTCAAGAAAGTCAGACAATAACAGCGTGACGAGAAGAAAAGCGCGTTTCATCTATTTACCACTTCAGCTTCACGGCAATCTGTCTCGTGTTCGGAGACTACCCCATAAGTCTTTGCTCCACGAACCCGTTAGAAAGTTTCAAACTATTTTTTGCTTCAACAAAGTTTCAAGCTAATTGTTGCTTCGCCAAAGTTTCAAGCTATTTGTTGCTTCGCTAAATTGATCAGTTGGAGTTCCTAAACTATTTGGCTAATTCTGTATCGTTCTATTCGTCCCTTTGAAGAAACAAATTTGTTTCTCCGTTTCATCCCGTTGGTCCGTTGGATATCCGAACTCGTGCCCTTGCTGCTCAACTTGAATTGATCTCCGGTGCTTCGATTTCTGCACGGGAAATTCCGTTTGAAGAAGATTATCTGCAGCAGCGTTGACGTCGTATATCTGATTGAACGAAGTAGAAATTGGACAATAATTGCAGAACAATTAAGATACTGTACTTTTCGTTATTGTTCGAACTCTTACAAACGTCTATTTTTACGGCTATAACAGGATCGTTCTTTGTTCGTAAATTTAGTGTTGTAGAATTATTTTACAAGTGTTTGTCGATCATGGATCACCACAGTCGTGACTTAAGTGCAACTCTAAAAGACTTAGAAAACAAATATTTAATATCTGACGGTCTGATGCTTAATCCTGAGAACAAGAACGTTTTGAAAACCCTAATCTCTGGTATTAACATCGATTACGATTCTTTGATGGCTGAATGTTATTTTCTTATCCGAGGAAGACCTGTTGCCCGGCACACAAACCAAAAGGATTAGCGTTGAACAAGCTAAATTAGAATTTGACGCCAAGGTTAAAAGTTGGTACAAAAGTGTAGACTCGCCTCCCATTGGCACAAAATCTTTGTGTCCCCTTTCAGCACCCGGGTAGAAGGGATCCTCTTTAGATGGCGGTTCGAGATGTTCAGGATGTAACTCACGATCTTCACTTTCTAGCTTTAAGCGCAAGGAAAGCCTTGTGAAGTTAAAGTTGGCTTTGTTTGCCAAAGAAAAGGAAAAAGAAAGGTCGCGCATAGCGCAAGAGGCCGAACGAGCTAAGCAAGAGGCCGAAAGAAAAGCCAATGAACAAGAAAGGGCGTTGGACGTAGAACTGGCCAAGTTTGAGGTTAAGGCGTGGGATGAAGCCTTATCCGATAGAAGTGACAGGTCGAGACCATTAGGACGACCTATTGTGCCTTCATCAGTACAGATTTGCAAAACTTTAAAAAATGCGGAGAAACGGTCAGAACAGAACATTGGAAGAGCTGTGGCTAGGAACGAGCAACGTTCTTTGAAGGATAACAAAACCATGACGATGGCAAATCATTTAGCTACGTCAAAAGGCTATAACGACGTAAGAAAATTTAATGGCATGATTAGTCAATATAAACAACCTACAAATGACTCTAGGCAATCTAGAAAAATTGCAGAACCGGAGTATGAGGAAGACAGAAGGAATGTTACCCCTCCGGTGACTCACTGGCATGCTCCTGCTGGACAGTCCACGTCGATTCCAATCCTTACTTCTCAGGACTATCCACCTCCTAGACCGGTAATTCCAAATTTCGACGGAGATCCTCTAACCTATTGGCTCTTCATACGTAGTTTCGAAGCACACATTGCCACGAAAATGTCTTCAAATTCCGCAAAATTAGTCTACCTTTTACAACATTGTTCTACGAGAATTAGACAGAACTTGGAACACTTGGCTCGCGATGCCGAATCTGGATATGGACTAGCCATGGACAGTCTATATAACGACTATGGCCAACCACACATTGTCGCCCACCATTGTGAGCAGAAACTCTTGGCTGCACCAAGGCTGAAAACGAAGGACCCAAAAGGACTAAAGACTTTGTCAGTGCTCATGGACAAATGCGTAGCTATGTTGAGGGACGTACAAGATTCTGCAACCTTAAACTCTCTAGGCACCATCCGACGAATTATCGAAAAACTTCCTGAACAAATGCAAAAGGACTGGGCCAAGTGGTCGTATCATGAGTTTAAGACTACAGGAAGACAAGCGAGGTTTGAAGAGTTGGTGAGATTTGTCCAAGACGAGGCAGCAGAAGCAAACTCATTGTATGGACAGGTAGTGTACGGAAACCTAAAACAGAGTCTTCATGTAGGACAGAGAGGAGCAACCATACTAAACACTACGGCTATCCCTGACTTTACTCCCAAGACTGGAAGTCTGACTTGTCCCTTTTGTGACGGAAAGCATGAACTATCTGCTTGTTCACGTTTTAAAAAATTGCGAAGGTACAAGCGTATTGCCTTTTTGATGAAGCAAGGCCGTTGCTTTCAATACTTAGATGCTGGATGCACAAGCCGAGACTGTAAATCTAAACAAAGGTGCGACGTAGAGGGATGCACTAATGACCGGCATCACACTCTGCTTCATAAGAATAACGCATCAGGGCCGGCCGATAGTGAAAAGGTACTGTGCGCCGCTACGAAGAATATCTATTCGGACCGAGATTCTAGTGGTCATTTTTTCATGACTCTTCCGGTGAAGATATGTCACAGTGGGAAAGAGCTGTTGACTTATACTCTTTTGGATAGTGGATCACAACGAACATTTTGCACACGACGTATTGCTGATGAGTTGAACGCTAATGGATCACAGCAGACCATCTCTATAAGTACGCTATCATTAGGAATTCAGCCGACCCCCATAGAGACCGAGGCTATAACGCTATTAATGAGTGGTGTTGATGAAAACTGTAGCGCGAGCCTTAGAGAGGTTCTAGTTGTAGACGCCAATTCTTTAAAGGCAGCTCAAGTGCCAGTTAGTAGCAAGTTGAATAATTTAGAGCACTTGAAGGACATCTCATTTAAAGAGCTTTCTGACAAGACCATCGGTCTTTTAATTGGAGTGGACACATCTGTGGTATTTCGGGCACTGGAGAACAGATTTGGACCGGAAGAAACCCCTGATGCTATCAGAACTTCTCTTGGGCGGGTGCTGTTTGGCCCCGCTCTTCGTTGTCAGTGTTGCGCTGAAGTGAGAAACAATAGTGCTACGGACACTTACATGCATGTCATTCTTCCAGAAAACGCAAAGGTAGATCTAAACTTACCCCCGCACGAATACGAAGTTAATTGTGGTTTGGACCATGATAATTCCCGAGAAGATCGCCTGGCACATAAAATAATGAAGGATTCGATCAAAATTGTCAATGGTCACTTTCAGCTACCCTTGCTTTGGAGACATAAGAATGTCTTCCTTCCCGACAACAGAGCAATGGCGGAAAAAAGGTTGGAGTCATTGAAACGTAGGCTCTGGAAGGACGAATCGCTACACAAAAAATATGCGGGCGTTATGCAAAACCACATCCAGAAAGGTTACGCGGAAAAGGTCAGAGATGACGGCAAACGAAATGCTTGCACCTGGTTCCTACCCCATCACCCAGTTATGAATCCGAAGAAGCCGGACAAGATAAGAGTCGTTTTTGATTGTGCAGCAAAGTTTATGGGACTGTCTCTAAATGACAAGCTTCTACAAGGACCTGACCTCCTCTCACGTTTGTCAGGGGTATTGACACGATTTCGACTTAAACCTATCGCTCTTGTTGCGGACATAGAAGCAATGTTCCATCAAGTTAAAGTCAGCCCGGAAGATCGAAGTGGCTGCAATTCTTATGGTGGCCAGATGGAGACGTTGACAAATGACCAGAAGTTTATAGGATGACAGTCCATTTGTTCGGAGCAACATCATCCCCTAGTTTCGCTTCCTTTTGTCTAAAACAGACTGCAGCTTTATCCGCTGAGAATTGTTCATCTCAAACAATTGAAGCTATACAAAGAGCGTTCTATGTTGACGATTGTCTTATGTCAGTAGAAACCAGCGAAGAAGCCGCAGATTTGGCCAACGAGCTGCGAAATGCCTTGTCCAGCTATGGCTTCTGACTTAGAAAATGGCTTTCAAATTGTGAACGAGCTCTTCGTAAGGTGCCCGAGGAGGATCGTTGCGAGAAATACAAGGAATTATCGCTGAAACGCACAACAAGTCAGCGAGTGCTAGGTGTGCATTGGGAAATAGTAGTAGATGAGTTTAGAATCAAAGTTGATATGCCAAGAAAGCCCTGTACGAGACGAGGAATCATGTCAGCTAGTCATTCCTTGTTTGATCCGCTAGGATTTGTTGCTCCAGTGCTAGTAGAAATAAAGTTGCTGCTGCGAGAAATGAACGGTGATGATTGGGATGCCGCTTTGTCTGAGAAGAAAGAGGAACGATGGAGAGCTTGGATTTCAGCGCTGTATTATTTGGAAGAGTTGAAAATACCACGTTGCCTTAAGCCCTCTGATATGAATTGCACCATTTCTCTGACGCTTCTGGAGAAGCTTATGGTGCCGTATCTTATCTCCGCATTGCCGATAAGAGTGGCAAAGTGCATTGTTCGTTTCTGATGGGGAAGTCGCATCTCGCACCTGCTCCCATGACTACAATACCTCGATTAGAGTTGCTGGCGGCTATCGTCTCTCTGCGTCTTGACCAAATGTTAAAAAGGGTGTAAGTTTCGATCCTTCCAGCGCCTCGATGAACCGAAGTGATGCTATCTGAATAAGTTCGGATACGAATTTCTACTTCACTTTCTCGTCTCCCGGTGATCGATGGCCCAACAATAATCAAGCAATTCATTTATTCATCCAAGATTTAAAATATAACACACGTTTTGTGGGCCATAAGAACAATTAGAGGGAAGCGTTAAACGCGAGATAGTGATTATGATGTTAAATTCGGGTTATCTTACTTCTACAAATACAAAGAATCATATTACTATTTCTATTTCTACTAATTCGTACAGACCAGCATTTAGTACTTAATGCTTTATTAAAGCTGATGGATACCGCAGCATGGCTTTGTAACCAATGCTTTCTTTAATCTGCCACAGTAGAACTCGGGGCCGTTATTTATAACGATCTTGGGGTATTTTCTCCGGATTGGAGAAAGTGGCATGAATAATTTGTTTTCTGAGTACGAACCGGTAGTAGTCATAGGAGAAAGCAGTATCCATAACATGTTTTTCAGGCACAATTTGATCTTGGTCATAATAAATAAACTAAACGTGATATCAACCCCCTTCCGTAGTGTAAAGTTGTTTTTCATTAGAACTGCGAACTCACCAAAATGACTCATAACAATACGGCCACATAAACACACGAATGTCAATTAGGCGTTCAGTTTTATGTCAGATATAAATGAATTGTACACTGGCCTTATTCGCTGGCCCATAATTTAGGATTTTCTCCTTTCTACGATGATGTTTATCAGTTCACGTAACAGTCCCCCCAAAACTTCTTTAAAGAGTTGTAGAAGTTTTTAAATCATAGTGAACTGATAGATAGTCAACCTGGGCTTCAGCAACAAAAACACACACGCACAAATATATACAAAGAACGATAAATTAATATTGTCTAGTGCTATGAACACTTCGGTCTGGTTGTCGTTCGAGAATTGTTCGCAGTTTTAAGGCAGCTCTTCTTTTCCGCCTTCTACATTAGAATGTACTGGATCTATTAATGCGTCTCGCTCTTTCAGTTTACCATCGGCCATTCGAGCGATAACAGATCGTACATGTCCGTCTGAGCCCCTTCGTATTTCTCTAATTATTGCATACGGATACTTTAGAAATCTTGGGGTAGGTTCATTGCAAAGTATAACGAGATCGCCAATTTGAAAGTCTCTCTCAGTTTGCATCCACTTCTTTCGCTCTTGTAGTGATGAAACGTAAATTCTGCACCACCGCTCCCACCATAGCTCAGATATTTTCTTAGTAAAGCGACATCCATGACGAAATTCATCCCGTGGTGATGACAGCGATGGAGGGTGACAATCGTTCCTGAGCTCCAGCATACCAATCATTAAGTCAATTGGTCGAAGGGGAGGAAGGCCATCATCTGATACTGACTTGGTTAGTGGCCGACAGTTCATGATGTACTCGGCCATCTTACAGCATGTTAGAAACTCGTCATCGGTGGGTTTCCGAGATGATACATCGGTGATACCATCAATAGCCTTGCGAATGGTAGGAATCTGGCGTTCATAAATACCTCCATGATGGGAGGCTTCTGGTGGACCAAATTCCCATTCTACTTCCCACTCATCCATTTTGGCTTGCCAAACACTTGAGGATTGAATCAGTTTTAGTGCTTCTTTCTTGAGCACATTATTTGCTCCAACAAAATTTGTTCCATTGTCCGTTCGTATGAATCTTGTTCGAAACCCGGAAGAGCATAGGAATCTTCTCAAGTCAGCAGCTACTTCAATTCGCACGGCTGTAGTTACCATGCACACGAATACACAAAGCCAGCGCTTCATAGTGCTCCTGCCTACCACCACGCTGAAGGGACCAGCCAAGTCGGAAGCAGCATACGTAAACACGTGCGTTCTAGGCTTCAGCCCAGAAGCAGGAAGCGGAGCCATAAGCTGTTTTCCCCTAACTTGTAATTTCAGTTTACACCCCAAACAGTCTCTTAAATAGTGTCTTACAGTAACAATACCTCCTACTGGCCATAATCCAACATCATGTTGCAAGGATCCAAACACCAGATCAGGTCCTAAATGTCCGCATTTTACGTGCTGCCCTTTGATGTAAAGTTTAGTGGTCCAGTGCCGATGGGGTAAAATCACAGGATGTTTGAAGTGAAAATCAAATTCAGAGTTTTGGAGTCTCCCTCCAATTCTGAGAATGCCGTTGTCATGAAGAAAGGGTATGTATTTTATCATCTGTATTAATTCGCGAGGTCGTTCTTTAGGTGAATCTTTCAAAACTGCCTGTTCGAATGTGGCGTTGTTGATTCGCATCTCATTTATAACCTTTCCTAGGCATTCGGCTTGTGCCATTTTGATTAGTGTCATTCGTGTTTGTTTTCTTATATTAACTTGGTTCTTACAAGATGCGATTTCGGATGGGGTTTTGGGGTTTTTGCGCAATGCGTTAAAGCATTTATGTAATTTAATTAATCTATTTTCCGCTTCTGTGCTTGTGCTTGAGTCAGACAAATTTTTCAGTGTGTGATGTACCGCCGTTACTTGCAAGTGATTGAGCCTCGCGACAGATCTTTTTATTTCTTTTAGAGCGTCGACATCGTCACTTGCCTTTAAATTATTGGGTCCCATTTCCCAAGATTTAGTTGGTTGTAATAGGAATGGGGGGCCCTTTGTCCACATTAAGCACTCTTTGTCCCGTTTTAGAGTCATTCCTCTCGAGGCCACGTCTGCCGGATTATTTTTGGTATCTATATATTTGGGAATCTCGCCTCTCGTGGCCGTCAAGATTTTGTCGACTCGATTACGTACAAATTGCGACAATTGCTTGTTGTCGCATTGGCACCATTTGATAACTGTCATAGAGTCAACCCAGACGTATACATTATCAATACAGATTTTCAGAGATTCTCTGCATTGACTTAATAAATCTATTCCCATACAGAGCGCAATGAGCTCCTTTCTAGCAATTGAGAACTTCTGGACTTGAGTTTGTGGGAAGAGCCGCGACTTTCCAACAACCAGAGCACTCTCGATGAGGGAACAGTTAATTTTTCTGAGATAGACGCAAGCTCCCATAGCATAAAGTGATGCATCACTGAATAAATGCAGTTCGGTTTTTCCTTTTCTTAAGCTGACATACTGTCTTGGAAATGTTAACAATGATAGGTTTTGGAGGTCACTCATTAGCTTGTTCCAAGTACCTGTTAGTTCGGGTTTTACGTCATCATCCCATCCTGTGGTGCTGGATACAATTTCGGAATAACAAAGTTTGAGGTTTACAAACAAGGGGCACCAAAGACCCAACGGATCAAAATAAGAGTTGAGGCTTTTGAGGGCCTTCCGACGTGTCAACGCTGTGCTTTCAGAAAAATTAATCTTTTGCCGCATTTCTAAGCAGTCGGCATTGGCATTCCAGGAAATCCCCAAAGCCTTTTGTTGAGGAAGACCGTCTTTGGAAAGATTAATTTTCTTTAGAGGGGGGGCTAGTTGATCAGGGTCGAGGTTACCAAGAATGTCACAGTTATTGCTGGAAAACTTGGTCAGGACAAATCCCATCGTGGCAAGAAGTTTTGTTGCGTTATCAATTATTTCTTTAGCCTCTTCTATAGTGGCTACCGATGTGATAAAATCATCCACGTAAAAATCTCTTTCTATTTGGCGGAGATGCCGAAGAGGAATGTTTGCGTAATTTCTAGACGCTGTGTATTTAATGCAAAAGCCCGCGATACTCGGTACGCAAACAAGACCGTAAGGCATGATGGTAAATCTCCACTGCTCCAGTCTTGCGTCAGGATTTCCTTCTCTGTAAGGGAGAAACCGTAGCATATCTCTGTCTCTAGGGTGTAGGCTGATTTGAAAGAACATGTTTTTAATGTCGCCAGTTATGGCGTAAGCGTGTTGCCGAAATCTCATGAGGATTCCGAGAAGAGATTCCATGAACATGGGTCCGCGATAGAGCATATCATTAAGACTGATGCCGTTTATAGGAAGAGCACCGTTGTAAACGACACGAAATTTATCTTGATCTGTAGCAAAATGAGTAATGTAATGAGTAGGCGTTTTGTCATCTTCGACTGGTGGTACTATTTCCGCGTGCCCTTCCATCTTTATTTTTTCAAAGGTATCAGCATATTTTTTAGCCTTTTCTGGCTGTGAAATCATTCTTTTAGTTTGAGCCCTAAGGCGGCATTTTGCAATATGAAAGCTTTCAGGAATGTGAAGTGGATACCCGTCTTTCCAGGGCAGTGGTAACTGTAATCGTCTTTGTCCCTTTTTGTCCACAATTTCGGTAATATTCTCTTGGTAGAACGTGAAAACCATTTCATCCTCTTTACTCATCACCATCTCCTCGCAATGCGGTTCAATAATAAGTTGGTCTTTGTAGTACCGAGATATTTCTTGGGCTAGCGTGGGCATAATCTTTGAAAGCTCGTTAATAGGAACATTGTGTTCATCGGATATGATTTCGAGTATTTGTTCAGCGTACTTGTTTTCTTTAGCACAAGTTACGGGGCACAGATGGTGGACATCATTGCTGGTTTTTACACCCCAAAATATAGGCCCGAAGAAGTGATCTCCAGTGAGTGGATGGCATGCAGGCCCTTCTTTCCACGTGCACTCCTCCAAGATTTTAAATTTTCTAATTTCCTGGGCTCCAAGGATCATATCTACCCTTGGTTCACCATTTAAGATGGGAAAGCCGTGTTTCCACAGGTCATACTTTGTAATTATTTCCTGATTAGGAATGCCCTCTTTATAAGGAAGAGTTGTTTCAATAAAGGAAATGTTCGGTATATCAACAATTTTGCCATCTCCCTGTCTAACCGGCAAAGTTTCACGCATGCAATTGTACTCGTCTGGCTGTTTTTCCAAGAACTGAATAGGAATCTTGTCTTCAGGATTCCATTCGAACA